>CM076608.1:81382215-82042822 GCA_038502775.1 Hippodamia convergens | reverse complement strand
CTCCAATAACGATGAGCATCAGGAATGTTAACTGACAAAGTAAAAAATCAAAGCTGAGGCAAAGAAACTGTACAGGTTGGGAAAAATTGGTGATACGTGAACTACAACTTTTTAACCGTGAGAGATAGAGGGAAATGAATGACACGTTACGGTGGTCTTTTTTGGAGAAGCTGATAATGCCATCAACTGCATTCTTCTATCTTCTTTTGTTTTTGAGTTATACGCCAAAATTGAAATTTGGGTGATTTCAACTTTGGCCATTATCTCCGTTTCTGTTTGTACTAGGATGTTGAAATGAAAACATTATGCAGCACTTTTTCCATAGCAATCCAGTAGCGTACTTTGTTTTTTCACAAGTGGTTTTCCTTGCTGAGCTATAACATAAAGTTGTGTTTTTTCTTATGGAAACGATATTTTGGAATGGCTTAGAAAGAATCGCCTTCTTTCTCATTTCCATTGAAATAGCGCTTCTAGAAAGTTTTAATCGTGTTCAGATATTTTCGTAAATAAAAAAGTTATTGTGCTATATTAATCGTTATGTTCGAAATCGATTAAAAATCAAAATTAATGTTGAAATTAAAAACTTAAACAGGCACTTTTTTCATAACAATACAGTAGCGTACTTTGTTTTTTCCCAAGAGGTTTCCTTGCTGAGCTATAACATGAAGTTGTGTTTTTTCTTATGGAAACAATAGTTTATTATGACTCGGAAGGAATCATCATTTTCTTCCGTTTCAAAAATATATCACACATTATACAGGGTGGGATACGTAAAACAGATCAGCCCCAAATATTTTAGGTGATTATATTAGACACCTGAACTCGAAGTCAAAAAAGTAGGTACTTTTTTACGAGGGTCATCCTGTATAATGCATATACAATTATTGCCTCCATAAGAAGAAACACAACTTCATGTTATATCTCAGCAAGGAAACCTCATAATAAAAAACATAGGTATACTGGATTGCTATGAAAATAGTGTCTTAAAAATATCAATCTTCACGACAGGACTGTCAAAATGAAGTACAAGGATTGTCCAACCCCAAAATATGAGAGAAATATTTGATAAACAATGATCCCTGTTTTGATAATGGTTAAAAGATGTAAAGAACTTATTGCGCAGGACGCACCTAAGATGGAATTACTAACGCGAGAAGAAACAAAGTGAATTTACCCTTCATTACGTCGAGCAGTGTGGCGAATGGAGACTGGGAATGTTAGAGCAGCACCTGTTAGACCTCCCGATGAATTCATAATTATTCTAAACGATTCGTTACAGTTCCTTTGAAATCGATAATTACCGATACCGGTAATTGATATGGCGAATTGAGTAGAGCACAAAGTGATCTACGGAACGGTAATTTTCAAGCGGAAAACATCGAGATAGCTGAACAGAATGGGTGCTCTGAGGATGCTCAGAGCACTATACGCCTCAATAAGTTTCATTATTGTTTACGAAAGAAGAAAAAATGGTTTGACATTAAAAGAGGATACCCTGAGACTGCGGCAAAGTCTACATTGGAACTACAAAACGAAGAATCAATAAGAGAATTGAAGAGCTCGAACGATGTTATCAATTCAAATAGATAGAAAAATCTGCACTTGAACTTGCTCCGAGAACTTCGTCCGCAAGGATCTTTTAAATCTTTTGAAAGAACGCATTCATGAAACTAAAATCCATAAACGGTCGAAAATTCTTGCTGCCTAAATTTAACTCAGCATGTTCAGTATTCATCTGAGGATTCTCTTCTGAGGATTGAAAAGTTTTGCTTCAACATCATCCTATTTATCACTGTATAGAATCCAACAGTTGAACGTCAAAATGAGACTAGAGAATATAGCAAAAACCAGTATATGAATACGGTGACTTTTTTCAGAACATAAAAATATTCCCAGGCTAACTAACTCGTGATGAATTCATTATTAGGTAGATACTGTTGCTCCTTTCCTTGGGATGGATCATTTAAAACTCAATAACAAATTGAATCGATCCAATAAAAATCAGTATGATACATTTCGTCAATCTGGTCGCCTTTTTTCTGGAGTTTGCTTCTTTGCATATGCTTCATGAATGTTCTTATTTTGAAATAGAGTCAGTTTATCAACGGCTTCGATAAGAAACGAGTTTTCTGAAGATGCCAAGACGTAAATTAACAAACGCTGAGGCCAATAGGGCCATCGGAATGCTACAGGGTGGCCTAACTCACGTCGTTGTAGAGGAACGGCTCCAAGTCAGCAAAAGTGTGATATCTCGACTTTGGAATAGGTTCAGGGTGACAGGTTCCATGTTGGAAAGACCAACGCTTGGTGGGCGACGAAAAACAACACCTGCTCAAGATCGTTTCATCACCGTTTCGGCGAGAAGAAAGCCTACATCTACTTGTAGATTGCTACGGAATACTCTTCAAAATGCAGATGGGGTCCAAGTTTCCATCGAAACCATCAGAGAGGTGAATCTAGGTTCTAGACGACCTTTAAGAGATGTTCCATAACACGTGACCATTAGCGTCAAAGACTGGAATTGGCAAGGCAACATATCAATTGGAACGATCAATGGCGTAGTGATTCACTGATGAATCCAGATATGGACGATTTTCAGATTCTCGAAGAATAAGGGTATGGACAATCCCACGCATACCCCGTAATCGTCGCTATTTCCAAAAACTCCATCCATTCCGAGGGGGTAGTGTTATGGTATGGACCGGGATATGTTTCAACGGGCGAACAGCTCTTCACATTTGTCCTGGGAATATGACCGTCTTACACTATAGGGAGCATGTCATTTACAACGTTTTGCCAAATTTTCGCGCTGCTATTGGTGCAACTTTTCAATTTCTAGACGATAACGCTAGACCGCACCGTGCAGCCATAGTTGAAAATGCGCGCGAGTAGCTTGGTATTCCACATTTACCAATACCTCCGCACTCACCAGATTTGAAATGCATAGAACATGCTTGGGATATGCTCCAAAGAAGATAAGATAATCATCAACCTATCCCAGAATCCTCAAATGATGTTTCGTATTGATAGTCTCGAAATGCTTGAATTCTCTCGATTTTTCTTAACCACCCTGTATACGCTGCAAACCTACAGGCGAAAATTAATTTTATTTACTCCAACTTGAAATCATATCAATATGAATTTTTATCGCAAAATCTCATTCAAACTATATTTTTTTGCAATTTAACTCAATATCTCTAACTCATGTGAAGCAGTTTACTATATGTTCAGGTATTATAAGTTGTATTTGTATTATTTCTAAGAAAATCAGGCAATGAAAGTACAATACGAAAAAACCATGTTGTCTAAATTTTATACCCAGCATGATTTTCTGAAGCTCATTTCAGTATTAATCAGAGGATTCTCTCGTGATAAACAAAAATTTTACTTTCACCTTGGTCCCAATCCCGTTATCACCGTATAATATTCAGCAGTAGAACGTAAAAATGAGAATAGGCGATACCACGAAAACCAGTATATGATAATATAGTGACTTTTTTTCAGAACCTAAAAATATTCCTACACATCACTTGTGCTAAATTCGTTATTGGCTAGGTACATTTCATTCTTTCCAGGCCACCCGGTATACTCATTTCACGATCGCAAACGTTCGAATTGTCTTGTGTAACATTCTAATAAACGTTTCAATTGAACACTCCGTGGCAATTATTATGCTACCTGTCTGATATTTAATTCTCGGCGGTGCCTACATCTGACGAAACCCGGAATAACGGCTGATTTTTAAGCATTAATCATTGCTAACTACTTTTAACTGGACGGCATAGTTGAAAGCTTGAACTTTCAGAAGGAAATGTCAGCGATAATGATCGAGAGCGAGAAAGAATGGAAAACAGATTTAAACATCATAAATTAGCTATATCGCACCTATATAAATATTTCATGTCAACAATCTCAATAATTGTAATTCTATTTCGAACATAACCACTAATATTGAGTATTGAGGTATATTTCTCAATGAACATAAAATGAACTAAAATGTGTTGAAGCAGCATTATGTCTGAAGTTCTGAAAATTAAAGGCGACTTGAAACAACATATTATAATAATTCATTAGTGGACTTAAAATATGAAATCAGATAATTTATGATCCCATCAGTCGATTATTTTCGAAAGCGCCGTTAATTAATTGTTCACGACTTCTACACCAAGACGCTGGACAAATAGGGCATGAGATCGTCGATATTTAATAATATAGAATCTAGATCATCTCACCGCATTGAAGGAATTCAGGTTTTAAGATTTCATTTTAAAAAACGCGGCGCGCTTGCTGGATTTGCATCAGCGGCGACACCTGTACGTTACAACGTGAAGTAGAAAGTTTATGGTTTACAGATTCCACGATGAATGGATGACAATCCTTGCTGTACCTTGTAGGTGGCGCTACTATAACCTTGTTATCGTTAAAGATCAAGGCACAACGAACTGTGGATATTTGAAGCCATTTCCAATTGTTTCGGCTTATATTACGTATTTCTTGTTGCGACCCACAAAAATTAAATGAAAATTAAAAAATAAATGGGATATTATCTGAAAAGAATGGTTATCAACTGTACCAATTTTTTACACCAGAAAGTTGCGCGTCTAATAAGATTAAAAAATCTGTTCAGCAGTACGATATTGCATATAACAATTTTATAGCCTGGTGAAAATTGAAAAATGTAGAAGGGAACTTCAGTGAAACTGTTTTCCTGGCATATTTAGAAGAAAAATCGAAAATATGGAGTTCATCAACTTTGAGGAGCAAATTTTCAATGATAAAGTCAAGCGCCCTTGTTAGAAATGATGTGGACGTTAGTAAATATTTTAAGGTAATAGCATATTTAAAACGGAAAAGTGAAGGATATCGTCCCAAAAAATCGAAAATTTTCACTTGTGAACAAGTTGAAAGTTTATGAAGGAGGCACCAGATGAGAAATACTTGATGGTTAAGGTTGCAAATATTTTCGTATTATTTGTAGCCTGTCGGCGTGAAGAATTGTGTAATTTATCATTGGAAGACTGATAAAATACTTCCAGATACAAAAACGAAAGTCAGTCGTTCTTACAGTATTATTGGGAAGTATGTAGACTATTTTCATAAGTTCTTTGCACTGCGCCCTTCTGTCATCAAACATCGTCGTATTTCCTGAGATACATGAATAATAAATGCACTGCCAATCCAGTCTGCATTAATACATTTGGGAAAATTCCATCTATTGTTGCCGAATTCCTCAAACTGCCAGAACCAAAGCAATATGCAGGACACTGTTTTCGAAGATCCTCGCTTCATTGCTAGCAGTATCAGGAGCAAATATTACGGATATAAAAAAACCATGGTGGATGGAAGTCTACGACGGTAGCCGAGGGCTATGTTGATCATTCCATTGCATATAGAAATGTCATTGCTGAAAAAATTCTCCCAAGCTCAACAGATTTTGGTTCATCATCATCCAATATTGTACTTCCGGTTTCTACAAGTACTGATGGTGCTGAGGATTCTAATAATGTGTTGCGAAGCTCCCTAACGTCACAGGGCATTAATGTTAGTAATTGTTCTAGTTTACGATTAATATTAATGTTCATGAGTAATGATTGTTGATTATTGATAATGAAAATTTGCAATTGTTGAATTTTTCTCATTTGATTTCATTCTAAATATAGTTCTAAAAATATTTTTAACACGCTTCCACGTAAACAAACAATTTTAACATTGTTTGCTGTCATTAAAAGTGTCACTTTTAGTGGCAGTTGTACAAAAAATTGTTTATTGTTATGAAATATAATATAACCACAATAGAGAAAAAATAAATGAAATAGAATTAACATAAAACGCGCTGCAGATCGCTGACGGAAATGGAAAGGAATAGTTTTCGAAAAAAAAATTCAGAATAAAATTATTTTTCGAATGACACGATGAAAAGGGATCTTCCTGGATAAAAATTGGCGTCTCTATTTTTTTCGCAGATTTTCACGCGCATCTTCAGACAACATTGACTTTTTCAAAAACGCCTTTCACAAAATGAAAAAATATTTGGACCTTTTCGCAAAAAAATTCGGGTTACCAAGATAGGTGAATCACCCTGTGAAAAATCGCTTATCTCTCTACTAATTATCTGGAGATCAAAATATGACTTTCATCTCGAAAAAATCCTTCCTTCATCGTCCTAATGATGATAGTAGTCGAACTGAAAATGAGACTAAAGGTTTCCATAACTCTGGAGAAATTGAAAACGTGAGAAACTCTCGACATACAATGACACATTACCCCACAAGAAATATCCAAACAAGGATGCTGGCCTCATTGATCAACAAGATCACGTGTTGTATGATGATGAATCGTCGTGCGAAGCTTGCGTCCGATTTTTTTCGACCTCGAACTTGCGAGTTTTCCTCGAAAACAAAGGAAAGAAGGTATGCACATATATGAACATCGACAAAAGTCTTGACCCAGCTAGATTTCTCGAGAAATAAACAGTCTTAAGTTCTGGAAATGACAGGAATATTTTAGTCTATTTCAATTTCAATATCCGCTTGAGTCCTGATGTCCAATATATTGGACATCGAGATTTTTTTATTTATCTATTAATGTCATGAATTTACGGAAGTAAATCTTTCGATCCAACGTATAGGATGAATGAATAAACGCCTTGGGTTTGAATCTGTTTCTCTGCTATGTTGCAGTGTGTTGCTATTTGATTATGAAGTTTGTGTTCGTGATGAAGCCATTTACCAACTGTAGCGACTGAATTGAAAAATGCTAGGGTCTAGGGTGTGAATTCGAAACGAAATTTTATTGTGAAAAATGTACCCTATTTTCGTGCTTGACAGGCAAAAATAATGGCTTTAGAAACATTCATTTACGATAAATTCATAATGATTGTCATCTCATTGGACATATTTTTTTGTACTTTTCTTTGAGTAAAATTCTTTATAAAATTTTTATGTCGTTTTCAGTGTTTAATGAAAAAAAATTCTCAATTGAAATCTTTATATCACCTTATGATGTTGGGACTCCGACTCCACATGAGTTAGGGATATTGACCTATATTGCAAAAAAATATACCTAGTTTAAATGATGATCGTTCCAATTGATATGTTGCCTTGCCCATTCCAGTCTTTGACGCTTATGGTCACGTGTTAATGGAACTCCTCTTAATGGACGTCTAGAACCTAGATTCACCTTTCTCAAGCGTCGTCTGATGGATACGATGGAAACTTGGTCCCCATCTGCATTTTAAAAAGTATTCTGTAGCATTCTACACGTAGATGCAGGCTTTCTTCTCGCCGAAACGGTGATGAAACGATCTTGAGCAGGTGTTGTTTTTCGTCACCCACCAAGCCTTGGTCTCACCAACACGAAACCTGTCTCCCTGAACCTATTCCAAAGTCGAGATATCACACTTTTGCCGACTTGGAGCCTTTCCGCTACAACAACCTGATTTAGGGCACCCTGTAGCATTCCGATAGCCCTATTAGCCTCAGCGTTTGTTAATTTACGTCTTGGCATTTTTAGAAAACTCGTTTCAAATCGAAGCCGTATAAACTGACTCCATTTCAAAATAACAACATTCATTAAGCATATGCAAAGAACTAAATTTCAGGAAAAAGGCGACCAGATTGACGAAATGTCTCATACTAATTCTAATTAGTTCGATTCAAGTTGTTACTGAGTTTTAAATGATTTTACAGCGATTTTCTCGAAGATTACATACTTTTCAAAACGATTGAACACGATATCCCTAACTCTTGTGGGGCCATATATTAAATTAGATAGATCAGATAGATTCAAGTGATAAGATAGTAAAGATTCCACACACGAAAAGATTGTCATGTTACATCCAACGATGTTTGTTTTCCGCTCGTGTCTCAAACGATCGTTCTGTAGAAGCAGATGACCGTGAGTCATTATCACCGTATTTGGTCGAAGAGAACTGGACTCAGGCGTCCTTTACCTTTTAGCGATCGAGGTTCCTTAACTATGTGTCATTGTCGGAACGTTTGAACAAATATGACCCAGATTGCTTGCGATACATTTTTTTCAAACAACAGAAAGTATGGTCAATTAATGACATCGGGGGAAACTCCCTGAACGTACGAATTCCTCGTCTAAATTAATTGGCAATGAAATCAGTACAGATACACACCTGGACAAAAAAAATTTTAAAAATCATTTGAACACAATTTCTCAAGGTGTGCATCGATTTTGATCATTTTATTGTCTACATTGCACAAAAAAATTAAACTTGAATCAACTATCAGCTAGATTCAGCCCTAATACTTTATGGGCGAAATGGTCTATGCTGAAAAGCTGCTTGGGAATGAAAGAAAATGCCCCTGTTAGCAGGTTTGTTTTCCTCAAAAAAATTATTGAAAAATATGACGTTTAGTTGTCATTTGCAGATTTCAAAAGGTAATAGCGTTTCTGAAACGAAAAAATGAGCTTTATACGCCAAAAAAGGACAAGGTATTATGTAAAGAAGAGGCTGAACAATTTCTTTTCCATGCTTCTGATGACCAGCGGTTGCTGGCGGAAATTATAACAATATTTGGGATTTTTGGATGTTGTCGATGTGACGAAATTCTCTCCTTAAACATGAATGATGTAGAAGATGTGGAAAAATACGTCATTGTGACATTGCAGCAAACGAAAAATTTAACAACAAAATGATTCACCATAACACAATTTCTCAAGGTGTGAATCGATTTCCATCATTTTGTTGTCTATTTGTAGTCTATTCAATTTTGTTTATCGTCAGATGTCGAGTCTGTTGGAATTTCAATCAAATTTGACGGTATACAGGGTAGAGCTGAAAGTTGCAATTTCCCCTGAATTACTGAACACCCGTGGAGGTAATAGGTTTTTTCAAAGGGAAAAAAAAGTGACCCATTCCAATACGTGTGAGGAAAATCTTATGAATGCTGTTCAAACTATTATCAACAAAAGAATGTCGTTTCCTTGTGTTATTCTCAATAACGATTGAATAATGATTACAATTCTGGTGATGATTTTTACCCTTAAAACGACCCGTTGAGTTATTATCATAACAATAGTATATTGTATTATAAGGATTAAAAGTGCATATTTTTTTACGAGCAATATTTGTGAGTAAAAATAGGCACTTTTAGTCCGTATGATATACAGGATGTACCAAGTTCGACGGCCTACTAGGCGTTTCTGGAGAACTGGACCTACTTGAAAACTGAAAATTGGGATTATATTATTGTTTGACATTATCTACCGATCTAAAATATTCTTGGAGCCTGACCACTTTCAGTTATACAGAGAGTGAAAAAAAATTTTCAAACATTTTTTTTTCGAACCTGATAAAGTGTGCAATTCCGAATACATTCGTACTCAAATCGTTGCATTCGTCGAAATACTTTCCAAAATATCGAGAGAAAACTGAAGGAAAAAGGGAGATAAGTGTAATTGATATTATGTTTGTTATTCCTAACCTAGATATCGTAAGCACAAACTGTTTTCACATCTTTTAGGGCGAAGACTGTGGAATTATTGTACAATTTCAGAATTTTGAATAACCCGTCACAGGGTGTTCCAAATGTTGGTTCAAAAATTGGGATCAAAATTGGCTCATAACTTTCGTTTTTTAAATTAGAACCCTATTTTTTTATGATTGCGTTGGATTCTGCGAAGAAAAATGATGATAATGTTCCAACATGTTGATACTAACATACCTTGAAAATATTATTGACCGAGCTAAGATGCAATTGCCATGGCAGACAAGCCTGTATGTCTTCAAATTTTTTCAGTTATGTGTTGAAGATTAAATGTTTCACGTGTAAATTGAAGTTCACTTATTGTCATTGTTTTATTTTTGAATCACCTACAATTGATGTTTTCTGAAATGCAATCTAGTATAAATATGCGTATGAAATGAATTTCAAATTGCCATTTCTGAAATATAATCGACCATATCTCAAATTCAATTGAGTGTGTCATCTGAATTACATTTGATGTTTTCTAAAATACAATTGATTATTTCGGAAATTCAAAGACTAATCTGAAATACATTTGATGTTTTCTGAATGAAATTCAATTGACTAATCTGAATTTCAAATGACATATTCGGAAATTCAACTGTGTTGCACCTTATCGAAGCATTCTTGTACTAAATGATATTGGTCGAAAGCGTCTCAAATTATGTCTAGAACATCCACTAGAAGTTTGTCGATCTAATTATGGGGCACCCTGGATATTTCTTGTATTTGGATAAGAGATTGTAAAGTCAGTTCCCGCCTGTCTATTTTCAACATAACACGATGTACCATAAATATCCATTCTCCTACCTTAACTTATAATACGTTGTTATTTACGAAATTTTATCGATCGTGGTAGCATCCCATGCTAACACGGTTAATCGAATCTTCTCACGACATTGGCATTGGATGTCAGATGGCATCACCATCAGTTCTTCCACGTCTTCATACTCCTACATTTACCTAGTCCGCATAATTGTCCAGAGAAAGTCACGCATGAATCCCGATAAATCAAATTTGAAATATCGATTCCGTTAATTGCGAGGAAAAAATATTGAATTAAATGATGACGAGGGAAAGGTGAGGTGAGTTACGACTTCTTCTGCTGACCATCCGATGCGTGATCAATTTTTTTTTTCTAGACACCGTCGAAGATCGTCATTAAGATCTTTCGTGTTCTTGGGATAGCGGAGGTGCATAGGTCAAAGAAATTGCTACGTTGCGACATACAAAAACATGTAGGCGCGTGTAAAGCCGAAAATAGAAAACGCAATTCCATTTGTTTTTATGAATTCATTTTTTCCGAGTATAGCTTGACGTCAGAGGTCAGAAGAAATCCTAATATATAAAACTAAGTCGACCATTTTGTTCGTTACACCATCTATAACTCAAGATTGGATGAACTCTTTGTTATGAAAGATTTTTTGTTGAATTCTTCTATAGCAGAGTTAACATAAAATACATTAAAACTCTGAAAATTTCGATGAAATGGAAATAAAAATAGGAAATCATTTTTCTTCTTACGAATAACGCCAGTAGGTGTCGCTACGGTTAATAGCGTTTTCGTGAAAGAATTATATTTGATATTCATTCAGTGAGCTACATTTTCTAATAATATAAACGCATTTGAGTCCATGTATTATTACACCTATCTTTCTTCCGAACACTACGGAAAATTCTATGACGAAATGTTTTGAACAAATCTCCATTCTACTATTAAATATCTGAACAATTAATGTTTATTTCGAGTTGCCTTATTATTATTATAATATTAAAGTTGCTTTTTTATTTATCGATTGAGGCAGTACGAAATCTGCCGGATCAGCTAGTTGTTGATAATAATAATAATGTTTATTCATAAATTCATCTACATTATATCATATGTTGTTAGTTATCTTGATGAATGAACAAACATTTTTTTCCCACAAAAGTTAAACTTGTACGTGGGCAGTACTACCTATAATATAAATAAGCAAAATTTCTGCGTACATGGCCATAAAAACAGGAAAAAAGAAAAAATACAAAAGCACCAAGTAATCTAAGTAAATTTATATCTATTACAAAAATCATTTCAGAATGATCTGGGTTTACTTCCGATCCAGTCCTTTATCTTCTTCTTATATGCAGTTTGGGTGATGTTTTTGTAATCAAGAGGGAGACTATTATACAATAACACAGAAATCTCAAAGAAGTTATTCGAGAATCTTATTCAAGTCAATCTCATATATCTACCTAACTTCTGGACTCTTCTATCGACTCAATCATTGCCGTGATCGTCGTAATTGAACAATCTGCGTCTTATTTTTTCCTGTATCATTAGCATAATGAACAGCTGCAGGTGGGTCGATCCAATCGCTCAATGATCAAAGTCGGACAAAACTGTATCGACAACAACAATAACAACTCTTATCCTGGATGTCCAAGAATGGCTAGATGCGATTCTTACGTCGAGAGAGATACAGGGTGGCCATTTGAAAACGAAACAGACGAGATTACAGATGAAATAAATTTTTTCGATAGAAATGCTCGGACAGGTCGATTTCTGTTTCGAGGGGGACAACTTAAGATGTAAGTTACGGACGCATAGCGCTTCAACCCTTGCTACTACAACCCTCACCCCCAATTTTTGAATAGGGAAGATGGGGTGAGTGATACCTCATTCGAAAGGTATTTTTATACTGATTTCAGCACAGTAATTGTTTTTTCATTTTATGCATTAGCTCTCGAAATACAGGGTGGCCATTTGAAAACGAAACAGACGAGATTACAGAAGAAATAAATTTTTTCGATAGAAATGCTCGGACAGGTCGATTTCTGTTTCGAGGGGGACAACTTAAGATGTAGGTTACGGACGCATAGCGCTTCAACCCTTGCTACTACAACCCTCACCCCCAATTTTTGAATAGGGAAGATGGGGTGAGTGATACCTCATTTGAAAGGTTTTTCACAAAAAAACACTTCTAGTATCCATTTTATTAAAAATTATATGTATTTGTTTTATCAATGAAAATGATTGACATCTGTTTTAGATAATTGTAGTAAATTTAGGGAGAAACCTAACTAGAGTGATGTAAATATGTCCGTTTTCTATAGATGATTGGAATAATTTCAAAATTCAAATTTTGAAAAAAGTAAATGAATAATGACAGTTGACAACTACGATGAATGTCATTAGGATTAATCTCACAATGTCGCCAACCCAAAAACACTGAAAAAAGCTGCAACCGATAGCTAACGAATATGGTCAATTCGTCAGGAACCAGTGGCGGTACGAAGATTCACCTATAATAATTTTTCGCTCTTTAAATTTTTTCTTTCAATGACAAAATGTCACAATCTACATCATTTTTAGCCCACAGTTTCACACTTGTTGATGTTATCGATACAAGAACACCTCACCTTTCTCCTGATGATCTCCCTCGCAGAGCTCCCCCTACGTCCCTGATCCTGGGAGTTCCTCCTAGAGTCCAGGGAGTCCGTGGAGAAGTTCCTGGAGTTCCTCCTCAGCTGCGGCACCTGGAGCAGGTCCCTCTTCAGGGACTTGGTGGAGCCCAGGGAGTCGCGACGCTGGTGCACCTGGTGCCACCTGGCGCCGTTGGGTTCTTTCCTGGGCAGCGAGCCCGTGGAGGTGCTCAGGTCGTCCTTCCTCAAGGTGGAGGAGAAGTGGCTGGGGTGCTCCATCTCGTGCTTGGCCGGTCCGTTGGGCAGGTGGAGAGAGTCTCGTCTTCGAGGGGGATTTGGAGGTTTTAGTTTGAGGTTGGAGGTGGTTTTGGGTTGGTTTGGTTGGATCGAGTCCCTTGTTTTTCGATTGGAAGGAAGAAACGGTGTGTTTGTGGATATCATTGCTTCGAGAGTGTATAAAAATGAAAGAGACATCAATTTTAGGTTAATCTGGCAAAAAAAGGCCAAGAATAACAGGTTGTGTTCATAGTAGGGGAGCCCCAATGGGGATTTTTGGATTTACTCAGGCGCGGCAGATTAATATATGTACAGGTATCCCAAATTGCTTGATTTTGGCTGTTTCTGGTACTTCTAGACTCGATAGGTAAAAACGTTGAGAGGGGTCCTGGGCTCGATTTTCGTGAAAACACCAATAGTGAAAACCGTTTCACAATATCTTCATTATTTGTTTCGAAGATATAACAACATTTTGAAATTTTTTCGATTCAGACGATGTGCCATAACTTTTGAATTTTCGAAAATATCTGAAAAAGCTAAAAACTTTCAACAAGCACTTTTTCACTGGGAATAAGACATTATTTAATTTTTTTTCATCTCTGAATTTTTTTTATGAAATAAAATGAAAAAAATGCGTTCGTATTCAATATGAAAAGTGTTTTTTTTTTCACGAGAAAAAAAATTGAATATAGTTTCTTATTTCCGGTGAAGAAGCGCTCCTAGAAAGTTTTAATCGTTTTCAGATATTTTCGTGAATGAAAAAGTTATGGCACATTTTCGAAATCGAAATAGAAAAAAAAATTAAGATATCGTGAAACGGTTTTCACTAATGGTGTTTTCACAAAAATCGAGCCCAGGACACCTTTCAACGTTTTTACCTATCTAGTCTAGAAGTACCAGAAACAGCCAAAATCAAGCAATTTGGGATACCCTGTACAAGGTGGTCAGAATTGGTGATACTTGAACTCCATTCCTCTAACTTCTTTTGTTTTCGAGTTATAGGCTAAAATTGAAATTTTGCGATTTCAAGTTCGACCGTTATCTCCGTTTCTGTTCGTGCTAGGATGATGAAATGAAAACATTATACAGGCGTTTTTTTTTTCATAGCAATCCAGTAGCGTAGTTTGTTTTTTGCCAAGAGGTTTCCTTGCTGAGCTATAACATAAAGTTGTGTTTTTACTTATGCAAACAATAGTTTGAAATGGATTGACAGTTGATAGTTTAAAAGGGGTTGCAGTCCACTGCGACCTGATGGTCTATTGTGCCCCCTGACAAAGCTTTACAGCTCGCCTTTCAGTCCCAGAGATCTTATGAAATCCAATATCTCGGAAGGCTTCAGTGAGGTTAATTCCTCACTCCTACAGGTCTCTTGACCAAAGCATTGTTTCCTTTGGCTTACAATGCCAAAGCATTCTTTGACTAGGTGAATAGGAGTTTCTTCCTCCTCCCTACAGAATCTACACTTGTCAGTGTCCGATACGCCCATTCTCAGCAAGTTCTTTCTGAGGCGACAATGCCCTGTAAAAAAGCCAGTGAGGAGGTATAGTTGGTTCTTATTGAGATCCAAATATCTTTTGGATCTTGCAGTTTCAAAATTCTGAAGGAACTTTTTGGACTGATCCAACCCTTGGAGATTCTGTCAGAGTGTTTCTCTTTCAGTTTTCTCCTTCTCCAGAAACTCTTTCTTATAGGTACATTTTCCTATACCACAGAAAGGTTCTGGGCCAGTGAGTGGTTTCCGAGCACCTTCTCTGGCAAGTTTGTTGGCCTCTTTGTTACTTGTGATTCCCGAATGACCAGGAACCCAGATTAAAGGGACCTTATTTTTCTTGCCTACCTCATTGAGTTTGATCGGGCATTCCCATGTTGACTTTGAGTCGATGACATATGAGTTCAGTGCTTCAATAGCAGCTTGACTATCTGAGTGAATAGCCATGTCGCAATTCTGATAGTTTCTCTCTAGATTAATATCTACACATCTTTCGATTGCTAATATTTCTGCTTGAAGAACACTCGCACAGGAACATAGTGCACACTTGGTTTTGGCCCCATGTTGGTTTTAGAACCATATGTATACCATTTAACAGTATTTTCTTTGAAATTTTGGTCGGTGTATTCCCGCTCCCGTTCCTCTTTTTTGCATAGCATCGTCTGAAGTTTTTCTCAGTACTTATTTTCTTGACCATTACATCACTAGGAAGGTTCGCAGATGAGATGTAGTTACTCAGAGAGCTCCAGAGTCTCTGACACCTAATTCTCTCATTCTCATTCTCTAGATATTCTGAGGATGGCTTCATGAGCCATCCTGTCAATCACCAGATGAAGGGGTGTGAGATTTATTATGATCTCAAGTGCTCTGCTTGGGCACGTTTTCATTGCTTCCGTGATGCACACACAGGCAAGCCGCTGTGCTTTATCGAGCATTTTCTTCGTACTTGTCTGACTTTCTTTAGCAAACCAGACTGCTGCCCCATATGTGATTACAGGTCTCACAATCATGACGTACATCCATCGCAGTATTTTTGGGCTACAACCCCAATTCCTGACGCATAGACGCCTGCACGCCATAAGAGCCTTAATAGCTCTACTAGTAGCATTACATATATACCTTTTCCATAGAAGCTTACTGTCCAGGGTAATTCCCAGATATTCAAGTTCAGACTTCCACTCCAGGATATTTCAATCTTGCCCACCTCTTACATTATATAACATTTCTTTCCTGAGCCCTGCAACCCAATAGGTACCTATGACGCTCCAGAAATCCCAATTTAGCATCGTAGGCTCCCCTACTAAAATAAGATTGCCAACCTCCGAAACAAAAAGGCACTTGAAGAAGAAAAAGACCAAAGAAAAGAACACACCAATTGAAAAATAAAAACACAAGACTACGTTCACAATATTTTAATAAATTAAACATCTAATAAGTCGACATGTTTCTGGTTTTATCCCATTCTCAAGACTGTCTTGAGCCTTGAGAATGGGATGAAACCCGAAACATGTCGACTTATTAGATGTTTAATTTATTAAAATATTGTGAACGTAGTCTTGTGTTTTTATTCTTAAATTGACCAAAGATGCTTCACCAAGTGTTGAGCGAGGAATCAATTTCGTTAAAGAACACGTGTAATTTTTGAGTTTATGGGTGAGAACCCCAATTCTTCTGTTATGTAATAATAATAATAATATTGAAAGAAAGACCAAAAAAAGAGTACACGCGTTCAAGGGATCCAAACCAACCAACCAAACAGACCCACCCCAACACTCACCTGTTGTAATACGTCATGTAATTACTCAACACCGGCATGGACCCCCTCCTGGGGCCCATACCTCCCCCCGTACTCCTCCTCAGGCCACAGTTTCCGCCGGAATCCTTCCTCGACACCGGCAGGTGTTGAACGCTCTTCCCAGAGTTCCTCCTCGTGAGGGCGGCGTCGAGGTCTACCGACGCCCTGCGTCCGTGCACGTCGCATCTCGCGTCCGGCGTCGTCTCGACCTCGACGCGCACCTCCCTGGGAGGGGACAGCGGCGGAGGCGGCGAAAGGGGCGGCGGGCTCTTCGACTCGAGCCTCACGTCGTTGAAGAGGGATTCGAGACGTTTGATGGCGGCGGCGTGGTTGATGGCGACGCTCATTTGTTATGCCGGAGGCTGTGGGGAGCGGATCGGTTCGTTGAGAAGGAGGGCGCGGGTTCGAGACCGGGCTGGAGCGATCGGGGTTTTTTTTTTTCGGGAATTTTTTGAATTTGATGAAACGAAGATTTTACCGTAACAATCTAACTATCAAGAAAGACTACCACAAGAAATTACAAAATTTTCACTGCTTCCCCTGAGGCGGTGGATTGGGTTGAGAGCCTAGATGTTGATGTCTAAATGTTTGTAATTGTTCTGCCATTTTCTTGCTTGCTTTTTCTTCTTCCATAGGAGGTTATGAGTATCGTTTTAAATTGAAAGCTGGGGGTTTAAGCTAGTAAGATAATATATTAAAAATAGGTTGTTCTTCATTTTTTCAATACCAAACCCAATAAAAATGTAATAGACACTGAATAATTTATTGAAACGAAAATTATCAAATTCTTGAATAAACGCATATCCATCCATACAAACTCCAACAATAATAGTCGTTCTACCAAATTTGGCATCATCGATATCGACGAATAAAAATTAACCGTAATTCAATCTTGTTTCGGGTGACAAAATGTCAATACATATATATTTAAACACCCACAAGGATTCTGTAATATTGCTGATTGGTGGGTGGCTTCTTCTGTTTTGTAAGACTTATCGTTTTATAGCGTTCGGAGGTGTTATAATATTTATGTAAATGTATATTGAGAAAAAAATGCGAATGACAGTGTTGCCCGGAGGCTATATTCAGATACGAAACTGGAATTGGTATTACTGCTTCTCAAGATTCAAAGAAAATTTGGGACCCTTTCAAAATGATTTTTTCTCGAAATTTTTCTGTTAAAATTGGTATGGTTCATTCTATGAAATTTGCAGGGAATTTATCTCGAAACAAAAAAAGTTGTAGGATTCTAAATTTTCTAAAAGTGGTCCATTTTTTCGGTTTTTCGAATATCTTCAGATTCATATGGAATTTAGAAATAAATTTAACGGAACAAACCTATCACAATTTACCACAACCAAAACTTTTTCGAAAAACTACCGCGTAAAAATTTGAGCACTAATTTGTCAGGGGCCAAAACATTACAAGAAGAGATTGTTGCCTAACAACGAACAAAAAGAAAACACTTTGAACTCTGAAGCGTAACGTTTCGGAGTCTAAATCAGACTCCCTCCTCAGACAATTACTAGTTTTCATTCAACTTCGTTGAATCGTTACAATATTTTTATGTTTTGATTTTCATTTGTCAATATATTATGATGAACATACATTAATATTGATTACCAGATGTTGATATCTCCATTTTATTTAAAAATTCAATGAAACCAGTTCTTTTTTCAATGAATCCATCCAAATTCGATCTATTCCTACTGAACAATTGGCGAGATTATTAGAATCATCCAACAAAATACAAACTGACTCCTCGATTTTTCTTTTATAATTATCAGGTGGCACAAAAACTCTTATGACGGAACCTGATGATTATAAAAGAAAAATCGAAGAGTCAGTTTGTATTTTGTTGGATGAGGCTAATGATCTCGCCAATTGTTCAGTAGGAATAGATCGAATTTGGATGAATTAATTGAAAAAAGAACTGGTTTCCGGGAATTTTGAAATAAAATAACGATATCAACATCTAGTAATCAATATTAATCTATGTTCATTATACAGGGCGGGTCTTTGACTTGTACATATATTTTAACGGGACATTTATGAGTTCAAAAGAAACACTTTTTTTCTTTTCCTTTTTTTCCGATTCGGCTGAAAAGATAGAGGCTGTTGAAAATCCATAAAAAAATGTAATTTTCGAATATATCTCGTGAATGATTTCATCGAATGAAAGGATTTTCAGAATATAGATTCTCATTAATGTGGCGAATCTTTTACGAATACAAAATTTAACTAGCATGTCTTATTTCTTTCGTTATGACTAATATATACAATTCCATTCCATGATTATGACAGAAATTCTATGATCCCGAACTTTGGGAGTGAGTTGAATGCCATTTAATGAATATTTGGCCATTTCGGAAAACAAGAGTATTCTTCGTGAAATTTCGTGAAATGCGAGTAATTAATTTCGAGTAATTAATGATTTTAAAAAATCTATATCAGGGAATTTAAAAAAAAGGTTACTTTTTCTGAATGTAATTCTGTTCAGAATATTCAAAGAAATAAATTTCTGCTACATTTTCTCGAAGGTTCAGGTGGTAGATCTAATGCTCGGAAAAATTTCAGTGTCATATTTCCAGGGGTGGCATAGCTCATTATAAAAGTTTAAGATGGCTATATCTTTTTATCTAGGCTGAATCAGAAGAAATGCTATACAAAAAAGTATTTCTTTTGACCTCAATAATCTATGGTTAGAACATATGTACAAGTCAAAGACTCACCCTGTATATTCACAAATGTCAATTGAAAAATCAAAATATTGCTACGATTCTACAAAGCTGTATGAAAACTAAAAATTGTCTGACGAAGGAGTCTGATTTAGACTCAGGGTTCAAAGTGTTTCCTTTTCGTTCATTGTTAGGCAACAATTTTAAGCCCCTGACAAATTAGTGCTCAAATTTCCACGCAGAGGCCTTTCTTATATTATTCAAAAAATGTTTCTTATTGTTTCTTGTTTCAGAGACTCAGAGAGAAAACCCAAATTAAGTTTTCAGAAATACGATTCCACATGTTGTAGCTGAACACTCACTTCATTCTAAATAGAGTTAATTTCTGAAAAACACGCCCCATCTACTTTCTTGAAGACTTTTTTGAAAGACAACACAACAACCTTCCTGATGCTTGATGCCTGATGAAGATCGGAGCCTTTTTGAGGAAATTATTTAGGTTTGAAATTGTCGATATTCTTGGATCACTTAGAAGTGTGTATTTTCGCTATTTTCCCAAGCTTTCAACCGCTGTTTCCCCAGAATCTAATGCTGAAAACATCCTGCACTTTTCACGTTTCAATCTTAAACTTTCCCGAAGTACTCTACAGTACTTAGTTCGGAAAAACCACGATCGCTTCAGCTGGACAACCCAACCAACCTTATCCAAAGGGTAGAACCGAGAAAAACGCCACAGAAATCACTGAAACTCGCGGAAAAATAACTAAAACGCCGAACTGCCGAGAAAGTACCGCTGAACACGACAACTACGTACTTGGAGACCGTCGTCACCAGAGTGCTCTCCGGCTGCTCCCACGACTTCTGGCGCATTCCTCCGCGAGGTGACCGTGGAAGGATCACGTAGGAATAGCCCTGCACGCGAGCGGAGAGGCGTGCTTAAGGAAAACACTGCGAAAACCATTTGAAAAGGGTATTTTTGATGTTGAAGCCGCATGATTTTACACGAAATGGTGGTTAGAGCGATTGACAAGAGTTTCTGTATGATATTTTCATGTGAAAATTCGTTAAAAAGAACGATTTAGGGCAGAAAGTTGAAATCATGCATATGAATTCAATAAAGCATCATTTTTTTTTAACTAACGAAAAAAAATTATCCCGAAAATCCTCAACATCAAAAATTGGCACTCAATGAGAAAAAGTTCACGAGCATATTAAATTTCTGTTTCAGAGACTACCATTGAAAACACATGTAAGTTTTAAGAAAAATTTAGAATCTTCATGGGCATATTTCAATCGATATTTGTATCTCTGGTCTCATTCGATAAATAGCTTCATATTTATGTGTGAGAATCAAATGCAAAGGAAGTTAAAATCTTAATATATAACCATTATACAGGGTTATGGCAACGGTGAATAGTTGCCCAATTGATTCGCCGATGGTATTGTTAAAATTGAAAAAACACTCAAAAAAGGTCTTATGTCATAATTTTCAATCGATTGAATTGTCTTTTTTTTCAAAATTTAAAAATCTAATATAATATTATGGTTTAGGTTAACACTTTAATAGTTGTACTTCATTTGTGATTACTTTTCATGGGATTTATCCTGTTTGTATTCCCTACTATAATAAATAAAATTAAGTCGGCCATATTGTTGGTTACACCATTTATAACTCAAGATTTAATGAACTGTTCGTTATGAAAGATTTTTTGTTGGATTCTCGTACGGTGGGGTTAACATAAAATACATTAAAACTCTGAGAAATTTGATGAAATGGAAAAAAATTGGAAATAATTTTCTTTCTTGAGAATAAGTATTTGTCGCTACGGTTAATAACGTTTTCTTGAAAGTATTATATTTGATATTAATTCGGTGAATTACATTTTCTAATAATATTAACGCATCTGAGTCCATGTGTTATTACACCTATCTTTCTTCCGAACACTACAGAAAATTTTATGATGAAATTTTTTGAACAAATCCCCTTTCTACTATTACCGGCATTGTAAATAATTACACTGTAGTTTGAGTTGTCCATACGTGCCGATTCACAATGGACAATCAGCAATTTGCCCTATTTATTCTCGCATTCTCGGGAAAAAAACAAAAAATGTTGTTCATCACAAGGTACTGCAATAGCCATCTCAGTTAATATTGGTCGTACAAAAACGTTTGAATGGGGAAATTTGAAGTATTTCTCATGGGCATTCAGAATTCAGTACTGAAGAAATTCATGAACGCATCGAAAACCTGAAAATTTGTTGTGAACTATTGTTTTTTAAATGGTACACCCTGTATTTTATTCTTCTAATCGGTAGAGTTCTTTCTTCTGATTTCAAACATATATACTTCATTGAGGTTACTTATGCAGTGATGTGATTTCTGATAATCCCTACTTAACCTCCTTGGACACTATTTTATGGGGATATTTGAAATAGAAAGTGTATATAGTCCCTCCACAAAATATTAAAGAGGATAATTTTAGAATATAGAAATAATTGAAGACTATATTATATTCCAAAAATGGTAAGGAGAACCCTTCAAAAATAAATTAGGAGATATCGACTGTGTGTAGACGTATATGAGGGTCATTTGAATACTTAATTCAACTTTTAGTTAAATAAGTATATAAATGAAATAAATATCAGTTGTGTTTTATCCACGGTTCCTTTGATATAAAGAAATTGCATCGTTATCGTGTGGCATTCCACAGCTGCCTTTGATTTAGAAGAAACTATCCATATCTTTCAAAAACTGCTGAAATTAACCGCAATAAAGAATATATATTTGAAATCAGAAGAAAGAGCTCTACCGATTAGAAAAATAAAATACAGGGTGTACCATTCAAAAAACAATAGTTCGAAACAAATTTTCAGGTTTTCGATGCCTTTACGAATTTCTTAGTACTGAATTCTGAATGCCCACAAAAAAATACTTCAAATTTGCCCATTCAAACGTTTTTGTACGACTAATATCAACTGAGATAGCTATTGAGTAAAATATGAACAATCACATTGTACATACCGATTTCAATGCAATTAAATTTTTTGTATATTTGTACCTTTGTATTTTCTCGTATTTCACCTTATCTATTATCTTCTTAAAAAAAAATCAATGATTAGTACAAGTTTATTCATCTCTAAGGCGAAACAAAGTTCGCCGGGTCAGCTAATAGCTTATCTAACTGCCAATTGCCACAATTGGTCCCACCCCCAGATCCCTTACGCTCTTTAGTTTCTGGGATAGGAAATGATTCAAAACACTTCTTGGCCAACATTAAAAAATTTAACATCGTTTGGCGCAACACATATTTCACAGGACAATTTTATGTCCACTTTTCAGGTATTATACCTTAATAGTTTATTACAATATTGAAGTTGCTGTTTCATTTATCGATTGAGGCAGTACGAAGTCGGCCGGGTCAGCTAGTTTAATATAATTTCTGGAGGATGAACTTGAACTTCTACAGCATGCATTCATCGCCAATGAATATACAGTAGAGACTCTCTAACTAGTCCGAATTGGCGTCAGGATTGTATTAGATTGTATTATGTACCTTATAATCCGGATCGGAGGACTCAATAATCCGAATTTGCGATTGTTGCATACGTGGTCATCGATTCTAACTTGTCTTAACCTGACTTCTCAACAACGTAAACTCATTTGTATTACTATTCTTGTTTTGGTATATAATTTTGCACAATGGTAAAGTGTATTACCTCGTCTACAATTCAATTAAGCATTCTTCTTCTCTTAAAATCAAAAAACAACGTAAAATTCTGATGATTCGTATAATTAATTTGTTTTGTGATTTCGAGAATAAAGTATTTTAACCATTTTTCGAATTGAATCTTTACTAAATTATAAGACGCGATTTTACGGATTTCTTATGAATCCGGATTAGCCCTAGCATTAATTGATCCGGATTATCGAGTGTCTACTGTAATGCCAAAGAACTTTAAAGGGCAATAAGACCAAAAATTTCCACACGTGATGATAACACATCACAACTCACCCCCACTAAAAGAGCTATTTTAACATACATCCCTGAGGTCACAGATAGAATTGGTAGAAGTGTCAGAAATTCAGCGTTCGAGGAACAATCTTAGACCAAGAATCCTCTGAAGATGCCTACCGCAGTTGTGGGCGATACGCTACGTGAATTATTCCTAATGGACCACGGCCAATAAGCCCGGAAGACTCTCTCAATGTCATTGAACTATTTATCATCGTCATTATCACCATCATCAATGGACATGATCTGATGAGGTGAACAGGATATCTTATCACATTCATGATATATATTTCCTAGAAAGATGATGCTCTGAATACTCGCATAGTGAAGTAGTTTCCGAGAGTTATAATGACGTTTCCGAATGCCAAGTTCAAAAATTCTCATTTTCCACGAGGAAATAAGGTGAGAATGTTAAACGAGAATGACTGGGATGACTCTGCTGGTGAAACGAAGCCACTATGGTTAGGTTTCAGCTACGAGGGAAAGCCATATAAACTAGAGAAGGTTCCGAGCAATTTTAATTCGGGATTATTTCCTATATTAAAAACCGTGTTCAATCCTTACATGGAGAGAGCTTTCGAGCTGAAGATTTCTCAATACGACCAATCCGATGAAAACTTCAAACTGATGGAGGTTTATCATGGCACGTCAGCTGAAGAGGTCCCCTCAATACTCAAGAACAACTTCAACTGGAGACTTGCTGGACTAAAGACAGGTAGCATGTTTGGAAGAGGAGTTTACTTCACTCCAGACAAAGTTTTTGCTAAATCATTCTGCAAGGGGATAAGAAACCGAATTATTATAGCGAGAATTCCAGTTCTGCGTTCAATCTATAGACAAACCAACGAGGAGGAACCTTTACCACCAGAAGGTTATGACACTGTAGAGACACCAAGAGGCAAAATACTGGTAAAGTTTGAAGATTCAGAGTTTTTACCGACAGGTGTGATCTACCTCTACTAATAATGTTAAGTTCCTTTCAATAATGCACATATCTCATCTTTTATCTGCAAGTTCTTCAACCTGTTAAAATGAAAATAAAGACTTGAATAATGAAAACATCGTATTCTTAGCGCCTGATTGAGCATTTTACAGGGTGTTATCCCCTATCTAGGATAGGGGATGAAATAATAGAGGTTTGTTCAGTAAAAAGTTCGAAACGCCATCCGTATTCAAGATACAGGGCGTAGAAGAGGAAAAAATATACACATTTCTCACGATTTTGCCGAAACTACTAGCAGCGTTGTAATGAAATAATAATCGATGCTGGTATAAAGCATCTAATTTGTCTAACTATTTGCACAAGGTGAGAGAAAACATTACATTCATTCAACTGTTTGAACCAAAGAAAAAAGAGAAGAAAATATAAATAAAATATTATACACTCAGAATAGGTAAATTTTTCGACGTAGATTTAATGTAAGTATAGAAACAGAAAGTGCTTTCCCAAATCGTTCAGATTTCTACGAAATAAACTGCTCCACACGACCTAAATTGCAAAAAAATAGAGTTTAAATGAAATTTTGTGATGAAAATTTATATTAATGTGATTTCAAGTTGCAGGGAACGAAATTAATTTTAGCCTGTAGGTCTGCAGCGTATACAGGGTGGTTAAAAGAAATCGAGTAAAATAACGAAATTTTATTCTCAGAGAATTCAAGAATTTTAAGACTATCAACAGGCCCCTCTTTCGCCTAGGGCACTTTGGGCAAGTGCCCAGGGCCCCGCGATCGATAGGGGCCCCGCTCAGATTAATTGTTCCGAACTGAAAGGATCGAAGATTTCCTCAATAACATTTGGAAATTCCCCATTTCATAGAAAATTCCCCTATATTATTATATAACTGATTTATTCGAAAAGACCTCAACTCTTCTTTATTTCGAAATTACTTTTCGCGTACTAAAATTACCTTCAGGTAAAAAGGCAGAAGTGATCATTCACAATAATTCCAAATGGATTGGAATTCAGAGTCTTTTATCAACAAGTTCTCGAAGGTTGCAATTTTTATGACCCTTGCTCATTCATACTGGTATACACTAGATAAGAGCAATTATTAGTTTGTGTTATTTGTTGGGGTGGTTAGCCATAAAACATCTGTTCGAATCGGGTTGTTGATCACATTCTTGTGTTCATTGGGAAGCTTCCAAGGAAATCCCCATTTAACTACATAATTTCAGACAGCGCTACAAGACAATAAATCAGTTGCGTACTTATCAGAGGGCCACGCAGAACTCGCGGTGCAGGGAGGTTCGGCATCAAAGGGGCCCCCAAGTCAAACTAAAAGCATAAAATGACGACCCAATTATTTCATTCTATTGAACTTGCCGGTTCGCGAGATTTTTCCCATGATATAATGAACAAAACTCATACAAAGAAGGTAAAATTATCATTCCTAAAAAATAGAGAAATACTCCTAAATTATAAAAAAATATATGAGTTTTCCAGTAATTCAATTCGAATGTTGAATTATCACTCAATTACTTCATGTGCTACCCTGTTTTCAAGGGTTTTTTAATATACCGTCAAGCTTTTCGGGACTCTCCTTAAATGTGTCGCAAACACGTCTATCATACTTTTGAGCTTACTTAACTTTGGACAAAAGTGACCAGAAGCTTGGTTATCGACAAGTTGATGGATATGTTTGCACAGAAAAATTAAAAAACGTGAATGCAATTTTGTTATAAAATTTTTTTTCAAATTCTTACCATTTCCAAGTGTAATTCAGAAACCGTCAAGTGTATTTCAGATTAGTCACTTCAGTTTCAGAATGAGTCAATTGAATTTCAGATTAGTCAATTAAATTCCAGAAAACATCGAATGTATTTCGGATCACTCATTGAATTTCATTCGATATTTTTTGAAATTCAATTGACAAATCTGAATAACATTTGATGTTTTCTGAAATACAATTGACTAATCTGAAATACAAGTGATGCCTGAATATCAACTGACGGTTTCTGAATTACAATTTTTTTCATATTTTCCAAAATATTGGAGGTATCGAAATTGTAATTGCATATTCGTAATCTGCGACCTCGGATTAATATAATCTATTCATCTCGTTAGTATAGAAAGAAAAAAAATTTTTTTTTCGAAAATTAAAAAAAAGGTATACCGAATATGAAAATTATTCCGAAAAAATTTTTTTTCATTCTATATTGATGAAGTGAATAGATTATATTAATTCGAGGTCGTAGATTACGAATAAGTAATTGGAATTTCGATACCTCCAATATTTTGGAAAATATTACAAAAATTCCAAAATTTTTCTGGAAAATCGGTAAACTTTGAAGAGCAGATATAAGAAAAGTATGGATGCTATAGTTCTGGTCTTTTCCCCATATCATAGTACGTTTCTTTGAAAATAAAATGGTGTATTCACCTTTTTTCTATTAAGGATATTTCAGATTTCGTTACGTTTTCCGCAAAGGTCTATTTTTCGGAAAATTCAAATCGTTATAATTTCTACAAAAAATTAAAAAAAAAAAAAATGAATAGCATATTCTTGATCTACGCCCACGAATTAGTTTATAATCTCAATTTGGTCGATCAATTAAAAAAAAAAATTTTTGGCCAAAAATCGTAAATTTTTCCATGGAAAAATTGCCAAAAATTCGATTTTCGAATTTATCGACCAAATTCATGTTATTAGTTAATTCGAGGGCGTAGATTAAGAATATGCAATTACTTTTTTTATAAAACGATTTTTGTAGAAATTATAACGATTTGAATTTTCCGAAAAAAGGGCCTTCGCGGAATAATTTACGAAATCCAAAATATCCCTCGTAGAGAAAGGATAAATACACTATTTTATTTTCAGAGAAACGTACTATAATATGGAGGAAAGACTAAAACTATAGCATCTATACTTTTTTTATATCTGCTGTTCAAAGTTGGCCGATTTTTCTAAAAATTTTTAGAATTTTTCGAATATTTTCCAAAATATTGGTAGTATCGAAATTGTAATAACATATTCATAATCTACGACCTCGAATTAATATAATTTATTTATCTCGATAATATAGAAAGAAAAAAAAAAATTTTTCGGAAATTTTAAAAAAGGTATACAGAATATGAAAAAAAAGGTATACAATTGGAAATGGTTAAGTTTCTAGTTACTTTTATATCAGAATTTACATTATTTTGTCTAGAAATTTATGTTATTCAATATATAAATTATTTTCATAACATTTTTGTCATATTTTCCCTTTGAAAAACTTCAGAGAAATCTTATCATGAATAATAGATCTATAGAGGGGAGGCCGAATTTACGCCACGCCACCACAAGAAATTTCAGGGGATTCCAGGCTAAAAAATCCCTTCTCCCTTTCGAGTATCGAAATTCCGTAAATCGGCAAAATTCTCTCGATTTGATAATTAAATTACATCACGGCATTTACATACCGTGGCTATGTGTGTCGTGAATAAACCTACTCGGCGGTAGGGAATTCCCCTGTATTTGTATTTTGTATGTGGTATTGTGGGTAGGGGCCCCATTATCCTAATGTGCCCAGGGCCTCCAAGAGGTTAAAGACGGCCCTGACTATCAATACAATGTATCGCCTACACGGGCATCGATAACAGCTTGAAATCTTCTTTGCATGATTCAAAAGAGGTTATTGAACATTTCTTGAGGAATTTGTTTCCATAAACGTGGCAGAAGCTCTCTCAGATCATTCAGAGATTCTGGGGTAGGTTGATGATTATCTAATATTCTTTGGAGCATATCCCATGCATGATCTATCCAATTGAAATCTGGTGAGTGCGGAGGTATTGGTAAATGTGGAATACCAAGGTCCTCCCGCGCATTCTCAACTATGGCTTAACGGTGCGGTCTAGCGTTATCGTCTAGAAATTGAAAAGTTTCACCAATAGCAGCGTGAAAATTTGGCAAAACATTGTCAATGGCATGCTGCTTATAGTGTAGGGCGGTCATATTCCCAGGACAAATGTGTAGATCTGTGCGCCCGTTGAAACATATCCCGGCCCATACCATAACAGTACCCCCTCTGAATGGATGGACTTCTTGGACCTAACGACGATTAAGGGGTATGCGTGGGATTGTCCATAACCTTATTCTTCGAGAATCTGATAATCGTCCATATCTGGATTCATCAGTGAAAAGGACACTATGCCATTGATCGTTCCAATTGATATGTTGCCTTGCCCAATCCAGTCTTTGACGCTTATGTTCACGTGTTGATGGAACTCCTCTTAATGGACGTCTAGAACCTAGATTCACCTCTCTCAAACGTCGTCTGATGGTTTCAATGGAAACTTGGACCCCATCTGCATTCCGAACAGTATTCCGTAGCATTCTACACGTAGATGTAAGCTTTCTTCTCGCCAAAACGGTGATGAAACGATCCTGAGCAGGTGTTGTTTTTCTTCGCTCACCAAGCTTTGATCTTTCCAACACAGAACCTGTCTCCCTGAACCTATTCCAAAGTCGAGATATCACACTTTGGCTGACTTGGAGCTTTTACGCTACAACAGCCTGAGTTAGGCCACCCTGTAGCATTCCGTAGCCTCAGCGTTTGTTAATTTACGTCTTGACATTTTCAGAAAACTCATTTCAAATAAGAACATTCATGAAGCATATGCAAAGAACCAAACTTCAGAAAAAAGGCTACCAGATCGACGAAATGTCTCATACTGATTTTCATTCCATCGATTCAAGTTGTTATTGAGTTTTGAATGATTTTACGGCGATTTTCTCGAAGATTACATACTTTTCAAAACGATTGAATACGATATCCTCAATTCTTGTGGAGCAGTATATTTCCTGAGGCGAAATTCAACTTATGTGTTGAAGGATAAAATACCATGAAGAATAGCAGAATGATTCAATCTTCAAATAAACGACAGGTTATCACGTCATCAAACGAATTACTGAAGCGTGAATCACACGAAGCTTATCGATCGATAGAACCTTTTTCGAATGTATGCGAGAAAAGACTGTTTCATGCACTCTAAGGGATAGAGGATGCTTTCCATACCTCATGAAGGTGATAAAGTTGCACTTTAAAAACCTAGAGGTGAATTTAGTCGTCTTCATTTAGACTTTAGTTCTTCATAATACAAGAGCCAATGAACATGGTGTTGGGTTGATTCTTTTCCAAGAGACCGACACAACAACAAAGAAACATCTTCGTGAAAAAAAATAGTTAAGAGGTTATGTACACATTGATTTTTTACTCCGTCCAATCTACGGTTTTGCTTGTTATTTTGAAGAATTATCAGTTTGTATATGTTCAAAAAATTCGGGAAGGGGAAATTGATGAAGTTTTTTTCATTTGCTTCAAATTGTATTATTTTACAGGGTTATTCACGAATATGGCTCTATAAAATATTTTTAGAGGAGACACAAGATTCAGGATTAAAATTCTAAAGGTGAACTTCAAGTAAGAAGACGACTTCTGGTATATTTTTTGAAGGTTCTAGGGTTGACATCAACTTTCATTTTTCAAATGGGAAGACCCAGACAACTTCGAGGTTTTTTCATTAAAAATTTTCATTTTTGAGAATCTCCGAGAAGAAAGGCTGATGCTTCTTTTTTGATAGCGTGATTTTCAAAATATGATACAGGAGGTCACAAATTCTTTGCCAAAGTAAGAAGTGACGAAACATCAAAAAATCGTTTTTTTTTTCAAATTGGAACCCCATTTTTTCGAAATCTTCGTCGAAAAATAATAGGAGCATGAGTCGAAGACTTTTATCCCAAAATGAATATTTTTCGAGATATTCAGGAAAAACGATTTTGTCTTCAATTTTCAATCTCATTCCGAATGTGTTTTTTACTAGAAAATAATTAGCGGTAGAGTGAAATTTTTGGAAATCTCTGTCATCGAGACAATATTTTCTATAGTTCAGACGAGTTGAGTTCTTGCGAGAGCAACAATTGGTTTAAACTTCTCAATGTGAGTATTAGTGAAGTCAACGTAAAAAATTCTCAGGAATGCAGAAAAAAATAATATGTAATAATTTTTCATGCTTTCGAAAGAATAATTTAAGGAACATGTAACAATTTCATTACTGAAGATTCAAATGTCCCTACCATGACAAAAAAAAATTCTCCAGTATTGAGAATTTGCGGAAATTATCCTAAGCTTTAAAAAATGAAGAAAAACTGAACTCGTCTGAGCTATAGAAAATATTTTCTCGATAACAGAGATTTCCAAATATTTCACTTGACCGCTCATTATTTTCCAGTGAAAAAACACATTCGGAATGAGATTGAAAATTGAAAACAAAATCGTTTTTCCTGAATATCTCGAAAAATATTCATTTTGGGATAAAAGTCTTGGACGAATAGTCCTATTATTTCGACGAAGATTTCGAAAATGCGTCGAAAAAATGGGGTTCCAATTTGAAAAAAAAAACGATTTTTTGATATTTCGTCACTTCTAATTTCGACAAAGAATTTGTGACCTCCTGTATCATATTCTGAAAATCACGCTATCGGAAAAGAAGCATCAGCCCTTCTCCTCGGAGATTCTCAAGAATGAAAATTTTTGATGAAAAAATCTCGAAGTTGTCTGTATTTCAACAGAGTTCAATTTTGAGATTTATTTTTCGTATTTCCAAATTTAAAGAGAATTTTCTCGGGAAAATTCAAACTTTCGGAATCAAAAAGACTCAGAATTCAATGGAGAATCTATTTATGCAATAAAGATGGGAAAAAGTAGTGGCCAGCAATGGACAATACTTTGAATCATAAATGTATAACCAGTTTTTTACAATAAAGCCTCGAATTTCTGGAAGAAACGGCGTTGGCACAAAGTTGTACACCTATTATAATGTCGCATGAAAACTCTAACAAGGGCATTAGAGCAATACAACATTGTTGTTATGATTCATTAGAGGCAGGTTCTCATGAACGAAAGTTCCATAGGCAAATTACTCTAGCGAAGAGGTAAACGAGAGTGATTATCGAGATGAGAGAGAAATCGAAACTGCAACCGAAATGGTTATTCCGAAGAAAGTGAAACAATTCCCGTCGGTTTTTCATCGGCTCACAGTGTTGACTACGTTCCCTTTCACTTTCGAGGTAACTTGAAGGAAAGCTTTTTTCCAGGGCTGGAAAGCTGAGAGAGAAATCGCACAATCATAATATGTGTACCTAAAACTTCGCTTCTGCCGTTTTTTTGCCGAAATTCGGGGCTTTATTGTGAAAAACTGGATATACATTTATCAATTTTCAACCTCAACATGAATATGTTTATTTACTGGAAAATAATCAGCGGTCAAGTGAAATTTTTGGAAATTTCTGTTATCGAGAAAATATTTTCTTATAGTTCAGACGAGTTCAGTTTTTCTTTATTTTTGAAGCTTAGGATAATTTCTGCAAATTCTTAATTCTGGAGATTTTTTTTTTATCATTGTAGGGAAATTTGAATTTTCAGTAATGAAATTGTTACATGTTCTTTTAATTATTCTTTCGAAAGCATTAAAAATAATTTTTTTCTGCATTCCTGAGGATTTTTTAGGTTGACCGCTAATTATTTTCCAGTAAAAAAACACATTCGGAATGAGATTGAAAATTCAAGACAAAATCGTTTTTCCTGAATATCTCGAAAAATATTCATTTTGGGATAAAAGTCTTGAACGTATGCTCCTATTATGTTTTGACGAAGATTTCGAAAATTCTTCGAAAAAATGGGGTTCCAATTTGGAAAAAACCATTTTTTGTTATTTCGACATTAAGAGAGTCTTCCGAGCTTATTGGCCGTGGTCTATTAGGAATTATTTCACCTAACGTTTCGCCCACAACTGCGGTAGGCATCTTCAGAGGATTCTTGGTCTTAGATTGTAACTCGACCGCTGAATTTCACTTTCGGAAATTCAGCAATATATCCGGTCGTGAAAGCCTGAAACTATTTATTTTGTTATTTCGTCACTTCTGACTTTGACACAGAATTTGTGACCTCCTGTATCATATTCTGAAAATCACGCTAGCGGAAAAGAAGCATCAGCCTTTCTTCTCGGAGATTCTCAAAAATGAGAATTTTCAATAAAAAAACCTCGAAGTAGTCTGTATTTCAACAGAGTTCAATTTTGAGATTTTTCTTTCGTATTTCCTCATTTAAAGAGAATTTTCTCGGGAAAATTCAAACTTTTGGAATCAAAAAGACTCAGAATTCAATGGAGAATCTATTCATGCAATGAAAAAAGGGGTCTTCTCATTTGAAAAACGAAAGTTGATGTCACTCCGGAAGTCCTAGAACCTTAAAAAAATATACGAGAAGTCGTCTTCTTACTTGAATCTCACCTTTAGAATTTCAATCCTGAATTCTGAATATTTTATAGAGCCATATTCGTAAATAATCCTGTAAATAAATAAAAAAAATTTCAATTGCAATTTTCAACAAGTAACGGGAACACACCAGAACAACTGTACCGTTGTATATTAGCAACAAGTCGTAAGAGTCAATATTTTTGAGTTACCGACCCTCAAAAAAAAATCATTCTTCTGGTGACATAATTCTGCATGAAGCTTCTTGTCCTTATTCTGCAACTTACTGCCAACCTTCTATTCCATCGGTTCAACATTCCTCGTTGCTTATCATTTGAATTTAAAAAAAAATTTAAAACATGAGTTTTGAAATGTCTGAGATAGAAACAATCAGATGATTGCAGCAACGGAATTATGCTACAGTGTTTTCACATCATCTGAATTTTCATTCATCAAGAATAGAGACATGAACAGACGAACAAATAGTATAATAACTCAACAACAAAAAAAATTCCAAATAAATAAGAAAGTTCTAGCATCTAATCCTGGATGAAACAACCAGAAAAAAAATCAGCACAGTAATAGTGATTCATAACACAAGTGCAGAAGGCACTGACATTTTCCAAGAGTTGAAACGTCAAAAACAAGCCACGAAGTCGCGTTATTTTTTTCGATTCACTTGATTTTTATCGGAATTAATCGAATATTTTCATGAACATGTTTCAGTGATTTCACAATGAGAAATGATGGTTGACAGAACTGTACCTATCTTTATCACAATTTTGACGGATAAATCCGTGACAGGACAGTTCAAGATACCAACATAAAATAATGAAAATTCTATTCTATCCCAAGATATGTAAGAATGAACAAACTCGCCATAAAATGAAAAATGCTGATACTTTTGAATTTTCAGAAGAGTGCGCGTAAACGTACGCATCGTCGGACGGTAATCAATCGAAAGTGTGTTGACTGGCGTGTCAGTTTTTCATCGGACATCCTGTGCAGGCGTTGAAGCGTCTAATGGTGGTTTCATTGTTGACCGATATTCTCGCGAAAAAAAAATACGGAGTCTCCGCCTGTGGTAATTGGCCTATCGGCGTCGCGAGCTCAAGAAAGCTCTTTAACCATCAACTCTTCTGAATGAAGAACATTTATGTCCATGACTTGTATTACATTTCGATTTCATGTTGATTTTCGTTTTTTTTTTTTTATTTCGCGATTACGTCATAATGTAATTCATCCCATTCTTATGTTATAGATTAATACCTTCTGCCTCTTCCCATTCATTAATGTTTCGAATTATGACGAAAAACATTATGCGTATTTCCGTTTATGTTTTTTCGAATTACGATTCAGTATGTAGCATCGGATTTAACATGATCAAGCAGAAACGTAATCGAGTCATTGTCGGATGATCAATCGTCGACTCCGAATATATTCCTTTCTTCAGATTTGAATCCAACCGGGGGCTGATGTTTAACCTCAAGCATCAAGTTATTCGACTTAAATTTGAGGTGTTGATAAAGCATAATCCAATTCATAGAGATCAAACCTTGATTAGCTTGGTGTTCATCGATTAATTGTAGTTGAGATAAAAATCTTTTCGATTGACCTGAGATCAGATGAAAATAAGTACAGCTAAATATAACAAGATTGTCGTATTAGAACGAAAGGGCATCATCAATAATATACGAGAGGAATTCTTATTTCATATTACTCAATTCAAACAAATAGTAATACTTTCGTGATAAACATCGACGAAAGGAAAATAAAAAAAGACTCACCTTCACAGAGTCGTACACTCCTTCTTGAAACCCTTTGACATCCCCCTCTCCAAGAATCCTGAAAAGAAGGGTTATTTTTATATAAAATCAAGCTTCCAAAACGAATATAAGGACAATGTTTCAATTGTGGCTATGAATGTTAGTTATGAAGATTTTTCAAGTTTGTAACTCACCTTCCAGTCACATTTCCATTCGTATTATTTCTCGTCACCGGTAGGTTTCTATTCGTCCCATTCATATGTTTACCATCTTGTTTGCTGAAAAAAAAATACATTTTTAATCTGAGTAATGTTTTCATTTGAATAATCATCAGAAATTTAGAAAATTGATTGTCACTTTCGGTTCTTCTCCCTTAAACCATAATTTCAATCCTAGATACCTGGGAATCAAACTTGATTCCTCTCTAAATTTCAACGCCCGTTTAGATGATCTGCGTTTGAAGCTCAAAACTATATTCTTCAGAAACTAGCTGGTTCCTCATGGGGCGCTGATGCAACAATACTTCGTACGGCAGCGCTAGCTTTGGTTTTTTCTGCTGCTGAATATTGTTGCCCTATTTGGTTGAACAGTGTTCATGTAAAAAAAAATTGATGCCCAACAAAATTTTCTATGAGAATTATTACTGGTACTATCAAATCTACACCTACTCCTTGGTTACCAATTCTCTCAAATATTGTCCCTCTCCATATTCGCAGAGAAACAAGACCTTTGAATGTTTGGAACAAATTTAATTCCTTTCCATATTCATTTCCCATACTCGCCTATATTCAAGATATTAAGGTCCCCAGATTGAAGTCGCGTAAACCTTCTTGGTCAAATTTTCTAATTGATATGAGTAGAGTCTACAATGAAATTTGGCAATCTGAATGAAATCCAATTTTTTTCAATAAAGATCTTATTTCTGATCCTTCCATCAGAGTTCCTGGTTTTGACCTTCCCAGGAGAATATGGTCTGTTCTAAATCGTTTTAGTAAATATTTTTTATTTCACGGGCGAGGTAAGGGTTTTTTTCGGCTGAGGTTTTTTCCTTTCCTCATTTAATCATACTGCAGACCTGTATGGTTCTCCTGTGTTGCACCAACCTCACCTAGGTACCTTTTCATTTCAATATGTATTGTATTATTTCAGCTCACTGAATCAAAAGAATATATACAAATATCGGAATGTTTTTCCCAACAATCTTAATTATTCAACGAGAATTCTTTCAACGGGTGCCTGTGGAGATCAAATAGGCACTATACAACTCTGCGTATGAGGTTATATGTCAGGTTTCTTGTTCCTTGAGTCCTAGCCAAAATTTTTTTGGTAATTATAAAGTACCTTGCCCAGTTGTATTTTTTAAAATTTTTTTTGTGATTTTGAGGTAGGGAAAATGAACCTTACCTAACCTTACTTAACCTAACCTGAATGCGGATCGATGTTTTCTTTTTATTTGAAAATATTTTTTTTTAACTCATGGTAGGGAAAATGAACCTTACCTAACCTAACATAGCCTAACCCTGTAAAACTAAACTGTATAAGACTATATCAGGGCCGTTTCCGAGGTAAATGGAGTATATTTATGAATTTCATTTATTTTTTTTCTCGAAAATTACTGCCTGCCCAGAGCTGTAATTGTGACTGTAGTATCAGGAAGTCCTATAGATTCACTCTGCAAAATATTTTTAAAATCGGTGACTGGGCCTATAAAATGTATAAAAACAATTTTGTTTCGCTCTTAACCAATAAGTGCGAGAATTTTTTTCTCTTATTTGAAAATTCTTCAACTGCGAATGTTCTAGATACTGGGAGGGTAAACCAAAATCACTTTTCGAAAGATGCAGCATCTTTTAGAATATATTCCAGTCAAAAATTTGTGAGAGTCATGAAAAATCAACAAAAACACAAAAACAAAAAAAAAACAAAACTCACTGTTCGCGATGCAACTCGCAACTACTCCTGTCGACGTACGTCACCACTCTTCTGTGCCCCCCGTGCTCCCTATACTTGGCCTCCACAGGCGGATGAAGAAAACTCCCGTAAAACATTGCAGCATTAACACAACCACAAGAAACCGACTTATGTCTCACTAGCAGTCATTTGTTAGGGTAAAAAAAAACGAGATCGTGCGCTTACGTTAGAAATTCTCGAGGCGTGTGAGCAATTGCGCTTCTGTTTTGAAGATTCGTCACGGTTCGTTCAGAAGAAATGGTCCATCGAGAGGAGGAGTCCCAAGAGATCGCCAGTTCGGAATTGGAGATAAATCAACAATTGGATAATTGTGTTCGTAATCAGTTGATTTGTGCAGGGCAATGTCGTTGGTTTTTATGGCGAATAGTGAGAGTGAATAAACATGCAGAAAAGTGCAATCATGGGCGTAGCCACGGTGAGGGTTCAGTTGGTTCAAAATCCCTAAAATTGAGGAATTTATTCTTGCAGAAAAAATTTAATTCTGGAACATGTGGCGACAATAGGTTTATTTTATGTTTATGCATTATAATGATTCAGTAACCCTCACGACCAGAGAGCGAGAATTTGTGGATTTTGAATTTGAATATCGAAGGAATTTCGAAAGACAAGTGTGATTACGTCTCCAAATTAGCTGATGAACATGGTATCGAAGTGATTCTTCAGCAAGAAACCCACACGGCAACAGAAAAAAATCCTCGTGAAAAAGGACAGTTGAAAGTTATGTATTAATTGATTTTTATGAGTTAAGCTTGTTATCGAAATTGATTCCTCGCTCAACACTTGGTGAAACATCTTTGGTCAATTGAAAAATAAAAGAACACAAGACTACGTTCACAATATTTAATAAATTAAACATCTTAGCTTGTTATGTTAAAAAATTATCAGTTTCGTGAATTTCAACAAATTCGGAAAGGGGAAACTGATGGAGCTTTTTCATTTCTTTCAAATTTTGTGACATTTCTGTCATAAATATTTATAAACCTCCGAACATTATTTGGCCAAGAAATCTGAATGTTGATGTTTTTTAAAGTACCAAATGTATTTCTAAAATGCATTTGATTCATTCTGAATAATCGGTTTCTTTTTTGCTTTTGTCTTTTTTCATTTCAGATTGAGAATTGCGAATCGTTTTGGGAAGAATCTGTCTATCCGAGCCCATCGACGGATAACATGAAGATGATCACACTGATGTCTTTTAAGATTTTCCTGATATTTAATATTTTATGTTATTTTTTTATGGGGAGACAGGTTTTTTCGGCTGAAGTTTTTTCCCCTGGCTGTATAGTATCGTATGATACTGGTGATGATAGTATCGTATGATTCTATAGTATCATACGAAGAATTTCATGATACCCCGTTCTTTTTTTACCTCAGCTTAGGTGCTTTTTGTTTCAACATTCATTGTATTATTTTAGCTCTCTTTTTCATGAGAATCTATATATATATATGAATATTTCAGTCAAATGATTGAGAAGAATTAGCAAAGATTCTATGCTTCATCAAACATAGAAACTATATTCTTTTTCAAATCTGGTAAAATGGGCATTTCGAGTAATTTTTTTTTTCGAAGAAAAAATTAGGGAATTTGAAAAAAATTGTAGATTTTGCTGAGGTTTGAGGTAGATGTGATGCTCGAAAAAACTTGAGGGGCCTGATTTGAGGGGTGGCATAGGTGACAATGAAAGTTAGAAATGGCCATATCAACTTGGCTGAATCGGAAAAATGGTGAATGAAAAAGTGTTTCCTTTTATCTTGAGCATCTATTGTCGAAATTTATTTACAGGGTGGGCAAAATTGGTGATACCTGAACTACACCTTTTCCATCGAAAGAGATAGAGGAAAATGAATAACATATAGTGTCGTCTTTTTTAGGAAAACTGATAATACTGCATTCTTCTATCTTCTTTCGTTTTCGAGTTATAAACTGTGTATCTCGATAATATATTTATATTATATATGGAGTCCGGAAATGATTAGCAAACAATTCAAGGGTGATTTCTAGACTCAAAATATATGGTCCCTCTTCATATAAAATTTTTTCGAAAATTGATTATTAACGAAGTTACAGGGTGTTAAACTTCAATTTTGCTCACAGTTTTTTTGCTCTATATTTTGCTCCGTTGATGAAATTTCAACGAAATTTCGTATTTATGGCTTTTACGGGATGAGCAAAACGAATTCGCAAACCATTTCTTCTCATCTTGTAGAGGGCGCCACAAACGAGCCAAGACTTTTGGTTGAGTGGTCCCAACTTTTTTGTGCTACACTGTATACAAATTTCGAACAGATAGTTTCATTCCTTGGATTTTTTCACATGAAAAAGGCATACTTCTTTTATTTCGATAAATCTAACCTTTTTCGAGAAAAACGCAGAAAAGCATTGTTTGCATGCGATGAACAAGAAATCTTTTTGGTTTTTTTTCAACCTCGAACATGGAATTCTTTGGATTCATGTGCTATGGTCGCCACAGAAATATGTTACATCGAAATAAGAGTAAAACCAAGTATTATATCTGAAATAGAATATAGGGTGTCCTATTAAAAAACTGTAAATTTGAGTTATAACTGAAAAACGATAAAAAAGAAAATCATTCAGCGTACGCCAATGAACTCTACGTCAAAATATGTATGAAAGACAGTTTTCATCTTGAAAATATCTCAAAAGGTTATCGAGATACACAGTATCTCCGTAATCATTTCCGAATTAAGATACAGAAATACCCTCATGGAACATAGAATTTCAGTAGTTTATGAACTACGAAAATTAATCTATGTTTATTTTAATCATTTTCCAAATTTTTTGGGTTTTTATCATTCTCCACTTTTTTTTCAGGGATGAAACCATCCAATTAGTGAAAATACAAATAAGAAATGAATGAATTACGACGCTGTTTCCCAAAAATAGGCATTCACCAAACAGTGACTCAATTCGCACAAAATCAGCTAAATCAATTTTTTTTCATCGTTCCAAAATTCGCACTGTCGCGATTCTAAAATCTCTTTCGGTTAAAAAAATGTAGTTCAGGTATCACCAATTCTTTCAGAACATGAAACTTCGGGGTTATTTTTTTTATCTATTTCTAAATTCACTCCTCTGCTCGTTCTTATGATTATTGAAACTCCCGATCAATCCATAATTATTGCAATTATATTTCCTATTTTTCTGTTTTTTCTTGCTTCCTCAACTTTTCATTTTTTTTTTTGTGATTACTTTTTCAGGGGTGGGACTACCTTATGAGTGTTTGCTTAGAGAAAAAAATTGAGAAATGAATAAATTACAACTCTGTTTTCGCAAAACAGAAATTCGCACAAACTCAGCAAAAAAAATTTTTTCGTCTATTGAAAATTCTCACTGACGCGATTCGAAAAACCACTGGAAAAACAATTTTTCCTCGCGCTACGAGCGAGAGGACGAACAACACTGATTAACATATCCCGGTGTTTTCAAGACGTACGATCGAGAATGTTCATAATTACGTTTCGAGAATGAAAAATTCAAATTTCGCGATTATTGTTCGTATGTCTCTCGATTGCGGCAATTCAGGGTCGTGCAACCGGCAGTTAAGATTTTATCCGACGCGTTCATCGTGAAGAAAAACGCTAGGATCTCGTGATTACAATTATTCATGCCATGTTTATGAACATAAACGGAACGGATCAGAGCAGGAATCAGAGTAGAGTGGTTCTGATGTCCACGAAAAAAGTGACAAATGGAAAAGAACAAATCTTAATATACAGGGTGTTTCCTTAACATGCGGCAAAAATTCAGGGGGCTGTTCCTTGGACTATTCTAAGAATATTTTGTCCTTTGATGATTTTTTAAAAACCTCTTTGTTTCGAAGATACAGGGCAAACAAAATTTTAGATAATAACATTTTATTATGAAAAATTACATGAAAATTTAACTTAACCTACAAAAACTGTTGAAAATGACCACCTCCAGCCAGCATACAAGCATCCAATCTTCTCCTCATTGACTGCCGAACCCTTTCAAAAACACCAGGATCATTTCTTATTAAGTTACACCCAGCAATGATCCGATTTCGCAAGTCTTCCACATTTTCTACTGGAGTGGTATAAACTAATAGTTGTCAAACACATTTAAAAATAAATTGTACCTACTTAGTAAACACAGTGCGGTACGCATTTTTATTTATACTATTATCAATTTTAAAAATATGAAAAATGTTGTTCGCCCTGTATCTTCGAAACAAAGAGGTTTTTCCAAAAACATCAAAGGACAAAATATTCTTAGAATAGTCCAAGTAACAGCTCCCTGAATTTTTGCCGCATGTTTAGGAAACACCCTGTATAAAACTACGTCGGCTATTTTGTTGGTTACACCATATATAACTCAAGATTGGACATATGTTTGATATGAAAAGATTATTGTTGGATTCTCCTACGGCGGGGTTAACATAAAATACATTAAAACTGTGAAAATTTTGATGAAATGGAAAAAAAAATAGGAAATTATTTTCCTTAGTGCGAATAACGCCAGTAGGTGTTGCTACGGTTAATAGCGTCTTCGTGAAAGTATTATATTTTATATTAATTCGGTGAACTACATTTTCAAATAATATTAACGCATCTGAGTCCATGTGTTATTACACCTATCTTTCTTCCGAACACTACGGAAAATTTTATGACGAAATGTTTTGAACATATCTCCATTCTACTATTATTGTGTACACTATAAAACTTTTTCAGTCAATAGACTTTACTATTTCTTTAATTTAACAATATTCAACAGTTTGATACATTCAGGATATTGTTGAATGATCCATCTACCAGAATTTTCTCAGAAAAATTGCTGGATATACCTATTTTAATGCAATTAAATTTTTTGTACTTTTGTATTTTTTTTGTATTTCACCTAATATAATTCCTTCTTAAAAAAACCAATGGTTAGTACGACTTTATTCATTTCTAAGGCAAAACAAAGTTCGCCAGGTCAGCTTGTAAAGGATATATCCAAGAATTCTCAAGTTCTACAGAGTGGTCCATTGAAAACTTAAAACATCGATTTCCCGACTTTAAAATGAAATTGTGGAAAATCGTTAGGACTTGTCAATTTCTGATTCATTCCCGTAACTTCAACCCCGTAGAGGTGGGCAGAACCCTTCGATTTTGAATAGGGATGAATAATGTCTTGCAACAAGTTGACCAAATTTTTCTAAATTTTCCATGAAAAATCATTAATTTCCCAAAATAGTGATGATAGAGAAAAATTGAGTGCATATTCGTCATCTGCGAACTTGAATTAGTCGAAAACATCACGTGGGACAATATGGCTAGAAAAATAAAGATTTTTCGGAATTTTTTTTCAGCTTTGAGAATGAAAGTAAAAAAAAAATTTTTTCGAGTTATATCGACCTGGGTCATTTTTTGACTAATTCGGACTCGCAATTCTCGAAAATATAATAATTTTTTCTTCTAGAACGGATATTTTGGGAAATAAATCGCATTTTGGGGAAATTTTCCGAAAATTTGGTTAACTTTGAAGTGCCGTAATAACCAGAAAAAATCTTATTCGACGAATGCTGATTTTTTTGCTTAAAGATTGACCCTTAGCAAAGGAAAAGGTGCAATTTGCATTCACCTATCGCGAACTTTCCAGATTTTGTGATTTTTTTCGCGAAGTTCCGAAATATCGAATTTTGCACCGACCATAACTTGAAAATTAATCCTTCCAGCAGAAGTATGTTAGCATATTTTCAATCTGAGGTTCCGAATTAGTCAACTGTATAAATTTGGTTTTGATCAGAACAAAAAAAATTTTCAGCAATTTTTCCATACATATGCATTGAAATTTTGCCAAAAAATTCATTTTCTCCGATCGACGCCAAAATTCAACCACAGACCAAATTGATAGTGCTGATCACGAAAAGAAAAACAGATTCATTCCAAAGCAATTATATTTTGGGCTATGGCCTAAAGAAAAACCGAAATTTTGAACCTTCCCGGAAAAAATCTGAAAATCTAAATTGTTCCCGAAATCTGAATGAAATTTTTACCTTTCCGTTCTTGGAGGATCAAGCTATGAGAAAACAAATCAGCATTCGTCCAGTGTCAGTTTTCTAGATGCTAGAGTACTTCAAAGTTGACCATATTTCCGAAAATTTCCGAAAAAAACTGATTTATTTCCCAAAATACTTACATTCGAGAAAAACTCATTGATCCACAAGTCTGAATTAGTCGAAAAAAATCACCTCGGTCAAAGTAGCTCGAACAATACTTTTTTTTGATTCTTATATTTGTCTCAAGATTATTAGTGAAAATATTCCGAAAAAAAATATCTTTATTGACCCTACTGATTTTGTTTGCTTCTAGATTGAACCTTCACTAATATAAAGGTCCAATGTTTATTCACTTATCGCTAACTGTACAGATTTTCTGATTTGGTGCAAATTTCACCATTTATTTCCCAAAATACTCACACTAGAGAAAACCTTATGGCATATTCGTTATCCACGATTTTCCTGGGAACAAGACAGACATTCGGAAAAATTCAAACGGCACAACTCAGTACATGTGTGCAGAATTTTTTTTTCACTCATTGGAATCTGATTTTTCGAAAAGTGTGGAGCTATTCCATATTTTCGGTTTTCGAAATATCTCGAGAACCACATGGACTCAAGGAGAAAATTCAACGGCACGAGACAGGACAAACTCGGTAGAATTCAGCACAACGAAGACTTTTTCGAAAATCCAAAAGTGCTTGGCCAACTTTACACCCATATTATCACTCGATAAACGAAGAATTCTAGGAATTCAAGTCGACTTCTCAGTCATCATTCATTTTCTTATCATAGTTCGCAATCATCATGAACAAAAAAACCTCTTCCCTCATTTCTGTATCGTCTGTGATCAGCAGTTCGAATCAAACGGGCCTTAGAACGACCCCTGACGGAGCCCCATCGAGTCCGGGATCTGCTCCGTAACATCCACTCCACTTTTTCCTGCTGAATGACTGAAAAGCTCAATACCTGATCGTCGATGCAAACATAAATTACTAGATGATGGGTTAGCATCGATATGGTAATCCGCAATAAATCAATGCCCACAACAAAGACTGCATAAGTCAACATTGTCGACGCTAATTGGACGATTGCATTTATAATTAACGATTTCGTAACGATATCGGGTTTCATCCTTCGGATGTATTCAATTTGGCGCGAGCTAGGTGAATCTGCTGATCGCCGACAAAAGGAACGATGCTGGATGCAATCAATCTTGATGCCATCCTCATGCACGTGCGTGGGCAGAAGAATAAGACGTAGAAGTCAAGATCACAAGCTCAAAGAAGATTCTGAGAGGTTTCAAAGAAACCCAAAAGGCAATGCGGATATAAATCTACTGAAAAAGAAACATAGATAGTATACCAAGGAGTAAATGATTTAAATTTGGAGAAAAAAAAGAGGGGTTTACAATTTTTTTTATTAGATTTGTTAATAATGTGTTTGTCCACCGCGGTTATCTATACACTCCCCAACACGTCTTGGCATTGATGCAAGAAGATGGTCTATCTCTTCTTGAGAGATACTACCTGTACTTCATGACTCAGAGCTTCCAAAGTAGGTGGGGTCTGGGGTAATATTCCAATATCTGGATCTGGTTTTTTTTCACTCACATATCTATTTGTGTGAACAAAATAAGTGGAATTTTTTTTTGGGGTTTCCTATATCCAAAATGTCCCATGCTCTTATTTTTTCAATTATGTAATTTTTATGAGAATGAATAGATGAAATTGATCTTTATGCCGAGTTCAAAACTGTATTAGTTTTATCGATAAAAAGAGCAAGCGTTAAGATAACAAGCTAGTGTACTAGAAATAGCATTATCAGATGTCGATTCTGCAAGAAGGGGTGAACATAAGCTTCATATTGTGATGCATTTGATATAACTCCATATCGACACAACTTTTTTTATTCTAGTCACCAAATAAGAAAGTTGTTCTGTCCTCGCATGTATTTCAATAATCGAGTATAGACTACCATCAAAACATAACTGTGTATTCAAGGTCTTGAAAACAAACGACGTTCGCAGCATGGAGATACGGTACTGTCTCATATACAGGATGACCACGTGAAGAGCGTATCCTTTTTTACGATTTTTTCCTCTTACATTACACAAATAATTAATTATTTGAAGAATCCTATAATGATGTTAGGGAGAAATATGATTTTTGGAATTCCGAATATGTTGGTTCTTAGAGAAAATTCGAGACAATACCTGAAATATTTCAATTTATTCGACCTAACTGTTCAAAACATTTGGAACAATTCCCTGAGTCGTAGCAAAATATCTATGAGATTTTAATCCTAGAAAGCCGAGTACAAAACTGTTTTATTGCCGAACACATGCTCACTTCCCATCGATTATTATCAGCGATGCACGCAAGATTAACTTGGATCACCTGCAAAAGTTGAGTTGCTATACAACACGCAATTGATGTTTTGCCCATTCGCAAACCCAAAACATCGCTTTTCGAAAGATAGCCCCACCGTGTGTTTGTCCCTTTAAAATAAATATTCCATCCAGATCCAGATTTAAAAAATCTTGAGAAGAACCTTTTATATTCGACCTCTTATTTGTTGTCATTTCTTTTACGTTTTGTTTTTATTTGTATTCATTTTTATGTTGAACATTTTCGTATGTAACCATAATCGTCTGTATAGAGGATATTTATATTTGAATTTTATATTTATGCACACTGCGCGAAAAAATTAAGGCACATTATGGAAATTTCAAATTTATTCTACAATAATTGAAGGTGTTCTCAATGATAATTATTTTCATCAGAATTATGCATGCATATTTTATCCAATTTCAACGTTTTTTTTCAATACAGATTTTTTTCCCAGCAGGAATAAAAAAAGATGATATTATCAGATTTTTAATGTATTGGCTCCATTCTAAAATCAGTTGTTCTTGATCAATTCTAGTGATCAATAGTTTTTCTTTCGTTTGATTTTCTACACTCGATCGCTATGCAACGCGAAATACGCAATTTGACTCAGGAGGAATGTGCCCAAGCGGTAGTTTTGCGAGAAGAAGGATGGACATACACAAGAATTGCAGAAAGGTTTGGAGTTTCCCATTCAAGTGTTTACAGAATGTTGCAGCGATTCAGGGAGACAGGTATGAATGTCCGAAGACCAGGACAGAGTAGACCACGGGTAACAATTGCCATTCTAGAACGTTACTTGAGAGTTTCTTCGTTGAGACAACGGTTTGCAATCGCTCGCCTCCTTCGAAATCACCAGTTTTCCAGGTACTCGCTGTGACCTTCACAAAACTATAAACCTACAAGAAAATCGACTTCTTTCAATCCTACCTCAACAGGTTTCGAAGAAGCAAAGAAGAGACTCTCCAGTTATCTATGAACTCATTGTTAAACCTTCACAAAACCATCAACCTAGAAAAAAAATCTACTGCGTCCAATCCTAACTCAAGAAGCTTTGAAGAAGAGAGCAGACTCACCAGGTACTTCTTGTAAAGCCTTCATAAAACTATCAACTTAAAAGAAAATCGACTTCGTCCAATTCTATCTCAACCAAAACACTCACCAGTTATCCAGGTACTCGCTGTGACCTTCACTAAACTATAAACCTACAAAAAAATCGCCTTTTTCTAATCCTTCTCCAACAAGCTTCAAAGAAGCTAGAAGAGACACTCCAGTTATCTATGAACTCATTGTTAATAGTTAATAGTTTAAAAGGGGTTACAGTCCACTGCGACCTGATGGTCTATTGTGCCCCCTGACAAAGCTTTACAGCTCGCTTTCCAGTCCCAGAGATCTTATGAAATCCAATATCTCGGAAGGCTCCAGTAGGGCTAATTCCTCACTCCAACAGGTCACTCGACCAAAGCATTGTTTCCTTTGGATTACAATGCCAAAGCATTCTATGATTAGGTGAATAGAGTTTCTTCCTTCTCCCCACAGAATCTACACTCCTCAGTGTCTGATACGCCCATTCTCAGCAAGTGCTTTCTGAGGCGACAATGCCCTGTAAGAAAGCCAGTGAGGGGGTGTAGTTGGTTATTACTGAGATTCAAATATCTTTTGGATCTTGCAGTTCCAAAATTCCGAAGGAACTTTTTGGAGTGATCCAACCCTGGGAGATTCTGCCAGAGTGTTTCTCTTTCAGTTTGCTCCTTTTCCAGAAACTCTTTTTTATATGTACATTTTGCTATACCACAAGGTTCTGGCTTCTTCGTTACCTGTGACTCCTAAATGACCAGGAACCCAGATTAAAGAGACCTTATTTTTCTTGCCTACCTCATTGAGTTTGTTCCGGTATTCCCATGTTGTCTTTGAGTCGATGACATAGGAGTTCAGTGCTTCAATAGCAGCTTGAGTTCCGAACTATTGCAGAACTCTTCTCAAGACATTGTGTAGAATAGCTCTCTAACCTGTGCACAAGCGCAGATCGACTTACACATATAACGAATCGGTTCGAAGAGTTCCGGGGTTGGAGCAAGAACTGGTAGTTCCAAATTGATTCTTACCTGAGTTTGTTTTGTTGTTTTGTCTCGTAAATGCGAGACATATCTTTTATTCATAATTAATCATCAAGTAACGGAGATCTTCAGGAAATATCAAGAGTTGATGAAGTCCCAAGAATGTAGCATATTTTGAAGAGGTGCTCCTAGACTTTAACGATGCCTAGTTATGCAACATTTTCGACTGACCAATATAGCTAAGGAATTGTATCATGAAAATAAACACACAGACCTTTTTTGATTCCAAGAACGTTCGCAGTGAGGTAAGATCAGAATCTGTTCGGAAATATAGCCTAGTTTATTAATTCTGGACTTGGTAACGAACTGGTTCGGAATTCTGATAGTTCCTCTCTATATTAATGTCTAGACATCTTTCCATTGCTAGACATTAATCTACAGAGAAATTATCAGAATTGCGACATAGCTCATTGTTAATCCTTGACAAAAAAATCAACCTAGAAGTAAATCTACTGCGTCCAATCCTTTCCCAACAACCTCTAAAGAATCAAGAAGACTCACCAGTTATCCAAATACTCATTCCCATTCCCATTAATCTGCCTCCAAAGCTCCTCCCTCTCCCTCTCCCTCGCGTTCAGCGTGTCCTGCAGCTTCTGCTTCTGCCTCTGGTACTCCTTCAGCAAATCCCCCTGGAAGTTCTGCTCGTACGGCGACTCGCTCACCACCTGGGCGGCCGCGGCCGCCTGCACCTGGTGCGGAGGCCCCACCTGGGCCTCTCGTTCAGCGAGTCCCTGCGACTAGACCGGATCGTGGAGGCGGGGGACTCCCTGCCCCTGTGGTGCTCGGGGGTGGACACGTTGGAGGTCCTCTGGTCCGGGCTCCGGGACCGCGTCCTCTGCTTGCAGGGCGGGGCGGCCGGCGTCATCGGGGTGCTCGTCTGTTCTTGGATCGAGGGGAGCTGTTGGAACTCCGCGTAGCTGTTGCTTAGGAAGACCTCGCCTTCGTTCTCGAACAACCTGCAACAAGTTTTGTTTGATAATGATAATAAAAATCTTAATATATTAGACTAACACTGAGTTGCAGGAACGTCCATTAAAATTTAATGCCGCCTTGATTCTCCCTTAAACGGAACATCCATAGACGGTAGCCATGGATACTCTGTTTGATGGGGAATTGAGGCAGCATTAAATTTAATGGACGTTCTTTCAACTCAGGGTAGGTTGGCCATTTTGTTGGTTACACCATTTATAACTCAAGATTGGATGAAATGTTGGTTATGAAATATTTTTCATTAGAATAAATGTTAAATCACAGGAATGTGAGAACAGAATGAAAGACTAATCAGCTATGATTTTGCTAAATTTTCGGAACTATTTTGTTCCCTTCTCAAGGCTCATCATACAACTAATAAAACTTATATTTAAACAAATTATAGAAGTCAAGAACGAACAACGGTTCTGACGTATGACTGCCACTCCTGTGATTTAACATTTATTTTAAACATGGAAGTGAATATTACAGAATTATTTATTAGATTCTCCTACGGCAGGGTTAACATAAAATATATTAAAACTCTGACAAATTCGATGAAATGGAAAAAAAATACGAAATCATTTCTCTTCTTGCACATAACGCCAGTAGATGTCGCTTCGTTTAATAGCGTTTTCGTCAAAGTACAGGGTGCGGCACGGAGGATGGATGGTTTTAAAAAAATAATAAAAGCGTTAATTTTTACTCAAAAACTCATTTATTGACGGAATCAGATTCTCAAGGAAATAGCATTTGAGACAGTCAAGTGTGGGAAATCACATCAGGCATGTGGTGGCCGAAATCGGTGATGCAGTGCTGGAGGCGCTCTTGGAAGTTCGCGTAGACACTCTCCAACATCGCTCTCTCAACTTGGGCAACTTCCACGCGAATAGCCCTTTTCAATTCGTCCAGAGTTCGGGGCTTGGTCTCGTATACTCTAGCCTTGAGGTGTCCCCATAACGAATTGAAAAGGGCTATTCGCGTGGAAGTTGCCCAAGTTGAGAGAGCGATGTTGGAGAGTGTCTACGCGAACTTCCAAGAGCGCCTCCAGCACTGCATCACCGATTTCGGCCACCACATGCCTGATGTGATTTCCCACACTTGACTGTCTCAAATGCTATTTCCTTGAGAATCTGATTCCGTCAATAAATGTGTTTTTGAGTAAAAATTAACGCTTTTATTATTTTTGTAAAACCATACATCATCCTTGCCGCACCCTGTATTATATTTGATGAGAGAATTAGGTGTCAGAGAGTCTGGAGCTCTCTGAGTAACTACATCTCATCTGCGAACTTTCCTAGTGATGTAATGGTCAAGAAAATAAGTACTGAGAAAAACTTCAGTACGATGCTATGCAAAAAAGAGGAATGGGAGCGGGAATACACCGACCAAAATTTCAAAGAAAATACTGTTAAATGGTATACAGATGGTTCTAAAACCAACACGGGAGCTGGCGCTGGGGTTCACGGGGCCAAAGTCAAGTGTGCACTATCGTTAGACTCCTGAGTGAGTGTTCTGCAAGCAGAAACATTAGCAATCGAAAGATGTCTAGATATTAATCTAGAGAAAAACTATCAGAATTGCGACAGCTATTCACTCAGATAGTCGAGCTCCTATAGAAACACTGAACTCCTATGTCATCGACTCAAAGTCGACATGGGAATGTCGGATCAAACTCAATGAGGTAGGCAAGAAAAATAAAGTCTCTTTAATATGGGTTCCTGGTCATTCGGGCCTCACAGGTGACGAAGGGGCCAATAAACTTGCCAGAGAGGGTGCTCGGAAACCACTCACTAGCCTAGAACATATAAGGAGTTTCTGGAGAAGGAGAAAACTGAAAGAGAAATATTCTGGCAGAATCTCCCAGGGTTGGATCACTCCAAAAAATTCCTTCGGAATTTTGAAACTGTAAGATCCAAAAAATATTTGGATCTCAGTAAGAACCAACTACACCTCCTCACTGGCTTTCTCACAGGGCATTGTCGCCTCAGAAAGCACTTGCTGAGAATGGGCGTATCGGACGTTGAAGAGTGTAGATTCTGTGTGGAGGAGGAAGAAACTCCTAGTCACCTAGTTACAGAATGCCCTGACATTGTAAGCCAAAGGAAACAATGCTTTTGTCAAGAGACCTGTAGGAGCGAGGAATTAGCCTCACTGAAGCCTTCCGAGATATTGGATTTCGTAAGATCTCTGGGACTGGAAGGCGAGCTGTAAAGCTTTGTCAGGGGGCACAATAGACCATCAGGTCGCAGTGGACTGTAACCCCTTTCAAACTATTAACTTCCTGGTTGTTTATTATGTTCATGTTGAGATCCCTAGTTGTTAATGCAGGGAAGCAGAGCAGACAGTGGAACTGACGCTCCCGATCTTTGGACAGCTCTAGAAAGAATCAACGTTATCAAAATACCATACCCTTCAATCCGAATAAATAAAATGCGATCTGTAGTTACTTTTGACTGAGCATCACGTCCAAACGACTGCATTTAATTGAATAATTCTTTTTTTGTTATGTTCGTTATTGTCCAGGCAAGGTTTTTACAATGAAATATTTCAGAAAAACACGCAGAAGAGAGTAAAAAAATAAATTCCATCATAGAGTTGACTCCCTAAGTATATCAAGTAGCCGAATCATGACAGTAAAAATTCTCCGAAACAATAATCGAACTGAAAAATCTCTCCTTTGTCCAATTTTGATATTGTAACTTAACACACTTCGCCTCTGGGGTGCTGATATAAATGAAATGCGATCTGTGGTTACTTTTGACGGAGCATCACGTCCAAAGGACTGCACCAAATTGGACAATTCTTTTTTTGTTGTGTTTGTTACAGTCCAGGCAAGGTTTTTACAGCGAAATATTTTAGAAAAAATACTCAGAAGAGAGTAAAAAAATAAATTTCATCATAGAGTTGACTCCCTAGGTATATCAATTCGAAGAATAATGGCACTAAACATTCTCTGAAACAATAATCGAACTGAAAAATCTCTCCTTCGTCCAATTTTGATATTTTAACTTAACACACTTCGCCTCTGGGGTGCTGATATAAATGAAATGCGATCTGTGGTTACTTTTGACGGAGCATCACGTCCAAAGGACTTCACCAAGTTGGACAATTCTTTTTTTGTTGTGTTTGTTACAGTCCAGGCAAGGTTTTAACAGCGAAATATTTTAGAAAAAACACTCAGAAGAGAGTAAAAAAATAAATTTCATCATAGAGTTGACTCCCTAGGAATATCAATTCGCCGAATAATGGCACTAAACATTCTCTGAAACAATAATCGAACTGAAAAATCTCTCCTTTGTCCAATTTTGATATTGTAACTCAACACACTCCGCCTCTGGGGTGCTGATATAAATAAAATACGATCTGTAGTTACCTTTGACAGAGCATTACGTCCAAACCACTGCTCCAAATTGGACAATTCTTTTTTGTTATGTTCGTTGAAGTCCAGGCAAGGTTTTTACAATGAAATATTTCAGGAAAAACACGCAGAAGAGACTGAAAATCATAGAGTTAAATTCTTCCATACATACCTGTCCACGGAAGAGTTCATCATCTTGTTATTCTTGATCCCCGTCAGGTGAAAGCTCGCGAAGCTGCTCCTCGTCATCGGACCGCCCGCCCCCGCGTCGCTCACCGCCCTCGGGTTGCCGCCGTGCGTCGCGACGCCGCCGTCCAGCACCGGCATCAGCGACCTCGTCATGATGTCCGCCGCCGACCTGGGCCTGGTGAACGGCATCGCCGAGTGCGGGAACGTCTTCGGCTTGATCGGCGTGATCAGCATGTGCTCCGCCCACGACGTCTCCAGCGACGGCCTCTCCAGACGCTCCACGTCCACGTTGAGCGTCCGCTGCTCGAACGGCACGGAGAAGGTCTCGTGCGGCACGCTCTGCAGCCAGCTGAGAAGGCTCAGGTCGGAGTCGCTGAAGCCTGCCGACCCGTCAAGGAGCCTGTATAACAACGAATGTTGATGAGACCTATGAATGCGAATTAGGGTGATTTTGACAGGTGAAATATCGAGATAACCTTGAAGACTTGAGATGGATGACATTACTGCAGGTTTTCACGCACACATGAGAAGACATTATGGCCAGGATATAAATACAGTAGAATCCGTTTATTATGACGCCGGTTATACTGACCAATCGCTTATATTGACGCAAATGCAGTGTTAAGTTTGGTTTCATTCAAAACTCCTTACAACAGGGTCCGGATATAATGACTTCGCCTCTAATGACATGTCGCTTACAATGACATGATTTCAGATACAACATGATTTTTCGAAAATTTTTCCGATTATAGTGACCGCTCGATCGTTTTCTCAAGCCAACCTACCCTTTTTAACGCCATGAAGTTTGATACGATACGAGACATACGCGTGCCGACATGCTTTTTAGTATAATCTAGATCATTGAAGAGATTATTGATGTTTTATGGACAAAATGACATCCATTGAAGCCGATTCAAAGTTGTACAATGATGTGAAAAGCTATTATTTTAAGTTGAAAAAAAACAAATGCAAACTAAAATTTCAGATTATTTTAATAAAACATGGAAGAGTTCTTCATATTTAGTTTTTTTTGTAAGAGAAGCTATTTTTTATTTTTTCAATAGAGAAAAATCTGAATTTGTCGTTCTTTTCTTAAACTGAATCCAAGAAAAATACCATCAATTTTGTTGAAATTCTGCTTTATGTGACTCCCGGTTATTATGACGTATTTTTCATTTCCCCTCGATGTCATTATAAGCGGATTTTACTGTAAAATAATTAGAGGGTGACAGTCAACAACAACGAAACTAGCCCATTTTGAGAACCACAGGAAATTATTATTAAACTAGCCCTGATGAAGATTTTAAAATAAAATCGAAACTAGTCGGCCTTTCTTCCGAAACGTTGGTTTTGTGAATTTGAAATTGACCTTAAAGCCTGTCAAAATAACCCGAAGCCTGTATAACGCCCAAATATCAAAGTTCAACTGCACTGCGCGAAAAAATTAACGCACATTATGAAAACCTCAAATTTATTCTACAACTGGAGGTGTTCTCAATGATAACTATTTTTATCAGAATTATGCATGCATATGTTATCCACTTTCAACGTTTTTCTTCAATACAGACGTTTTTTTCCCAGAAGGAATAAAAAAAGATGATTATCAGATTTTGAATGTATTGGCTACATTCTAAAATCAGTTGTTCTCGATCAATTCTAGTGATCAATAGTTTTTCTTTGGTTTGATTTTCTACGCTCGATCGCTTTGCAACGCGAAACACGAAATTTGACCCAAGAGGAATGTGCCCAAGCGGTATTTTTGCGAGAAGAAGGGTGGACATATACAAGAATTGCAAAAAGATTTGGAGTTTCCCATAAAAGTGTGTCCAGAATGTTGCAGCGATTCAGGGAGACAGGTATGAATGTCCTAAGACCAGGACAGGGTAGACCACGGGTAACAACTGCCATTCAAGAACGTTACTTGAGAGTTTCTTCGTTGAGACAATGGTTTGCAACCGCTGGCCTCCTTCAGAATCAGCTTGAGCAAACTCATGGGGTGCAAATTAGCACTCAGACAATAAGAAATCGCCTCAGAGAATATGATTTAAGGCCTCGTGTCGCGGCAAGAGGCCCAGCTTTTACCACAGCCCATCGAAGGGCGCGTTTGGATTTTGATATCCATTGGGAAGATGAGTCTAGATTCTGCCTCTACCATTGTGATCGACGTTCCCTTGTATACAGACGTCCACATGAAAGATATGCTCAGTGCAATTTCCTGAATATTACTGGTTTCGGGGGAGGATCGATTATGGTATGGGGTGGAATATCTTTGACTGCTCGCACAGACCTAGTGGTCGTTGATAATGGAGCTATGAATGCTGATAAGTATATAAGGAAATTTCATTTTTATGGACGATAATGCCAGACCCCATCGTGCGCGCATCGTTCAGGAGTACCTTGAAGAGGTTGAAGTCTCTCGAATGGAATGACCTGCAAGAAGTTCAGATCTCAATCCGATAGAGCAGATTTGGGATCACCTCAACAGAAGGCTGAGAAGTTCAAAAAATCATCCAGCTACTCTTCATGACTTAGGAATCCAACTCGGCGAAAACTGGGAAGGATTAGATCAGAACATTTTAAGATCACTCATTTTGAGTATGAACCGTCGTTGCCGAGCCGTAATTAACGCAAGAGGTGGAAATAACAAGTATTAAATCACTTATCAGCATTTCATTATTTTGAAAATTGTTCATTTCTCTTCTTTCACATAAGATTCGGTGAAGTCCTGAATTTTTCTTTCATTTAATGTGTCTTGTTTCGTTCAAAACCTTCCCGAGAGAACATGAAAAATAAGTTGTTAACCACCTCTTCTGCTGTCAATTGTAAGTTGTTGCGATAAAAGTTGAATTTGTTGAGCACCAACTCAAGTGATCCCTCAAGTATCATACAAATGATGTCCAATATAAATAACAAAAACCAATGAAATTGAAGAAAAAGTATACAATTTTATGCTACCTCCACTGAAAGATGTCAGATGAGTTAATTCTATTATATGACATGTTCTGTATTTATATTTCAACTATTTCTTGCTGAATGTTTGGTTTTTTACCTTCAGACTGCCCAGAAGGATGAAAATCACAGTATATGTATGTTAGTTGTTTTTGTTCCCATGGTTATTTATATGTATTTTCATATTACAGATCCTTGAAAAAGGTAACAAGATTTACCGAAAGCTAGGATAATATAAAAGTTTCGTTGATCGAACATCCTGATAACATTCTACTTTGAATTAATTGCGATCAATATTTTCCTACCAGTTTTTTTATATTTATATGTATATACCTGGAGAAGGTCATCTCCTGCGACTGCGAGTCGACGGTGCCCGTGGCCTTGGCCTGGCAGTAGTTGACGCAAGACTCGTAGAGGACGCCCTTGATGACCAGCTGGACGAGGCGGTCGTTCTTGGAGGTGGTGCTCGAGGAGGGGTCGGTGGACTTGCGGTCTCCGGGGAGGAAGTCCGAGACCAGGGGGTAGATCTCGCGGAAGCACTGCACGCGGGCGTTGCTCGGGTTCCAGTCCTTGTACTGCAGGTGGTCGGTCAGTCTGGGAAGAGTGAGGAGGAGGCAGAGCGTGGAGTATTCTTCTTTGGAGGGGGCGTATTTCTCCAGGTCGTTCAGCACCTGGAACGAACAGATAGAAAGATGTTTTCATTTCAGATTATATTTCATTAAATGGCATTGTTACTGCAACTAATTACGTCATCTTATTTAATTCCGAATCGCTTAATCGTTTTAATAAGTTCCACCCAATATAATGTTAATCTCATATTTTCGCTGGAGGATTTGACGGATGTCTTTAGCAGTCAGTATTCATATGGCGCTCGTCCGATGAACTATATGCTAAATTTCTCGAAACTCAACTTTTCTCGATTAATTCAAACATCGTATTTTGCGAAAGTGATTATTTTCGCGAGTGAGTGCCACGAAGAAGATTTCAACCCTACTGTGGACCAACAGGTAGGCAGAAGTCGGTACTCCAGCATTCTCTTTTTTACCTTTGTATCTTTTCTCTCGATTCATTTTTGTTTCTTTTATTTTTTCACGGTCCTTCATTAGTTTACGGCCCTTGTCGTGCCAGGCATTCAATTTAATTTCAAGGGATGGGACCTTAGAATTTCTACTATAATTATGGAATGTAATGGTATATATTGGTCATAACGAAAAGAATAAAACATGTGAGTTAAATTTTGTATTCGTAAAAGATTTGCCACATTAATGAGAACCTTTATTCTGAAAATCATTTCATTGGATCAAATCATTCACAAGATATATTCGAAAATTACATTTTTTTATGAATTTTCAACAGCCTGTATCTTTTCCACTGAGACGAATCGGAAATAATGGTAGAGACAAAAAGCGTTTCTTTTGACCTCAGGAATCTATGTACAAGTCAAAGACTCACCCTGTATATATTTTATTGAGGTTAATTTCGGCAGTGTTTGGAAAATATAGGTTTTTTCGTCTTAATCTAAAGCAGCTAAGGCCACTCGAGAATATGTGATTTCTTTATATCAAAGGAAACGTGGATAAAATAACAACTGATAATTATTTTATTTATAAATTAACTAAAAGTTGAATTAAGTGTTCAAGTGATCCTCATATACGTCTTCACAAAGTCGATCTCGTTTAATTTATTTTGTGAGGGTTTTCTTCACCATTTATGGAATATATTGAGGTTTTCAATTATTTCTTCCTCTTTTCTGAAATAAATCTCTTTAATACTTTGCGGGGGGGCCATATACACTTTATATATCGAATATCCCCATAAAAAAGTGTCCAAGGAGGTTAAGTAGAAAAAAAACTTCAAATTCGCCCATTCAAACGTTTTTTACGACCAATATCAACTGTGATACCTATTGAGTGAATTATACAATCACCCTGTACAGGGTGGGCATATTTCGATGTTTAGCACTACAACTTTGGAATCAGAGGAGATAGACAAAATCTGATACCCCATTATCGATCTCTTTTTCGGAGAAACTAACAAGAGTTTTATTCATTTTTGGCTACCTTCTTTTGTTTTCGAGTTATAAGCGAAAATTGGAAAAATGGCGATATCGAAAAAAATTAATATCTCCGCTAATACTGATGATAGAGCTCTGAAATTAAAACATTATACAGGCACTTTTTTACGTAAAATCCAGTGGCATGCTCATCCTTTTTGCAGCATTTTTAATCACGAAGCTATGACCCAAAGTTTCGTTTTTTTTAAATGTATACACTATATTTCTGTGCCATTTTCTGAAAGCTTAATTTTTTCTGATTTCAAAAATATATAACATCGTAAGGTTTGTATCAATATGAGTATAGAAATTGGTCAAAACCCTATTTTCATGTGAGTCTCAATACTTTCTATGGTTAAGACTGTTGATGAGCACAGAAAAATGTAGCTTCCTATAACAAGAGCATAAAAATCAACAGACTACTAGGAAGAAATTGTATTAATTATAAGATACTAAATTTTTCTGTGCTTATCGACAATTGAAACCATAGAAAGTATTGAGACTCAGATGAAAATAGGTTCTTGACCAATTTCTATACTCATATTGATTTATTGATACGAATCATACGATGTCATATATTTCAGAAAACAGAAAAAATTAAGGTTTCAGAAAATGGCACTGAAATCTAGGGTTCCTATTCTAAAAAACATAACTTTGTGTCATAGCTTCGTAATTAAAAATGCTGCAAAAAATGCGAGTATGCCACTGGATTCTGCGTGAAAAAGTACCTGTTTAATGTTTTAATTTCAGAGCTCTATCATCAGTATTGGCGGAGATATTAATTTTTTTCGATATCGCCATTTTTCCAATTTTCGCTTATAACTCGAAAATAAAAAAAGGTAGCCAAAAATGAATAAAGCTCTTGTTAGTTTCTCCGAAAAAGAGATCGAGAATGGGGTATTAGATTTTGTCTATCTCCTCTGGTTCAAAAGTTGTAGTGCTAAAACATCGAAATATGCCCACCCTCTACAGTTCATTCTAGAAGAGCAAACCGACAACCACTCACCTTAACCACCTCCTCCACAGCATTATCCACGCTCCCCCCCTGCCCGTTCGCCTCCGACTTGATGCACAGCAGCTCGACGTACTTGTGCTTCAGGATGGCGTACGTGAACTTCCGCATCTCGAAAGTCTGGAGCGCCTCCAGCGGCTGGATGAACTCGAGCACGTCGTCCCACTGCCCGTCCAGGATCAGCTGCCGCAGGAAGAGCACGTCGTCCGAGTGGCTGCCGTTGATCACGCCCGTCTCCCGCTCGAGGCTCAGCTGCGAGATGTGCAGCTCACGGTTGTGGAGGAACTCGAGGGCGAGCCGTACGACGTCCTCCTCGCGAAGAGTGAGCCTCGCCGAGGGCATGACGTAGCGGATCTTCAATCTGAGGAAAAAAGGGTCGTTAGACGGGAGAAGAAGTTATTGTAATCAGGCAGCTGGATTCAGCGAGAACATCTCCGGAAAGTATAAGTCCTGAAGAGGAGAGACGCTCGAACGGCGAAACGTCGAGAAAAACCGAGTGATTGGAGATGTGGCGCTTCTCCTTTGACTCTACTAAATTTCGCCACTTTGTAATAGTATGATAATATAATAATAATAACGTTTATTAATCCCTCATGACATATGTTAAGATGTATGGGACATGTCTCGAAAAATTGTATATTACGACAAAAAATGATAATTCTGCATTTAAGTTTTATTATAATCGAAGGCAAGCTGCATCGACTGCATCTTTGATGCAAAAATTCAAAAGACTGTCTTTAAATAGTGTTCAGACGATAGCTCAAAGTATCCTAGATTTCAGTAGAAATAGAAATGGTATTTCAATAATGACTTTCAATTACCGAAGTCACAAAAACGATTTACAAGATTCAGTTACAAGACAAACCAATGTGTTATTTCTTACCGAAACATACATGACGCGTGATTATCCGATTGAAATACCTAATTTCAATAGTATTGTTCAATTCAAACGAGATACTGTTCCAAAAAGTGGAGTAGCTATTTACCAAAATAGTTATAATGTTACCAATATTATGACTCCGAATATAGAAATAAATATTGAAGACGTTAGCGATGTTAATACTGGACGCTCATTTGTTGGAGATATTCGTGCATGCTTATGAAAACTTAGAAATGGCATACAGATAGGTACAAGAGGTAGAGCATTTTATTCATCGCTCTTTACTGGAGTACACTGCAGAATGTCGAAAATACTTGGGACAAATGGTAATAAATTTCCACTTATCTTGGCTGGCGATTTGAACAATAACTCCGCTGATAAAAAATCAGAGCGGTTGACAACTTTTCCTTTATAAAAATTGAATTTAAAAATGAGTAATGATCCACAAGAATCCGAAACAAAATATGGGACCACTATTGACGCGGTATTTTCCAGATATTTAGAAGACATTAAGTCTCAAACTTATGTTTCTTATTTCAGTTACCATAAACCCATAGTTTCAATGATGAACATTCCTGAATAACCTACATGTATTGTAAGATAAATAAATATTTCAAATCAACAATATTATCTTCTTATTTTTGAATAGATGCTATGCAATAGCTTTACCGCGGCAGTCCTCGAGTGCCACACGTGCTTGTTCTCAAAACTGTACTGAGTTGTCGAATTTTTCCGATATTCTGTCCAGTTCCCCGAAAAATCTAAATTAAAAAAAGGATAGCCCAGCACTTTCGTTTTTTCTCCTTACATATCAATGGAAAAATCGTGCTACATTTGTGCTGTCTTGTGCCGTTAATATTTTCACGAAAATTCTTCAGATTTTTCGACAAATTACGAGAATGAAAAAAGTTAACCCAACACTTCACATTTTTTTCCGACGAAAATTATTTTATATGATTCTGCCGCAATTATGCCAACTTGATCTGGTCAGACTTTCAGCAAAAACCAATAGGTTCTCTACCTATGGCGAATATAAGAAAAATCAGAATATTGCAGGAAAATCAGCATACCTGGCAACAGTGTTTGTGAAGTTATTCCAGCACTTCTGCATTTTCGGAAGTATCTTTGTAGTGCTGCTTTATGCCGTTGGAATTTTTTTATATTACATACTGTTTTCAAGATATTTCACAAAATACGTTGTAGGAACTATGTGTTCATTCAACACATTTCGAGGAACATCTTGAAAACCTTATGAAATAAAAAATTTTCAACGGCAGAAAGCAGCACAAACCTAGCATTCAGCCCAGCAGAAATTTTCCAAAGTGCTGGGCCAAATTCACTCACACTGTTGCCAGATATGCTGATTATTCTACAACATACTGATTTTTCTCATTTTCTCCATGTGGTAGAAATCTTGTTGATTTATTTTAAAAAACAGACCGACACAAGTTGGCACAGTTGCGGCAGAATCATATAAAAAATTATAGTCGAGAAAAAAAAATGCAAGGACGACTTTTTCCACATTCGTTATTTGCCGGCACAAGATAGCAGAAATTTCCTCATTGATTTGTGAGAAGAAAAGAGGCTCCTGAAAAAAAATCAAATTTTGTCAATGATAGAAAAGATAGACCGGTTTCGGCCTTTTTTACCTTCATCAGAATCCCACATCTCTCAAAGACGAAATCTTCATGAAAAACATCTACTTCAGAACAAACTAGTATAAGCTTTCCTTCTCTCAAAAAAATTATGTTGAATTGTCTTCCAAATATCATATAACCCCTCCCCAAACACTATGAGAGACACCAGCTATTTTTTTCGTTTATCTAGATTTTCGCCCACTTCTCAATTTCAAATTTAAAAAATAAATTTTTTCACTTTATCGTTATCGAAATATGATTCTATTTCCGAAGGGAAGTTATTTCGGCTATATTCATTCCATCAACGATAGAAATAGAAATATTCTTCCCCTGATTCTTCCGTAAATAAATGCGTTAAAAATAGGCATTTTGACTGACACCATATGAATCTTCAAAACAATAATGCTATTTCTTACACTTTATACTTCGACAATTCCTCCATTTCCACTCAAAAATAACACTTCAAAATCAAACATAAAAATTCGTTTCACAAAAATGGATAAAAGGAAAAAACAAAACAAACACAACCAGAACTACCGCCACAATATTCCATTTGTCACCGATAAAAACAAACGCAGGTCTCGCACGATCCAATGACAAAATGCAATTCAACTGGACTGTCTATGTTGAAATCATAAACTGGCAAACACTATCGTTGGTCTTCACTATGGATGTAAGGACAATTTTGTAGCAATGAATTTTTTTAAGCTTAAATCTTGATTTTCTCCGAAATGGTAACGTTAGAGTCTTGTTACATATTTTAGGCAATCCAAGTTAGAAACTCTTAATCTAATGAAGAAGTTTCATTTTAAATCTCAAAGTTGTTGAGTGAAGAAAGGCGAAATTTCGTTTCAACAAGTAAGAAAAATGCAATTTAACTGCATTGTGAGAAGTAAGAATTCTTTGCAACTTCGATTTATAAAATCATTTTCTGATTATCATGGATAACATTCTTCTTTTATAATTTGTGCTTTTTTGTGAGTTGAAGATTCATTTATATCTACGTACCCTTGTTTTTTATATACTTTTTCATGAATAGTAGAGTAGAGCATGAACATATAATATTTCAATAACAATCAAAGTTGGCAAATGGAGGAACCACAGCCAACAATTCCAAGAGGCATAGTTTATCTTGGTCAGTTTATTTATTATGAAGCTCACATATTTACTGAGGGAACGGAAGTACCTACATTTTGAGGATGGAATCTTCAATTCATTCTAGAGTCACGTACTCGTTTCGAATATTTATGAACTCTTTTCAATCGATGTCGCATAACGCACTTCAGTTCATGAGGACAATGAATATACAGGCGTTCCGGAAGTAATCGCTATTTCAATTTTCAACTTTTTTTCTTCCAATTTTTTCTGATCGATGAGGAGAGGGGGTTACGTCCCTAAAATCCCCCCTCTCGTTACACCACTGTTTGTGATTCATCCTACTGATTTTCTTACGATGAAAGTGTCCAAATCTAGGTGATCGTAACACAAACATTGCTTCAATTAGCAGTGCCATAAACTCAGAAGTTCCACTAAAAAATGTAAGGTAATCAAGTATAAATCGTTTCAAATTCTGAGTTCAGGATAATTAATCAATATCTATGGAAATATAGGTGTTTCAAGAAATTACCCCGCGGTTCAAGAACCTCTCTTTGAAAAAAACCATTGGAAATTCCAACGAAAAAAAAAAGAACTCGAATAGAAACTTTCACGCAATATACTCGGGAAATCAAACTGGCATTGAAGATAAATTGAGACGTGAATACTTCATGAGACTCTCTGAAATCAAAAGATAGCGTGCTAGGGGGCTTTTTCATTTAAAAACGAAACGATATTTCCATTACAACCCACATACGTCATACACGTCCACTTCAAACTTTGTTGTTCCAGAGCCGAATCGAGCTAAGATTTTTCAGGAAACAAAAGTATGAATCTACGAAAAGACCGAATCAAAGAATAGTAATGGGTATTTTTAACACCATCAGATGAAACATATTTTCTTCAACTCAACTATACCATTAAGAAAAGGAACAACGTTTAGATCATTTACCGTTTGTTCTTTGAATTCTTTCTTGTTTTCCCGCTATGGAAAGCGTCCGTTACGTGAGTTGCTTTCCCTTACTTTCTCGAAAAATCAGAATATGTTCTCTATTCCTCTCTAAAAAGACGAAACACGAGTATTACATCAGGAGAAGGTCTTAGGACGAAGGGCCGGCTGCAATACCTCCGTTTCCGATAGATGGCGTCAACGTCGATCACAAACGTCAAAAAATGACATTGACATCCGCAGAGTTCGAGAAATGTGACATATTCTTCGAAGCACCGAATCATGGCAATTTCAAAAGAATTATCGCACCAGTTTCTCATGTTTCGAATGAGGAACAGTTGAAGGAGCGGTGACACATGGGAGTGGCATAGAGAAATATTACGTTGTCGACCTTCTATGCAGACCCAATTATGAAAATTGTAAATCGAAATGAAGGTTTCAGTTCATTTGATGCGTTACTTGCAGGATCGACCGAGAACGATTGTTCTCGGTGTGTCCCTGCACATACAGGGTGTCTCGAAAAGATTATTTGTAAAAAACTTTGAAAAAATTAGTGTTTTTTCAGGTGTACAATTTGCCTCCGCCGTTTTTCAATAGCTGGCTGTAGCGGTAAGTGGAGGTTGAAATAAATAGTCCCCCAGTAAAAAAATAAAATAAAATTGTTGTATCTGAATAATTCATATTGAAGGACATCACGATTATCGGAACGGCTCTTTGGAGGAAGGATTTCCAAACAAAAATTCCAATCTGAACATAAAAAAAGACAGAACAGCAAAATAATGCAATTTCTACTTCAACAAATTGATCTGAAATTTTCAACCCATTGCAAAAATGAGTTTGATATATTGTGTATGGCTCTAATGCCATCTTGAAATTTATAAATCGAACAATTATTAATTAGGTGTTCAACTGTTTCCTCTGATTCACCACATTCACAATTAGGACTGTCAACTGAATTCCACCTGAAAAGCATGCTATTTGTACGACCATGACCTGTTCTTATACGATTTAGAAGGGACCATATTCTCCCGGGAAGGTTTAAAACCAGGAACTTCATTCGATGGATCAGATATTAGATCTTCATTAGATAAAGAACATGCATCCCATTCGGATTTCCAGATTTCCATGTAGCTGAAGTTCGAATTCAGAAAGTTATTCGACCAAATAGGTTTACGGGATTTCAAACTTGGAATTCCATTTTCTGGAACGTAGAAAAGTATCGGAAGAGAATGCGGAAATAAATTGAATTTATTCCAAGAATTCCAAGTTGCAGACTGTCTTCGAATATGGGGAGGAACTTTATTTGATAGCACTGGTAGCCATTGGATAGGTGTAGATCGGATGGTTCCAGTAATTATTCTCATTGATAAATTGAGCTGTGCGTCGATTTCCTGAACATGAACACTATTGAGCCAAACAGGGCAACAATATTCAGCGATGGAAAAAACCAGGGCAAGGGCTGCTGTGCGAAGAGTAGTCGGGTCAGCACCCCATGACGTACCAGCAAGTTTCTGTAGAATGTTATTTCACGTTTTCAGCTTCAACCCTAAGTCATCCAAATGTGCTTTGTAATTCAGAGAGGAATCTAATTTAACACCTAAGTATTTGGGAGTAAAATTATGTTTCGAAGGAAAGTTCCCGGAAAGGACATTTAATTTTCTAAATTTCTGATGGTTATTCAAATGAAATGACGAAACCTCGGTTTTATTCGGATTTGGACGCCATTCGAAAAGATAATTTTTCAAAATATTAAGATGAGAAGTTAAATTTTCCTCGATACTTTGAAAATTATAATGTCGGAAAGCGAGTGCAATATCGTCGGCGTAAATGAATTTTTCAGATGCGCTGCAATCATGCTAACTGAGATTGAATTTCGACTTTGTCGAGCCTAGAAAATATCATCTTGTGCGACAAAACCAAAGTATTGACTAGAAAATTTCTCCTCTAGCCTGGAATGGGTCCCAAGTTAAGAACTCTAACTTCTGAGCTACACTACGTGTTTCTTACTCATCATATTTAGCAAATCAATATCTGGCGCATTCAGATATTTTCTGAATTACTTCGGAATAACAAGACGGAAGTGTTGTCGCTTCTTTTCCAATAATTCTTCACTATCTAATCTTCGATTTAAACGTCGAAAGTTTACATTATAAATTGTCAGAATGACAATTCTCGTAATATGTCTTAGTTTTCGGTCCTGAAAAATATTCTGTTTTCTTGTGTTATAACATGTTTGGCTTATCTATGGGAGATGATTGCCTTTCATTGGGGTCCCGTAGCGGTCTTCAAACATCTGAAGTGCCGAAAAATCATCACCTGGAAGGTCGTATCTGGTTTGAAAAAACCCTCACGACCAGAGAGCAACAATTTGTGGATTTTGAATTTGAATATCGAAGGAATTTCGAAAGGAAAGTGTGATTACGTCTCCAAATTAGCTGATGAACATGGTATCGAAGTGATTCTTCTGCAAGAAACCCATACGGCAACAGAAAAAAAAATCCTCGTGAAAGAGGACACTTGAAAGTTATGTATTAATTGATTTTTTACAAGTTTAGCTTGTTATGTTGAAAAATTGTCAGTGTCGTAACTTTCAACAGATCCGGAAAGGGGAAATTGATGGAGTTTTTTTGGTAATTTCTTTCAAATTTTGTGACATTTCTGTCATAAATATTCATAAACCTCCGAACATTATTTGGCCAAGAAATCTTAATGTTGATGTTTTTTTAAAGTAGCAAATGCATTTCCAAAATGCATTCGATTTATTCTGAATAATCGGTTTCTTTTTTGCTTTTGTCTTTTTTCATTTCAGATTAAGAATTACGAGTCGTTTTGGGAAGAATCTGTCTATCCGAGCCCATCGACGGATAACATGAAGATGATCACACTGATGTCTTTCAAGATTTTCCTGATATTTAATATTTTATGTTATTTTTTTTTACGGGGAGACAGGTTTTTTCGGCTGAGGTTTTTTCCCCTGGCTGTATAGTATCGTATGATACTAGTGATGATAGTATCGTATAATTCTATAGTATCATACGAAAAATTTTATGATACCCCGTTCTTTTTTTACCTCAGCTTAGGTACTTTTTGTTTCAACATTTATTGTATTATTTTTCATAAGAATATATATATTACCTACTTCCGCAGATATCCCTACGGCTCTCATCAGGTATATAAACCACCGTACGGCAAAAAGGAACCATAATTCACCGCTCGAGGTCTCATGTTCGGCACACGAAAATTTCGCGGGACTCCCGAAGAACTTTTTTTTTTTAGCTCTGAACGGTAAGTACCCAGTATCGCGGCACGGCGGTTCAGTGAACGGTTAGTCGACGAGAACTATGTTCCGGACAGATGACGATCGGAGAAGGACGGTACCGTCGGTAGCTGCCACATGAGGTTGCCGTTTTTTTCTCCCGAACGATTCTTCTGCGATGGATCTGGAGATGCAGAGAAGAAAGAGGGCAGATGTGGGATTCTATGCGCGTTCTTACATGAAAGGTTGAGGTTAGGTTAAGTTAGGTTAGAGCCCGATATAATACTGACATAAAAACTGAAACACCCGGAAGCATCTATTTAAATTAAATTTTTTTTTTGTGAAACCAGGGTTGGAAAAATCGGATTTTAATGGAGTTTCCGGTATTTTTTCTGGGGATTTTCAGTTTTTTCTTCAGATTTGATATACAGTTTCAACAATTATGCAAAACTCCTTACCGCCCTGTGTTGTGGATGCCCCATCGGTGAACATTTTCAAGAACCGTTATGATGGTACCCAGTTTTGAGATGTGAACCGGAACAGTTAAAATTTTTTTTTTACTCTTTTTGGGTTATTTTATTTGATGTGTACACGACCAATTCAATTATACTGCGCAAAAGAATTAACGCACATTATGGAAATCTCAAATTTATTCTACAACTGAAGGTGTTCTCAATGATGATTATTTTCATCAGAATTATGCAAGCAAATGCAACGTTTTTCTTCAATACAGATGTTTTTTCCCAGCAGGAATAAAAAAAGATGACATTATCAGATTTTGAATGTATTGGCTCCATTCTAAAATCAGTTGTTCTCGATCAATTCTAGTGATCAATAGTTTTTCTTTCGTTTGATTTTCTACACTCGATCGCTATGCAACGCGAAACACGCAATTTGACCCAAGAGGAATGTGCCTAAGCGGTAGTTTTGCGAGAAGAAGGGTGGACATACACAAAACTTGCAGAAAGGTTTGGAGTTTCACATACAAGTGTGTCCAGAATGTTGCAGCGATTCAGGGAGATAGGTATGAATGTCCGAAGACCAGGACAGGGTAGAGCACGGGTAACAACTGCCATTCAAGAACGTTACTTGAGAGTTTCTTCGTTGAGACAACGGTTTGAAACCGCTAGCTTCCTTCAAAATCAGCTTGAGCAAACTCATGGGGTGCAAATTAGCACTCAGACAATAAGAAATCGCCTCAGAGAATATGATTCAAGACCTCGTGTCGCGGCAAGAGGCCCAGCTCTTACCCCAGCCCATCGAAGGGAGCGTTTGGATTTTGCGAGAGAGCATATCCATTGGGAAGAGGCCGATTGGGAAAGAGTTCTCTTCACAGATGAGTCTAGATTCTGCCTCTACCATTGTGATCGACGTTCCCTTGTATACAGACGTCCACATGAAAGATATGCTCAGTGCAATTTCCTGAATACTACTGGTTTCGGGGGAGGATCGATTATGGTATGGGGTGGAATATCTTTGACTGTTCGCACAGACCTAGTGGTCGCTGATAATGGAGCTATGAATGCTGATAAGTATATGAGGAACATTCTTGAAGAGCAAGTAGTGCCATTTGCCCTATACATTGGTGAAAATTTCATTTTTATGGACGATAATGCCAGACCCCATCGTGCACGCATCGTTCAGGAGTATCTTGAAGAGGTTGAAGTCTCTCGAATGGAATGGCCAGCAAGAAGTCCAGATCTCAATCCGATTGAGCGGGTTTGGGACAACCTCAGGCAGAGAAGTTCAGCTACTCTTAATGACTTAGGAATCCAACTCGGAGAAATCTAGGAAGGACATTTTTTAATTAAAAAAAAAAAATTGATAAAAAAATTAAATATCGATCCGCATTCTGGTTAGGTTAAGTTAGGTTAGGTTAGGTTCATTTTCCCTACCTCAAGATCACAAAAAAATACAACTGGGCAGGGAACTTTATAATTACCGATACTTTTGAGAGAGACACCCTGTATTGTGTTGTAGCCCCAGGAAGACGACAAAATGCCCGTTGTCGAATGAGGATTAATAAAATCGCTACGCATCTTCCTCGGCTACTGTTACTCTCCGACGTCGTAGATCTCCCTTGCACAATGAGCCATTTCGAACGGGAAAAAAGAAGATATAAAATGCGTTGACCATTTGCTCTTCGCGTTCTTCGATGCCGATTCGAATTTTTCCAACGGCAAGCGCCGTGTCATGCTTGCCGTTGCGTTGCGAGCAATCTCGACTCATTATCAATTCCCCATTCCGGGATTCTTGCCGAGAAATTGCTCCAAGCTGAACCGACCAAGTATGTATCCGATCTCTTAAGGTATTTTTTCCACGATCGATGTCCGAAGTAGGCATTTGCGCCCGTATTTGACGACGCAAAACTCAAGGAAAGGATTTAGACAGGAATCAAACTTAATCTGTATATACAGGGTGTACCAAGTTCGACGGCCTATTAGGCGTTTCTGGAGAACTGGACTTATTTGAAATCTGAAAATTGGGATTATGTTATTGTTTGACATTCTCTACCGATCTAAAATATTCTTGGAGCTTGACCACTTTCAGTTATACAGGAAGAGAAAAAAATATTAAAAAAATTTTTTTTTCTGTTTTTTTGTTTTCGAATTTGATAGAGTATGCAATTCTGAATACATTCGTATTCAAATCATTGCTTTCGTCATAATTCTTTCCAAACTATCGAGAAAAAACTGAAGAAAAAGGGAGATAAGAGTATTCGGTATTATGTTTGTTATTCCTATCCTAGATATCAGTAGTAAGCACAAACCTTTCTCATATTTCTCAAGGCGAAGAATGTGGGAATATTGTACTGTTTCAGAATTTCGAAAAACCTGTCACAGGGTGTTTCAAATGTTGTTTCAAAAATTGGGGATCAAGATTGACCCATAACTTTCGTTTTTCAAATTAGAACTCTATTTTTTCATGGTTGTGTTGGATTGTGCGAAGAAAAATGATGATAATGTTCCAACATGTTAATGCTCCTAAAATAAATAATTCTTGAGTTTTTTAAGATTTCCTGATTTCATGTCGTAAGTACCGTCAAATTCATAGAATCTGTTTCATATCAACAATGACCTTGGTCATAGAAGATAAATTACTCAAATAACTCACTAGTGACTTTCACTTTTCTGAATTCATTCATCATTGTTGATGTAAAACACATTTCATGAATAGAAACAGAAAATCCTGAATAACTCAAGAATTAGTAATTTTAGGAGCATCAACATGTTGGAATATTATCATCATTCTTCGCAGAATCCAACGCAATCATAAAAAAATAGGGTTCTAATTTAAAAAACGAAAGTTATGAGCCAATTTTGATCCCAATTTTTGAACCAACATTTGGAACACCCAAAATTCTGAAATTGTACAATATTTCCACAGTCTTCGCCTTCAAGAATGTGAAAACAGTTTGTGCTTACGATATCTAGGTCAGGAATAACAAACATAATACCAAATACACTTATCTTACTTTTTTTCAGTTTTTTCTCGATATTTTGGAAAGTATTTCGACGAATGCAACGATTCGAGTACGAATGTATTCAGAAGTTCATACTCTATCAAATTAAAAAAAAAACAGTATAACTGAAAGTGGTCAGGCTCCAAGAATATTTTAAATCGGTAGATAATGTCAAACAATAATATAATCCCAATTGTCAGATTTCAAATAGGTCCAGTTCTCCAGAAAAACCTAATAGGCCGTCGAACTTGGTACACCCTGTATGAAAATGAATTGCTATGCGTTAGGTACGCTAAAACTTGAAAACGGCTGGACCAATTTGGCTAATTTTGGTCTTGACTTATTCGTGGAATTCCAGGGAAGGTTTAAAAGGTGAGAAAATATGAAAATGCGAGGTATTTAATATGGTTTTTCTTTAGAAATGGAGGTGATCGATTATCATTGATTTTCGATGATCATCGATGTTTGACAATTAAACATCGATGTTTTAAAATTGATTTTGCATTATTTATAACATCGTTAAATCTATTTCTCGATTTGAATAATTTCTTCGAGTGAGGACGACAAAAAAGTTTGCACATAGTTCTGAATTGAAAAACTCTCAGTTTTGACCATTTGAATTACGAATAAAGGCTTTCAAAAGTCTACTTATGAACCTGAGGGTATAAGAATCAGATTGCCATCAACTTTTTCTATTCTAATCCTTCTTTAACTCATTTTTTCGAAAAATTTCAAATGTCTGGTTTGGCATTCAGAAGCTTCATTTCAAGTAACGTCCTGTTTTTGCAGTTGATCTTTTGTGATAGATACAACTCACCTCAAAGTAAGCGAGAAATTATTTGTCAACTTGGATAATTTCAATAAGCAATGCCGAGAATACATTTCATATCGATTTGACTAAATGATCGACTAAATAAACATTCCAGAATTCGTCATCGAAAACCCCCATCTACTCTACTCTAAATTGGACTTCATATAACGAAAAAAAAAAGGTATTACCTGCTTCCGCGAAGTGTCATGCACCTACTACCGAACGCTACTAAAAGATCCTGAAATATCCTCATAAAAAGTGGGAATCGTGTCAAGAACCGTCGATGCGCGCCCAAGGACTCGTCCTGAAGGACCTCTTCATGAAAGGACGATGCACGACAATGCACACATACAGCCTCAGCGATAAAACTTCACTCGGCCGCATGAAGCGGATATTACTTCGTTATTTTCGAATCGAAATATTCGGAAAAAGGTTAACGGTATTTTTTATCGAGAGTTCCACTTTATTGTGAAATTGAATTATGTTAAAGTTCGCTTAAAATTTTGCTTGATAATAATACTACTTTGTACGAAGCGTGCAACTAGCGCCCTCTATGGGAGTCTCACATGAAAACAAATTGATCGGATGTATCAGCTTCCAAAGCATCCAAGATACCATCTTAATATATAAAACTAAGTCGGCCATATGGTTGGTTACACCATTTATAACTCAAGATTGGATGAACTGTTTGTTATGAAATATTTATTGTTGGATTCTTCTACCCCGGGGTTAACATAAAATACACGAAACTCTGAAAAATTTGATGAAATGAAAAAAAAATTGGAAATAATTTTCTTTCTTCTGAATAACGCCAGTAGGTGTCGCTATGGTTAATAGCGTTTTCCTGAAAGTATTATATTTTATATTAATTCGGTGAACTACATTTTCTAATAATATTACCACATCTAAGTCCATGTGTTATTACACCTATCTTTCTTCCGAATACTACGGAAAATTTTATGACGAAATGTTTTGAAAAAAACTCCATTCTACTATCAATATGTAAACAATTACTGTGTATTTTGAGTTGCCAAAACGGATGTTTTGGGGGCGCATTGATTCTTTTGTATGGTTACTTCCGACAACCATTACCGGTAGTTCCAAAATTGACGGCTGCCGATTAAATAAATGCTTGCCTAAAATCATCAACTTCAAATTTGGCTAGGTAATAAAGCTCTCAATTCAGTTGATTGCGGTTGGAATAGTACCAATAGAGATTTGCAGCCCACAAAAATGCAAAAAACACCTGCACCACAAAAATTGTTGAAAATGATTTTTTGTAACTGCAAAAAAAGATGCAATGCGTCATGCATCTGCAGAAAACTGAGTCTTTTTTGTAACGCTAAATGTGGGGAATGTGCAGGTGTCAACTGCCGAAAAAGTTGTCCAATCTTTGGCAAAGATGAAGAAATAATTGACAGTGGCGACAGCCACTGAGAATCAGATCAATTTTTTGACACAAAAAGTATTGATTTCACCTGAATAAAGTGATGAATAAATGAAATGTTTAAATGATATTTTCATTTTTGTTTTTTTGAACAGATATGGGTTGCTTTTTGGGGTCGAAAAATAAAAATAACTAAAACTAACATTGATCAAAATACTGTTATAAAATTGATTGTAATTAATTGATTATATTGATAAAGACCCATTTTTACACATTTTATGCTGGAAGGGGGTGGTTCATACGGTCTTGAAGTATATGAAGACCTTCATTAAACTTCATAAAACTCTACTGGGGCCAAAAATTACTTTGATTTACGTGAGAACAAGTTTCTTTCAATTTTGGATGAAGGGGTTGTTTTCACCCCTCAAAAATAATAAGCATAAATCGGCATAGGGTAGGAGTAGGAGACAAGTATAGCTTATATCCAAAATTTCATCAAAATCGAAGCATCTTGATAGAATTCGGAGGTAATGCCTAATTTTCGCCCTCATTGACTGGACTAATTGTATAGGACAATTTTATGTCCACTATAATATTAAAGTTGCTTTTTTATTTATCGATTGAGGCAGTACGAAGTCTGCTAGTAGTTTCGGCAAAATCGTAAAAATGTGTATTCAGATTATTTTCGAGTTTTCTCTTAATTCTAGAGACGGGACCACCATTCCTGTATAACATACTTTGGCAGATAAACACGTTCATCTCACGCAGATCATAGTTCAAACCTAATCGGGTACTAAAAGACAAAATTTGCCGTTCATTGTAATCGGCTATTATGCCGCATAAAACCACGTTTAAGTTAAAGTGAAAGAGAAATCGCAAAACTAATCAGCGTTTAAATTTTTAAACAACGTTTGCAACGGTGCAACTGGCCATAAACCGAGCCCTAAACGCTTTTTTTATGAGCAAAAATGCAAACCGTTACCGTTTATGTTTATAAGATACGAAAACTCGAGGTTATTCTTTTTCCTGTTGAAATTCTGCGAAAATCTCACAGAAAAAGATTTGGTACACAAAACGTTCTAAACCCTATACTGCAGCCACAAGTAGCAAGGGTATTGACCGTTTCTTGAAACAATTTTCAAGATCCGCTCATGCACAGAACAATTATCATATCATTACTAGCCTTCATTCCTATTCTTGTAGCGTCTGGTAGATTTCATTTTTAATCAATTCCACTATAAATATTCATTCGCCGTTATGTTCAAACAATAATCAGTTGATTACACGGGATATACAAACAAGATTAATTTTTTACGCCTTGATTGTCTTTGAATCGTCTTGACCAGTAGTGAACCTTACTGGAGTTTTAATTCATACAGGTTGATTCGAAACTGCATGAAAAAAACAAACTACTGCTAGTCTTGATAAGAGAAAAAAATTCGTTTCCCAGTAATTGATCTTTAGAGTTTGTGTATGCGACCATTTCTATTTTCATAATTTAGAAATGAACAAATGAGGTCACTGTCACCAGGTGACGTGAAAAATTTGTTTACCAACACAAAATTCCGCTTTGCTAGTTCAATGCCAGTTTAAAATTTAACGATTCCTTAAAATTCAAATCCTCCATTAAAAAAGATAATCCATTAACAAAAGCGAGGGATACGATGTTTTATGGTGGATTGAGGTTTTAATGAATCATTAAGCTTCGTTAAACTGGACAGTCAGTCCTGTCAAACATGCAGTTTTCTAGCGAAAAATATGCTTCACTTAATTTCGCGATTCTTCAAGAAATGGTGCTGAAAATAATGAAATAAGGTAGGTCAGGAAATCAGCTGCAATCACAATCACTCAATTTAAAGCTCGATTTTAAGATCTTGAAAGCAAGGAATCGAATTAATGAAAATTCATTGTTTAAAAACATTTCAACAAAGAAATATGTAGGTACATATGAGTAGTCAGATTATAAAATTCACATCGTTTCAATAATGCTACATTTTATAATCAAAATTAAAATAGCACAGGACATAGCTATTTTTCAAAAGATCAAATAGTAAAAAGGAAATAAACTAAACAAAATATACTTTTTGAATAATCATCAATGGAACCTACTTTAAATTGTTCAAATGGGTTTCAAATGAAGTTCACTTCAAGGGTTCAGTTGATTTTCTTTCCAATTCGCTATTTCTGATAGGATTTTGTGTACCCCATAGGTAAAACTTTACTGAATTTTTTGTTTACAGCCACTTTTATGAACATATGATGTTTCATCTTCTGAAATTTCTAGAAGATGACTGTAGGTCACCTGTAGATCATCGATGTAAATAGCCGAACTACTCAGAAGGAGCATTATTAAAAAGAAAAACCAAGATTGCCCCTACTCAACATATTGTCATAGACTTATTTATAATTTAGTTTCTGTCTAGTTTTATCGAAGTGAATATTAAAATTGATGATGAATTTTGGTGACAAATCGTGAAAACATTCCGATTAAATTCAAATATCAATATTTATACTCAACTTCAGTAGTTTACAATCGATTTGAACATTTGTTTATGTTTTTAACATTACCATTTTGAACAATATAATTTCTCATTCAAACCTTTCCAGAAAATGTTCAGTCAATATCCAAGAATAAGGCTTTAAGTAAGAATATTGTTCAATGTTTATCACTTACCTACAATTAAATTCCTAGGTGCCGGAAATGTATCTGACCTTTTTTCTTTTAAAAGAGAAACATCTTCGAAAAACACTGGTTTCACGAGTACGTTATCGACATTTCTCGTCCTCGAACAGAAGGGCACAAAGCGATATAAAACAATTTCCAAGAAAATAACTCTCACTAATCCAAAACTACGAATTTTGATTATTTTCACTATTTTTTTCAGGCACTAGTATTGTGAGACTTGCCAATTTGATTTTGACAGTAGTTGTTGAACTGTGGTTTCAGCTTTGACAAATACGATTTATTTGAATTTACATTCTGTGTACGTTCTATAAATCGGCAATGTTCCAAATCAACTACGAATGAAAACATAATCTCTCATTATCTGTTTCCTGCTTTATTTCAATTTTCAATACATTCGATAATTATAATTGCTGATTCTAATTGAAAATAATCAATACTTCCGTGGAAAAAACTATGGAACGCGGTTGTTCTCTCATTTGTCAAAGTCGGTCAGAAAATGGGTAACCTAACTTTTAAAGTATACATTTTATCTTTTATCGTTTTGAGGAAAATCTAAAACAACTAGGAACTACACGATTTATCCAAATGATACAGTTCCAAAGAGAGTTCCCTTTCAAACATGAGTTTTTTGGGTGATGGAATTGTTATATTTGTCTCCCAAGTAAGTATCCATTACTCACCCATATCAACAAATGCACTTTTTAATTTTTTTAGGTGATTTTCTTCATAGGAGCATGGATTTTCTTCGTGAAACAGCTCTTCAAAGACTACGAAGTCAGGCATGTAATGGTGCAGCTTTTATTCTGCATCACCCTGACTCTATCGTGCACAATGTTCGAACTCATTATATTTGAAATATTGGAAGTTCTTGATTCTAGGTACTTTGACTCTTAAAGACTCAATATTGCATTGAAGTTTTTTCAGTTCTAGGTTTTTTTACTGGTACTTCATGCTGTATTTTCTACTTTTCATAGTTATAGTGGCTAATCCGTTATATTTATCGTTTTGCTGTATCAGCAATGTCCCTTACGGTAAATATTAATTGTATACTTATTGTTGGCTACGTATGAATCAATCTTTTTCAAGTGAAATCTGAGTACATCAAACATGCTACATTCCTTGTCTGGATAGCTTTTCTTGTGATATTCTGGAAAATAGGCGACCCATTTCCAATACTCAGTACAAAACAGGGTTTGCTTTCTATTGAGCAGTTGGTATCGAGAATTGGGGTGATTGGGGTTACTGTGATGGCCCTACTATCTGGATTTGGTGCTGTCAATTATCCCTACACATCAATGAGATATTTCATACGGTAAAACTGTCAGAAGTTCTGTGAAATTTTCAATATACTGAATTTTTTTGTACGACCAGTAATGCGATATTCCAGTTATTTAATTTTCTAGAGAAGTGACCATTACAGATGTGAATAATATCGAGAAAAAACTGAGACAAGCCATGGATATGATACTAGTGAAAAAAAAGAGAATAGCTGTTGCAAAAAAACAGATGGCCAATAACTCTTTAGATTCTGTCAAGCAAGGTATTTGGGGTATGATTGCTTCTGCCACATCAAGGAAGCAAGAAAGTGAGAAAAACAAATATATATACATATTCATATGAATTAAAAAAAAAAAAAAATGTCGCAAAATTCGAAAAATATCTTTTAGATATCACCCAATTGAAGCTGGAAGTTGCTGGTTTAGAAGAACTGAGCAGGCAATTGTTCCTAGAAGCACACGAAGCCAGAAACATGTTGGAGAGAATCGAATGGTCTAGAACTTGGAAAGGACTTTATTTCAACTTTCTAGGTTATATTTTCTCTGTGTACTGTCTATGGAAAATTTTCATTGTGAGTCTACATTTTCGTGTAATCCAAAATAAAAATTCCTCTTTTCTAGTGCACGGTAAATATCATCTTTGACAGAGTGGGTAAAAAAGACCCTGTTACGAGAGTAATCGAAATAGCGATCCATTGGATGGGGTTCAATTTTGATGTTAATTTCTGGTCGCAACAAGTTTCTTTTTATCTTGTTGGGTGTATTGTTGTAACGTCAATTCGAGGGTTACTCCTTACTCTGACTAAGGTAAGTTAGGACAATCAACATTCTGGAGCTCACAACCTAACCTCACATAACCTCAGATTCATTTCTAATCCTTTTCTTCGTATATTTTGTATGGAATCATCTCCCCCTTGTTTCAGTTCTTCAACAAAATATCTTCAAGCAAGAGCTCGACAATTATAGTGCTAATACTAGCGCAAATAATGGGCATGTACTTCGTATCGTCTGTTCTACTTTTACGGATGAACATGCCACCACAATACAGGAAAATCATAACCCAAGTTCTGGGGGACCTACAGTTCAACTTTTACCACCGTTGGTTCGATGTTATATTTTTAGTGAGCGCTCTGAGCAGCATATTGACGTTGTTTCTTGCCCACAAGCAACCCGTCAGAGATAACATGGATAACGATTGAATTAAATGGTATGAAAATTCATCAAAAATATTTTATGGACATTAAATAAGACCGTATATTATGTAGATATTTTATTATTAATGAAAACAAACACTTCAATGTATAAGATTGACAGTCCCATATTTTCTGTCATTTTTCAATTTTGACATTTTTTACTCATATCTTTTCATTCCTCAAGAACAGAAAATGAAAACGCCATAATGAGAGTTTTTATAGATTCAATATACTATTAATTTATCTTGATTGTTTCCATTTTTCCTGACATCTCCAAATATTACGAATAAACCTTGATTTTTCCTTTCCTGGTTAATTTGAATCATGCGAAGTCTTCACAACAACACTCTATGATCATATGGGTCATCTAAAGTTAGGTTATTTCAGGCATCTGTGTCTTCAGGTCAATTTACGTAATAGCTACCTAAATTCTTTCGATTTCATTCTGAATTAAGTAGTTAATTATAAAAACTCACCAAAATGTCTGCATGGAGAGCCGCAGGTCTAAAGTGAGTCGAAATAATCAACACACTTAACCCAATTTCCTACCTGCTTTCTTACTTGCAGCTACATCAACTATTCTAACATTGCCGCTAGAATATTGAGGCAGTCTCTTAAGGCCGACCTCAGGGCAGATGCAGCCAAAAGGGATACATCTACCGTGAAAATCACCAAATGGGTTGAGGGAAAACCAATAAGTAAGTAATGAAGGTCAACTCAATAACTACAGTTGATTTAGCCTAAAGAGGTGTAAATATAACTTTTAATTATTTCCTCAGATGCAAGGGATTAGAATTCATTGAGTTGTAAGTTTTTCGGAGTTATTTTGTCGAGTGTTTGAATTGTGAATACTAATGGTTTCTATAACTTTGTTTTCCGAATGTTTGACAAGAGAGTACTTAAATTACTCTTTTTGCCCCTCCATAAGAAGTTTTTGACTTTGCCGGATTTATTTTAACTTCTGCAAGTGCTTTTACCCAACATAGATTTATTGATTTTTTTTCTATTTTCATCCGAACAGGTGAAAAGATTTCATCGAGCTAATATTATTTTTTTCTTACAGAAACTGCTGAATCAACTAAAGATATGTAAAGGGGTAATAATAAATAATATTAAGTAGTAAAAACTCTTTATAAATTATTCCTATCACCAATAAAATCTGAAAATATAAAAAATATGTTGTAGATAAAAAATATCTAACATTATTCTTCCAGACTATAAAAAGATTCGATAGTTTTTATTTCTATTCAGGATTTGGGTACTCCAGATTCAGTCAAAAGATGTTCTTCCGGTTTTTCGAGTATTCTAGGTCCAGATCCAACTTTCGTGTATATTATGTACTTTAATTTACCTTCTGGCTGTTGAAAATTGCTAACAGCCGAAATTAATTTCTGCAAAAGAGTGAAAATTGAAATTCCATACATTGTTGTTAAAATTAGACTTACTTCCTCAGGGGTTATTGCCGGCACTTCCAAACCTTTGAAATAATCCGAAATGAGCGTGGGTTTTGGTGGAAATACATAGTTAATCATTTCTATCACCTCGGCAACATTCTCCTCCAAAAGATACAAGCAAGCGTTGGGGCCTGCATCAAACGTATAAGCAACCTGAAAACGTAAACATCTAGACTCCTGATGAAAAACTAATGGGGGTATTCTGCTTTCATCTGTAAGCAAATCTGTATATTTTCATAAGCTTACAGGAAAATTACGATTCTCGACGCTTTCTATAAATCTGTAGCTCACAGTTGATCGAAAACATATCGAAAAGTATATTGTGAGGTTATGTTAAATGATTTTTGTCACAGAATATAAATACTTTAGTGTTTCATTTTCGCACTTCAGTTGTGAATTTCTCGTTAAAACGAACACAAATTGGATATAATATAAATATATCCAATAATCGATACTAACGATCCAATATTATAGAGAAATGTATTCTATTCTATGATCATATTACGAAGTAGTTCAAAATTGACACGTCAAATACGACAGTTGAAGAATTTCAAATTACGAATCTGTAAATACGCTAAAGATTCGTACCTTACAGAAAAAAAGCGGAATACCGCCATAAATTATGTTTTCTCACTTTATTTTCCCCTTTGAATTGGTTGTAACGATGAACCAATTCAATAATAACCCTAGAAGTATCGTTGAGATAAAAACAGGGGGGGTACGTATCCAAACAAACGCTGTGAAACTGGTTAGAATCCTGCATCGTCAACCTAGCGAATTTTTGAAAATTCTTATTCCTTATAGCGTCCACCATCTCCTCCGCCCGCTGGGGTACAATTTTCGCAGCTCTATACTGAAGAAACTCCGACGTTTCAACGCTGGTCTTCATGCCCGAAGTGGAACTGTAAGTTTTCTTCTGATCGTTGACTACAAGAATCAACACTCGCATCTCGGGCCAGTGGGATTCGGGGGCCACTTGAACTGCTACTGAATCCGATCCTTCGTAAGTCTCTCCTTTGTGCCACCTGACCTTCAAGGAAACGGTCGAATTAGCGAATCTAACCTAACATAACCTCCAATTAATTATTGAAGAGCATAGAATTTTAACCACTCTATCAAAAGTGACAGATATTCTGTCAAAAGTGACAGATATTCTGTCAAAAGTGACAGACATTCTGTCAGAAGTGACAGGCATTTTGTCGAAAGTGACAGAAGAATAAAATGGGCGAAAAAACCAATTCATTTTTCTTGTACCAACAATATATCTTCAGTTCCACAAGAAATGATCATACCCAACCTCCGAAAACACTTCTGCAAGCACTGCCTGAACCAATCCTCGCAATGCAAGAGATGTTTGTTTTCACCTCATAAATTTCGGCTAGGGCATATACGAGACAAGCGTACCCTGCCGCAGAAGAAGCCAAACCAGCAGCTGTTGGAAAGTTATTTTCCGAGCATATGCTGAGATTCCACGACAGCCATTCTAATCCAGGATTAGCCCTCTTTTTCACTAAAAAAAAATTAAATGGAGAAACTGAAATATGTTGAATGAATATTTACTTTCTCTCAAGCAATTTTGAAATCTTTTGTTGTCTGTCGATTGAAGTTCTCCATTTAACCAGAACTTAGTTTCTTGTAAGTCAGGGGAAGCAACTATAGTCGTCTTTGCACACATCTAAAAATGTAATTATTTATTCGCACATTCTCATAAGATTAATTTATACTCACATGATCTATACTTAAAGAAGCACTTATGGAGTCATTCAATGGTAATATCAAATCTTCATTCCTTTTACCCCCTGAAAATCTTCGATTATTCAGGGATCAAATACTTCAATCTTGAAAGGAACTTACAATACTTGATAACAGCAATATTAACTGGTGCTTGGCATGTGACAATCCTCATTTTCTTCATCATAAATATTAATAAAACGTAGTAAGATAACCTGTGAATATAAATTTGTGAGTATACTCAAGAACGAATGAGAAAAAAAAATTTGAAGTGAGAAATATTTCAGGATTACCTAAAAAATAATTTATGTTTAGAATCATACACCAAAATTCAATGTCGCCGTGGTTAATGAGCTATTTCATAGTAGAAATTACATTTTTTAATATCATAAGTTCAGAGTTTATGAGAAACATTTATTTTCTTGTTTTAATTGGTCAATAAAATATACATTCTTGACCAATCTTTCAATCAACAGGTTTGCAGAAAATATTCGAATAAATTATAAAAATGTACCTACCCCTTCTAACCCAAAAGGCCCTTTTCAAGTCTACTGATTAAAATAAATAACTACAAGAAAAATTCAAACTTTTCTTTTCATATAAATAATAAATAAGGTTAAAAAATGACATTTTTTTGATGACGTCCATATGCTGTCTTTTGATCTACTGAGAGTATTCCGGGTATTTTCGATTTTTCATTAATTCAGACTTACAGATGCATTTGTAGTATCAGATCAATTATAAATTGTGAAAAGCAATGATTGTAAGGTTGTAGGTACTCTATAATTTTCGATTATAAGTTTTGAATAATATTTGCCTTTTTGTTGAAGTAGTTAATTTGTTTCGCAGATCTAAACGAAGTAACATGTGAACTACAAAGAGGAAATACATGGGAAAAGTGCTCCACCGGAAAATTCTACTTATTTCAGTTCATTTTCACAAAGAACACGTGATAAGTCATACAAATTTTATTCACTTAACTCTTTTTAATCGTTTGTAATATTACTTGATTCGTGTCTTGGTTTAAAGAAGAAAACAGACCAATGAACAAATACTGGAGTAATTTAGGTATTAAAAGTTCAATATCTATAAAGATAACAATAAACAAATAATAGTAAACCTCGGTTTTGCATCAAAGGGAACTAAGCTTCAATAAATAGTCATTTACAAAATTCCAATGATGGCAACAAGCTGATAGTGGGACCTAAATGTGGGAAATAGTTGTGCTTTGACCGTTATATTGTTTTCAAGCTATACCTGGAAGGAAAGATGAAGTTTGCAGAGCATCTCAGTGCACACATAACCCCAGAATGGAGGAAGCAATATATAAATTACGAAGTGAGTAAAATTAAGTACATATTTCATTTTCATGACTACCAAGAAAGATTAGCGAAGAAATCTCACTAATTTGTTGATGTGGCGCTCTTGACAAGCAATGTTTCAGGAAAATTTTGAATAATCCATCCAAAAACTCTATAAGGTTTGCTTCTGAATCTTAGATGAGTTATTATATTTAAAACCGGTATACCTTAAAACCTACCATTTAAATGTTCAGAGTATATGAAATGCAAGACAACAATAATCTTCCGAGTTTGAATTAAGGAAACCTCGGAAGAGAATGCTGAAAACATGCTATAGATATTCTAATTATCTTCCCCTGAATTTGGTGAAGAAACTGAAAAAGATTTGATTCAGAAAATTCCACTTGGAATTTTGTTTATTCCAAACTTCGATCCACCTGCGAAACATCTGGAATTAATTAATGGAAATTTCTGCAATATATTCCACAATTTTTTAATCTTTTTTATCTCAGATGATCATTGAATCTGATAGTGGCCACTCAGAAATTTTCAAAGATTTATCAGATTTGCTAAGGGTTAGATAAAAAATTTAGTGATTGAATGTGTAATTGATGAAGTTTAGACTTTTTCAATTGATCTCTATTTGATGATGTCAAGGACTCAAACTTTTTTCGAATTCTTTCAAAAGAAATTTTGTCTGAAAAAATCATAAAATACTCTGAATCAATTACTTTTCTATTCATTGTAAATAAGGATATCTGCATGCTGATTTTTTTCATTATCCACTGAGAATCATAGGAATTCTAGATAAGACAAAATTCGGACATAGAAAAAATTCCTTTCATTGAAATGATGCTAGATTATCAGTGGATTATCCATTGTAGATTGCTGTGATTGAGAACATTGCTCTGTTACCCTTTCAATTAGCACTATCTTATTTACTTTGTTTATAATGCTTATGTGTATTTATCTCATCAAAACGTTGGTTCCACAAATGTATAGCAGGAAGCAATATAATGTTTGGTGAAGATTTATCTTCATTCAATGAAAACTTTCATAGTGCCTTCGCCCACTGAACTTTGAAAAAATTTTAATTCAAGTAATGCTGATGGAAAGATCAAAAAAGTGTCTCTATAACGTTTTCATTTCAACAATCAGATGCTGAAATCGGCCAAACTTCACTTATGGCCTATAACTAAAAAAAATTGATGACATTATGTGTTTCTTGAAAAAAATTTATTTTCTTCTGTCTCTGACGTTGAAAAGTTGTAGTTCGAGGATCACAAGACCAACTTGACAACAGCCCATTTTCAAAGAATTATCATATTCATCAATCGAATGCGGAATGCATTGAAAATCAATATTTCCCAAAAATCATTTCTAGCTCATATCACTTGGCAACAATGAATTTCTGCAATGTTGGATTATCATTGCGATATTCACTTAATACAACTATCTCCATACAAAAGTGCCAACTTGGCAACAGCGCATTCCCGGAAGACAATATTGTTATATGCAATCGACTGAGGATCTAGAATAGCCATATTACATTTGTTTTTTCGTATCTCATTTCCAGTGAAAATTCTTCAGATTTTTAAGGCAAATTCAGAAAATGAGAAGAAAAATCAGCTCAGCACTTTTTTTCCAACAAAAATTGTTTTGTATAATTGTGCCTAAATTGAGCCAACTTGTGCCGGTCAGATTTACAGTAAATATCAACAATTTTTCCCTCATATGGGGAGAATAAGAATATTCAGTAAATTGTAAGAAAATCAGCACACCTGACAACAGTGTGTATGAAGTTGGCCGAGCACAGCAACAAAATTTCAACGGCACAAACCTAGCACAATTCGGCACAACCCAAATTTCCGGAAAGTCTAAAATTGCTGGGCCAACTTCACACACTGTTGCCAGGTACTCTGGTTTTCCTAGAATTTACTAATTTTTCTTACATTCTCAGGGAAAACCTGTTGATTTTTTCTGGAATCTCACCGGCACAAGTTGACACAATTGCAGAACCATCATACAAAACAATTTTTATCGGAAAAAAGTGCCAACTTGGCAACAGCGCAATCCCGGAAAACAAAATTGATATATGAAATCGACTGAGGGTCTAGAATAGCCACATTACATTCGTTTTTTCGTATCCCTTTTCCAGTGAAATTTCTTCAAATTTTCCGGCAAATTAAGAGAATGAAAGAAAGTAGCTCAACACTTTTCTTTTTTTCCAACAAAAATAGTTTAATATGATTGTGCCTCAATTGAGCCAACTTGTGACGGTCACATTCACAGAAAATTTAAACAATTTTTCCCTCATATGGTTAAACTAAGAATATTCAGTAAATTGTTAGAAAATCAGCATACCTGGCAACAGTGTGTATGAAGCTGGCGTAGCACAGCAACAAAATTACAACAAAGCAGCACAAACCTAGCACAATTCGACACAACCAAAATTTTCTAGAAAATCCAAAATTGCTGGGCCAACTTCACACACTGTTGCCAGATACAATGGTTTTCCTAGAATTTACTAATTTTGATTAAATTCTCAGGGAACACCTGTTGTTTTTTTTGGAAATCTCACCGTCACAAGTTGGAACAATTGCAAAACCATCATATAAAACAATTTTTGTCGGAAAAAAAGTGCCAACTTGGCAACAGCGCATTCCCGGAAGACAAGATTGTTATATGCAATCGACTAAGGGTCTAGAATAGCCACATTACATTCGTTTTTTCGTACCACTTTTCCAGTGAAAATTCTTCAAATTTTCCGGCAAATTACGAAAATGAAAATTAATAAAAGTAGCTCAGCACTTTTCTTTTTTCCAACAAAAATAGTTTAATATGATTGTGCCTCAATTGAGCCAACTTGTGACGGTACATTCACAGAAAATTTAAACAATTTTTCCCTCATATGGTTAAGCTAAGAATATTCAGTAAATTGTAAGAAAATCAGCAAACCTGGCAACAGTGTATATGAAGTTGGCCCAGCAAAGAAACACAATTTCAACGGCACAAAGCAGCACAAACCTAGCACAATTCGGCACAACTCAAATTTTCTAAAAAATCTGAAATTGCTGGGCCACCTCCATACACTGTTGCCACGTACTCTGGTTTTCCTAGAATTTACTAATTTTTCTTAAATTCTTAGGAAAAACCTGTTGATTTTTTCTGGAATCTCACAAGCACAAGTTGGCACAATTGCAGAACAATCATATAAAACTATTTTTGCCGAAAAGTGCTATACTGACTGAAAAATTGACAAAAAAATCTTCACGGCATGAGAAAGCACAAATGATCACAAATTTTTTCATTCATTCGAAAGTGTTAGGCCATCTTTTTTCTCAGTTTCGATTTTTCGGGAAACTAGAAAGACTAGGCGAACTCAACGCACATCTCTTTGGGTGTTTGTTTTTGATTACAAAACACAAAACTGTTATCCATTTGACATTTACCATTTCGAATTTGACAATATTGATGGTGACGTTTCTGACCTTCATTCTACTGCCACGCCATCTATTGGAAACAGGAGAAATTAAGTTTTTTCGCCTGTGAATATTTTTCTGATGCTTGATCTTTTCACTTCTACTCTTCTATTCGAGCCTACCTTCATTTTGCAGGAAATGAAAGATTTCTTATACATGGCAGTGGAACAAGCCCCATCTCAAGAAAGCGTAGACCAAGAACACATATCAAGACACTTCGCCACCTACGACGAACAATTCTTCTTCTACTGCGACAGGGAGTTAAAAAAAATAAACACCTTCTACTCAGAGAAGCTCGCAGAAGCCACCAGAAAATTCGCCAACCTCTTGGCCGAATTAAAAACAGCCACATCCGATCTCACCCACAGAAGAAGAAGAGAGTCTACAGTGAGGAAACCGGTATCTCATAGAAAAGTCCAAGAACTAAAACTGGCCTTCAGTGAATTCTACCTCAGCTTGATTCTTCTGCAGAATTACCAAACACTCAACCACACCGGTTTCAGGAAAATCCTCAAGAAGCACGATAAGGTAGGTGATCACTTCTTCATGTTATATCCAAGAACTTCGGTGATTCAATGTACAGGGTGATCCACTTATCTGGGTAACCCCAATTTTCTCGAGAACGTCAGAATATTTTTTCATTCTGTGAATGGCGTTTTGAACAAGTCAATGTCAACTTGAGATGCTCATAAAAATCTGAGGAATAAATAAAGACGTCAGGCGTCGCGGCGCTTTCAAAAATTTTTCTCCAGGGACATACCTTTTTTATTAAGTCCTTCGAAAGATAATTTCATTCTCAATTTTTTTTTCGAATACAATTTTTATCCATTTCTAACCGTCAGCGATCTGCAGCGTGTTTTATGTTAATTCTATTCCATTTATTTTTTTCTGTATTGTGGTAGTATGCCTTTATTTCGAAACATAGATATGATTTTGTGCCTTGAATTCAAGAACGCTAGTTTTCTAAACAATTTGCCTCTTCAAATGAGATTACATATGTGGATACAGCAAGATGGGGATCCATGTCACAACGCTGCCATTGTGAAGAGATATTGAGATCACGAATTCGAAAATAAATGGACCCTTATATTTTGACCAAAGTAACTTATAATGATATAGGGAAATGATTTAACTTATGTATTGATCATAATGGCTAGATGACCTAGACATGATTTTGTTTCTTAAAATGAAGGAGGTTTTGTAACGAAGTATCTCTCTATCATTATATTCATTAAATATTATATCTTATAACAATAAACATTTTATTTAATAACAAACGAAACATTTCGAATCATATGTTCTATACACCGGCCATTATGATCCATACATAAGTCAAATCATTCCCCTATTTCATTATAAGTTACTTTGGTCAAAATATAAGGGTTTACTTGGGCACATGCGTTTCTTATCTTTATTTTCATATGGTCCAAGTTATTAGAATCAGTTTGGTATACCATATTTTTGAGGGTATCCCTCAGAAAGTAATCCATGAGCTTTAGGTCTGGCGACACCTGATGGGTCCATTGGTTCCTATCCAATTATTTTCGAATTCTTGATCTAAATATCTCTTCACAATGGCAGCGTTGTGACATGGAGCCCCATCTTGCTGTAGCCACATATTTAATCTTATTTGAAAAGGCACATTGACTAGAAAACTAGCCTTCTTGAATTCAAGGCACAAAATCATATCTATGTCTCCAAATAAATGCATACTACCACAATACAGAAAAAATAAATGGAATAGAATTAACATAAAACACGCTGCAGATCGCTGACGGTTAGAAATTGATAAAAATTGAAATCGAAAAAAAAGTTCAGAATGAAATTATCTTTCGAATGACATGATAAAAAAGGGATGTCCTTGGAGAAAAATTTTTGATAGCGCCGCAACGCCTGGCGTCTTTATTTATTCCGCAGATTTTTATGCGCATCTCAAGTCGACATTGACTTGTTCGAAACGCCATTCACAGAATGAAAAAATATTCGGAGGTTTTCGAGAAAATTGGGGTTACCAAGATAAGTGAATCACCCTGTACTTCCAAAGCTTTTCAACAACGATTTGGGTTTGAGATGGCGGGAAGAACATGTGGAAACGTCGCACATATGCACGAACAAGGACATCGACAAGCTTATAACCGAAACAGAGGCCACTGTCACCAACGATCTTGAAGGTGGCGACAGGCAAAAAGCTATGAAACGTCTGAGAGTACCACCCTTAGGCGAGCAACAGTCCCCTTGGACAACCTTCAAAGTCGGCCTTTTCTCTGGTTCCTTCGTTGTTCTCTTGATTGCAGTCGTACTTGCAGGTAGGTTTGATCAAATGTTTGATATTTGTCACAGTTCAGGAAAATTGATCTCCGAACCGTGACTGTGGACTGGTAGAGATCCAAACTGAGAGTAAACCGCGGAGTACACGTTTTAAAATTGAGTTTATAAGAGGAGCCTCACTTTTGTACTTAAGCGGTACATTGTACCACTTCAAATGAGGCGAGGCATCTCGGGCGTTCATGACGCGATAGGCAGTCGGGACAAAATTTGTTCTACTACATACTGTGTCACTGTGTCGCTCGCAACTGGACCGATGCAAAAGTGGGATAACGTCATTACGTTAGACGTTAGAGCTGAAGCGCTCATTGTAGTACAAACTCCCTGTATATTCGACAGTCGGTAAGAGCGGTCAAAGGAGAAACCTCTTAAAAAACAAGTGTGATTTTTAGGGCCCTCAACTCAACTGAAGTCGCGAGCTCACTTGAGATGAGAAGAGTTATTTCATTTCATTCTAACATACTCTTCTTTGTGTTCCGGATTTTTTTTGTTATGTTGATATTTATTTCGTCATGTACATCAAAGTATACTGCTCCACAATTGTTGAGAATATCGTATTCAATAGTTTTGAAAAGTATGTCATCTTCGGGAAAATCGCTTCAAAATCAATTAAAACTCAACTTGAATCGATCCAATAAAAATCAGTATGAGACATTTCGTCGGTCGCCTTTTTACTGACGTTTGTTTCTTTGCATATGGTTCATGAATGTTCTTAATTTGAAATGGAGTCAGTTTATCAACGGCTTCGATTTGAAACGAGTTTCCTGAAATTGCCAAGACGTAAATAAACAAACGCGTGGGCTAATAGAGCTATCGGAATGCTACAGGGTGGCCTAACTCAGGTTGTTGTAGCGGAAAGGCTCCTAGTCAGCCAAAGTGCGATATCTCAACTTTGGAACAGGTTCAGGGAGACAGGTTTCGTGTTGGAAAGACCAAGGCATGGTGAGCGACGAAAAACAACACCTGCTCAGGATCGTTTCATCAGCGTTTCGACGAGAAGAAAACCTACATCTACGCGTGGAATGCTATGGAATACTCTTCAAAATGCAGATGGGGTCCAAGTTTCCATCGAAACCATCCGACGACGTTTGAGAGAGGTGAATCTAGGTTCTAGACGTCTATTAACACGTGATCATGAGGGTCAAAGACTTGAATGGGCAAGGCAACAAATCAATTGCGTAGTGTCCTTTTCACTGATGAATCCAGATATGGGCGATTTTCAGATTCTCGAAGAATAAGGGTATGGACAATCCCACGCATACCCCGTAATCGTCGCTATGTCCAAGAAGTCCATCCATTCCGAGGTGGTAGTGTTATGGTATGGGCCGGGATATGTTTCAACGAGCGCACAGATCTACACATTTGTCCTGGGAATATAACCGCCTTACACCATAGGAAGCATGTCATTGACAATGTTTTGCCAAATTTTCACGCTGCTATTGGTGAAACTCTTCAATTTCTAGACTATAACGCTAGACCATAGTTGAGAATGCGCGCGAGGAGCTTGGTATTCCACATTTACCAATACCTCCGCACTCACCAGATTTGAATTGCATAGAACATGCATGAGATATGCTCCAAAGAAGATAAGATAATCATCAACCTACCCCAGAATCCTTGAATGATCTGAGAGAGCTTCTGCCCCGTTTATGGAACCAAATTCCTCAAGAAATGTTCAATAACCACCTGTGTAGTATGCAAAGAAGATGTCAAGCTGTCATTGATGCTCGTGGAGGCCATACATTGTACTGATAGTCTTGAAATTTCGTTATTTCACTCGATTTTTCTTAACTACCCTGCATACGCTGCAGACCTATATGCTAAAATTAATTTTATTTCCTTAAATCATATTCATATGAATTTTCAACACAAAATTTCATTTAAACTATATTGTTTTGCAATTCAATTTAAGTCAACAAAGAAAAATATGTCAAAATGATATGAAATAACCGTAGGTATACCCATCTTAAAGGATGAACTATGAGTACGGTTCTATCTCTTGAAGCTTGAAGTCAGGACTCCTTATAACAGCACTAGCAGTCGCTTCTGAGTTATATACATTGAAAGCGACATCTAGTGAATGTTCGTCCAAACTCCATCTCACTTGGTGCATTGATAACGTGTTGATGTTAGGATTTCGATTTTGATCCTTTTTGAAAGTTTTCTATGCTTCATTGTGAATCAGTACAACTTCCAACTCCAGTTGTCAAAACCTGAATTTAAGTTCTTATCAAGATTTCACTTTTCAGCGACCTTCCACGTTGGCATTAGCGATAACCTCAAAATAGCATTCCGCCTCTACAGAGGACCGCTCTTGTTCATCGAGTTCTTGTTTTTGATCGGTGTGAACATCTATGGTTGGAGGTCTTCCGGAGTGAACCATGTGCTCATTTTCGAACTAGACCCTAGAAATCACCTGTCCGAACAGCACCTCATGGAGATGGCTTCCATTCTCGGGGTCATATGGGCTCTGAGCGTCCTCAGTTTCTTGTTTAGCGCCAGCCTGAGCATGCCTCCTTATGTTAATCCTTTGGCGCTGACCGGGATCATGATTTTGTTTCTGATCAACCCTTTCAAGGTGTTCAGGCACGAAGCCAGGTTTTGGCTGTTGAGGATCACGGTAAGTCAAGAAAAAAAAAACAATTCATGATCACGTCTCGAAGTACACTGCGCAAAAAAATTAACGCACATTCTAAAAATCTCATTTTTAATGAAAGTTAACTCTACATTGACTTTATAACTTATTTTTTATATTCTCTCGGAAAGGTTTTGAACGAAACAAGACACATTAAATGGAAGAAAAATTCAGGATTTCACCGAATCTTATGTGAAAGAAGAGAAATTAACAATTTTCAAAATACTGAAATGCTGATAAGTGATTTAATACTTGCGTATTAATGCGTTAATTACAACTCGGCAACGACGGTTCATACTCAAAATGAGTGATCTTGAAATGTTCTGATCTAATCCTTCCCAGATTTCTCCGAGTTGGATTCCTAAGTCATTAAGATTAGCTGAATGATTTTCTGAACCTCTCAGCCTTCTATTGAGGTTGTCCCAAACCTGCTCAATCGGATTGAGATCTGGACTTCTTACTGGCCATTCTATTCGGGAGAGGTACTCCTGAACGATGCGCGCACGATGGGGTCTGGCATCTGGCATTATCGTCCATAAAAATGAAATTTTCACCAATGTATGGGACAAATGGTACTACATGCTCTTCAAGAATGTTCCTTATATACTTACCAGCATTCATAGCTCCATTATCAACGACCACTAGGTCTGTGCGAGCAGTCAAAGATATTCCACCGCATACCATAATCGATCCTCCCCCGAAACCAGTAGTATTCAGGAAATTGCACTGAGCATATCTTTCATGTGGACGTCTGTATACAAAGAAACGTCGATCACAATGGTAAAGGCAGAATCTAGACTAATCTGTGAAGAGAACTCTTTCCCAATCGGCCTCTTCCCAATGGATATGCTCTCTCGCAAAATCCAAACGCGCCCTTCGATGGGCTGGGGTAAGAGCTGGGCCTCTTGCCGCGACACGAGGCCTCAAATTATATTCTCTGAGGCGATTTCTTATTGCCTGAGTGCTAATTTGCACCCCATGAGTTTGCTCAAGCTGATTTTGAAGGAGGCGAGCGGTTCCAACTGTTGTCTCAACGAAGAAACTCTCAAGTAACGTTCGTGAATAGCAGTTGTTACCCGTGGTCTACCCTGTCCTGGTCTTGGGACAGTCATACCTGTCTCCCTGAATCGCTGCAACATTCTGGACACACTTGTATGGGAAACTCCAAACCTTTCTCCAATTCTTGTGTATGTCCACCCTTCTTCTCGCAAAACTACCGCTTTGGCACATTCCTCTTGGGTCAAATTGAGTGTTTCCCGTTGCATAGCGATCGAGTGTAGAAAATCAAACGAAAGAAAAACTATTGATCACTAGAACTGATCGAGAACAACTGATTTTACAATGGAGCCAATACATTCAAAATCTGATAATATCATCTTTTTTATTTCTGCTGGAAAAAACATCTGTATTGAAGAAAAACGTCGAATGTGGATAACATATGCATGCATAATTCTGATAAAAATAATTATCATTGAGAACACCTTCAGTTGTAGAATAAATTTGATTTTTCCATAATGTGCGTTAATTTTTTTGCGCAGTGTAAAATCCAAGTTCTCTGAAATAACCACTCCCGAAACGCTTCACTCCCGTTTCGCAACAACTACCGTTATTTCCGATCGCGCTTCCCGACTCGAAAATCCTAACTGAATAACACGAGAAATTCCCTTATTTCAAAAAACTACTACTTCGGTTTTTCACTTCTCGAAACTACCTAATACTTCGTCAACTACGAAAATACAACTTTACTCTTTTTCCCTCAACGGACTTTTTCAGTTACCCGTTTCGTTCCTTGAAACTACCTAATATTTCCTAATTACCAAAATTATTAATTGTCATTTTTCTTGCCTTCAATTTACACAAACTGATAAGCAAGTAAAGTATTTCCTTTCATGCGAATTTCAATTGCAACATTGTATTTGTTCTGAACCATTGATGTTGACAAATTAATAAATCCTATGGTTTTCCACAATATAACGACAAAAAAGTTAAAAATTTTGCCAGAGGGGTCGTTTAACTTTCATCTCAAATTAAAGTTAAACCATTCTGTGGTAAACACTGTTTATTCTTTTCCAGGGTAGGGTTATTGGAGCTCCTTTCTTTCCCGTAAATTTCGCCGATTTCTGGCTTGCTGATCAAATGAACAGTTTTGTCAATGCGTTGCTAGATTTCCAGTTCCTGACCTGCTTCTATTACACCAATGGAAACTGGCTTCAAGCAGGAGGTAATGAAGATATCTTAATACTTAATCTCATATTTATTAGTTAAGTATTTACAGTAACAATTAGTCTACCTTACTAATTCAAGAACGATTCAACATAGCAATTTTGATTGGTATATTTTGCAATAAAAAGAAGAAAAAAGGTTAATATTCGGCGTATATCATGAAAAAAAAATTGTTCAGAAACAGAAAACATGGCGAACTCCTGGTTACATGAAATTTCTAATGTTTCAGATACTTCGGAGTGTATGGAGAGGAATTTCTCCATTCGGCCAATAATCAACTGTTTGCCTGCGTGGTTCAGATTTGCGCAGTGCCTCAGGCGATACTACGACTCTAAAGAGGCCTTTCCACACTTGGTTAATGCGGGGAAATATGCGACAACGTTTTTTGTTGTTCTGTTTGCCACCATGAAATCCATGTATGCAAGTGAGTAAAATTGAGTACCTTCAATTTATTACATATTTTTTCAACTGGTGGAGCAAATCCACATCTTAATTTAACCTAACCTATTGTTTGACATTTGCAGTAGTGTCATTCATAACTTGCAATTAGAAGAAATCTAGGTATTTTCAAAATTGTCTTCAGAAGGATACACTGAATTGGAGCTTATGATGATTACAATGTTTTTTATTTCGTGTACTTTTCTTCGTTTCAATTTGAGTTTCTTTTTTTTTTAGGTGAATATTCCAGCGAATCTCCTAACCCTTTCCTGATCGCTTGGTTCATATCGCAAATGATCAGTTCAACTTATTCTTACCTGTGGGATATAAAAATGGATTGGGGATTGTTCTCCACAATGTCGAAGGGCGATAATCCTTTTCTTCGGGAAGAGATTGTGTACTCTTCAGTGGTGAGTGGTAACTTTTTACTTTTCGTTCATAGGGCTGAGTTTTATAGGAAAAATAATTTCTGTATTAACAAATTTTACTAAAAGTAGTTGAAGACTTATGTTTTCCTGGCATAGGCGGAATTTTTGACTTAATGCCTGCGAAATATTTGTAATTTTACAATAATCTAAGATCCTAACCTAAATCGACCTTCACCGAGTTGATAATACAAAAAAACCTTTTTATAATGAATGAATTTCGTACATAATAAAATATATTAGAAACAAATTGTCTAAAAAAATCCTGGACAGACTATTTTCAATTATACCGTGTAATAATAAAGTATCGAACATCGCAGTCGTTTCTGATGGGATGGGACCCTGAATTTAAGACAGTGCGCATGCTCGGTACGCAAATTATTGAGAGTAGAGGTACCTCAAGGCCTTCTCAATCCTGTGTCCCGGCGCCTAAAGCGGCAACGCCGCAAAAGACGAAGTTTGGGAGGTATACTGCTTGCGATGCTCAGCGTGAGAGATACGATATTTCGAACGTATTATTTCATTTCCTGATGTTATCTGAAAAAAGGGTAAAAGTATGCCCTTCTCAGTCATCAAATTGAATATAAATTAAAAACAAAATTGAAATTGATTCAATTAATTGTCCAGCAAGAACCACGGGGAGGTTTAGGGCCAAAAACGACTCAAATATAACTCTCAAAATAAAATTGACTGCAATAAAATTCTCGATATAGATAACAAAATGAATTGGAATTCTCAAAAAATAACGTTACATAAAATTCTCTATAATATTCTCAATTGATCAATAATGATTTCCAGTTGCCTGAATGGGTCAAATTTTCATTGTTCTCATGTGATAAAAATGCTTCCAAAGAAGTGGAGGAATCTCTTGATACATCTGATGTAGATTCACTTGTATTCTCTTCAGACACATTTTTATAATAGAAAGCAAATCAGTAACTTGAGACCATCTGCTGAGAATCAAATCTGAAGGACAGTATCAATTTTATTAGGTCGTTAGCGTAAATTTGAAAATTTCTATGGAATATTTTTATCTGGAGACATTTATCAGTTTCTATAGAAATTTAAAGAGATGATAATTCTTCATAATTTAGAATATAGAATTAATTGAGTTCTCGCATTTTTTAATTTCCAATCCAGATATATCAATTTCATTCCAATAATTTTCAAATGGGTCTTTGTAATCTATGATTAACTCAGAAAAGCTTCTGCTTCATTATTATTCCTAGTAAAAATTATATCCCTTCTACACCGAGGACAGGTTCTTTTTATTTGATTTGGTTTCGTGAGTTATGAGTTTAAATTTGGAAAAATTTTTGGGATATCGCCTTTTTTCAATTTTGCAAATTTCAACGAGAGTAATTTAATGGTTCTACCTGCTCGCAAATATTTATCGAACTCAATTATATCGTCGGAATCAAAATGTTTCTTGCAAACAAAAGTATTAGTTATATTATTTATATTTCGATGTTATAACTTGAATACTAATCCTTTAAAAGAAAACTAAAATTAAAACTACATATTCCTTTGACGCTGACCTGATGATTGATTAGAGCCGAAATCGATCGTCATAGAATATAATTGTTTTAATAAGTGTGTTTTTCTTTCTCTCTTCTATTTGATATCAAACACACTCATGGAATCTTTTATTCACAAAAGCGCTTGTTTCGTTCAAAACCTTCCCGAGAGAACATAAAAAATAAGTTAAAAAGTCAATGTAGAGTTAACTTTCATTAAAATTGATATTTTCAGAATGTGCGTTAATTTTTTACGCAGTGTATTTTTTCACATAGATGACCAGAATAAACACTAAACTGAGCGGAGGCTACAACAAATACGCGGGACTTGACGTTTCTTGTTTCTTTACCTCCACCGCGATATGTCGAGTGGCTACCCCTCAGTGCAGCGTTGCTGCTCTTGTCAATGCCCTGGCCAGGGGATTTAGAAGGCTGTGGGTACCTCTACTATCTTCCATATTGTAAAACAAAATAACGCCGTACTGTTTTACAATATGAAGGGTGGTAGTATCTTATTACTCTCCATAATTTACTTACCTAACTCACTTACATATAGGGTCCCATCGTCATTGTTTCTTTATTATTACACAGTATACGGATCTCTCTGTCACTCATTTCCACACGCGTCGAAATTTAAATCTTTAAAATTCTCAACCCTATGTCTGCACATTATGAATGTTTCATACTTCCAGTATCTTGATGCACTTTAAGTCAAGCTTAAAACAAAGCAAGTTTGGTGCAATCAACTTCCTCAATGTTCGTACCATTCTTTCAGCACTTCTACTACTTCGCCATCGTAGAAGACTTCGTCCTGCGATTCCTGTGGATGCCATGCTTCTTCCTAACAGACTCCAGAATGATCAGCTCTGACCTCATGACCTCCATCACCGCCCCTCTGGAGGTCTTCAGGAGGTTCATCTGGAACTTCTTCCGGTTAGAGAACGAACACCTAAACAACTGCGGTAAGTTCAGGGCCGTGCGTGACATATCAGTGGCGCCGATAGAATCGTCGGATCAGGTGCTGATCTTGCGCATGATGGACGATCCGGATGGCGTGCGGAACAGGGGGAAGGGGAAGGGGGGCAAGCAGGTGAAGAAAGAGGACAAGAGGCCCCTGCTGGCCGATGATACCATACTCAAGACTGTGACTATAACTCAGGCGTGATACACTACTTAAATGATTTTTTTAGATTGGTGAATTGTTTCGGATGTTCCTCCGGTGTTGTTATGCCTACAAATGTTTTATTTATACGTGTTTTGGCAGGGTTATTCCTTGATGACTCTTGTAGATATTCCGGAAGGTGTTGAGATGGCTATGTAAGACGTATGTAGCTCAACTTGAATTCTTTCTATTTGTAGTTATTGTCGAGAATTATATTTGTGATTTTACACATAATTAGATGAAGAATAAACCACTATTTTAATTATTTGTGCTTTTTCTTTCTTCGATGTTGTGTTTTTCTCTTTCGTCAACTTACATATACCCTTCCAGGGAAACCCTGAAGATGGCCTTTTATTTAGGAAGAAAGCGCTCGGTTTTCGACAAACAAGATAATTTCACACCGAAGTACACAAATTCATTAAATTCAATTTCATAAATACTATATATATATATATATTCTTTTAATTGAGAGAGCTAAAATAATACAATACATATTGAAACAAAAAAGTACCTAGCTTGGGTTAGTGCAACACAGGAAAACCATACAGGTCTGCAGTATGATTAAATGAGGAAAGGAAAAAAACCCCAGAGAAAAAAAACCCTGACCCCACCCATGTTAGAAAAAAATTTACTAAAAATTTCGGATCTTGAAGGACATCTACGTGATCAGAAAAACATCTTCATGTAGTTTTTCTATAGACAGCAGAGAAAAACAGACTCTTCACCAATCTTCCCGAAATTCTACATCTGAAATAAAAAAAAAAGACAAAAGCAGAAAAAACTAGCAATTTATAATCAATTAAATGATTTTTGAATTAACTTGCCATTGCAGAAATTTTTTCTTCATGAGTTAGTTATGACAGAAATGTCACAATGTTTGAAAGAAATGAAGAAATCCAATAAATTTCCCCTTTTTGAATTGCTAAACATGAGAAAACTTATAACACAACAAGCTAAACCGTAATTTGGACTAAGTGAAAAATCAATGAGTACATAACTTTCAATTGTCCTCCTTCACGAAGAAGTTCCTCTGTTGCCATGTGGGTTTCTTAGAAGATCTCAACACCATGTTCAGTGGCTAATTTCGGAACGTAATCACTCTTGTCCTTCGAATTCCTCCAATATTCAAATTTGAATTCTCAGCTTTGCTCTCTGATCGTGAGGGTTCTTTCGAACCAGGTACGACCATCCTAGTGATGATTTTTCGGAACTTCAGATGTTTGAAGACCGCTACGGGACCCTGATGAAAGGAAATCATCTCCCATAGATAAACCAAACATATTTTAACATAAGAAAACAGAATATTTTTCAGGACCAAAAATGACGACATATTCCGAGAATATATTTTTCGTCATGACTTATTCTGACTCCTGTATATGAAACTGAGAATTCGATAATTTCGTCAACAAATTCCAGAGAAGATCTCGTTTAAAATAAGGCCAATTTCGAGTTTGATAATTTACCTGGTCAAATTTATGATACACCCTGTATAATAGAAACGCACCCTGACGTGTTGTATATCATAGTCTTGATATCTTCGACTTCCTGGCTTTCTTTTGTACCATTTTCAAGCAGCCCCTGAAATGACAATAAAAATAAAAGTCTACACACCACTGGCTAGGTAAACACGAAATATACAGGGTGATCCACGGTCGATGGTGCGTTAGTCGTTTACGGAGAACGGAAAGCATTGAAAATTTGGTTTCTTGGAGAAGAACAGAAGCTCTTTCGATCTGAAATATTTTCAGTGCTTTCATCGAAAATTACTTCGATATTTCAAACGGTACACCCTGTATATTATTGCATTTTTCTATTCATCGTAGTAACACGATTATTTTGGTATCACTTTCTCATACTTATCTTCAGCGGTTTTTGAGTAGTTGAATGATTTCCTCTCTTTTCGTGTAAAACCTAGATTTGGTTAAACATCCATAACTTCTGCTCTCAATCAAAATATTCAGAAATAATCCTCTGATAAAAACTTCAAACTCTTCATACAGAAGTATTCCTAGTCCCATAAAGTCATATTCATCAATTTGATACACCTGATATGATGTTTATTTGAATCGATTCGTATGTACCTATTCAAATAGACCACGAATATTCCGATGAACGTGTGTATCTTGAAAATGGGAAAAGTTTCATCGCTTCTTATCGTATCCAATGATCATTTAGAGCATTCGGACAGAATATTTGACCCCATTATAATCGTAATTTCCTACCATCTCACCATGGGTAAAGTTAAATTCGAAAAGAACAAACTGCTAGTTTTCGAGAACGTTAAAAAGTATGCGAGGAGAATTTACATATGGCCAGATGAAGGAGAAAAGTTTTCTTGGACATTATTCTGGAAGATAACGTTGCTCGCATCTTCTTTTTCGGTTCCGATATCTCTAGGCCTCCTGGGACATATTTACATAAGTTGCAAACGTAAGTTGTCTTCTACATTGCATTAAAGAATGAAAATTCTAACCCTTCTTTCAAAGCCACTGATTTTTTTCCTTGAACACGGGATGGCAGGGTATTTTTACAGAGGCTTTTCGCTGAGTTCTTATACAGTGTGTCCAGAAAGGGAGCTTGTCAATAATCTTTTACCTCTTGATTATTTTTTTCATGGGGATACCGTAAACAGAAAGTGTATGCAAACAAACAACGAACTTTAGAGCAATTGAAGCATAATATCCGCACAGAAATAGCCGCTATCATTTCTGAGATGGTTAATTTCCGTGTTCGATTAGAAGAGAGTTAACATTTGGAAAACATAATCTTTTCCACTCAATTCTCCGAAACCTTGTCCAAATTTCAATAAAGATAAACCATTCCTCTCATTTGTTGTTTTGTTATTATTAAATACTAGCTGACCCGGCAGACTTTGTACTGCCTCAATCGATAAAATATTAAAAACAGTTCCCTCTCTACCTCTTAAATAAGGAGAATTCTTTTGATGTATGAATAACAATGTACATACCTATTTTAATGCATTGAAATTTTTTGTATATTTTGTACTTTTTTGCATTCCACCTAATATATTTCCTTCTTAAAAAAAACCAAACAAAGTTCGCCGGATCAGCTACCTTATCTAATTGCCAATTGCCACAATTGGTCCCACCACCAGATCAATTTCGCTCTTTAGTTTCTGGGATAGGAAATGATTCTGAAAACCTCTTATCCAACATTATTCCATAAAAGTTTATTATTATATTAAAGTTGCTTTTTTATTTTTCGATTGAGGCAGTACGAAGTCTGCCCGGTCAGCTAGTTTCACAATACATGTCCACACAATACTGCTGCAACAATCGACGAAATCTCAGCAAATAGTTATCTGCATTTCAACGAACCATTAAACGAAATGAATAATAATTCATCGAGATCACTTTCTTGGTGGTTTCTCGGCCTAAAATCAAATAATTCAAATTTGTATTAAGTAGACATTTTAAATTTCAATGAAGGTTCTCACCATTCGATGGATTTATCATCTTGATATTGAAGTAATATCCATCATAACCTCTCCAAAACATTAGCGGGTATTGTAGAGCATCGTATAAACTGTGTATTTTATATATTCGTTGCATAGAACGAGCCCTAAAAGAGGCAAATTCAATAGAGGTTGATTTGTTTCAGATATCAATTTTCAGCCTGAAGAGATATTTTGAGTTAACATAGGTGAATGTGTTGTTTCTATTTAAATTATCAATACTTTTGTTAAGTTTAGAAATTTTTACTTTGTGGTTTAAAAAAATGTACAGCAATTGTAAATTGGCTCTGCCGTTTATATTCAATAAATAAATAAATAAATAAATAAATAAATTATCCAGTATTGCGACGCGTAAGAACAATATCACGCGTTTCCAAGTTTTCACCTACAATCACAATTGCCACTTAATTGTAGGGGCGTTGAATTGGCGTCATGTGCTCCAACAGGTCGTTTATCTGCTCTAATCACAACCTTGTGATCGTCACTTGGCATACGTTCCAAAGCAGTTTTAAACAATCGAACCAATGCATGATGTTCAGGAAGTAGTTGCTGCAGATCTTGAAGAATTATTCTTCTCACATCTGCATTAATCGATGGACGTTGATCAAGTTGATCATCCATATTGCCTATATGAAGTAAATTTGGAGGAATTTATGATGTGCATCTTCAAGTGGTTGTAATGATCCAATTCGATGGTGAATCTGGACTTGGATCTAAATAGCAGAAAGGGAAGACAAAATAAGTGATTTGAAATCATTAATGTTAATATTATATTCTTACCTTGAATGTTGGATTGAATCCACGTCCTTTAAATATATCTGCTCCAAATGAAGTCATTTAGAAACACCCATTGTATTTTTGTGTGTTCGATAGAAAATGTCAATGTCTTTATTCGGACGTTTAGGCAACTCAAAATACACAGTAATTTACATTGCCATCATAGATATAGATAACTATCTATATCTATAGAAGCAAAATTATTTCCTATTTTTTCCCATTTCATCAAATTTTTCAGAGTTTTAATGTATTTTATGTTAACCCCGGCGTAGAAGAATCCAAGAGAAAATCTTTCATAAACAGTTCATCCAATCTTATAAATGGTGTAACGAACAAAATGACCGACTTAGTTTTATATATTAAGATATAAATACCCAACAACCTTTCTGGACGCCCTGTATCATACGCAGAATTGTTTTCAATAAAAAATGAATCATTTCAGGTCTTGACATATCCGATTTGATCAACGATATCGTCTACGTCCTCCTGTATTCAATCTACATTTCTTGCGGTCTATTATTCGCGATATGCTGCAAAAAAGTGGATTACATCATCTGGAATATCAACCATACCACTCGTTACAATCCCAAAAACTTCACCATTCTTACTGAAAGAATAGAATTTTTGACCACTTTCATTTACCGTTACGTTTTTTGCATCGGTACTTCGTACGTCATGTTGTTTCTGTTTTCTGACAAGAAATGTGAGATGATGAAGATCACTGAAGGCGAAGGGTATGTTTGTGGTGTGCCAAGTCCAGCTTGGTTCCCTATAAACTTGGACGTTTTTCCTTGGAAACATCTCTTGGTTTGTTGCAACATTCTCATGCTGTCCTATATTCTTCCTAATGGGGCTACTTTGGTTGTTCTCTTCTACGGTTTCATTGTTTTCGCAGTAGACAGAATAGACCACCTTGCATCAGTACTGAAGGAAATAACTCCGATGATGGGAGAAAAAGAAGCTAGAAAAAAATTGATATTTTGCGCCAAGTATCATACTGACTTAACAAGGTAATCAGACATACTTCTATTACAACTTTTTCGTAATTTTTTCCTTGTTTAGCTTTGTGAACGACCTCAACGATACCATTGGTTTGATTTTCTCAGCCATGCAGAATGGATTGGTGTCCCTTATTATGGCTGTGTTAGAATACCAGGCCCTGTTGGTAAAATTACTTTATTTCTACATATTACGTTACTTTGACAGAGCGTTGAAAGACTTTGTCCAAATCGCATTAATGGATAACATGAAAAATCTATAATAGAAATGAAAATAAATGAATGACAAAATGAACAAATAACGAAACAGGTTATGGGCATGAAAAAATAGGATTAATATAAAAGAATAGACCCAATTTCTTCAGTTTTCGCTTTGAACAATTGGTAAAATTTTCTATTAACGAATTGAAAACTAAAAATATTGTGTCATGACTATTTTACACTCGATATGACGTCGTTTCATCAATAAACAAACTTGAATTGATAATAATAAATACTTTTCTTCATGTTTTAACGATATAAGATTTTGATGATCATGAAAAGAACGTACTCAGAGAAATTTGAAAATCTAAAATATTGTGTGATGACTATTTCATACTCGAAATGACGTCGTTTTATTAATAAACAAACTTGAATTGATCATAATAAATCATTTTCATCATGTTTTAACGATACAAGATTGTTGATGATCACCGATAGAATATTATTCATTGTTCTGATATTGTATCCTGGGGTTGTGTTGTTTTTTTTTGTCTCATTTGCTTGATTCTGCAGAAGATCTAAAGCACTGCAGCATTATTCAAAACAAACCCATCCTGTATCTGAAAGGATATCCCATGAAATTCTCTATCAAATATCTCAATTAATGGCCTGTTAACAAAAATGATTGAATTGTGAAGAATATGAACTATTTTAGGAACAAAGTTTCCTCGCATTTTTTGCTCTGAGTATATGGTTATTGATCCAAGCAGTGGCTTGCAAATGTGGACAAACTTTAGAGGATGCTGTGAGTGTTTTTTTTATTTTCACTACTGTGTAATAACTTGTATGTATCTTCATCAGTATATTATTATGTACTATTAGTCTCATCTTATTTCTGATAATCGAAAAAGGTTGTGCTCAAGCTTCTATTGGAGAATATTTTCAGAGTTCACGTTTGAGAGACAGAGTATACGGAGTGCCATGGTATCTAATGAGAACTTCTTTCCAAAAAGATTTTAAAATATTCCATGCCCAAATCCAGAAAGGCCTACATCTGAAAATGAAACCGTCGATTGTAATGAACATGGAATTTTATTATCAGGTAAGAATTTTTACGGTTTTCATTGATATTATTCGATGAAAATTATAGTGATCGAATTATTTGAATTATTAGATGTACAGATTGGGTAACTTTTTGAACGTGAAAGATAGAGGAAAATGAATGACACGTTACGGTGGTCTTTTTTAGAGAAACTGATAATTCCATCAACTGAATTTCTCTATCTTCTTTTGTTTTTGAGTTATAGGCCAAAATTGAAATTTGGGCGATTTTAACTTTGGCCATTATCTCCGTTTCTGTTTGTGCTAAGATGTTGAAATGAAAACATTTTACAGGCCCTGTTTTCGTAGCAATGATAATGAATTTCATTGATTTCAGTTTATGAATGGTTCTTATTCTATCCTGATGTTCCTGATCAATTTGGACAGGAAACATGTGTGATGATAATTCTCACGAATACGATACACATTTTTGAATAAATAATTCTTCTAGCAATCAGAAATATAATATATTTTATCTTGTAGAAGAGTCATTGTATAATTCTTTAGCCTAATAACCTTGAATAAATATAACATTTCGAAAACAATTTTTGCAACATCATTTAACAATTGTCCTTCTTGCTCTTGTGTTGTCGAAGATACAACAATAAGAAAATTTTGAAACTTTAAATTGCTTCAATGAATTACATGAATTATTATGAATTTGTGAGCTGCTTGATTGTAGTAAAAATAGTTTGTTTGTGTTTTCCCCGAAAATAACTGAAATTATACCGTTAATGTATCTCTTTTTATTCTTGTGCAATGAAAATTTTAGATTTTCCTCAATAACTTGTAACTGTTCGAGATTCCTCTCATCTTATGGGATATTAGGTAGGTAGAAATTCTAGGAGAGTGTTCACAGGAACTAATGAAGATAGGGATCACAATTTCCGTCTCAACAAGGACTTGGACGGCATATTTCCAGTGACCTTCCAGCAGAAGATGCTAATTCCCGGAAATCGCAATCGATAAAATCAACGTTATCGTTTCGAGAGAAACTCGAGTAAAGCCTTCAATTTGTCGTCTGATTATCTCGGGAATATCTGCCCGAGAAATGTTTATGCGATCGTAAAGAGGCCTATAAAAATTTTCTAACAGGTCGTAAGGATTCAAATGAAAATATTCGAATCCTCGCTAAATAAAGAACGTCTAATTGGCGTCTAAAAAAAACAGCCGATCGTGAAAATTATCCCCGATTGGACGATCGCATTTTCATTCTCTCACGTTGGCTGTGGTATGTCATTTGGAGCCTGGGATATTGACGGTTGACTTGTTAACTCCAATTGCTCCATTTTACTTAATTATGTGGGAACCTCAGTTTTCTGGGAGGCCTGAACAGATGCTTTTTGAAGTGACAATGACTCGTAAAGAATACATATTGAAACAGAAAAGTACCTAGCTGAGGTTGATACAACAGGATACCTACCAAAAATTACTTCGTATGATAATAGTTATTTTTGATATGAGTGTTAAAAGTGACGTTTTATTTTGTGAGTGAAAAAGTTTGTGAAATGAGCGGAGCGAATTGAACAATTTCATGAACAAAATAAAATCACTTTTAACACAAATTTCGTTCCTGTCCAATTTTCGTCTTGGGTTTTTGAATGCTTAATATGTTTGTCGAGAGTCCAATTATTAATAAAAGTGACGATTTGGTTGTTTCTCTGGATATTGAAGAGTCTGCAAGAAGAGAAAATCTGGAACTCCTATCTAAAAAATCTGTTCAGCAGTACGATATTGCATATAACAATTTCCTGGCCTGGTGTAAATAGAAAAATAAAGAAGGGAACTTCAGTGAAACTGTTTTCCTGGCATACTTAGAAGAAAAATCAAAAATATGGAGTTCATCAACTTTGTGGAGCAAATTTTCAATGATAAAATCAAGCGCCCTTGTTAAAAATGGTGTGGATGTTAGTGAATATTTTAAGGTGATAACTTATTTAAAACGAAAAATTGAAGGTTATCGTTCCAAAAAATCGAAAATTCTCACTCGTGAACAAGTTGAAAAGTTTATAAAGGAGGCATTATATGAAAAATACTTGATGGTTAAAGTTGCAACTATTCTCGGATTATTTGGAGCCTGTCGGTGTGAAGAATTGTATAATTTATCAATGGAAGACATGGAAATAACAAATAAATCATTGGTTATACAACTTCCAAATACAAAAACGAAAGTCAGTCGTCCTTTCAGTATTATTGGGAAGTATGTAGACTATTTTCATAAGTACTTTGCACTGTGCCTTTCTGTCATGAAACATCGTCGTTTTTTCCTGAAATACATGAAAAATAAAGGCACTGGCAGTCCAGTTGGTATTAATACATTTGGGAAAATTCCATCTATTGTTGCCGAATTCCCCAAACTGCCAGAACCAAAGCAATGTACAGGACACTGTTTTCGAAGATCCTCCGCTTCATTGCTAGCAGAATCAGGAGCAAATATTACGGATATAAAAAAACATGGTGGATGGAAGTCTACGACGGTAGCAGAGGGCTATGTTGATCATTCCATAGCATATAGAAATGTCATTGCTGAAAAAATTCTCCCAACCTCAACAGATTTTGGATCATCATCACATCCAATATTGTACCGGTTTCTACAAGTACTCTGATAATGTGTTGCGAAGCTCCCTAACGTCACAGGGCATTAATGTTAGTAATTGTTCTAATTTTACGATTAATATTGATGTTCATAAGTAATGCTTGTTAAATATTGATAATAAAAATTTGCAATTGTTGAATTTTTCTCATCTGATTTCATCATAAGAAAATGGAGTGCTAAAATATTTTTAACACTAATGTTAAAAATATTTTTAACATGCTTTCACGTAAACAATCAATTTCAAGATTGTTTGTTGTCATTGAAAGTATCAGTTGTACAAAAGATATGTTAGGAAAAAATCTCAGAAGGGCAGAATGAGATCTTCGTTGAAAAATTGCATGCATTCCATTCAGATTGCCAAATTTCCCTTTTGCTGTTATTTATGTTGATTGAATAATTTGACCTAAATGATTTAGGCGACTTCAATCTGGGGACTTTACTCTCTGGAAGATAAAAAATTTGTCAGGAGTTATTCACAAAGAATACTTAATGTCTGAGGTTGAATATTAAGCATTAACCTGCCTGATGCTTAATACTGGTTGTGCCCTTATTATTGTACAACAAAAAGAATTGAAACTGGCAAACCAAATTCTTGATAAATCTGATCACGTATTTTTGAGCGTATTTCCCATAAAAATCAGGATATAAAACCTAAGTCATTAAGTTATATATGTTCAACTTCATCCATTTAATTTTTCATTTAAGATCCACTGAAACGTCTCTTGATTCAAAAATAAAGTTGTAAACGCAGTGGTGAATATTGATGAAATAAAATAGGTTATTTACCACACGAATTAATGACTTGATTATGAATCGAAAGGTGCCTTCAGGATATGAAAATTATAATATGCTATTCACTAAGTTTGTTAACACTTCTTTCAAATCATCTTCACTATAACACTGTTTAAATAAACGCAGTTAATTTGGATTTATTGATGTGGTAAAATTCGATTTTCTTGATTTCTGTGATGACAAAATTTGAAAATCCTTCTTTTCACTATCTGGGTATTTTTTATTGAAAACTCTCATTGAAAACGAAAGATTGTCCGATGAACTCAAGGTTTTGAAAAAAAATTTGGGACAGACAAAATATTGAATCAATTAATCACTTTCAATGTTGATGGTGTGTTCAAGAATTCGGTCTCTGGTACATAAGCCATAGGTCTATCCGCTATTAAACATATAAATAATTGTTGAAATCCACTCTTCCATCCCACAAAAGATATTATCTTACCGAAGATATTAATTCATTCATATGAAGTTTATATTTAATTCATAAGTGGCGTCAGTGATTTGTTGCTCATGTGAAAGAGGTATGGGCACAGTTGAGGACGCAAAAAATCCAGAAGTCTTTGATTTACCGATCGTTAAAAGGAATATATTGTCCGACGTATTTCAATCGAGTTGCCAAGTTGTATTTCAATCGAGGGAAGTTGACAAACAATTCGATTTAAGGTGCAATCAAGTATCCTTTTGTGAGATCAGAAGCCACTTTTTGCAGGTTTCAACGTGACGACAGGTGAATTCTGAACACCGACAAAGCTCCAAACGTCTTTCGAAGGTTTGTCGTTCTTAAAACGTTAAATTCAACAAGGTTTTCATAACATTTTGAAAAGTGGAGGTGCTTCTTTTCGAATTATGAGGAAACAATGGTAGCCAGATTCCAAATTTCACGATTCTGTTTGAAATGAACTGCTCCACAAGAGTCAGGGATATCGTATGTAATCTTCGAGAAACTCGCTGTAAAATCATTTGAAAGTCAATAACAACTTGAATCGATCCATTATAAATCAATATGAGACAACATTTCGTCAATCTGGTCGCCTTTTTTCTGAAGTTTGGTTCTTTGCATATGCTTCATGAATGTTCTTATCAGTCAGTTTATCAACGGCAGTTTTCTGAAAATGTCAAGACGTAAATTAACAAACGGTCAGGCTAATAGGGCTATCAGAATGCTACAGGTTGGCCTAACTCAGGTTGTTGTAGCGAAAAGGCTCCAAGTCAGCCAAAGTGTGATATCTCGACTTTGGAATAGGTTCAGGGAGACAAGTTTCGTGTTGGAAAGGCCAAGGCTTGGTGGGCGATGAAAAACAACACCTGCTCGGGATCGTTTCATCACCGTTTCGGCAAGCAGAAAGTTTACATCGACGTGTAGAATGCTATGGGATACACTTCAAAATGGGGTCCAAGATTCCATCAAAACCATCATATAATAAATAACTATTTTTTCTCAAAATGAAACAGTATATAAAATTTTTTTTTTCAAAACAGTATCAGACATTCGAGCAAAGACTGTTGTGTTCTTATAATGAAATGAAAAATAAATTTTTCCACTGATAATAACCATTTTTCCACACTTTCGTTTTACCAAAAAATGTGTTAACCTGATGGACATTGTAAGTATTTGAAAAAGTGATAACGAAAATTTTCAATAATCCGGAAAAAAAGTTCTATTTACATTCCTAGCTACAGTAGATCACAAGTGGTTATTCCAACGATATTATCTGAATTCATAACGTATCTGCAGCCTTAAGCTGCCTTAGAAAAACCGGAAAATAAATCTAGGGAAGAACCTGGTCAGGCGAAGCACGCTCGAACCAGTGGCGTAGGCATTACAATCTCAAATATTGTTGCTGTCATGCACTTCTTCAAGCCTGATATTTGCAATAATTTTGACTATTCAAATTTTAGTGAGAAAGTAAACATGCAAGACGGCAATATTCGGCAAGATGGTTCTTCATCAACAATTTTTGACATTTTCAAAATTTAAGATAAATTGGAATATTTGTTCATGATTTAAGTGCAGAAAGCATTGATATTGTTACCTTACACTTCTAAATTCAGAAACGAGTGAGTTTTTGAATGAACGAGTGTTGGAATTGGCTTTCTGTACGATTATCTCACATTATTTTCTCTAATTCGTTGAATTTCAGATTAGGTACCTACTTCAATTTCAGAAAACGTCAATCGAATTTTAGATTAGTCAATTGAATATCAGAAAACATCAAATGTAATTCAGATTAGTCAATTGAATTTCAAAATATGTCATATGAAATTAAGATTAGTCAATTGTATTTCAGAAATCTTTATTTGTTATTCAGTTCGAATATTATTTTAATTTAAGTCGGATTTTGAGTCAGATATTACTCATTTTCATAATGGTTATCATATCGTCAATCATATATCATGTTCAATCAGGTATGTTTCCATGTATGAATGAAATCGATATAATCTGGTGAAATCTCTTGGTGCTGGCTCTTTCTTTTCTTCAACACTGGATTTTAGTAGAAATATGCTAAACTTCCTCAATCGATTCGTCACCTAACACCATAGCTTCAGGAAGTACATAACACCTAATGAAAATTAGTCAAATTGAGTACATATTTATTTGGAGATGCAATTGACAGCAGTGTCTGCAGCTGGTGTATTAGCCATGGAGAGACTACGAGGTTCATTCACAGCGATTTCAGCAAATGAATGGGTTGAGGGTTTGTTGCAACAGTGGCGAGATATGAGGAACCAGTTATCAGATTGAGTGATCGTCTGTGATAATGCTGCATGCCATTCGAGATTGCAGACAGTAATCACCCAAACAGTAGCAGTACTGTTGCGGATGAGCCCTTATTCTCCTATGCTGAGTCCAATTGAAATTTTATGGTTTAAAATATGAACTTACGTGAAAACAAACCTCAGAATTCCAAACAGTGTGCCACCAGGAGTTATTGAAAAAAGACTAACATACCTGGAAAATATTATTGACCGAGCTGAGATGCAATTGCGATGGCAGAAATGCCTGTAAGGCTTCAAATTTTATCAGTTTTGTGTTAAAGATTAAATGTTTCACGTGAAAATTAGAGTTCATTTATTATCATTGTTTTATTTCTGAAACACCTACAATTGATATTTTCTGAAATGCAATCTGGTATCAATGTGCGTATGAAATGAATTTCAAATTTTCATTTCTGAATTATAATTGACCATATCTCAAACTCAATTCAGTGTGTTATCTGAATTACTTTTGATGTTTTCTGAAATACAATTCATTATTACGGAAATTCAAATGACTAATCTGAAATAGGTACATTTGATGTGAATGTCAATTGACAATTTCTGAATTACAATTGGAAATGGTGTAGGTCTAAAGCTTTTTTCATCGGACAGCGTTTGAGAATGATCAACTGATACGATGAAGATATAATACAGATGTGTTGCAAAGGAAATTTCTGTAACTATGCTTCTTCGAATTGGCTTGGCGAGACAATAAGGCAGCTAATTGCTCAAAAAGAATGTAATCTCCTGAAAAACTTCACTGGTCGGTGGGATTTTAACCCGATAGATTCCAAAACTTTCTAAGGTGGTATATTACAATAAAAGAATGATGATAAAAAAGATGACGAATTTTTTCGTTTGATTCTGATCTTTTAAATGAGTACCTACTGTAACACTCTCAAATCTTTGCAGTACAAAGAAAGAAAATCAGACTGCTACCATTGAGGGTGAAATACAGTTGAAACTTTTTGAGCGCCACGATAGTTTGATTTTTCACCGGTTACCTCGTTCGTCGAATTACTCAGTAAACCACGAAATCCAAGTAATGATACAAATGATATATGAGAGATAGTAGGTAGAAGAAAAGTTTTCGGATTGAACTTTCTGTCAAATATTTACTGAAATGGCTCAGAGGGTTTAACAAAGTTAAATGCAAAACTCTGATGGCAAATATATGATGGTAATACAGTAAATATTCAGAAAAACAATATGAACAGTCGACGTATATAACGTTATATGCGCTTTACAGTTAACAGTACAGAATTATATTGTATATTGTATGAATAAAGAATTACATGTGATTAAAATGAGAAAAAAAGGACTTGGCACTAATCCTTGGAATGTTTCAAACTGTCCAATTCAAATCAAGAAGTAACTTAAATTGTCTGGATCTGACCTGAATATATCAGCAGGAATAGGAAGTAGGTATACGCCAGTTCTATAAGATTCCACTGTCCTGGAAATCAAACTTGTCTGCATCCGACGTACTCCGGGTATGTTTGACAATCTCAGGAAGGTAATTCCAGGTAATGTTCGAATAACGAAACGTAGAAGATAGAACAAACGATGTATCAGTAAAAGAAAAAGGCCTCCTGCAAGCATCATTGCCGATAAGGCATTGTTGAGTGAAAATTTGAATTATCTACTCACTAGATGTTATGCGGCCTTTTGAAGAGTTTTCCAATGCTCTAATCCGAATTAATCGAATATGAAAGGCAAAATAGGTAATTCACAAACGTAGATTTGCACTTCCAATAGTATTTGGCAACTTCACGTAGCTTGAATCCGCTAAATGAGACAAAAAATATCTCGCTTATCGTAAAGGGAAAATCATAATAATCGGTCTACAAAGAAGCAAGCAGGAAAAACCAAAAAAGTCTTCAGGACATATGAGGCTGATTGAGCCCGATACGCATTATTTCGAATCACGAACGATGAATGAAAAGAAATCGCTGCAATTTCGCCAGGAACCAGTGGCGGTACGAAGATTTACCTATAATAATTTTTCGCTCTTTAAATTTTTTCTTTCAATGACAAAATGACACCGTCACACTACCCTACGCCACTGTCGTAGGATCATCATCTACCGCTACTGATATGTCACAATAAGCTCTCAGTAGTGCGCTCTTAATTGGTGCCATTCCGTTTTTGTTTAATAAATCCATAATTATATGCTGGCACGCCGCAGTAATATCACAAGAAATTGTAATACCGTGCCAGCAAGAAAAACCTTGTCGTGACGCTTTCTTCAGGAGCACGATTAACTTTAACATCACGACTGCCTCGGCCACAAGTGGAACATTTGATCCAACTCATTTGGTTAAGTGATATTAGCAATTATTACCCATAAGTCCGAGCAGAGTCAACAATTAATTTTAACAGAATGAAAATCCATGGTAGAAATTAATTTTTGTACAAGTGACACTTTTAATACCCTGTGACGTTAGGGAGTTTCGCAACACATTATTAGAATCCTCAGCACCATCAGTACTTGTAGAAACCGGAAGTACAATATTGGATGATGATGATCCAAAATCTGTTGAGGTTGGGAGAATTTTTTCAGCAATGACATTTCTATATGCAATGGAATGATCAACATAGCTCTCGGCTACCGTCGTAGACTTTCATCCACCATGTTTTTTTATATCCGTAATATTTGCTCCTGATTCTGCTAACAATGAAGCGGATGATCTTCAAAAACAGTGTCCTCTATATTGCTTTGGTTCTGGCAGTTTGAGGAATTCGGCAACAATAGATGGAATTTTCCCAAATGTATTAATGCTGACTGGATTGGCAGTGCATTTATTATTCATGTATTTCGAGAAAAAACGACGATGTTTGATGACAGAAGGGCGCAGTGCAAAGTACTCATGAAAATAGTCTACATACTTCCCAATAATACTAAAAGAACGACTGACTTTCGTTTTTGTATTTGGAAGTTGTATAACCAATGATTTATTTGTTATTTCGATGTCTTCCACTGATAAATTACACAATTCTTCACGCCGAAATGCTCTAAATAATCTGAAAATAGTTGCAACCTTAACCATAGAGTATTTCTCGTCTATTGCCTCCTTTATACACTTTTCAACTTGTTCACGAGTGAGAATTTTCGATTTTTTGAGACGATATCCTTCACTCTACCTATTTAAATATGCTATTACCTTAAAATATTTACTAACATTCACACCATTTTTAACAAGGGCTCTTGACTTTATCATTGAAAATTTGCTCCACAAAGTTGATGAACTCCATACTTTTTAATGTATGCCAGGAGAACAATTTCACTGAAGTTCCCTTCTACATTTTTCAATTTACACCAGGCCAGGAAATTGTTATATGCAATATCGTACTGCTGAAGACAAAAATTGGAAATGACGAAATTCAAATGTTAGTAATCATAACGTTGGTAACGTTTACCATTCACAACAACCTTTTGATTATTTGAATATTAATATGCATTATGAAGTTTATTGTCATTGAAAATTCGCTCATTTCATTATCAAAATAGGGCAGTTGTACAAAAAACATTGTATGGTATTTGTGTTCAAAGTGATTTTATTTTGTTCGTGAAATTGTTCAATTGGCTCCGCTCATTTCACAAACTTTTTCACTCACAAAATAAAACATCACTTTCAACACTCATATTATCATAAATAACTATTTTCTCTATTTCAGTATCGTAATGAGTTCATTACTTTACTAAAAGTAGTGCTATAATGATTCTCATCACATCATTGTTCTCAGTTATATTCTTCGTTTTGTGGTTGTCAGTACTGACTTCTGAAAATATCAATTTACAAATATTGATTGAAAAATTTGAATCCGATGCTGTGATACAGTTTGCTCCTGTAGCTTACGAGTATATCACGTCATTCAAGATGCGATCATCGAAAATTGGCTATTCTATCAGGCAACAGTCACGCTGCATCAGATTATCAGCACCAAAGTGGCAATGTTATGTTCTCGACTGAGGATTCGCATTTTGTGTAAAATGAGATTGGCAGCTATCATCATCACGAGGAGATATTTAGCGTCTTTCACATTTCTGGAATATGGCAATATGCATTGGTAGGTACATTATAATCTATTCGCTCTTGCAGGACACGTACAATGTGAAGGTGAAGGAAGTACGTGGTGATAGGCCTCATGGCTTTCTTTTGTATCATAAACAATCATTGAGCATCTCATACATTCGCAGGCAAAATTCTGGAAACACACCCTAGAAGGCAGTAGCCTTTTTCTGCTTGTCGAAATTTGATTTTTTCAGTAGTAATTCAAGTGTAATGAAATTATCGATAATTTTTGAGAAAGATGCTAGAATGCAAGTTAAGTTTGAAAAGAGCACGAGTGCTTTTTTTAGTTTAACTTGCATGAGAGTAGTTTTGTCAAAAATGATCGATTCATTTTCTCGCAATAGTTAAATTTCATAAGAAAATTTTATGAATCAATCAAATCGTATTGTGTCACTGCCATGTCGCGATTTGGAAACGCTTCTGCTGTAGATATTGATAAGAATATAGACAATCTTACGCCAACAAATACAAAAGAATCAAAAACGTCTGTATGGAGACAATTTCCGAAAGACAATGCGGAAAAAAATCACGCATTAGAACGAGAAACATCGGTGGAAAAAATCTCTTTCATTATGAAGGACTGGGCAAGTAACATGCGCAAGAAGGATGGATCCCTATACAAACACATCTATATACAGGGTGTACCAAGTTCGCCTATAAGGCGTTTCTGGAGAACTGGACCTATTTGAAATCTGAAAATTGGGATTATGTTATTGTTATACATTATCTACCCATTTCAAAATATTCTTGGAGCCTGACCACTTTCAGTTATACAGGGAGTGTTTGTTTTCGAATTTGATACAGTATGCAATTCTGAATACATTCGTGTTCAAATCGTTGAATTCGTTAAAATACTTTCCAAAATATCGAGAAAAAACTGAAGAAAAAAGGGAGATAAGTGTATTCAGTATTATGTTTGTTATTCCTAACCTAGATATCTTAAGCACAAACCGTTTTCACATTTCTGAAGGTGAAGAATGTGGAGATATTGTACAATTTCAGAATTTTGAAAAAACCCCCACAGGGTGTTCCGAATTTTGGTTCAAAAATTGGAATCAAGATTGACCCATAACTTTCGTTTTTCAAATTAGAACCCTTATTTTTTATGACTGCGTTGGATCGTGCGAAGAAAAATGATGATGTTCCAACATGTTAATGTTCCTAAAAATAATAATTTTTTGAGTTATTCAGGATTTCCTGATTTCATGTCGTACGTACCGTCAAATTCATAGAATCTGTTTCATATCAACAATGACCTTGGTCATAGAAGATAAATTACTCAAATAACCCACTAGTGACTTCCTCTTTTCTGAATTCATTTATCATTGTTGATATAGAACAGATTTCATGAATGGAAACAGAAAATCCTAAATAACTCAAGAACTAATAATTTTAGGATCATCGACATGTTAGAACATTATCATCATTTTTCTTCGCTGAATCCAACGCAATCATAAAAAAATAGGGTCTCAATTTGAAAAACGAAAGTTATGAGCCAATTTTGTTCCCAATTTTTGGACCAACATTTGGAACACCCTGTGACAAGTTATTCAAAATTCTGAGATTGTACAATATTTCTACAGTCTTCGCCTTCAAAATTGTGAAAACAATTTGTGCTTACGATATCTAGGTTAGGAATAACGAACATAATACCGAATACACTCATCTCCCTTTTTTCTTCAGTTTTTTCTCGATCTTTTGAAAAGTATTTTGACGAATAGAACGATTTGAGTACGAATGTATCCAGAATTTCATACATCAAATTCTCAAACAAAGAACAGAAAAATAAATTTTTAAAAATTTTTTTTTCACCCCCTGTATAACTGAAAGTGGTCAGGCTCCAAGAATATTTTAGATCGGTAGATAATGTCAAACAATAATATAATCCTAATTTCCAGATTTCAAATAGGTCCAGTTCTCTAGAAACGCCTAATAGGCCGTCGAACTTGGTACACCCTGTATATAAACAGAACAAGTCCAGGAGTTAAAATTCATAAACCAAATTGAACCAAGTGCCGTAGATTCTTGCTAATGTCAGTATTAAGACGGGAACTTTCTATTGAGATGGTTAAGACGATAAATTATGTAAAATGTCAGTCACATAAAATAAAATACAAAAATTGTTCGAGCCGAATAATTTTGATCCATCAACTATCTAAGTATTCGCGATCGAACGCCCTGTAGAAAATGTCCGTTCACACGGCCAACGACCTTGAAGTTAGACTAAAAAAAAACTAAACAACTCAGTGAAAAGCTATTCCTCGAATCCTGAGCTATTTCGCGAAACAATCAAGCAAAACCTGCGTCAAGCAATAACGAAACAACGAAAAAAACTCCAACTGTCTTTCACTCCTGGCTCGGATAATTTCATAAATCGAAAAACACAGTTATCCAACATTATGACAGCTATTATTACTTTCGTCCATAGCCACCTACACGATCGGCAATTCTAGGGGAACGTATGGAATTGAGCAAAAAACGACGCCATATTTTAAATGAAATAACTCAATTAGTGGCAAGTCCTAGACAACGTGAGAGAATCCACTGCCAGTCTCGGGATTAAGACAAAGTAGCCTTCAGGTTTATTAATGGTCCCATCTAATCAGGTGAAGAGTAAATAGAATAATAGGTTTGGAGAGTTGGAGACTAGTCCTATGCAATTTTCGTGTCTGTGATTGGAGGTTTGAGTTTTTTTTACCATTATTAGGTGCGAATTTGCGAATTTTTTATTCGACTTGGATTGTGGAATTATATGGCGTGAAAAAAAAACACTTACTCTCCCCAATTACATTGAAATATACAATTTCTTTACTGTCAAAGATTTGAGGAAACTCATAAATCTGATGAGGCAGCAATTTTTTTCGCGAATAATAGTCATTTCTTTAATTCTGTGACATATCCATCTTTTAGGACAAAATCGTGCTAGAATATATCATTCTCTCTCAGTTTTCATGGTTACATTCATTGATTCCATGTTGGCCTCTTGCCACGGATTCATTTATTATCTGTCATGTTTATGAGAGACAAAACAGTCCCGCAATATTTTTCAATGCGAAAATCGCTAAATGATATTGATAGAAATATTTCTTTAATTAAGATGAAAAAAACCATACAACATCGTTCTTTCGTTTTTTGGACCAAAGAATAATGAAAATAATACCCATTTTGGTTGAGAATTTAAAAAATAAAAAAACCCTCAGAATCTGGTTGAAAAAATATTGGGGAGGCAACATCGTATAATTATGAAAAGTTTAATGAATTTGAAAAATGAATAATAATGAGATGTGACCTGAGTGTTTTGTTTCTTGGATATGTATAGTTTTTGATATAATTATTTCAGGTTAATGTTATGTTGTATAGATAGGAAATAGTTGAATTGTATCCTTGTAAATTGTATCTTTATTGTGGTGGTAACAATAAACATATTTGATTCAAGAAAAATCCGATAAAAAGAGAGAAGAGAGAAAATTAACGTAGAATACTCCTACAAAAAGGCTCATTCTAACCTTACAAAAATGATTATTTGAGATACAAGATATACAAGTGTTCACTAGTTCATAATTAAAATTTGAATGAACGAGTGTTAAAATAAACTTCTGTAAGAGTATCATACATTATTTTCTCTAATTCGTTGAATATTTATCGAAATTAATGAAATATTTCCATAATTATTTTGTGCTGCATTGTGCTAAGTTTGTGCTACTTTGTGCCGTTGAATTTTTTCATCAATTCCATGTGGTCCTCAAGATTTTTCAAAAACCGAAAAAGTGTGCCAGCCCAACCCTTTACGAAAACTTGGATTAAAAGGACTGAAAATTTTTATTCGAAAATTTGTCCACTTTCCCGGAAAATCTAAATCGAAAAAAAAGATAGACTAGATCTTTCGGTTTTTCTCCTCATAAATGAGTGGAATAATTTGTGCTGTCGATATTTTGTCGAGAATTCTTCGATCAACTTGTGCCGGTCACATTTCCAGAAGAAAATCATTAGTTTTGCCCCCATATAAAGAATTTAAGGGAAATTAGTTAATTAAATTAAAATCCGCATACCTAGCAACATTGAGTGTGAATGAGAAAAAGAATAAATCGAAAAACAAAAGTTCTTCTCCTTTACAGAGGCCATACCGAAAAAAATTTTGAAACATAGATGAATTCAAAATAAGAATCATCGAAATGAATACCATTTTCAATTCCTAGGCTCACAGATCTCTCATCATGAGGTTGGAGAAATGATATTAGATTTTGTCACTGAGAAGAGAGACATACCGGTTTCAGCCTTATTTGGCATCATCAGTATTCCATAAAACGCAGGGACAAAATCTTCATGAAAAACTTACATTTGAAGCAATTACTTGTGATGTACTGAGTAGAATGTTACAATGTAGTGACATCTGATAGAGTCAAAAAAAAGTTCCACATCTCTATTCGAAATGGCTACCATTTTCAATTCCTAGGCTCACTGATCTTTCATCATATGATTGCAGATGTGAAACTTCTTTTTGGCGCTATCAGATGTCACTACTTTGTATTATTCTACTCAGTATGTCACAAGTAATTGCTTCAAATATAGAAGTTCTTTATGAAGTTTTGTCCCTGAGTGGTATGGGATACTGATGATGCCAAATAAGGCTGAAAATGGTATATCTTTCCTCTCAGAGACAAAAATCTAATATCATTTCCCCAGCCTCATGATGAAAGATATCTGAGTCTGGGAATTGGAAATGGTATTCATTTCGATAAATACTATTTTGAATTCGTCTATATTTCGAAAATGATTCAGGTGTGGCCTCACTGAAGGCAAAAAATTTTTTTGTTTTTCGATTTATTCTTCTTCTTATTCACAGACATTTTTGCCAGGGCATACCTGCATTGATTTTTATTCAATTCACAATTTTTTCTTAAAGTTTTCATATGAGGGAAAAACTGTTGATTTTTTCTGGAAATTTGACTCGTACAAGTTGACACAATTGCGGCAATCATATGAAACAGTTGTTGCCGGAATATATGAAGAATTTCCGAGAAAAGCACAAATGTACAAAAAATTATTCCTTTCAATTGTGAGGAGAAAAAACTAAAGAGATAGGGTCGATTTCACAAAACTTTAATTGTGCGATAAAAAACCTTACGTGAATTCAAACCAATCGAATCACTGGTTCTGAAATTTCAACGAATCGCAGTTGCTCTAATTAAATTAACGGTATGAACAAAGCTTTGTGAAACCGACCAGTAGTCTTCCTTTTATTTAGTTCTCGATTTTTCGGGAAACTAGACAGATTTTCGGAAAAATTGGGACGGTATACAACTCAGCTTATGTACAGCACAATTTTTTTCATTCCTTGAAATTCAATTTTGCGTTAAGCGATAGACTGGCACATTTTTTGAGTAGCACCAATTTTTGCGTTTATTTGTGAGAAGAAAAAACGAAAGTCAATTTTTTCAATTTGTATTTTACGGGAAATAAAACCCTATATATTTGTAACACATATTTCCAAAGATTATAGAGTATAAAGATGGGAAACGAAGCGATTACAGTGATGTCAGCGACATCTGTTTTTCAAAAGTAATCGGGTTATGGTTAAAATATTTAATTAGGGTCCATTTGGCATAGATTAAAAAGAGATTATTAGTAGGCTGTTGTCAATTTTGAAAGAAATACTTGAATAAATATTTTTGCTGAATGATTGTATTTTCTCGCGTATTTTCTACTGAAATAACTCGAAATCTACAAGAGTAGCACCTAGCTCACTCCAAAATCTTGGTTTGTGTGTTTTTCTGTTATAAATTTTGTGTTAGAAACTGGCCGACATTCGAAATGCATGGTGATTAATTGCAGAAATAATAGAAAGAATAATCTTGAATGTGCCTTCTTTTCGTTACCAAAGAGAATGGAAATGTAAGTTTTGAAACTCGTATCATGTAACTGTCATGTCATGTTGTTTTTCATTTTCAGTGTTGTCAAATGGATAGAGGTTTCGGGGCAAAAGTATATTGTTCTGGATAATTTATTTGCGAACCGAATTTTCTTCTCATTCATTAGATCATGAAGTTCCACTCATAGAGGCAGTGGTGGTCAGAAGAACGACTTATAGAGGTGGTGGTTCTCTTGATGACCCTTCCAGCAGTTCGACTCATCTACTAGACCCTCTGGACTCATTGAGTTTAAAATACACTGGGTAAGGTATGTATGAATCGGGTCCAGAACAACTGTTTGATTTATCGTTCTTCGATTTATCGAGAGTTCACTGTATGAATAAGTTCTTGAAATTGTTATAATAATTCTCTAATATGTGAACAAATTTTTGAAATGTTCTCAATTTCATAATCATTGTATTGTAGTTGATTTCACACAATCATTTCAAATAAAAATATAAAGAATCCAAAATGTATTTCATTTGATTCAAAACAATGTGTAGAGGGAAAATATAATCCTGATCGAAAAACGGAGCTCTGCTTTTGTTTCTCTAAATGCTCGACAAAGAATACTCATTATAATGTAAATTTATGAAAAGTATAATTCGAATTTCGCGCCTATTAAAATAGTTTTCTGTACTGAATTATGTTTTCAGCGCCATCTAGGTGTCAAAAGTAAGAAACTAGCCAAAAATCGTAGTCGCATTTCAGTACCACAGATGTAAGGGCGTTTCCTATCTTTCTAACTCTTATAATCTTTGACATATTTCATTGAGATCCAATTTTTCAACAAATGCTAGGCTGGTCTATTCTCCGGAATTAGGAAAGAATTTCAACGGCAGAAACAGAAAATTTCGAAAATTAAAATGCTGGGCCAATTGACATCATACACATGCAGAATTAACTCAATCAACACAGAGAAATAACTATTCTCTAATTCAATGAATTTTCGTTGGAATGAATGGCATGTTTCCTTCGTTTGGTGATTTTGCAGAATGCTAGTTGACAGAACTGTTTTCTCTATCATTAATTTGACAGATGACATAAAAAGATTGAATTTAACCATGAAAACTGCAATAAACTGAGATATTCTTGTAGGATCTTGCTCTGTAAAGCCTCGTTCTCAGAGCTTCGTCGTGTCGCTGGCGACGATCCCCACTCCTTCCTTGTTTCATGAGATCGTAGCAGAAATCCAATGTGTAGTTGAAATATTTCAACTACAAACGGGGCGTGTCGCGACAGATTTTGACAACCAGAAATGAAAAGGTAGGGGTCAGGGGAAGTTTTGTTTACATGCTCTGATTGGCTGAACAACTGTCGCCAGCGACACGACGAAGCTCTGAGAACAGGGCTTAAGATGTGGCAGAGTTAGAGGAAATGTCTTTTCTGTCCATAGATTTGGATCCGTGAATTTTCTGTGCCCAGTCCGCTACTGCCCGTGTTCTTCTTCCACCATCAATTGACAGTAACCGATTGACAATCTCCGGAAATAACCACCAAGTAGATAGATGCATTTCGACATGTATCCACGTCCATTAGGAAAAAAACGCTCTCCACGGGAGAATAAACGACTCGACCACGTCGAAAAGTCTGAATTTGAGCTATCGCAGCCGACATCCATCTCCTATTGATGAATCGTCGTCGCTGAATGGATAACAGTGACTCTAATAATAACCGTCGCATTTTTGCGGCGCATCGCGAACCGTTATCGTTATAAATGACCGCGGGGTGAAAATTGCAAGGATGGGACTTATTGCTTGTGGCGTTATGATTGCCTGCTGATGAAAATGGCGTTTTGTAATGTGGCCGCGTGATTTATCGACCGCGTTGATGGACTCGGCGTAAGAGGACGTTTCGAGTCTCTTCATCAGGACGTAATTGCGGGGAGTGACTGCGATATAGGTAGATCTACGATTTTAGGTGAATTGAGAACGTTCAATCGGTGTAGGACCATTTTTTTTCGCGATCAAGATTGTCTTCCAAGTTTTCAGGTCAATTTTATTTGAAGGTTAAGATATTTTGTGCACAATTGTAAGTCGAAATCTCCTCAAACTTAGTGGAAGGGTCATTCCTAAATTATCAATGAAAAGACAAAATCTTCATAAAGAACTTCTACTTCTGAATCAACTAGTTAAAGTAAATAACGTTACTAGCAAGAGGGTTTTTACTGGCGAATGGAGGATATAACTGACTCGCCTGCGGCTCGTCAGTTACCTCCTTGATGCAATAAAACCCGTTACCTTGCGTGTATTGTTTTATATTTTATTTGTTTCTCATTTGTGAAAAAGTTAGAACAATTCCAAAAAAAATCTCAATAATTTGTCGCAAATGTCGTAAGCTATGGAAGCGTTGCCATGAACATGTCTGTTTATTTTTATTCACATTTGTTTTGGCGAAAGCTAAAATGAATGTACCAAAAGAAATTATTGAAGCAGCCAGCAGTGTAGCATCAAACTTATTACCTGCAAAATCAGCTTCAAGGTACCAGCGAGAATACGACGACTTCAAAAAGTGGCAAAACAAAAATATTGTGATTGGGGTAACTCAAGATGTTTTGTTGGTATACTTGAATCAACTCTCAGCTAGATTCAGCCCTAATACTTCATGAGCAAAATGGTCTATGCTGAAGAGCTGCTTGGAAATGACAGAAAATGCCCCTGTTTGGAGGTTTGTTTTCCTTAAAAAATTTAATGAAAAATATGACGTTTAGTTGTCATTTGCAGATTTCAAAAGGTAATAGCGTTTCTGAAACGGAAAAATGAGCGCTATACGCCAAAAAAGGCCAAGGTATTAAATAAAGAAGAGGCTGAACAATTTCTTTTATATGCTCCTGATGACCAGTGGTTGCTGGAGAAAATTGTAACAATATTTGGGATTTTTGGATGTTGTCGATGTGACGAAATTCTCTCCTTGAACATGAATGATGTAGAAGATATGGAAAAATACGTTATTGTGACATTGCGGCAAACAAAAAATTCAACAAAAAGAAGATTCACCACGATGATGGCTGCAGCTTCAAACCCTGCCTAAAATTTTTTTTGACATACCGACATATAAAGTGCATTTCCTTTAATGCTGGTCAGCACACTATTGGTTGTGTCCCAAAACAAATATTTAGGTTTAAAAGACCCAGAGTTATACACCGGCCACTCTTTTTGCAGAACTGGTGCCACTATGGTTGCGGATTCGGGTGGAGATATTTTAGCACTAAAGCGTACAGGAGGGTGGAAGAGCACCGAAATTGCGATGAGTTATGTCGATGATTCGGTCAACAAAAAAATCGAAATGTCTAGCAAATTATTTGGTAGTAAGAGTACAAATGTTCTGCAGTCCTCGAGTTCAGCAGTTTCTGAGTCAATAGATGGTTCATCATCATCAGTATCAACTCTTTCATCATCAGAAATCTGTGTTACTGGAAATAACAATTGTACCATGATTTTCAACATATATGACGATAAAATAAAATTTTCTTATGTAAATAATACTACTAACTTGTAAAAATTTTGCGAGATAACTGTCAGTTTTACAAGTTAGTGACTTGAAAAAATAAACTTTTTTGATTAATATTGTGTTTTTGGAAACTGATGTTTACAAATGAAAAACAAATAAAGGCATTTTCAGTATAAACAAAATAATAGTAGCATATGGAGGGAAGTCCTCTGTGAAGGCAAAGAACTTTTTATTTTTCCATTTGTTTTTTTTTCTTGAAAAAATAATGAAGTAAGATCTCAAATGTTCGTCCCATATTGGTTCAAATTTTGCTGGAAATATTGCAGCATTCTTGCTTTATTCAATTTTTTTTTAGCAGTCTCGAAAGAAAACAGTTCAATAAAGGAGTTTAGAGAAAGAAAGAAAGAAAGTAATATACATGTCATGTTCTCTTTTTATTGCGGTGTTCAGCAATTCAATTTTCTCGAAAAAAGAGAACATAACTTATAGGTATATTAGTTTTTTCTTTCTCTTGTAATTTGTAAATTGTACTTCTAAATCACAAAATCTGACCACCTATACACTGTTGTGGTTTCCCGCTTAACCGAACGTTGAAGTCTCCACTAGAATGGTATGTTCCTGTGGAATGGAAACTAGACACCTAAGCGATTTGCGGTTTCCAGAAACTTATGTTTCCCGAACAAAAACAACATGAAATTTGATGGATATCACATTTTTCTATCTCGCTTAATTTAGTAGACGTATTACTAGAACATTGAAATCTGTCCATCCTTACACCTCGAAATAATATCATTTCACGCAATAATTCAAGTAAAAATTCTCTTCACTAAAACTGCTATCTGCTCTATGAGAAAACCGACTTTCAACTATTGAAGTTTCTTCATTTTGCTGGAGATTATATAAAAATTTTATTCAGAATATGCATTTTTAGTCGTTATCATAAACTGGAATTCAAAACCCAAAGGTTTCAAAAAATCTTTCAGAATAAATTTCAACCACAATTCAATCATAATATGTACATAGTTGGTTGTACGTTTGTAGTACCTAATCCTTTTTAACCGTCAACCATATTTCAGTATTCTCCCCAAAATATCAGTATTCATAAAAGAAGCAAAATACCGTCTCGACAAAACCAAAATAGAGATAGAACTTCCCTGAATAAATGCCAGTTTTCGATAGAATTGAATAGAAACGTTAATTTTATGCCAGAAATTCCGATATCAATCGTATAATGACCCAAAGCTAGACGATCCAAATACTTCCAACAACAACAAATCAAGAACATCGTAGATATCCCAAATCTTCATAATCCAGTTATTTCAGAAATGTGAACGATCTAAATAGGACCGAATCAATCACCAAGAGATACAATTCGGGTTTTCTGCTGCGCTTTAACAAATATCCTTCTTCTCCTAATCACGAAACCTACAGATTCACTGGAAATATTACCAGTTTTATGCATACACACAAGATTCACGTTAAGGTGGAACAGGATTTTATGTAAATCTCATTTTATAGTCTCGGTTTTAGGTAAATTAAAAGGAACGGATTCAATTTTGAACTTTTCGATTCCTGATTTAACGGTGTTTCGAAAACGGCAAAAAATTAGGATATTCGCAATACATGTAAACGGGAAGAAAAAATAATTATTTATGACGCGATAATAAAATAGGCGGATTTGGAATGACATTAAACTCAGAAATGCATTTTGAAATTCAAATAATCACGGGGTTTTTGTGAATATCAAACGTTTCCGACGCTATGGGTACTAACAAAATTAAATAGATGCTGTCATTTAAATTAGGTATGTTCTTCTCCAATTATAATGGAATAATTAATGAAAGTTTTGAGTTGGTTGTTTCTGTGGATATTGAAGATTGTGCAAGAATCTGCTGAAAATTAAAAATGTAGATTATAGTGAACCTATTGTCTTAGCATTCAATAACAATAATCAACTTTGTGAAACAAATATTCAATGATCAAGTCAAGTGCCCTTCAAAATGGTGTTGATATTAGGAAGTGTTTCAAGACGATGGCATATTAAAATCGGAGAATTGGAGGATACCGTCCCAAAAATCAAGAATTCTCACAGTTTATGAACGATTCAACTATTTTTTGGATTATTCGGATCTTGTCGGCGTGAAAAATTGTTTAATTTAATTATTATAGAAGATATCGAAGAAACTATAAAATCATTGGTCATAAAACTCACGAGAAAAACAAAGTTAGTAGTTCTTCCCCTATTTTTGGGAAGTATGTCCTTTTTTCTGGAAATTCTTGAATATATATGAATATTTTTTAGATTCGGAGAGCTAAAATAATACAATACATATTGAAACAAAAAGTTACCTTGCTGAGCTTGGTGCAATATAGGAAAACCATACAGGTCTGCAGTATGATTGAATGAGGAAAGGGAAAAAACCTGAGCTAAAAAAACCCTTACCTCGCCCGTGAAAAAAAAATTACTCAAAATATCAAATATCAGAGAAATCTTGAAAGACATTAGCGTGATCTAAGAGAACATCTTCATGTTATCCGTCTATAGACTCAGATAAACAGATTTTTCACAAAACGACTCGCAATTCCTAATCTGAAATGAAAAAAAGACAAGAGTATAAAAGAAATAATTTTGAAATTAACCACCCATTCCAGAAATGCATTTGTTACTTTATGTATAGCCTCGAATCCATTTTGAAATTTATAAATGGGAAAACTATTCATAAGATGTTCTATAGTCTCCTCATTTTCCCCACACTCACAACTCTTCCATCGGAAGAGCATGCTGTTGCATCGTCCATGGCCTGTAATAATACGATTAAGAACTTTGATTGAAGGATCCGTAATAATATTTTTATTGAAAAAATTGCATACATTCTATTCAGATTGCCGAATTTCTTTGCCGCTTCTATTCATATCAATTAGAAAATTTGACCTTATTATCTGGAATATAGTTGAGTATGCGAAATGAATTTGGAAAGGATTTAAAATAGTTTTTTAATTTGGTTCTTTTCTTTTATGTTTATTTATGCTTTCAACGTGTTTCTCGATTTGGCCATTTTGTCATGGTCCTTTACTGTCACTTCCAATATAAGTTTTTCATGGTATGTTTGAAAGTGATTTGAAGGAAGTGCATTTTACATGAAAAAAGTTTTTGGTTGGATCGTATGATCTCCTCTTACATTTCGATTTTCAATGTTCGTCTGGATATTGAAGAGTTTGCAAGAGGAGCAAATCTGGAACTCATACCTAAAAAATCTGTTCAGCAGTACGATATTGAATATACCAATTTTCTGGCCTGGTGTAAATTGAAAAATGTGGAAGGAAACTTCAGTAAAACTGTTTTTCTGACATAATCAGAAAAAAAAATCAAAAATATGGAGTTCATCAACTTTGCGGAGCAAATTTTTATTGATAAAGTAAAGCGCCCTTCTTAAAAATGGTATAGATGTTAGTAAATATTTTAAGGTAATAGCATATTTGAAACGGAAAAGTGAAGACTATCGTCCCAAAAAATCGAAAATTCTCACTCGTGAACAAGTTGAAAAAATTATAAAGGAGGCACCAGATGAGAAATACTTGATGGTTAAGGTTGCAACTATTTTCGGATTATTTGGAGCCTGTCGCAGTGAAAAATTGTGTAATTTATCAGTGGAAGACATCGAAATAACAAATAAATCATTGGTTCTTCAACTTCCAAATACAAAAACGAAAGTCAGTCATTCTTTCAGTATTATTGGGAAGTATGTAGACTATTTTCATAAGTATTTTGCATTGCGCCATTCTGTCATCAAACATCGTCCTTTTTTTCCTGAAATACATGAATAACAAATGCACTGCCAATCCAGTTGGAAGAATCAGGAACAAATATTACGGATATAAAAAAAACATGGTGGATGGAAGTCTACGACGGTAGCCGAGGACTATGTTCATCATTCCATTGCATATAGAAATGTCATCGCTGAACAAATTCTCCCAACCTCAACAGATTTTGGATCATCATCATCCAATATTGTACTTGCGGTTTCTACAAGTACTGATGGTGCTGAGGATTCTAATAATGTGTTGCGAAGCTCCCTAACGTCACAGAGCATCAATGTAATTGTTCTAGTTTTACGATCAATATTAATGTTCATAAACAATGATTGTTGAATATTGATAATAAAAATTTGCAATTGCTGAATTTTTCTCATCTGATTTCATCATAACAGTAATGTTAAAAATATTTTTAATAAGCCTGCCACTGTTGTAACTACCACCTAATAGACTAACACTCTAATTGATTGAATTCATTGGATGAACGGCGTGGCAGCATGCTGTTAAAGACTACTTCCAACGAAGAATACGGCGTTCTCCGATCGCTCAAATCCCATCACACCACCCTCCATCTAACAAGACCGCAAACCTCAAAAAAACCACACGCGACTCTAATCGCCTAATTGGCGAAAAACATCAAAAGCGCCGCCACAGCTCATCGGTGCCGAAGACGCTCCAAAAAGGAAGAAACACTAAATCACCGCAACCAGATCAAAGAAGGCTTCCGTGCCATACACGCCGTCAGGTGTGAAATATGACCCCAAGACGGTGGCAACCAGATCATACGTACTACGTACATGGTCCCTTCTTTGATTTAACACTCGCTAGCGACCGGGCATCCTCAGTCAGATCTCAACTACCGCCGCGAGAGTCTCGCTGAAGCTACTTCTTGTACACGCGCGAAAGCTTCTGGTCCACTTAACACGGATAAAAACGTCAGAGTTGCTCCGGCACGCGCCATCACAGACAACCACGTTTTCGCTTTAGAGGCTCGGCAAGTATTGAACTTCCTAATAAGAGTTGAAAGTCTTCATTTTGAAACTGTAAGTCCTCACATGGTGATTTGATGAAGACCTCCGTAACTGTTTCGCGATCTCCAGTGACCACAATTGAATCTGCTCCCTTTCAAGAATCTTGCGACTGGTTCTTCAAGAGCCATAAATAAAATTTATGGACTCTTTAACTTCCCAGAACCAGAGCCAAGGTAATAATGAAGCTACACAACGAAAAGAAGACTCAACAACTTTAAATAATGTTCTTCAACCAAAACAACTTCCAACACATGTCTAACGACACTTCTTTAGATGGGTACGCCTCTCCAAGGGTCTCTTCACCTGACAGCCATTACAACCTGAAACTCTGCAGCCCTTCTTCCATCTCCTCGGACCCAGGAATGTCCTCTCAGAGGTACACCCCAAACTACAACCAATGGCCCAATGAGTATTACGGAAAAAACAACAATATCTACGATTACGACAGATATCGCTGCCAATCTGCGAACTCCTTGGCTTACCAAGATCGGAGGTACAAAGAGGGAGACTCCAAGGAGGCCAAAAAGAAGAATCAACCCCAAGCAGGGATGGAGGTGTTGAAGAAAAGAAGACTAGCAGCCAACGCTAGAGAGAGGAGAAGAATGAACAGTTTGAACGACGCTTTTGATAGGTTAAGGGACGTTGTACCTTCCTTAGGAAATGATAGGAAGCTCTCCAAATTTGAGACCCTCCAAATGGCTCAAACTTACATAGCAGCTCTGCATGAGCTTCTCCAGAGGGACTGAGGACTTTGGGGGGAAATATAGATGTCTTGGAGTGATGTTAAACCTTAACCAATCTCTGATGCTATTCTGAGTTTGCAAGTTGAGTGGACATGTGGGGTGTTTTTGGCTTCGTCTTTGGGGGGTTATACAGGGTGTTCTGAACCATTTGGAAATTTCCTCGAACAAGTTTGAAATGCCTTCAGAAAATAGTACCAGGTAAAGTTTAAATATTTTCAATTGAAGGATATAAAATTGGATTTTCCTTGTTGATCAAGCTTCACTGATATGAGAAAAGTTGTATATTTTTTCCAAGAAAGTTATCATGAAATAGAAAATTCTGGTCTAGCTATACGTTTTGTTAGTTTGAGAATTGAAAAACATTTTCGACTACAAACTTGTGTTGACATTTTTATAGGACAAGGTTCTTGGTCACCGTTATACAAATCATTAATGATATCAATCTTAAATTCCTGAATTTTCAGGAATCCTGATTCAATTTACCGTTTCTGTCTGGTTTAAATCTTGAAGATGTCATGTAAACTCGTGTTGACATAAATTAATCAACTACCTACTCATTTCTTCTTTGATGTTCCAAATCAAATTGAAGAAATACTACCTATGCTACTGTTGCTTGGAAATCATGATAAATATATTTTCTCTATTTCAGTATCGTAATGAGTTCATTACAGTACTAAAAGTAGTGCTGTAATGAAACTCATTACAGCATTGTTTTCAGTTATATTTTTCGTTTTGTGGTTGTCAGTACTGACCTCCGATCCAATCAATTTTCGAATCAAATCAATTCTTGTTCCGTGATCTGTCAAATTTCGTAAGTCACACCAACTGCCAAGATACAATACAAAAGTCACTAACCTGAATTTTCATTTGAATTTCGGGAGTATTTCACGAAACTTGACTGAAATAGAGAAAATATCGTCTAAAACTCGTTGCAGAAGGCAGTTCCAACACTCATGCTTTCGAAAACTCGCTCCTTCGTCGCTCGTTTTCGAATTTCGCATTCGTGTTGGAATAGGAGCTCATTCTGCAACTTGTTTTAGAATATACTATTCTCTATTTCAGTATCGTAATGAGTTCATTACAGTACTAAAAGTAGTGCTGTAATGAACTCATTACAGCATTGTTTTCAGTTATATTTTTCGTTTTGTGGTTGTCAGTACTGACCTTCGATCCTATCAATTTTCAAATCACATCAATTTAAATTCCGTAATCTGTCAAATTCCGTGAGTTATACCAACTGCCAGAATACAATACAAAAGTCACTAAACTGAATTTTTTTTTTAATTTCGAGAGTTTTCAACAAATCTTGACTGAAATAGATAAAATATCGTCTAGTACTCGTGGCAAAAGGCAATTCCAACACTCATGCTTTCGAATTTTGCATACACAACTCATTTTAGAATAAATTATTTTTGCTAAGGTTCTCTCGTCATAAAAAATTTTAGCAGAGTAGTATAAACTTGAGTATTTCGTAACATCAACTACAAGCATTCTATCTCAACAATTTCCATACTATTTTCGAAACAGAAAATCTATATTCGAAAAAGATGGTGATAGAAAATGTTTTCATATGCAAGTGACACGGTGTTCAGGATTAAAAAAAATATGTAAAAAAAGGAATTTGAGATTGAAAAAAAAGTGCTGCTATCAAAACGCCGTAAATTTTGATTCAAATGGGAATATGAAATATTATTATTGTGTTCAATGATATTGCAGTAGAATTTGGCAGTAAATTGTTGATTTAATCTTCGAAAAAACATTCCTCTCTAATAATTCAATAAGAACTTGAATTAATTATTTATGAGAGCTCTGTAATTTTTTATTCGATTTAGATATGTAGCCAACTTACTTTTTGAGATTTATACAGTATCTGCATTTAAACCTTTTTAACTCTCAATGTTTTGTTTTGTTCGGGACACCCTGTATATGTTGACAATGCGGAGCTTTGAATTAATTAAGTCGGAGTCAAGATGAAAGCTATCACAATTTCGATTTGAGGTTGGAAAATTTCAAACCCTTGAAGGAATTTTGTAATGATATGGGTTGTAACAGGAAATTTAAAAAAATGTTGTTTTCATTTTTTCAGGTCGGGTTCAGTGTATTTCGTGCAATACTAGATATTAAGAATATCATGTGCAATAAAAATGTTGATATTTTTGGTAATAAGGTAGATTAAGCTTGTAATATTAATTCTTTATTCTCGAAGGTGAATCGAAATGAATTGAAATGTCGTTTTTTTAATATTTCTGATGTTCTTACATTCTATTTCATCTGTAATTAAAAAAAAATTGTGATTTTCTTAATTTTATTTTTTACACATTATTGAAAAAAATTTGTTGAGACTACTTCGCTATCCGAGAGATGTTGAGCAGTGGTGGCGTATATTCCTTGTGCAATACTTTCCTCATGTCAAAGTGTATTTAATGAACAATCTCCTTAATTTATATTTATTTATGAATTTATTGTTGTTGTTGAATTTTGAGTAATTTATTTGCTATATTGAGAGCTGTTGTACCTTCTTGTTTTATATTTTGGTGATGGGCCATTTTGTGTTTTTTGGATCAAGTGGTTATAATATACCTACTAGAACCGTTTGAGGAAACACAAGATGGTTATCGCCCTATAAAATATATTATATATAGGCATTTTGTTCCTTTTGTATATTTATACTTTCAACCAAATGTATCTCGAGTGTGCAATATTTTTTTAATAAAATTGTTATAATTAACTCAAATTTTTTTTTTTAATTTCAATTCATTCGATAATAGTCCAAACAAAGGTCTGTTCAAATTTTAAAACTTGGGTATATTGGGGGCATTGAGAGAGTTTTTTTGTTGACAGAAGAATCAAGATCCTTTCAGTATTGTTACTTCTCAGGTGATATTTAAATTTTCCACAACTTGAATTTGAGAATGAAAGTAGTTATCGATATTCTTCCGAGAGTTCAAAATTCAAAAACGAATCATGAAGTGGCGAGTTTTTGAATGAAATAGTTTAAGAATAATGTTGAATCATTATCTCTACTAATTCATTGAGTTTTAATTGAAATTTATGAAATATTTTCCTAGTGATTTTTGCACTGAAGAAAATATTGATTGGCAAAAGTGCTCCACATGAGTTAGAGATATTGACTCTTTTTTTAGCCTGTGGATCTGCAGCGTATACAGTGGTAAGAAAAATCGAGTAAAATAACGAAATTTTATTCCCAGAGAATTCAAGCATTTTAAGACTATCGATAAAATTTATGGCCTCCACGGGCATCAATAACAGTTTGACATTTTCTCTGCATACTTTACACGAGGTTGTTGAACATTTCTTGAAGAATTTGGTTCCATAAACAAGGCAGAAGCTCTCTCAGATCATTTAAGGATTCTGGGGTAGGTTGATGTCTTCTTTGGAGCATATCCCATGCATGTTCTATGCAATTCAAATCTGTTTAGTGCGGAGGTATTGGTAAATGTGGAATTCATAACAACAACCTGAGTTAGGCCACCCTTTAGCATTCCGATAGCCCTATTAGCCTCAGTGTATGTTAATTTACGTCTTGGCATTTTCAGAAAACTCGTTTCAAATCGAAGCCGTTGATAAACTGACTCCATCTCGAGATAAGAACATGAAGCATATGCAGAGAAGAAATGTCTCATACTGATTTCAAATGGATCGATTCAAGTTGTTATTGAGTTTTAAATGTTTTTTCAGAGATTCTCTCTAGGATTTCATACTTTTCAATACGATTGGAGCAGTAAATTTTCTCACCAAATTATATTTTTTCTCATTATTTCGAGGTTGAGATCAACCTGTCAACAAATGATTGAAATGACATGAGATTTTGACAGGTATCATCTGAAAGTTGGCACTTTCTAAAATTCAAAAGGATAATATATTCGTTTTGCCATCTTTAGGTTAGATCGGGAACACTTCAGTTGATGTAATACATTATTCAAGGAGATGAAAAAGTCGTCATTTTCTGAAATAGAGGTGCAGAAGACCTCCGAGTCTGAATCCTGTGTGAAGGAATGACGCACGAACCTTCTTCCTCAATAAGAACAACTTTTTTCTCCAACTTTTTCCCTCTACTCATCGAAAAACAATCAACAGCACCGCTAAGCTGTTTCAGATTTCGACGTGCTTATTTCGGAATGCGTCTCGCAGAAATAAACCGTACGCCATTTTTTCAAACCCAATAAAAGTCTCGTTAGAATTGGATGGTGAAATTAACTTTTTCCATGTCTGTTATGTTCGAAACGTGATCGCTCAAAAAAGAGGATCACTATTCAAGTTCTCGGAGTACTTTCAGTTACGACTGCATCTATCTGCGAAGTGGAAAGGGAATATACAGGGTGTTCGAGTTTGTGATTATTACACAAAAAAAGCTGTATGGCTTCTAATTCCCCTAATTCCTCAATCTTCGAACCCCAAAATTTTTCCAACATGCTGCAGTATCGTTGGGGCGTTTTTGTGTGAAACTTGAGCATCAACTCGAAATTCCGTAAACTGTTTCGATATTGACGTTTGATTGAGCGCTCTGATTGGTGGAAATTAAGACGAGGGAAATAGTCTCTGAAAAACTAACTTTCTAATTACACTGCGCAAAAAAATTAACGCACATTCTGAAAATCTCAATTTTAATGAAAGTTAACTCTACATTGACTTTATATCTTATTTTTTGAGTTCTCTCGGGAAGGTTTTGATTAAACAAGACACATTAAATGGAAGAAAAATTCAGGATTTCACCGAATCTTATGTGAAAGAAGAGAAATAAACAATTTTCAAAATACTGAAATGCTGATAAGTGATTTAATACTTGGTATTTCCACCCCTTGTGTTAATTATAGCTCGGCAACGACGGTTCATACTCAAAATAAGTGATCTTAAAATGTTCTGATCCAATCCTTCCCAGATTTCTCCGAGTTGGATTCCTAAGTCATTAAGAGTAGCTGGAATGATTTTCTGAACTTCTCAGCCTTCTATTGAGGTTGTCCCAAACCTGCTCAATCGGATTGAGATTTGGACTTCTTGCTGGCCATTCCATTCGAGAGACTTCAACCTCTTCAAGGTACTCCTGAACGATGCGCGCACGATGGGGTCTGGCATTATCGTCCATCAAAATGAAATTTTCACCAATGTATGGGGCAAATGACACTACATGCTCTTTAAGAATGTTCCCTATATACTTATCAGCATTCATAGCTGCATTATCAACGACCACTAGGTCTGTGCGAGCAGTCAAAGATATTCCACCCCATACCATAATCGATCCTCCCCCGAAACCAGTAGTATTCAGGAAATTGCACTGAGCATATCTTTTATGTGGATGTCTGTATACAAGGAAACGTCGATCAGAATGGTAGAGGCAGAATCTAGACTCATCTGTGAAGAGAACTCTTTCCCAATCGGCCTCCTCCCAATGGATATGCTCTCTCGCAAAATCCAAATTCGCCCTTCGATGGGCTGGGGTAAGAACTGGGTCTTTTGCCGCGAGACGAGGCCCTAAATCATATTCTTTGAGGCGATTTCTTATTGTCTGAGTGCTAATTTGCACCCCATGAGTTTGCTCAAGATGATTTTGAAGGAGGCGAGCGGTTGCAAACCGTTGTCTCAACGAAGAAACTCTCAAGTAACGTTCTTGAATGGCAGTTGTTACTCGTGGTCTACCCTGTCCTGGTCTTCGGACATTCATACCTGTCTCCCTAAATCGCTGCAACATTCTGGACACACTTGTATGGGAAACTCCAAACCTTTCTGCAATTCTTGTGTATGTCCACCCTTCTTCTCGCAAAACTACCGCTTGGGCACATTCCTCTTGGGTCAAATTGTGTGTTTCGCGTTGCATAGCGATCGAGTGTAGAAAATCAAACGAATGAAACACTATTGATCACTAGAATTGATCGAGAACAACTGATTTTAGAATGGAGCCAATACATTCAAAATCTGATAATATCATCTTTTTTTATTCCTGCTGGGACAAAACATCTGTATTCAAGAAAAACGTTGAAAGTGATAATATAGCAGTGTATTTCTCGAAGGGACTTTTGCTATGGGACTCACCAAAAATGTAATGAGCAAAATAGTCATCGAAACACAATGACAGTTCGTTATGTTAATTCCAACACTTTTTCACCTCGCCACACAAAGGAGCCAATCTCGATTGTAAGCCGATATATAATCCTTTCAAAGGCTCCCCGGCCGCTATCAATAAAATCAGGAGATAATCTAGCGTGCTACAAATTTCGTCCGAAAAGAAATATAGACATAACTGATGTTTCTAATGTTATGTGCATTACCGCGAATTATTATTTATTCAACCCGTCGTTATGGGCCTTAGACTGGTTTCTCTTTCTTTTGTGAGTTTTTTCGAGAGCTAATCTAGAAGTCGTGCTTTTCGGCCGGTTCATTGAACGCGTAACGGTGTCTCTTTAATCAAGAATTAAATGAAGTTGTGCATTGGCAGTGGGAATGAAGAAGAATCAGCTGAAGAGGAAGGGGTTTCATAGATTCTTTTTAAATTTTTCTAATCACCTGAATTTTCCCAGGAACCTAAATGTTTTTGAAATGATGGAAAATATATAGATATACATAATAATACATTCTTGAATTAAGTCCGAAATACACATGATGAAAAAAGTTCTATGTATACAGGGTGAGTCTTTGACTTGTACATATATTTCAACAATAGGTTCGTCAGGTCAAAAGAAACACAATATTCCGATTCAGTGTAGAGAAAGAGATATCCAACCGAAAACATTTTCATGAAAATATTGCCAAGACGAGTCCGTGTTTCTAACATGGTCAAAAAGTTATCAGATGTCATGTAGAGCCAAGCTGCTAACTCTACACTCTCCTACTTCACAAGTTCTTATTTCACAAACTCTATGCCTTGGTCGAAATAAGTGACTTGGACGTTTCTCTTTCACCACGTGAGCGTAAGGTGAAAAATTCATCGCTGTTCATAACTTTTCTGTCATACAATAAATTTGAATATCGATTCTTCACATAATAGTGAAGGGATATTAATTTCGGGCAGTACTGTTTATTGCATAAAGATATCTTTGTCTCATCTTTATCAAAAGAATGAAAAATCGCCAATTTCCATACATTAAACTATTCACGATCCATAAAAAAGACGAGACCAGTTTAATCTTTGTTATTCAAATGAGCCTGAGGTCGCTGAATTTTTATGGGAACATTACTGTTTTGGAAAACAGATTTATTCGTTTCATATCAGTTCTTGTAGTTTGTTAATGTGAAATCAGTTGATCGAAGTTAATCTCGAGATTTAACATCATGCCTTGACGTGACGGATACTTTTGAAGTATTTTGAGCGCCTGTTTTTGAAAAACTATATATATACATTCTTTTGATTCAGAGAGTTTAAATAATACAATACATATTGAAACAAAAAGGTATCTAGCTGAGGTTGGTGCAACACAGGAAAACCATACAGGTCTGTTGTAGATTAAATGAGGAAAGGGAAAAAACCCCAGCTGAAAAAAAAACCCTTACCCCACCCGTGAAAAAAAAATTACTCAAAATATTAAATATAAGGAGAATCTTGAAAGACATCAATATGATCTAAGAGAACATCTTCATGTTATCCGTCGATGGGCTTAGATAAACAGATTCTTCACGAAAGGACTCGCAATTCTTAATCTCAAAATGAAAAAAGACAAGAGCAGAAAAGAAATCAATCATTTAGAATAAACTAAATTATTTCGAAATTAACCACCAAATTCAGAAATGCATTTGTTACTTTGTGTGTAGCCTCGAAACCATCTTGAAATTTATAAATGGGACAACTATTTATTAGATGTTCTATAGTCTCTTCATTTTCCCCACACTCACAACTAGGGCCCTCAACCGAATTCCATCGGAAGAGCATGCATCGTTTATGGCCTGTTCTAATGCGATTTAGAACAGATCATATTCTCCTGGGAAGGTCAAAACCAGGAACTCTGATGGAAGGATCAGTTATAAGATCTTTATTGAAAAAATTGGATACATACCATTCAGATTGTCAAATTTCTTTGTCGCTCCTATTCATATCAATCAGAAAATTCGACCAAAAAGGTTTACGCGACTTCAATCTGGGGACCTTATTATCTGGAATATAAGTAAGGGAAATGAATTTGGAAAGGAATTGAATTTGTTCCAAAAATTCGAAGCTGTTGTCTCTTTACGAATGTGGGGAGGGACAATGGTAACCAAGGAGTAGGTGTAGATTTGATAGTACCAGTAATACCTCATAGAAAAATTTAGTTGGGCATCAATTTTTTTCACATGAACACTGTTCAACCAAACAGGGCAACAATATTCAGCAGCAGAGAAAACCAGCTACGCGTCCGTACGAAGTATTGTTGCATCAGCGCCTCATGAGGAATCAACTAGTTTCTGAAGAATATTGTTTCAAGTTTCAAGCTTCAAGAGCAAATCATCTAAATGGTCGATGAAATTTAGGGAGGAATCAAGTTTGATTCTCAGGTATCTAGGATAGAAATTATGTTTCAAGGGAGAAGAATCGAAAGTTACACTCATTTTTCTATATTTCTGATGATTACTCAAATGAAAACACGAAACCTTGGTTTCATTTTCATTCTGGCACAAACACCACTTTGACAAAAAATTTTTCATGATATCCAAATCTGCGAAAAGGCTACTTCCTATTGTTTGAAAATTAGAATGATGGAAAGCCAGAGCAATATCATCAGCATAAATAAATTCTTTCGAAGAAGTAGTTGTGATGTCACACAAATATAAATTGAATTGAAATGGTGCTAAAACTGAACCTTGTGGAAGACCATTATTCAAAGTTTCGAAATTACTACTATCATTGTCGACAAAAACTTGGAACCTTCTGTCGCATTACATATTTTCTAACAGTCTAACCATTTTTCCACATTTTAAATGCTTATAGAGTTTATAAATTAATCAATCTTTCCATACTGAATCAAAAAAAAAAAAACTATGCAACAACCTTTCGAATGCTACATATGACTCGTGAAGAAAGAATAATTCTCAAGGAAGTTATTGATGTTTGAAATTTTCAATATGTTCATAGGCCAATTCAGCACAAATCGATCCATCCAATCCTCGAGTTTCGCCCAAGAATATCACGAAAACGGTACCGGTAGCTTTCTAAACGCTGCCAACTCCAATTATTTCATTTATCAACACCGAGCCGAGCTCGCTGAAAGAACCAATAGAGCGTGTTCCATCGGCAACAGCAAAAATTCCCATTTGTTGTAGTACGTCCACTTAACTCCATTCGTACATACGGTTCTTACTTCTTGCATTATCAACGGCACGTCCGTAATGCCGAGCTATCCTTTCCGACGAAAGAAATCTTATTTGGAACGCACCGAGATCGCCATAGAGCGTATATAAATCCGTCGTGTTCGCAGGCTAAGCCAGATAATGCGAATCGGATTTCACGGTTCGATTTCGAGCTGAGGATCCGGCATTGTGTGTTTGGATTAACGAAATTCAATTTGGTATGCCGACAGGCATCGTTGTTTGCCCGTTTCAATTTGTTGGAGGTTGTTTGGATTGATTCCTCAAGAGTAACGGGCCATCTTGAGCCATTTATGTAGAAATTTTACTCTGTCTAGGGAGATTACTAAGCACCATTCTAATTTTCAAACAATAGAAAGTACCCTTTTCGCAGATTTGGATACAATGAAAAATTATTTTTTGAAGTGGCGTTTGTGCCCGAATGAAAATAAAACCGAGGTTTCGTGTTTTCATTTGAATAATCATCAGAAATATAGAAAATTGAGTGTAACTTTCGGTTCTTCTCCCTTAAAACATAATTTCAATCCTAGATACCTGGAAATCAAACTTGATTCCTTTCTAAATTTCAACGCCCATTTAGATGATCTGCGTTTGAAGCTTGAAATTCGAAACAATATTCTTAAGAAACTAGCTGGTTCCTCATGGGGCGCTGATGCAACAATACTTCGTAGGGCAGCGCTTGCTTTGGTTTTTTCTGCTGCTGAATATTGTTGCCCTGTTTGATTGAACATGTAGAAAAAATTGATGCCCAACTGAATTTTTTTATGAGGATTATTACTGGTACTATCAAGTCTCCTTGGCTATCATTCCTCTAAAATATTGTCCCTCCCCATATTCGCAGTGAGACAACAGCTTTGAAATTTGGGAACAAATTCAATTCCTTTCCAAATTCATTTCCCATACTCAACTATATTCCAGATAATAAGGTCCCCAGATTGAAGTCGCGTAAACCTTTTTGGTCAAATTTTTAAATTGATATCAATAGAAGCGACAAAGAAATTTGGCATTCTGTCTGAATGGAATGTATCCAATTGTTTCAAGAAAGATCTTATTTCTGATCCTTCCATCAGAGTTCTTGATTTTGATCTCAGGAGAATATGGTCGGTTCTAAATCGCATTAGAACAGGCCATGGACAATGCAACAGCATGTTCTTCCGATGGAATTCGGTTGAGAGCCCTAGTTGTGAGTGTGGGGAAATAAGGAGACTATGGAACATCTTATAAATAGTTGTCCCATTTATCAATTTCAAGATAGTTTCGAGGCTATACACAGAGTAACAAATGCATTTCTAAAATGGGTGGTTAATATAAAAATAATTAAATTTATTCTAAATTGTTGATTTTTTTTCTGCTTTTGTCTTTTTTCATTTCAGATTAAGAATTGCGAGTAATTTTTGTGAAGAATCTGTTTATCTGAGTCCATAGACGGATAACATGGAGATGTTCTCTTAGATCACACTGATGTCTTTCAAGATTTTCCTGACATTTAATATTTTAAGTAATTTTTTTTTTACGGGTGGGGTAAGGGATTTTATTCTGCTGAGGTTTTCTCCCTTTCCTCATTTAATCATACTGCAGACCTGTATGGTTTTCCTGTGTTGCATCAACCTCAGCTAGGTACCTTTTTTGTTTCAATATGTATTGTATTATTTTAGCTCTCCGAATCAAAAAAAAAATCTCTATACGAATATGGGAAGAGACAATATTTGAGAGGACTGGTAACCAAGGAGTAGGTGTAGATTTGGTAGTACCTGTAATAATCCTCCTAGAACAATTCAGTTGGGCATCAATTTTTTTTACATGAACACTGTTCAACCAAACAGGGCAACAATATTCAGCAGCAGAAAAAACCAAAGCTAGCGCTGCCGTACCAAGTATTGCTGCATCAGCGCCCCATGAGGAACCAGCTAGTTTCTGAAGAATATTGTTTCGAGTTTTAAGCTTCAAACGCAGATCATCTAAATGGGCGTTGAAATTTAGAGAGGAATCAAGTTTGATTCCCAGGTATCTAGCATTGAAAGTATGAAAGTTACACTGAATTTCCTATATATCTGATGATTATTCCGTGACAAGAAAAATTCAAATGAAATGAAATCTTCTTCATTTAACACTTGGCTAATCATTCCAATATTCAAAACATGTGAACATGATAAAAACAAAATAAAAATATCTCATCGAAAACTAAACCAACACATGCTGAAGAAAACTAGATTGACATCAACATAAATCCCCTTTCTTAATTGATACTCGATGTTTTACCCGATAAAGATAAGAAACTAATAATTCGTTCTCCTACTGTCGAGTGTCTAAAGAGAACATTTAACTGTAGACGCGATTGGAAAGATGTTTACACAATTCTCTTTCAAGAGCCCATCGAAACGTTCGACCTTCTATCGCCCGAGCCAATTGGACTTTATTTGAGAAACCCTTGAAATTCTGAACCTCTTCAAAGAAATACCTGACGAGTTGAATGAAATGTCGTCCCATATACTTATCAGACGGTGCAAGATCTCTTCGGATGATGAGTTATGCTAATTTCGCAAGCTGAACATTTTTTTTCAGGTTCGAAATTTGAGTTGGAACGGTTATACTTGCGTCACTCAAAGTCAATGCAGCATTTCGAAGAAAACGCTTCAAGGACTAAATTTCTACTGGATGAATTCAGAAGTAGGTATTGTCCAAGATTTTCATTAATTTCAGAATTTGCCTGATGTGTAGACTCCGAAAAGTTACAAAGTTTATAGTTCGAAGTGTTATTTCTTGTTTCATTGTTGGTCAACAATTTTTTGAAGATATTGGCTATTGACAAATTATTACAGAAGTTGCAAAGGCCTTTCTTTCATTGATTTTCGTTCCAGAAACTGGGACAGAAACTTTAAAAATTTCCAAAAAATACAAAGAACATAATATGTTTCAATTCATCTGTATCGAAACTCTTTCAAATATCTAACACAACCCAAATCATATAAACTAGACTTGTGTTTTTTCATCAGAATGTTGTAGCATCTTTTTTATTTTCAAACAAGTATTTGTTGGGAACCATAGCCTTTGCAACGTTTGCCATTCGAAACAACCTTGTGATTATCTGGATATTGAAACGTATTTTGAATTTAAATGTCATTCAGAATTTGCTCATATTATTTTCAAAATAAAGCAGAGTCGAACAGTAAAATTGTAGAAAACACAATATAAATGCTGGGTTAGTTTATGAATATAATTGACAGTCAATTTTCAACATTTACAATTTTGATATGTGATTCATTATCTGCGAGAACATTCATATAATAAACTTATTTTCTTTTTCACCTGCGATCATCTAACAAGACTTGATAATCTCATTTTTGCATGAATTATGCTTTCAATCAACGAGTTGTAAAGTAATGATCATCACAACACCAAACAGCATCTGTGCAGTTCATAAATTAGTACCTACCTCATCATGCCACTGTAGAGTAATCGATTAGCTTCACTTCTTCGCTGAAATTAATTAATTAATTCTTGTCACATCAGCACTGAATTTCATGAGGAATTATCATTAGATCTCGCGATTCTGATCGACTTGATATGACTCGGGTTTGTTAGCTCGGAGTTTTTTGCCTTGGGTTTGTTCGACCCATCAGCAGTTTGCTCTTCAACTTGCAGACGATGTTCGTGTGATCGTAGAAGAAGATTTTCAGAAATATACTACCATTACTTGAACTGCAGAGAACAAATTTCGATATGAATCGTAATCAATTTCAAAAATTAAAAATTTTTATTTTTATATTTCAGAGAACCTATGAAAAGTTGTATCATTTTCGAAATATTGATTGTGACATTACATAGTCATCTGAAAGTATCCCTCGTCTTACTATAAAAACTCAACTGCTCCACATGAGTTAGGGATATTGACTTAAATTGCAAAGAACTATAGTTTAAATGAGATTTTGTGATGAAAATTTATATTGATATGATTTCAAGTTACAGGAAATAAAATTAATTTTAGCCTGTAGGTCTGCAGCGTATACATGGTGGTTAAGAAGAATCGAGTAAAAGAACGAAATTTTATTCCCAGAGAATTCAAGCATTTTAAGACTATCAATACAATGTATGGCCTCCACGGGCATCAATAACAGCTTGACATCCTTTCTGCATACTACACACGAGGTTGTTGAACATTTCTTGAGGAACTTGGTTCCATAAACGGGGCAGAAGCTCTCTCAGATCATTCAAGGATTCTGGGGTAGGTTGATGACTATCTGATCTTCTTTGGAGCATATCCCATGCATGTTCTATGCAATTCAAATCTGGTGAGTGCGGAGGTATTGCTAAATGTGGAATACCAAGCTCCTCGCGCGCATTCTGAACTATGGCTGCACGGTGCGGTCTATCGTTATCGTCTAGAAATTGAAAAGTTTCACCAATAGCAGCGTGAAGATTTCGCAAAACATTTTCAATGACATGCTCCCTATAGTGTAAGGCGGTCATATTCCCAGGACAAATGTGTAGATCTGTGCGTCCGTTGAAACATATCCCGGCCCATACCATAACACTACCCCCTCGGAATGGATGGGTTCTTGGACATAGCGACGATTACGGGGTATGCGTGGGATTGTCCATAGCCTTATTCTTCGAGAATCTGAAAATTGTCTATATCTGAATTCATTAGTCAAAAGGACACTACGCCATTGATCGTTCCAATTGATATGTTGCCTTGCCCTTTCCAGTCTTTGACGCCTATGGTCACGTGTTAATTGAACTCCTCTTAATGGACGTCTAGAACCTAGATTCACCTCTCTCAAACGTCGTCTGATGGTTTCGATGGAAACTTGAACCCCATCTGCATTTTGAAGAGTTTTCCGTAGCATTCTACGTAGATGTAGGCTTTCTTCTCACCGAAACGGTGCTGAAACGATCCTGAGCAGGTGTTGTTTTTCGTCTCCCACCAAACCTTGGTTTTTCCAACACGAAACCTGTCTCTCTGAACCTATTCCAAAGTCAAGATATCACACTTTGTCTGACTTGGAGCCTTTCCGCTACAACAACCTGAGTTACACCACCCTGTAGCATTCCGATAGACCTATTAGCCTTAGCGTTTGTTAATTTACGTCGTGGCATTTTCAGAAAATTCGTTTCAAATCGAAGCCATTCATAAACTGACTCCATTTCGAAATAAGAACATTCATGAAGTATATGCAAAGAACCAAATTGTAGAAAAAAGACGACCAGATTGACGAAATGTCTCATACTGATTTTTATTGGATCGATTCAAGTTGTTATCGAGTTTCAACTGATTTTACAGCAATTTTCTCGAAATTACATACTTTTCAGAACGATTGAATACGATATCCCTAACCCTTGTGGAGCAGTATAATTAAACTTCAAAATACGATTGAATATCCAGATAATCACAAGGTTGTTTTGAATGGTTTTCATTGCCAAGGCTATGGTTCCTAACAAATGCTTGTTTAAAAATGAAAAAGATGTTACAACATTCTGATGGAAAAAAACAAGTTCAGTTCATATGATTTTGGGTTGTGTTACTCAATTGAAAGAGTTTCGATAGAGATAAATTGAATCATATTATGGTCTCTGCATTTTTCGGAAATTTTTGACGAATGAGAATTACGATATCCGAAACACGATTGAATACGATATCCCTAACCCTTGTGAAGCAGTAGATTTGGACGAGCATTTGTTCCGAAAATGTTGTAAGAGCATCTGCATCAGTTCAATGAGGAAATATCAACGCTAGGTTAAGCGCGAAACCTAAGCTACTAAATAATAACTGCTAAATTCGCTGTGACTTTCGGGTCACCTCTACAAAACCGTCAATTTTCCCCGAATCTCCAATTCGAACCGACAGATCAACGATTTTCGTCGACCATAAATTTTGGCGACCTTTTACGATCTTCCATCCGAACTTTTATTGAATGGTATTTTGTTTTAAACCCAGCTTGATCGCATAATTCCGGTCTTAATTGAGGTCTCTCAGCGTATCCGAAATACACCCAGGATTAATTCTCCATGGTTCGATCCCAGATCGCGAAACCATTAAAAATGTTAGTGTCGCTTTAAAAATTTTAATTCGCAAAGCTGTCCGATCGCCGGGTACAGTTAGTATTGGTCTTTTAGATCGGCAGGGACGTAACAGTTTACTTTTATGTCGTTTCTCATCGGGAAAGAGCGATTAAAATAACTCGGACGCCACCGTTGATTACCGCTGATGGAATAATTCAGATGTGCGTTTTAAATTTTTTTACGGGGAACTACCCGAGAGAAATGTGTTTGAAAACACCTGGATAAGTCTTCCTGGGTCAAAAATTGAAATTTTAATTCGCAAAACTACTCTACACACCGTGTAGAGTTAGTATGTAGTACGATAACATCCGAAAAACAGCCAACACTACTGAAGATTATGTTAGAACCCATTCATTTTCATTCATTCAATTTTCAAAAAAAAAAAAAAATTATTGATTGATTGATTCTTTATAATGTTCTTGTCGTGCCCTGTGTTCTGGGGGCAACAGGAGTCTTGGATATAACCAATCACAGGATCACGTGTTCAACACATAAACCACAATTAATCCAGACGATCACTATAACTTTTACGATTTCAACGAAAAGAATGCACTTTTTAAACGAATATTAACTTATGTTTAAGAGAAGTTGCGGTGTAGAAGTAAGTTTTTGAGTTCCAAACCAGAACGTGGGGAAATCTAGTCATCCCACCGTGACAACCATTTTGGAACTATGTTAGAACCCAAAAGTTTAAATTCGAATACAATAACTTAACCTATATCAACCCAATAATGAAATGAAATTGGTAAATCAACCATCTATGGCTAATACTTCCTCAATAACACAAAATCCATGTGTTTATGTCACAAACAGATAAGGTTCAAGATAAACATTTGAGAAACCATACAACCCTCCACTCCTTGTTAAGAATGTATGATATATTGAATTTCGGCAATTTTCCGACCAAATTTCGCAAAGCTAAAGTAGTAGCGATTTTGAAACGTGGAAAAATTTCTTCTGATCCGAACTATTAGTTTATGGAGCGTCCCTTTCAAAATTTTAGAGAGATTGATTCTATTTAGAATAGAATCAACTATTGAAAAATCATTACAGAAATTTTAAGGGGGGTTTCAGGAAAAATAGGAATTGCTGTGATCAGGTTCTCAGCCTCACCACATATATTGAATCAGGGTTCAATAAAAACTTAGAAACAGGCACAGCATTTGTGGATTTATCAGCTGCATATGATACAGTATGGAAAGATGGATTAATTTATGAACCCTACAATCATTTAAAATGTGGAAAAATGGTTAGACTGTTAGAAAATATGTTATCCTACAGAAGGTTCCGAGTTTTTGTCGATAATAATAGTAGTAATTTCGAAACTTTGAATAATGGTATTCCACAAGGTTCAGGTTTAGCACCTCTTCTATTCAATTTATATTTGTGTGACATTCCAACTACTTCTTCGGAAAAATTTATTTATGCTGATGATATTGCTCTGGCTTTTCATCATTCTAATTTTCAAACAATAGAAAGTACCCCTTCCGCAGATTTGGATATAATGAAAAATTATTTTTCAAAATGGTTGTTTGTGCACGAATGAAAATAAAACCAAGGTTCCATATTTTCATTTGAATAATCATCACAAATATAGAAAAATAAGTGTAACTTTCGGTTCTTTTCCCTTAAAACATAATTTGAATTCTAGATATCTGGGAATCAAACTTGATTCCTCTCTAAATTTCAACGCCCATTTCGATAATTTGCGTTTGAAGCTTAAAACTCGAAACAATCTTCTTCAGAAACTAGCTGGTTCCTCATGGGGCGCTGATGCAACAATACTTCGTACGGCAGCGCTAGCTCTGGTTTTTTCTGCTGCTGAATATTGTTGCCTGTTTGGTTGAATAGTGTTCATATAAAAAAAAATTGATGCCCAACTGAATTTTTCTATCAGCATTATCACTGGTACTATCAAATCTACACCTACTCCTTAGTTACCAGTCCTCTCAAATATTTTCCCTCTCCATATTCGCAGAGAAACAACAGCTTTGAATTTTTGGAACAAATTCAAAATCCAAATTTCCCATACACACTCATTTTCCAGATAATAAGGTCCCCAGATTGAAGTCGCGTAAACCTTTTTGGTCAAATTTTCTGATTGATATTAATAGAAGCGATAAAGAAATTTGGAAATCTGAATGAAATGTATCCAATTTTTTCAATAAAGATCTTATTTCTGATACTTCCATCAGAGTTCCTGGTTTTGAGCTTCCCAGGAGAATATGGTCTGTTCTAAATCGCATTAGAACATACCATGGACGATGCAATAGCATGCTCATCTGATGGAATTCGGTTGAGAGCCCTAGCTGTGAGTGTGGGGAAAATGAGGAGGCTATAGAACATCTTATAAATAGTTGTCCCATTTATAAATATCAAGATTCTGTCGAGGGTATAACATAAAGTAACAAATACATTTCTGGAAAGGGTGGTTAATTTCAAAATGATCTAATTTATTCTAAATAATTAGTTTCTTTTTTGCTTTTGTCTTTTTTCATTTCAGATTACGAATTGCGAGTCGTTTTCGTGAAGAATTTGTTTATCTGAGCTCATCGACGGATAATATGAAGCTATTCTTTCAGATCAAACTGATGTCCTGACATTTAATATTTTGAGTATTTTTTTTCACGGGTAGCGTAAAAGTTTTTTTCAGGTGAGGTTTTTTCCCTTTCCTCATTTAATCATACTGCAGACCTGTATGGTTTTCCTGTGTTACATCAACCTTAGCTAGGTACTTTTTTGTATCAATATGTCATGTATTATTTCAGCTCCCTGAATCAAAAGAATATGTTCATATTTATATGACAAACTCTTCAATTGATTAAGTTCATTTCTACAAAATAGTAAATGCAGGATATGACTTTCCTTCGCTACCCTTTACTGACTTTGTATAAGTATTATTATCAATCCTTGTTTCTCAATGTACACAGCTATGAGAGGTCTTAAATATCGGAGAAACAGCGTTTGTGTTCTTTGGTAAGAATTTACACATAAATTAAAACGTGACCTAGATGATAATAATCCAGGAAGAAAAACTGAATAAGTCTTCCTTCTTACAAAAAGGCTCATTTCAGTTATTCTTCATTCATCAATTTGTTCCAGAACACCTCTACGTCCTCTAAAACACCCATTAATATAGTTGCAACAAGACGCATAACACTTTTCGCTAAAATCGGAGTCATATTCACGGTGGCTTCCGAGCGAAGAAAGAAGAAAGTTAAGTGCGCGTTTAGACGACGAGATATCTTGACCTCGCGTGTTCCGGTTACGAGCAACTTGTATTTCCCGAGCACTTCCGACATCAGCAACGGCTTGTGCCAACAATATAAACAATTTTTTGCTTACGCCGTGTTCGATTCAACGGTCGATCGAAATGCATCGCGAGACTTGCAGAAATTTCACCCTAGGCGAGAATTAATTTATGCATCTCGTTACTGGGACCTCGATTCGGTGTTTGACTTGCGTTGTTTTCTGTGGGGATTGTCACTGGTGCTCATGGCAGCAAGGAGGACTCAACATTGATTGGAATAAATTTGAAAAACTGTGAGAAACAGTTGGAAAAATTTTTAAAAATTGAAATATTTTCTTGACCCCCCCTCTAGTTACGCCAATGCCTTTACTATCAGATCTTCACCTGCTTCTTGGTTATCAGTCCTCCCAAATATTGTACCTCCACCTATTCGTAGGGAGACAACAACTTTGAATGACTGTGAAAAATTTAATTTCTTTTCGAATTTTTTCCCATACTTTCCTATATTTCATATTTTTCTCGTAGGTCATAATTTTTCGAACTCAAAAAATGAAAGAAAAAAAATCTTTTCACTTATTCCAGGTATCTTAGATATCAGTGAAGGATGTAGATTAAGAATCAATAATTAGATTTTTTCTGAAGTCAGTAGGTATTTTGGCAAATAAATAATTTTTTGTGAAAATATTTTCCAATATTTGATCAACTTTGAGGTAGTGTAGCCAGAAAAATTGGACTGTGAAGTTGCTGATTATTCTGCCTATGGTTTGGATTTTTCCAAATAAAATGGTAAAATTTTCATGGTCCTATCGCGACTAGTTTAGATTTCATGAATTTACCTCGTAGGTCCCATTTTTTGGATATTTCATCGGCCATGATTAAAAAAATAAAAGTTTTAGAAAAAATTTCCTTGGATATTCTCAATCTACGGCCTTGATTTACTAAGTAAGTGAATTTTGGTAGCGATCAGATAAAAGTGAAATTGAAATTTTCGAAAAAAACCCCGAGGCGAACAGAATATTTTTTTTTGTACAACTGCCATTAAAAGTGTCACTTTTAATGACAGCAAATACTGTTAAAATTGATTATTTACATGGAAACGTGTTAAAATATTTTTAACATTAGTGTTAAAAATATTTTCAGCACTCCATTTTTTTATGATGAAATCAGATGAGAAAAATTCAGCAATTGCAAATTTTTATCATCAATATTTAACATCATTACTCATAAACATTAACATTAATCGTAGAACTAGAACAATTACTAACATTAATGCCGTGTGACGTTAGGGAGCTTCGCAACACATTTTTAGAATACTCAGCACCATGAGTACTTGTAGAAACCGGAAGTACAATATTGGATGATGATGATCCAAAATCTGTTGAGGTCTGGAGAATTTTTTCAGCAATGACATTTCCATATGAAATGGAATGATCAACATAGCTCTCGGCTACCGTCGTAGATTTCCATCCACCATGTTTTTTTATATCCGTAATATTTACTCCTGATTCTGCTAGCAATGAAACGGAAGATCTTCGAAAACAATATCCTGTATATTGCTTTGGTTCTGGCAGTTTGAGGAATTCGCCAACAATAGATGGAATGTTCCCAAATGTATTAATACCAACTGGATTGGCAGTGCATTTATTATTCATGTATTTAAGGAAAAAAACGACTATGTTTGATGTGTGTTATTCCAACTACTTCTTCCAGAAAATTAATTTATGCTGATTAGATATTGATTGATTCATGATATTGCTCTAGCTTTCCATCATTCCAATTTTCAGACAATGAAATTATCTTGTGTTGGATTTACATCACAAAACAGTACAACCTAGTAAAATTCAGCACAAAAAAATTCGAAAATTAAAGAGTGCTGAGCTAACTATTCTCGTATTAATAGCTCTCCACGTTTGACTAAAAAGCACGGACTGTATACAGAACGACAGATGTTTCAATTAAAATAATTACGCTGACGTTCAATACGATCCTCGCGAATGCTCACGGTACATAAAATAACAGTATATTTTTATGATCCGATTTAAAAATATATGCAAACGGACCTCGCATTTCAATTCCTGAAATACGAAGTCTAGTAAAGATCCAGGCTGGTTACCGGTCACACAGCTGTCTCGGAGAAAACCAAGAAAATACTGCCTCGAACTGTTATTGTGTGGCTCTATTGGAAATTCGTTGTTCCTGGTTAACTTTTCGATTAATTGACCAGCTAATTAGCGGCGGGAATCTGTTATTGATACTCTGTTCGAGATACACTGTGCGACACTGATAGAGGTACAACCGGATGGAATTATTGATATTTAAATTCTCGCCTTTTTTTCACCAAAAAATATACAGGGCGTGTAATGTAGAGGATGGGTATATTATTTTGTGATTCAGCCCACTCAATAATTCAAATTTCAAATACAAACTATATTTTTTGTAAAAGTGTCACTTTTAATGACAGCAAACAATGTTAAAATTGATGTATTAACAATATTTTTAGCACTTCATTTTCTTATTTTGAAATCAGATGGGAAAAATTCAGCAATTGCAAAATTTTATTATTAATATTTAACAATCATTTCTTATGAACATTAATATTAATCGTAAAACTACAAGAATTGAAGAATTACTAGCAATAATGCCCTGTGACGTTAGGGAGCTTCCCAACACATTATTAGAATCCTTGTAGAATCCGGAAGTACAATATTGGATGATGATGATCCAAAATCTGTTGAGGTTGGGAGAATTTTTTCAGCAATGACAGTTCTATATGCAATGGAATGATCAACATAGCCCTCGGCTACCGTCGTAGAATTCCATCCACCATGGTTTTTTTTATTTTTGTAATATTTGCTCCTGATTCTGCTAGCAATGAAGCGGAGGATCTTCGAAAACAGCGTCCTGTATATTGCTTTGGTTCTGGCAGTTGGAGGAATTCGGCAACAATAAATGGAATTTTCTCAAATGTATCAATACCAACTGGATTGGCAGTGCATAAATTATTTATGTATTTCAGGAAAAAACAACGATGTTTGATGACAGAAAGGCGCAATGTAAAGTACTTGTAAAAATAGTCTACATACTTCTCAATAATACTGAGAAAACGACTGACTTTCGTATTTGGAAGTTGTATGACCAATGATTTATTTGTTATTTTGATGTCTTCCACTGATAAATCACACAATTCTTCACGCCAAATAATTCGAAAATAGTTGCAACCTTAACCGTCAAGTATTTCTCATCTGGTGCCTCCTTTATAAACTTTTCAACTTGTTCACGAGTGAGAATTTTCGATTTTTTGGAATGATATCCGTCACTTTTCCGTTTTAAATATTCTATTACCCCAAAATGTTCACTCACATTCACACCATTTTTAACAAGGGCTCTTGACTTTATCATTGAAAATTTGCTCCACAAAGTTGATGAACTCCATATCTTTGATTTTTCTTCTAAGTATTACAGAAAAACAATTTCACTGATGTTTCTTTCTACATTTTTCAATTTACACCACGCCAGGAATTTCTCATATGCAATACCATACTGCTGAACAGATTTTTTAGGTAATAGTTCCAGATTTGCTTTTCTTGCAGACTCTTCAATATCCAGAGGAACAACCAAATCGTCACTTTCATTAATAATTTGACTCTCGACAAACATATTAAGCAGTTAAAAACCCAAGACGAAAATTGGACAGGAACGAAATTCAAATGACAGCGTTTTTTCTCATTTGTTAGTAATCATAACGTTGGCAACGTTTGGCATCCACAGCAACCTTTTGATTATTTGAATATTAAAATGCATTTTGAAGTTTATTGTCATTACAAATTTGCCCATTTCATTATCAAAATAAGATTGTTGTACAAAGAACATTGTATGGTATTTGTGTTAAAAGTGCTTCTATTATGTTTTCATTTCAACATCCTAGCACAAACAGAAACGGAGATAATGTCCAAAGTTGAAATCGCCCAAGTTTCAATTTTGGCCTATAACTCGAAAACGATAGAAGAAAGAGGAATGCAGTTGATGGCATTATCAGTTTACGTGTTACTCATTTTCCTCTATCTCTCACGGTTAAAGGGATGTAGTTCAGGTATCACCAATTTTGCCCACCCTGTACACTTATCATGATAAAAGTATGACCAAATCTTTTCCCTATGTGAGAAATAAAAGCAAGCGATTTTCAAAATATCATGGGTTAAACGCGAGGTTAAACGTTATTCTTCATTGAAAAGAATCGATGAACTATGGACATAATTAATCAATGTTCGAATATAAGATCTCTCCAAACTACTAAATTTTTGTAGGCGATTCCTAGAATTGTCCTGAGTAATTCTTGGAGTTTTCCTGCGGATACCCTTACTTGGGTATTTCAACTGACTCGGCAATGATAAACTGAACCAAAAAGATGGTAGAAACAGATCCTAATAACTATCCTTAAAGTTGGGACGCGTTCCTTTGATTTTTTCGTGCAGTGTATATCTTCCGCAGCTCTATTCATGCCCACATATAGAGGCGTCGTAAAATAGAGGATTCCAAACGCACGAGATGAAATTTCAGATAAGTGGATCGCCTTCATTAGATATTTGAAGATCATACAGGAGCTCGAGTGTGCGATTTCTTGGGAAGATGGTCGTAAAATCGGGTGATGGAATTTATCTAACGTCCACTCGGAGAGATTTACGCCTTTACCGTTTGAAATTCGGCGAATCAGCCATACTGATATCTCAATTTATTAAATTGAGCTGGTCTATAAGAGATTATTAATTTTTTCGCATATCAATGAGAAGGATTGAGATGTTTGAGGTTTTACGAGATGTCAACGAAAGAATTCGACCATGAGTATTCATAATAAATTTAATTAGTTCCAAATTAACCACCCATTTCGAAAATTAATTCGTTACTTCTTCTGTAGTCTCGAAAGCACCTCGATATTTATAAATGGGACAACTATTTGTAAGACGTTCTATTGGCTTTATTAGAACCTAGCTAGGTACTTCAGTTACTGTCTAAAACTGATAAAAGTGTGTGAGATATTTGTTTTGCATACCGTAATCCTACCTGACAAAATGAATCCTAACAATATGGAAATTACATCGCGCTCAGATCCTCGTTTCAACAATTCCGACATCGGATTAAACGATGGGATAAACGGAGGCGTTGTATCCGACGACAATAAAACGTTGTGTAAATGAAAAAATCGTGTTGCTCGTAAACCACCGAGCGTGTAAAAATTCCTTCCGTGTATCTTACCAACGGCTAAACTATAAATGGGACTTTGTCAATGTTGAGAGCCCGATGAATATCTATAAAACTAGCAGATTGATTTCGCCTAATTGAGAAAACTGGAATCTCGGTTGACAACGGTTTTCTCAATATACAAGATTATGATATTTCACTGAGGAATTTGTTCCTGTCAAGGTGTCCTGTTGCTTCTTCAGGAAATGTTGGAATTTTGCGTCACTGTCAATTATTTATTGAACATGAGCTTCTTGAGGACAATGCTGCATCTTCTGAGAGCTGATGAACTCATGCGATTTTATGGGGGATCATGAAGCCATAGTTCATTCTGTTTTCTGGAATATTCATCATCAATTCAACTCCATATTGATACAATTGAAAGACCTTATACCCTACTTACTTCTTCTTTATAACAGACGATATTTACCGATATGGTTGAAATCACAACGACGAAAGTTTCGAAAACCAAATGATTTTTTAGATGAGATCAAATTGAATGAGGGCCTTCAGATCATTCGACCTTGACCTAAAGATTTACGTTCCTTTTTGAGCTGTTTAACAGGTTGGCAGTAATGTCCCAATGAAATCTACCATTCGTTGATTTAGCAGCATACGATACAGTATCTATAATATACAGTATGAACAGATGGTTTAATTTATAATCTTTATAATTATATGAAATGTGGAAAGATAGTTCTATTAAAAATTATGTTTTTGTGGATAATACAAGTATTACTTTTGAAACTTCGAACGATTGTCTTACACAAGGTTCTATTTTGGCACCTCTTCTTTTCAATTTATCTTTGTGTGATATTAGAACTGTGTACTTCCTTCGATAAATTCATTTGTCTTGCAGTTATTACATTCATATGAAGTCGGTTCATATTTGAAGATTTTTCTGCATTTCTCCCTTAATTGGGACAAATATAGAAGGAGTTAAGTGAGTTTTTTCTTCATAATAAGAAATATAAAGGAATGGAAAAATGCTGTCATGAAAAAGACGAAATTTATTGATCTAAAACACAAAAATGGCATACAGGTGTGCAGTATGATTAAATGAGGAAAGGGAAAAAACCTCAGCTGAAAAAAAAACCTCTACCTCGCCCGTGGAAAAAAATTAACTAGTAATATTAAATATCACAAAAATCTAGAGTGATCTAAAAGAACATCATCATGTTATCCATCTATGGACTCAGATGAACATATTCTTCACAAAACGACTCGCAATTCTTAATCTGAAATTAAACAAGACGAGAGCAGAAAAGAAATCAATTATTTAGAATAAATTAAATTATTTTGAAATTAGTCACTCATTTCAGAAATGTATTTGTTACTTTATGTATAGCCTCGAAACCATCTTGAAATTTATAAATGGGACAACTATTTATAAGATGTTATATAGTCTTCTCATTTTCTCCACACTCGCAACTAGGGCTCTCAACCAAATTCCATCGGAAGAGCATGCTGTTGCATCGTCCATGGCCTGTTCTAAAACAATTTAGAACAGACCATATTCTCCTGGGAAGGTCAAAACCAGGAACACTGATGGAAGGCTCAGTAATGAGATCTTCAATGAAAAAATTGCATACATTCCATTCAGATTGCCAAATTTCTTTGTCGCTTCTTTTCATATCAATTAGAAAATTTGACCAAAAAGGTTTACGCGACTTCAATCTGGGGACTATATTATCTGGAATATAGGTGAGTATTGGAAATGAATTTGGAAAGGAATTAAATTTGTTCCAAAAATTCAAAGCTGTTTTCTCTCTGCGAATATTTCTGATTTGGTTCTTTTCTTTCATTATTATTTATGCTTTTAACGTGTTTCCTAAATTGGCCATTTTGTCATTGTCCTTCACTTTCATTTCCAATATAGATTTTTCATGGTATGTTTGAATCTGATTTAGACGAAGTCTGTCTATGAGTAATTTTTTGACAATTTCTCCCGTTATCAGTACCTTTTATGTCATTGTGTAGGCACTCAAGTCATTGTCCACCGCCCGCATAACCTCTTTGCGCGCGTTTTCTTGACGTATTCATCCCACCAGAAAAATCTCAGAGAGATCGACATAATTTATGCAGTAATTACAGTTATTGCGAATGATAATCGAATGAAATATTTCGTAAAATCGTTTAGAGCCCCGTTAGGGTATTCTCTTCATCTATTCTAGCGGCGAAACGCGAGCGCATAGACTATAATCTCTTGATTTTCTCTTGATTCCCACTAGGTTATCGAAACAGGAAACTTCCTATCTTTGAAAAAATTCAGGATATGCAGATGCCAGCGATTTATCCCATTTGAGAGTCCCATTATATGATTAATCCAGATGAAGTTACGCTATACTTACTAAGGTGAGAAAGATGCATCCTATACATTGCAAAAACTAGCAATATCCTCTACAGGGTGTTGAAAAAGGTGACCCCGTCTCTAGGATAGGTAGAGAACTCTAAAATAGTTGGGGTATGCTTAGTAAATGATTTTATTTACCGTACTTAAGTACTATTAGCTATATCAATTTCAAATACTCAAAATACATACTGATTATTATGGGTAGGTATTCAAAATACACTGCTCAAAAAAATTAACGCACATTTTGAAAATCTCAATTTTAATGAAAGTTATCTATACATTGACTTTATAACTTATTTTTTATGTTCTCTCGGGAAGGTTTTGAACGAAACAAGACACATTGAATGGAAGAAAAATTCAGGATTTCACCGAATCTTATGTGAAAGAAGAGCAATGAACAATTTTCAATATTAAAATGCTGATAAGTGATTTAATACTTGGTATTTCCACCCTTGCGTTAATTACAGCTCGGCAATGATGGTTCATACTCAAAATGAGTGATCTTAAAATATTCTGATCTAATCCTTCACAGATTTCTCCGAGTTGGATTCCTAAGTCATTAGGAGTAGCTGGATGATTTTCTGAACTTCTCAGTATTCTATTGAGGTTGTCCCAAACCTGCTCAATCGGATCGGGATCTGGACTTCTTGCTGGCCATTCCATTTGAGAGACTTCAACCTCTTCAAGGTACTTCTGAACGATGCGCTCACGATGGGGTCTGGCATTATCGTCCATAAAACTGAAATTCTCACCAATGTATGGGGCAAATGGCACTACATGCTCTTCAAGAATGTTCCTTATATACTTATCAGCATTCATAGCTCCATTATCAACGACCACTAGGTCTGTGCGAGGAGTCAAAGATATTCCACCCCATACCATAATAGATCCTCGCCCGAAACCAGTAGTATTCAGGAAATTGCACTGAGCATATCTTTCATGTGGACGTCTGTATACAAGGGAACGTCGATCACAATGGTAGAGGCAGAATCTAGACTCATCTGTGAAGAGAACTCTTTCCCAATCGGCCACTTCCCAATGGATATGCTCTCTCGCAAAATCCAAACGCCCCTTCGATGGGCTGGGGTAAGAGCTGGGCCTCTGCCGCGACACGAGGCCTTAAATCATATTCTCGGAGGCGATTTTCTATTATCTGAGTGCTAATTTGCACCCCATGAGTTTGCTCAAGCTGATTTTGAAGGAGGCGAGCGGTTGTAAACCGTTGTCTCAACGAAGAAACTCTCAAGTTACGTTCTTGAATGACAGTTGTTACCCGTGGTCTACCCTGTCCTGGTCTTCGGACATTCATACCTGTCTTCCTGAATTGCTGCAACATTCTGGACACACTTGTATGGGAAACTCCAAACTTTTCTGCAATTCTTGTGTATGTCCACCATTCTTCTCGCGAAACTACCTTTTGGGCACATTCCTCTTGGGTCAAATTGCGTGTTTCGTGTTGCATAGCGATCGAGTGTAGAAAATCAAACGAAAGAAAAACTATAGATCACTAGAATTGATCGAGGTTAACTGATTTTAGAATGGAGCCAATACATTAAAAATCTGATATCATCTTTTTTAATTCCTGCTGGGAAAAAACATCTGTATTGAAGAAAAACGTTGAAAGTGGATAACATATGCATGCATATTTTTGAAACATAGATGAATTCAAAATAGTAATCATCGAAATGAATACCATTTTCAATTCCCAGGCTCAGAGATCTTTTATCATGAGGTTGGAGAAATGATATTAGATTTTGTCATCATGAGGTTGGAGAAATGATATTAGATTTTGTCATCATGAGGTTGGAGAAATGATATTAGATTTTGTCTTCGTAAAGGCAAAGAATTTTCTTTTTTTTCTTTTTCTTAAAAATATGCATGCATAGTTCTGATAAAAATAATTATCATTGAGAACACTTTCAGTTGTAGAATAAATTTGAGATTTCCATAATGTGCGTTAATTTTTTTGCGCAGTGTATTAATTATACTCTATAGCATTTCTCGAATTGTCTTCTTTCAAAACATTTCTCTTCTAAATCAAAACTCATACGAATTGATTGAAAAAAAATACGAGCCAAAACATGCATTTACATCTGGTGCACTGGAATAAAATGCATTTAACTATCCATCGATATTGTTGCAAATCAGCACCGGCCAAAAATCACACTCGTAAAAGAAGCAACTTCACAATTAGAGAAATTTACGATGCAATTATACGACCATTCGGTTGATTATTCACTAAATCGCCATACTTTGTTGTTAGGAATAGGAGTACTTCAATATTGTGTGATACTGCTGCATTCATTAAACGACCAATAAAGCTTAACGAAGTGACTATGTGTTTTACATTATGTAGCATCCTTGAGCCATATTTCCTTCCTTTTTCGGCTTTTCTCCAGGCTAGAAAGCCATCAGAAAGTTTATGCTATGAATTCGCTGATCGTCGAATACCGTAAGTCGAAGAATTATTTGAATTGTGAATGAAAAAATTCAAATTAGCTTTTACAGTTTAACACGTGGACTGTCAAAATTTGGGAGGGCTTCGAATGATTGTCCGAACAATTCTCGAAGTTCATAAATGGGAATAATAACTCTACAAGTACTATTTTCAGTACCTACCACAAAAGGCATAATGACAGTGGAATTATCCAATTTATTATCGGCTCTAGTTGAATACAGTCATTAAGCCTGAACTTCAACACATATTCTCGATAATCTCGTTTGATTCGCTTTAATTTCGTTGTCCGGAAGTAGAACAATCTCTTGGCGTATCATATATAGGTATATCGACTTGTGAGTGAGAGCTATTACACTACAAATACGAGTTTGAAAGTTTGGTAACGGTCTCTTTATCCCGTATGAACCAGGAGCGTTATAATAGTTGAGCAAAAGGGCAATAATTCCTGCTCATTTTCAAATTCTACACGTACGGCAGCGCTAGCTTTCGTTTTTTCTGCTGCTGAATATTGTTGCCCTGTTTGGTTGAACAGTGTTCATGTGAAAAAAATGTTAGCTATCTAAATTTTGTCTATGAGGATTATTGGTTTCCAGTCTTCTCAAATATTGTCTTTCCCCATATTCGCAGAGAGACAACAGCTTTGAATTTTTGGAACGAATTCAATTCCTTTCTAAATTCATATGCCATACTTACCTATATTTCAGATAATGAGGTCCCCAGATTGAAATCGCTTGAACCTTTTTGGTCACATTTTTTAATTGATATGAATAGAAGCGACAAAGAAATTTGGCAATCTGGAATGTATGCAATTTTTTCAATAAAGTTCTTATTACTGATCCTTCCATCAGAGTTCCTGGTTTTGACCTTCCCAGAAGAATATGGTCTGTTCTAAATCGTATTAGAACAGGCCATGGACGATGCAACAGCATGCTCTTCCGATGGAATTCGGTTGAGAGCCCTAGTTGTGAGTGTGGGGAAAATGAGGAGACTATAGAACATCTTATGAATAGTTGTCCCACTTGTGAATTTCAAGATGTTCTAGAGGCTATACATAAAGTAACAAATGCATTTCTGAAATTGGTGGTTAATTTCGAAATAATTTAATTCATTTTGAATAATCGGTATCTTTTCTGCTTTTGTCTTTTTTATTTCATATTGAGAATTGCGAATCGCTTTGTGAAGAATCTGTTTATCTGAGTCTATAGACATATAACATAAAGATGTTCTCTTAGATCACGCTGATGTCTTTCAAGATTTCTCTAATATTTAATTTTTTTTACGGACGAGGTAAGGATTTTTTTTCAGCTGAGGATTTTCTCTTTCCTCATTTAATCATACTGCAGACCTGTATGGTTTTTCCGAGTAGCACTTACCTCAGCTAGGTATCTTTTTGTTTCAATATGTATTGTATTATTTTAGCTCTCTGAATTAAAAGAATATACAGATAGGTATATACACTCCCCGTCAATAAATTCTGGAAACGCAAAATTTGTGTGAAATTTAACACCCTATATCTTTTTTCGGTGCTCTGGTTTTCTTGAAATTTTTACCGGTATAGTATTGGGTCTTGTAATATCGACCTGAAATTTACTTCTACAATTTTTTGAGAGTTGCAAACTTGTGTATACATTACTCTAATGAATCCTAACATTATACTCCAAAATGAGATATACATCACGTTTTTTCCATTCATTTTCCATATTGACTGGCCCATTGAGATGAATTTGAAGAATAGGTTCATCTATAAGAAAATGTATGTGCAGGGTGTTTCTTAGCAAGGTGACCCTCTCTCCAGGAAAAATAGAAAACTTAAAAATAATAGGAGTTTCTTCAGTCAAAAAATTTCGTATCGCCATTCCGTATCCAAAATACAGGGCGTTGAAAAAGAAAAAAAATGTACACATTTTTTACGATTTTGCCGAAACTACTGGCAACATTGTAATGAAATTTGATACGAATATGTTTTGGAAGCTAATATATCTAATAAGTGTGTTTTGATGTCTGATTCTCAGAGAGGGCGCTAGTTACTCGGTTCGTACCAAGTTGTTTTGAACATAACTTTTTTGATATCAGAATGATTAGGCTAAATTTTGAGCGATCTTAAACATCATTCAATTGAACTCGATACTGTGCAGCATTTCCGGAATATTTCGAATTGGAAATTATGAAGTAATAATCGATGCTGGCAACTGGCGCCCTCTATAAGAATCAGACATCAAAACATACTAATTAGACGTATCAGCTTCCAAAACATATTAGTATAAAATTTCATTACAATGTTGCCAGTAATTTCGCCAAAATCGTAAAAAATGTGTAAATTTTTCTTTTTTTCAACGTCCTGTATCCTGAATACGGATGACGATACGAAATTTTTTTACTGAACAAACTACTATTATTTTTCAGTTTTCTATCTATCCTAGAGAGAGGATCACCTTTTTTTGAAACACCGTATATTGTTGAATGTAATAGTAGCTCCCCCAAGTTTTTCATAATTCTCGGACCCCTTCATCGCAACCAAAATGACGCCAATGATCATGATCACAATATATATGTATCGAAATATAGGTGTTTGAAAAAAATGTCGAGAGGTACAAAAACTGTCCTCATTGAAAAAAAAAATTCAAACTGTTAAATGGAATGGTAATTCTTTTAGGTACTTATCTCGATTTTTTTTAATTCTTGGCCCCCTTTATCGCCACCAAATGACGCCAATGCCCGAAGATGATCACAAAGAGGGCACAAGAACAGCTTCGAAATTCTTCTCAATTACCAACCTGATTTTCCCGATGCCCGTTACCAATGATTGGTTAGTTGTTTTGTCAATACCTGTATCCTACTGTGTTTTGAACAATCATGCTTCAGAATTGATTAATGCCCGTTCCCACATAGTAATTACGACGACTCCCGCACCATCTATCATCGAATTTCGGACTCCGATTTGATTGATTGCGTTATTTTCGTATGCGGGAATTTTTCGGCCAAATTGAAGTGGAGAGATTATGTCGTGTCTGTTGTTCGCGGTGATTAATTCTGTTTAATTTGATTTTTTTCTTCGGTATTGTGTTGCGCTTTACGTTCGATCGCATGCTGGAATCTGTCCGCTCGGGATTGAACATGATAGTTCGTTAATCCTTTGATACGTCTTGAGAAGATGTTGAAAAATGTGTTCACGTGACTTTGACCGTCTTCGTGGCATCATGGTCACGATCAAACGCGCTTCCGAGAGTATAAAATTGTGTAAAGTCAATTTTGAGACAGGGTTACAAAAAAAGACATTTGATTTTGTAATAGTTGTGGTAATATTAATCTTCGAAGAATTTTTTCTTCTTTCTTCTGCCACTTCTTGTGGAACAATACTGTAAGAATATCTCAGTTTCTGACAGTTCTCATGGTAATGTTTATTCATTTTATGTTGGCCTCCTGGCACGGATTTATTCATCATCTTACAAATTCATGGGAGATAAAACAGTTCTGCAAATCAATATTTGCAATGCAAAAATCACTGAAGAATATTTATGGGATTATAACATTAATTTCAATGAAAATCCAAATTATTAGAGAAAAAATAATAATATTTATTCCATTCCTGTTTTTGTTAACACGACCTATGCAAAATGGACTAATTTTCAATAAAAATAACGAGTGTTCAATTCTAATTGAAGGTTAATGTTTTGAAAAACTTCGTTTCATTCAGGAACAAATAGTTATTGGTCGAATTGAGTAGTCACTCATTGGGTTATTAAAATTCGTATATTCATCTTCTAATTTTTCCCATCATGATTAAAAAAGTATGGCTAATGCCGTTTATAAAATTCTTCAACCATTATGAAATTTCATGACAGTACATATAATAGATATACATGAAGACAGAAAAAGATGTTACATTCACAAATATAAAAATGAGTTTGAAAAGTGTGGATTTTGAATGATTGAAGGCAAGAATTCATGGTGACCTTAGAAGTACAAAACATATTGAAACAAAAAGGTACCTAGATGAGGTTGGTGCAACACAGGAAAACCATACAGGTCTCCAGTATGATTAAATGAGGAACGGAAAAAAACCTTAGCTGAAAAAAAACTTATCTCGCCGGTGAAAAAAAAATTACTTGAAATATTAAATATAAGAAAAATCTTGAAAGACATCAGCGTGATCTGAGAGAACATCTTCATTTTATCCGTCTATGGACTCAGATAAATAGATTCTTCACGAAACGACTCTCAATTCCTAATCTGAAATGGAAAAACACAAAAGCAGAAAAAAAAACAGTTAGTTAGAATAAATTAAATTATTTCGAAATTAACCACCCATTTCAGAAATGCATTTGTATTTTTATGTATAGCCTCGAGACCATCTTGAAATTTGTGAATGGAAAAACTATTTATAAGATGTTCTATGGTCTCCTCATTTTCCCCACACTCAAAACTAGGGCTCTCAACTGAATTCCATCAAAAGAGCATGCTGTTGCATCGTCCATGGCCTGTTCTAATACGATTTAGAACAGACCATATTTTCCTGGGAAGGTCGAAACCAGGAACTCTGATGGAAGGATCAGTAATAAGATCTTTATTAAAAAAATTGCACACATTCCATTCAGATTGCCAAATTCCGTTGTCGCTTTTCATATCAATTAGAAAATTTGACCAAAAAGGTTTACGTGACTTCAATCTGGCGACCTTATTATCTGAAAAAAAAAATTTAGTTGGGCAACAATTTTTTTTTCACTTGAACAATGTTCAACCGAACAGGGCAACAATATTCAGCAGCAGAAAAAAACCAAAGCAAGCGCCCCATGAGGAACCAGCTAGTTTCTGAAGAATATTGTATCGAGTTTTAAGTTTCAAACGCAGACTCTGGCAAAGTCTACATTGGTACAACACAACAAAGTATCAATACAAGAATCAAAAAGCACGAACAATGCTATCGACTCATTCAGACAGAAAAATCTGCACTTGCGGAACATACCCAGAAAAATGGACATAATATAGTTTTCTCAAAGGCAGAGAATATATCTAACATCAAAACTTACTATCCTTACGATTCATAAACATAAAGACAATATAAACAGAAAATAGCACACTCTCGGTCTTGGACAGGACCCGAATCAGGCCGATTCATAGAATCTCAAGTATGGGAAATGAGTTTGGAAAGGACTTTAATTTAGACCAAGATTTCAAACTTGTTGTCTCTCTACGATTACGGAGAAGTACAGTGTTTGAGAGGAAAAGGTAAAAATATAATAGCACCAGTAATAATCCTCACCTTTTCAAAAGAAAATACCTGAAACAGATAATGTTTTCTTTGAAAATGATAATAGTTATTTCAAAACATTGAACAATGGTCTTCCACAAAAATATTCTTTCATATTTTACATCATTCATGGTATAATAGAAAAAATCAATTGACTAGTTTCAGCACCTTCACCATAAGTCCTTGGTTCCAAAAAAATTCAAACATTTCTCCAAACCATCTCCTAACTCTGTCTCCGTTTTTAATAAGACTGCAGATTGTCCCTATCGATAAAATCAGTAATAAGAAAATATGATTACTGTGGTATTCACGTCTATTGAACCCTGCTGCTTGCACCGATCAAAAATATTAACGCCATCAGAGTCGATGCAAACATCGCTGCCTTTCAATCGCTCGTATATTCCGACTGGAGCGAGAAGTGGTCACATTTATTTGTTTTCTTCATCGTAATTCGAACGTGCCGTTAATTGGCTTATTAAGTACTGGTTTCCCTAGATAGACACCGAATCTGTGCACACTCTGATCTGCCCTGTACAGATTTACGACTTCCCGCGATCTTTTGTACATCAATTCGGTACTATTTCCTGTTTCCGCATCACAGGAAGCTTCCGTTTTGATTGAAGATAAGCCCCAGCAGTTTCGGAAAGGACCTGTCACTTTACGGTGCAGTGACGAATGTTGAAAAAATCTCAAGTATACTTAGTAAGGATTAGTGGAGAGTCAGTTTGCAGATTCATCTAAAATCAGAAAATGCCATCGTCGAGGGAAAGCAGACCGGTTTCGTCTTTATTATACCTCATCAGTGTCTCTCAGCCAAGCCGCGATGAATTTGCCTTATGGAGATCTGTACTAATGAGTAAAGAAAAAGGTCACATAACTGCTACTAAATTTCAATTGCAACACTCTGTATCTTGATGGTATATGGCCCCGAAAACAGTTGTTAACGGCGTTCAAACAGAACTTGCGTTCAATGAAATCAGTTGACTCATACGTGAAATAGTGTATTATTTCTAGCAAGAATGGTTTTTCCATTCCAACCCTTAACGAAAAAAATATGGAAAAAAGGTAGTTTCTGATTTTATTTTTCTTAACAATCCTTAGTTCAAGCATATTTCGTGAAAAATGATGTTATATTTCGTTAGTAAAATATTGTGCCATCTACACCATTTCCAATTGAAATTGTCAATTGACATTCAGAAAACATCACTTGTATTTCAGATAAGTGAATTGGATTTCAAAAAACATCAAATGTAATTCAGCTTAGTCAATTGAATTTCAGGAAACATCAAATGTATTTCAGATTAGTCATTTGAATTTCCGAAATAATCAATTGTATTTCAGAAAACATCTAATGTAATTCAGATAACACACTCGAAAGAATTTGAGATATGGTCAATTATATTCCAGGGATAGCAATTTGAAATTCATTTCATACGCATATTGATACCAGATTGCATTTAAGAAAATATCAATTGTAGGTGATTCAGAAATGAAACAATGATAATAAATGAACTTTAATTTTCACCTGAAGCATTTAATCTTCAACACAAACCTGAAAAAATTTGAAGCCATACAGACATGTCTGCCATCGCAATTGCATCTTAGCTAGATCAATAATATTTTCTAGGTATGAGAATAAGAGCTTATCAGCAGCAGTATACTGCTACTATTTGGGTGATTACGGTCTCCAATCTCGAATGCCATGCAAAATTATCACAGACGATCACTCAATCTGATAACTGATTCCTCATATCTTTCCACTGTTGCAACAAACCCTCAACCCATTCATTTGCTGAAAGTGCTGTGAATGAACCTCGTAGTCTTTCCATGGCTAATACACCAGCTGCATACATTGTTGTCAATGGCATCTCCAATTAAATATGTACTCAATTTGACTAATATTCATTAGGTGTTATGTGCTTCCTGAAGCTACGGTGTTAGGTGAGGAATCGATTGAGAAGGTTTAGCATATTTTTACTAAAATCCAGAGTTGAAGAAAAGAAAGAGCCAGCACCAAGAGATTTCACCAGATTATAATGGTTTTATTTATACCATAGAAACGTACCTGATTGAATATGATATATAATTGACCATATGATAACCATTATGAAAATGAGAATATATGACTCTAAATCCGACTCAAATTCAAATAATATTCGAACTTTCTGAATTACAATTTAAGATTTCTCAAATACAATTGACTAATCTGAATTTCATATGACATTTTCCGAAATTCAATTCACTAATCTGAATTACATTTGTTTTTTTCTGATATTCATTTTACTAATCTGAAATTCAATTGACGCTTTCTGAAATTGAAGTGACTAATCCGAAATACAATTGACGGTTTCTGAATAACATTTGAAAAAGTTAGTGTGGAAAAGAACGAAATTGAAAATATTTTTAATCGATTTGCTGGGATTGATTTTCTCGTAAAAATTTTTAAAATTGTTGTTTTTAATTGTGCTGAATTTGTGCTGCTTGTTGATTTTTTTTTAAGTGCCAGCTCAGATCTTTTCTGAAAACCGTGCACAATTCTGCACAACAACAAAAATTCGAAAATCCAAAAGTGCACATCGTATGATGCATATTTCTGGATTTCCCAACATATTCCTGGTACTCTTTCTACTTCATGGCATCAACGAAATGGGGATAACTAAAATTCCTTTCAACAGTCAATCGACAAAGTTCCAGTGAAATCCGAGATTTATTAACATGAGAACTATCCAACGGGAGAAATATGAAAAATCACGCACATGGAAATATCTTGAGAAAAGATTCTTATTGTTCTTCCTTGGAAATCCTCATCTTTTTACTAAAATTCCCAATAATTCGTATGATTTATAAACAAGGCATTACCGGTCCAACGTCTCCTAGTCTCTGTTTATGGATTGTACGCGTAAAATTAAGAAAACGACTGAGGTAATATATGGTATAGGTTTAACTGCACACTGAACATTTTATGGTTGCATTATGGTTATAATTATTATCGTTAAAGTTGAGCAGATATGTGAAAACTTCCCAGGATCCCACGTAACTCAATACTCAATTACGTTGAAGTGTTTATCGTAATGGAATAATTTGCTGAAACTACATTATCGATAGGTACCTTCAAAGATCACACCTAAAAGAAAACTTCCTCAAAAGGAAATTTCATCTAAAAACAACACGCTTGTTTGAGCCAAAAATGTTGTAGTTCATATTCAACCGTAATCAGAAGAGCTATACGCTTAGTTGAGCAAAATACAACAGGCAATATCTCACTAATGACCTGCTAATTGATTTTTACAGGTCCATTATCTCAACCCAGAGGCCTATTAGCGAAAGAATACCTCATTTAATTGGGAGGGACACTTTCATGAACTATTATATTTCGAGTAGGCACAATGCCATATGTTCAAACCATGTGCGGAATGACAGAAAACACAGGTCAGTATTCAGATTGGCTGACAATTTTTTTAACTACAATTGACATACGTACATTCTTATCGAAACCTCAGTGATGAGAATGCCCTTTCATAAAACTGAAACTTGATCAGATAGAACCAGCTAGAAAATGTTTCCCACAGAAATAACAGCAGAAAAGCTAATTATTATTTAAATAACTCATTTTATTTAATCCGCATAAAAGTATAATGTCAGCATGTGGAGAGAAGCTATGGAACTTTTTCAAAAGGTTTTTCGAAGAAATGTTGAGGCTTTTTTTATGAAGCAAGCGTTTCTATCAAGAGGGGAGGAATATTTTCTCTAAGTTCTAACCTCTAATGACCTCTAGTATACTAACTAACAAAAAAACTGCAACACTCTAAAGGAACTATTTGAATTTTAAATTCATTTTGCTCTATGGGCGCTTCAAAAAAGTTCAAACTAGCATTATCTTGCTGAAATATTGGATTCTCGAGCCAATTAAGGTTAGGGAGAACCTATGGCTAAACTATTTCTCGAGGGTTACGCATAAAACACCTACAATGTTAACCCAACAATAAAAAAATTTTGAAATCTGAATGGAATGTATGCAATTTTTTCAATAAAGATCTTATTACTTATGCTTCCATTAGAGTTCCTGGTTTTGACCTTCCCAGGAGAATATGATCTGTTCTAAATCGTATAAGAAAAGGCCATGGACGATGCAACAGCATGCTCTTCCGATGTAATTCGGTTGAGAGCCCTAGTTGTGAGTGTGGGGAAAATGAGGAGACTATAGAACATCTCATAAATAGTTATCCCATTCATAAATTTCAAGATGCTTTCGAGGCTATACAGAAAGTAATAAATGCATTTCTGAAATGGGTGGTTAATTTCAAAATAATTCAATTTATTCTAAATAATTGGTTTCTTTTCTGCTTTTGTCTCTTTCATTTCAGATTAAAATTTGCGAGTCGTTTTGTGAAGAATATGTTTATCTTAGTCCATAAGACGGATATCATGAAGATGTTCTTCTAGATCACGCTGATGTCTTTCAAGATTTCTCTGATATTTAATATTTTGAGAAAAAACTTTTTCTCTACGTTTCACAAAAAATTTAATTCAAAGAGCTGTTTCTGTGTGTTTCAGTTTCTTTGTCATTCAGTATATTATAGCAATCCTATATTTTCATCAGCGATTAATTTCACACATTAAATCATTGCAATTGTGAGATGCACTACAACAAATCTTTCATTTCTTCCTGTCCGAGAATTTGAATTCATCTTCAAAAAATCACCACCTCCGTCAGAAATCCAATTCAATGCGAATAACATTCTCAGGTTCGAGACCCGATAAGAATAGCGTACAGAATTCCATTTTCCAGTTAGCGGTACATGTGGAAAGTCGACAAAAGCGACGCATAACTCATAAGACCATTATCAATGCATAATAATCTCTTTTAGATCGGGAGATAAACACTGCCGTTCAAGAGCATGGCCTGTGGCTGCCATTTTACACGACCTATTTGTCTTTGATTTTGCAGAAGAATCTCGCGATAAACTCGCAGTTCACATGTGACTAATCCAGTACGTCGTTAATGGGTGCATTAATAAATTCGTTGGAACACTCTGTGTGTATAATTCTGAATGGAGTGGGTGGTTTGTTCTGTTGTAATCGTTTGGTGATCTTAATTTCCGCAACTATAGTATAACTGTTACGGAGACGTAGTTTTATTCAAAGCATCTTGGGGAATGACGATGTTTTCATCTCGAAGGATACCGATTAATTTTGCTAGAGGTTGGTACATCTAAAAATAGGCAATTTTTTGCAACCTTTCTTGTGACGTTTGTAGTTTACAGTAGAATACAATTGAAACAAAATAGTACTTAGTTAGTACAAGGGCATTCGATACAGTTCTTTGTATGATGAAAGAGGTTAGGGAAAAACTTCAGCAGAAAAAAAACCCTGTCTTTCCGTGTTGGAAAAAAAATACTAATTATTTAAATCAGAGGATCTTGAAAGACATCAGCGTGATCTAAGAGAACATCTTCATTTTATCCGTCTATGGACTCAGATAAAAAGATTCTTCACAAAACGATCCTCAATTCTTAATCTGAAATGAAAAAAGACAAAAGCAGAAATGAAACCAAGTATTTAGAATAAATTAAATTATTTTGAAATTAACCTCCCATTTCAGAAATGCATTTGTAACTTTATATATAGCCTCGAGACCATCTTGAAATTTATAAATGGGACAACTATTTATAAGATGTTCTATAGTCTCCTCATTTTCCCCACACTCACAACTAGGGCTCTCAACCGAATTCCATCGGAAGAGCATGCTGTTGCATCGTCCATGGCTTGTTCTAATGCGATTTAGAACAGACCATATTCTCCTGGGAAGGTCAAAACCAGGAACTCTGATGGAAGGATCAGAAACAAGATCTTTATTGAAAAAATTGGATACATTCCATTCAGATTGCCAAATTTCTTTGTCGCTTTTATGCATATCAATCAGAAAATTTGACCAAAAAGGTTTACGCGACTTCAATTTAGGGACCTTATTATGGGCATTTCAGACAGAACAGAATTCTTACTTTTTTGGGATTATACGATTTAGAAAGCATTCCCTTCGTGACAAAAAATTTTCATTACTTTGAGGAAATGAAAAATAACAATAACACAAGACGTACTTTTCCATTTCACTTACCGATACATACAATGACATTTACTGAAAAGAACACCAGGTATATGTGTTTTAAATGTAATAATAGTCCACCCAAGAATATATTAGACATAAGTAGTTTTAAGCAATTCAAAACAAAACTAACCCTACTCGATTTCAGAATTTTTGAGTTATTTCTGTATGAATCCTGGAAGCTAATTTGGTTGTATTTTCTTCTTGACGTTTTCTCATTTCGTTGTATATCTGTATTAAGGAATCTGAGTATACAGATATTGTTATTGTTTTTGTTATTATCTGGAATATAGGTGAGTATGGGAAATTAATTTGCATAAGAATTGAATTTGTTCCAGAAATTCAAAGCTGTGGGGAGGGACAATATTTGAGAGGACTGGTAACCAAGTAGTAGGTGTAGACTTGATAGTACCAGTAATAATCCTCATAGAAAAATTTTGTTGGGCATAATTTTTTTTTTTAGATAATTTAACGACCTTTGTGATAATTTGGCTCAGTAATGAGAGGATTCTTTTAGATCTTGATTAGAGAGATTCAATTAGACAGAATGCCGACGTTTTGATTTATTATAAATCTTCGTCAGGGCTCTACAATAAACGATACATATAAGTGTATATATGATTGGCTAAAACAAGAAACAGGAACAGTATATGGACATTCAGTAACCTGATAAAACAGCAATAAGATCAAAACGAAAAGAGAAAAGCATATATGATCATCTTACATTTAACTATTTTTACGAACAAAAATTTTTTTATTCTTTTTATATACTTTTCAATTAAGCTACTCACATTGCCAGTTGGTCTCTATTGTCAAATAAAACTGAGGATGAAATAACAACAGACATCATGCGGATTGAAACTTGTGTACTTAAATATTTAAGTACACAAGTTTCAATCCGCATGATTTTACGGGAGAAGAACCGAAAGTTACACTCAACTTTCTATATTTCTGATGATTATTCAAATGAAAACACGAATCCTTGGTTTTATTTTCATTCGGACACAAACGCCACATAAACAAATAATTTTTCATTATATCCAAATCTGCGGAAGGGGTACTCTCTATTGTTTGAAAATTAGAATGATGGAAAGCCAGAGCAATATCATCAGAATATATAAATTTTTCCGAAGAAGTAGTTGGAATGTCACACAAATATAAATTGAATAGAAGAGGTGCTAAAACTGAACCTTGTGGAAGACCATTATTCAAAGTTACGAAATTACTACTATTATTATCGACAAAAACTCGAAACCTTCTGTCGGATAACATATTTTCTAATAGTCCAACCATTTTTTCACATTCTAAATGATTATAGAGTTTATAAATTAATCCATCTTTCCATTCTGTATCATATGCAGCTGATAAATCCACAAATGCTGTCCCTGTTTTTGAGTTTTTATTGAACCCTGATTCAATATATGTGGTGAGGCTAAGAACCTGATCACAACAATTCCTATTTTTCCTGAAACCCCCTGACAATTCTGTCATAATATTTTCTCATTATCATGAAAAATTGTTTTTCTAGAAAGAATTGAAAATATTCTGTCCAGGATTTTTTTAGGCAACCTACTTGTCGGTGTTCAATCCAATGTGAACATACTTCGTTTGGATCGATAAAAAAATCAGGATTACCACCTCCACCCTGAGAAAACTCGTCGATATAACATTTCCAAAGCCACCGCAACAGGAAATACCTCCTTCAAAGAAGGGCTGTTGTCTGCGACATATGGAAAACCGGTTGCCAGCAATTCCCAGTGACATCGATGATGCATAAAAGATAAATTGTTACCAGAACGAGGTGGAGATGTTGTGTGCCGGTGTAATCGCATCGTTATCCTTTTGTGGCACGCGATCTGGGGTGTAAGTACCTGGGGCGTAGCCCGTCACGGTGGTCAACAGTCAACAGGGTTGTTGTTGTATCGTACCTAGTGTAGGGTCGTTGAAGCTATATATCAATTTCTGGAGTCATGTGGGGATCATTAACAGGTGGTAGGCGCGTGCCGCTTTCGCAATCCGGAATTGGGGTGTACAGGGTGATTCACTTATCTTGGTAACCCCAATTTTCTCGAAAAAGTCCGAATATTTTTTCATTCTGTGAATGGCGTTTTGAACAAGTCAATGTCGACTGAGATGCGCATAAAAATCTGCGGAATAAATAAAGACGCGCTATCAAAAATTTTTTCTCCAGGGACATACCTTTTTTATTATGTAATTCGAAAGATAATTTCATTCTGAACTTCGTTTTCGGATACAACTTTCATCCATTTCTAACCGTCAGCGATCTGCAGCGTGATTTATGTTAATTCTATTCCATTAATTTTTTTCTGTATTGTGGTAGTATGCCTTCATTTGGAGACATAGATGTGATTTTGTGCCTTGAGATCAAGAAGGCTAGTTTTCTAGCCAATGTGCCTCTTCAAATAAGATGAAATATGTGGCTACAGCAAGATGGAGCTCCATGTCACAACACTGCCATTGTGAAGAGATATTTGGATCAAGATCTAAAGCTCATGGATTACTTTCTGATGTGTACCCTGAAAAATATGGTATACCAAATTGATTCTGATAACTTGGATCATTCGAAAATAAAGATGAGAAACGCATGTGCCCAAGTAGATCCTTATATTTTGACCAAACTAACTTATAATGAAATAGGGGAATGATATAACTTATGTATGGATCATAATGGCCGGTATATAGAACATATGATTCGAAATGTTTCGTTTGTTATTAAAAAAAATGTTTATTCTCATAGGATATAATATTTAATAAATATAATAATAGAGAAATAGTTTGTTACATAACCTCCGTCATTTTACGAAACAAAATCATATCTATGTCATCTAGCCATTATGATCAATACATAAGTTATATCATTTCCCTATATCATCATGAGTTACTTTGGTCAAAATATAAGCGTAGATTTATTTTCGAATTCTTGATCTCAATATCTCTTCACAATGACAGTGTTGTGACATGGAGCCCCATCTTGCTGTATCCACATATTTAATCTCATTTGAGGAGGCAGATTGTTTAGAAAACTGGCCTTCTTGAATTCAAGGCACAAAATCATATCTATGTCTCCAAATAAAGGCATACTAACACAATACAGAAAAAAATAAGTGGAATAGAATTAACATAAAACACGCTGCAGATCGCGGGCGGTTAGATATCGATCAAAATTGTATTCGAAAAAAAAGTTCAGAATGAAATTATCTTTCGAATGACATGATAAAAAAGGTATGTCCCTGGAGAAAAAATTTTTGATAGAGCCGCGACGTCTGGCGTCTTTATTTATTTCGCAGATTTTTATGCGCATCTCAAGTCGACATTGACTTATTCAAAACGCCATTCACAGAATGAAAAAATATTCGGACGTTCTCGAGAAAATTGGGATTACCAAGATAAGTGAATCACCCTGTCTGTACAGGGTGTTTTGTCTCAGACGAGCCACCCCGTATATTTCTTATCCCATAAAGATTGGAAGATTTCTCGAAACACGTCGAATAATTTTGTTTGGGAGACATCTTTTGCTGTACATTTGAGGCTTGAACGAGAAACCACCTAGTAGGGGGCGTTTCAACCCCTAAAAATTGAATAGGGAAGATTGTTTTTATGATACATCATTTCAAAGATCTTGGGAGCCTCTTCACAACGGTGTATAATATTTATTTATGATATTAGTGTTAAAAGTGACGTTATATTTTGTGAGTGAAACAGTTCGTGAAATGAGCGGAGCGAATTGAACAATTTCACAAGCGTCCTTGTTAAAAATGGTGTTGATGTTAGTAAATATTTTTAGGTAATAGCATATTTAAAACGGAAAAATGAAGGATATCGTCCCAAAAAAATTTTCACTCGTGAACAAATTGAAAAGTTTATAAAGGAGGCACCAGATGAGAAATACTTGATGGTTAAGGTTGCAATTATTTTCGGATTATTTGGAGCCTGTCGGCTTGAAGAATTGTGTAGTTTATCAGTGGAAAACACCGAAATAACAAATAAATTATACAACTTCCAAATGCAAAAACGAAAGTCAGTCATTCTTTCAGTATTATTGGGAAGTATTTAGACTATTTTCATAAGTACTTTGCACTGCGCCCTTCTGTCATCAAACATCGTCGTTTTTTCCTGAAATAAATGGATAAACTGCCAATCCAATTGGTATAAATACATTTGGGAAAATTCTATCTATTGTTGCTGAATTCCTCAAACTGCCAGAACCAAAGCAATATGCAGGACACTGTTTTCGAAGATCCTCGCTTCATTGCTAGCAGAATCAGGATCAAATATTACGGATATAAAAAAACATGGTGGATGGAAGTCTACGACGGTAGCCGAGGGTTATGTTGATCCATTGCATATAAAAATTTCATTGCTGAAAAAGATCTCCCAACCTCAACAGATATGGATCATCATCATCCAATATTGTACTTTCGGTTTATACAAGTACTGATGGTGCTGAGGATTCTAATAATATGTTGCGAAGCTCCCTAACGCCACAGGGTATTAATGTTAGAAATTGTTCTAGTTTACGATTAATATTAATGTTCATAAGTAATGATCATAAGATATTGATAATAAAAATTTGCAATTGCTAAATTTTTCCCATCTGATTTCATCATAAGAAAATAGAATGCTAAAAATATTTTTAACACTAAGATTAAAAATATTTTTAACAAGCTTCCACGTGAACAATCAATTTTAACATTTTTTGCTGTCATTAAAAGTGTCACTTTTAATGGCAGTTGTACAAAAATTCTTTGTTGTTTTAGAAAAAGTTCACATACTTGAAACTTGTGCCAAGAACCAATTCTTTGGAAAAAATTGTTTCCTAACAATGAAAAAAGAAATATCACTTCGAACTTTCAAACTTTGTAACGTTTCAGAGTCTATATTAGACATCTTCATCAGACAAATTCTTGAATTCATGATCTTCCAAATCGTTTATCAATTGACATTTTCCAATACATAGTAACAACAGATCAACACACAGTTCTTATTGATTTGACAGAGAGCGAAAATGCTAAAGAAAACTTTCAGATCAATTTTTATTAAAAATTCCTATAGATCTTGGGTGATATTTGTTCGACTCGATAAATTATATTCATTATGAATACTTCCTTCAGATCTCGGTGCATCCATATCTCCTTGCTTGACTCGTTATCCTTATCAGATATGAATAAGATTCGATAAGAATGTTGGATCTCGGAGTCGTTTGATAAAATAAACACTCGGTGATTTGCAAAGTGGAACAAATGATCCACGCTTGATCGGTCAAGTATGTTCCACGGCTGTTGCCATAGCGTCTCGTATCTTCTCATGGCATAAACATTTCAATGATGCATGGGTTCAATGATGCAAAAACGTTTTCAATATGGGAGCATGCACGCATGGGTTAATGAATATGGGATTTTATGGAGAGGATGTGCACTGTATACCGTGTGGTGAAGCCAAATGAAATGAATTCGTCCTCTTAATACAGGGTGGGCAAAATCAGTGATACCTGCACTACAACTTTTTTACCCAATGAGATACGGAAAATGAATGACACATTGCGTTCGTCTTTTTTAGAGGAACTGATGATGCCATCAACTGCATTATTCTATCTTCTTTTGTTTTCGAGTTATAGGCCAAAATTGAAATTTTGGCGATTTTCACTTTGGTCATTATCTCCGTTTTTGTTTGTGCTAGGATGTTGAGATGAAAACATTATATAGACACTTTTTATGGCAATACAGTGGCATACTATATTTTCTCCCAAGAGGTTTCCTTGCTGAGCTATACAGGGTTATTCACGAATATTTTCAGGAAAGACACAAGATTCAGGATTGAAATTCTAAAGGTGAGTTTCAAGTAAGGTTCTAGGACCCATTTTTTATTGCTTGAATAGATTTTCTATTGAATTCTGAGTCTTTTTGATTCCAAAAGTTTGAATTATCCCGAGAAATTTCTCTTTAAATGAGGAAATACGAAAAAAAAATCTCAAAATTGAATTCTGTTGAAATAGAGACAACTTCGAGGTTTTTTCATTAAAGATATCTCATTTTTGAGAATCTGCGAGAAAAAAGGCTGATGCTTTTTTCCAATAGCGTGATTTTCAGAATATGATTCAGGAGGTCATAAATTTTTTGTCAAAGTTAGAAGTGCGAAACATTAAAAAATCGTTTTTTCAAATTGGAACCCTATTTTTTCGAAGCATTTTCGAAATCTTCGTTTCAAAAATAATAGGAGCATAAGTCCAAGATTTTCATGAAAAAATGAATATTTTTCGAGATATTCAGGAAAAAACGAATTCGTTTTCAATTTTCAATCTCATTCTGAATGTGTTTTTTTTACTGGAAAATAATTAGTGGTCAAGTGAAATTTTTGGAAATCTCTGTTATCTAAGAAATATTTTCTTATAGTTCAGACCAGTTCAGTATTTCTTTATTTTTTAAAGCTTTGATGCTGGAGAATTTCTTTTTTGTCATGGTAGCGAAAATTGAATTTTCAGAGATGAAATTGTTACATGTTCTGTTAATTATTTTTTTTAAGCATTAAAAATTATTACAAATTATTTTTTTCTGCATTCCTGAGAATTTTTTACGTCGACTTATACTCACATTGAGAACTTTCAACCAATTGTTGCTCTCGTATTACAGATGATAATTCAAGAACTTAACTCGTCTGAACTATAGAAAATATTTTTTCATTAACAGAGATTACCAAATATTTCACTTGACCGCTAATTGTTTTCCAGTAAAAACACACATTCGGAATAAAATTGAAGACAAAATAGTTTTTCCTGAATATCCCGAAACATATTCATTTCGGGATAAAAGTCTTGAACGTATGCTCCTATTATTTCCAAAAATTGTGTTCCAATTTGAAAAAAAAAACGATTTTTTGGCAAAGAATTTGTGACCTCCTGTATCATATTCTGAAAATCACGCTATCGGTAAAGAAATATCAGCCTTTCTTCTCGGAGATTCTCAAAGAAAGGGAATTTCTAATGAAAAAACCTCAAAGTTGTCTGTATTTCAACCTGAGATTCAATTCTGAGATTTTTCTTCGTATGTCCTCATAAAGAGAAAATTCTCTGGTAAATTCTAAATTTTGGAATCAGAAAGACTCAGAATTCAATGGAGACTCTATTTATGAAATAAAAAATGGATCTTCCCATTCGAAAAACGAAAGTTGTTGTCACTTCCGGAAAAACCGGAAGTCCTAGAACCTTAAAAAAATATACGAGAAGTCGTCTTTTTACTTGAAGCTCACCTTGAGAATTTCAATCGTGAATCTTGTGTATTTCCTAAAAATATCCTATAGAGCCATATTCGTGAATAACCCTGTATAAATGATTTTTTCTTATGGAAACAATAGTTTGAAAATTTACTCAGAAAGAATCATGTTTTTCTTTCGTTTCGAAAATATAACACATTATACAAGGTGAGCCACACAAAAAAGTTCAGCCCTCTATTTTTGTAAGCATGTCCAGGAAAATGCTTCGATAGGTTAATCTTCTGACTTCCATAAGAAATTTTTCAGTGTATTTATGAATATGATTGCGAAACTTTTGTAATGATGTGTCACTCGAGCTCAAGTATTGTTTCCATAAGAAAATACACAACTTTATTTTATAGCTCTGCAAGAAAACCTCTTAGGAAAAACATAGAACTCTTCTTCTCTTCATATAGTAGGCCGTGGGCTTGTTCTTTAACGGTCATTTTTACCTATGATACCCAACAAATCGAATGAAAAAAAATTCGAAACGAAATTATGATGATAGAGTCAGGAACCAAAGAGTTGGGAAAATATGAAGTTTGAAATGAAGCTCTTTCCGATTGTTCCAAATTTTAAATTTAACTTTAGATTCTGAGTATAAACTCGAAGTCAATGTGTAGATCACAGATCATTCTAAGATGAACCCTTGGTGAATGAAAGCAATCAAACACCAAATGAGGATTAATTGAAAGAACGTAATCAATTCAATTTCTGGCCGAATCGAGGAATAAAGGCAAACGGGTTTCGGCCGAATTTGTCAACTCATCTTCGCAAAGCATTCGAATTGATACCCACACGTTCCTACTACCTGGAGGAACACAATCTGTTCTTTGTCCTACAAAATTAACTCCGGCTCCAGTCAATGCAGCAATTTGCTCACAGAGAATGCCGGTCCACACTCTAGGAAGTGGATTTATCAATATTTTCTTGACTCAGCACGTGGTTAATAAGATTGGTGATCATTAATGCATAATTATTCTGGGATAATCGTTTTCTTTATTTCTTCTGATAGGAAAAAATATATCTTGGAGGTTCAATTTGAGAACGCCTACGATCGATGTGACTTTCGGCTAGAGTTATACAAGAAGGCTTAAATAAAAGTTGTACAGGGTACACTTTTCCAAATTTTGGGTCCACCTTCCTCTCTACACTCATCGAAACTGAAATTATTAAAACTTATTTTTGTACAAGTGCCATTAGGTGTGACACTTTTAATGACAGCAGCGAACAATGTTAGAATTGATTGTTTACGTGGAAGCGTGTTGAAAATATTTTCAACATTAGTGTTAAAAATATTTTTATTACTCCATTTTCTCATGATGAAATCAGATGGAGAACTTTCAGCAATTGCAAATTTTAATTATCAATACTTAACGATCATTACTAGAACAAGTACTAGCATTAAGGCCCTATGACGTTACGGAGCTTCGCAACACATTATTAGAATCCTCAGCACCATCAGTACTCATAGAAACCGGAAGTACAATATTTGATGATGATGATCCAAAATCTGTTGAGGTTGGGAGAATTTTTTCAGCAATGACATTTCTATATGCAATGGAATGATCAACATAGCCCTCGGCTACCGTCGTAGACTTCCATCTATCATGTTTTTTATATCCGTAATATTTGCTCCTGATTACAGAAGGGCGCAGAGCAAAGAACTTATGAAAATAGTCTACATACTTCCCTCTAATACTGAAAGAACGACTGATTTTCGTTTTTATATTTGGAAGTTTCATAACCAATGATTTATTTGTTATTTCGATGTCTTCCACTGATAAATTAAACAATTCTTTATGCCAACAGGCTCCAAATAATCCGAAAATAGTTGCAACTTTAACCATCAAGTATTTCTCACCTGGTTCCTCCTTTATAAACTTTTCAACTTGTTCACGAGTGAGAATTTTCGATTTTTGGGACGATATCTTTCTCTTTTTAGTTTTAAATATGCTATTACCCTAAAATATTCACTAACATCCACACAATTTTTACAAGGGCGCTTGACTTTATCATTGAAAATTTGCTCCAAAAAGTTGATGAACTCCATATTTTTGATTTCTCTTCTAAGTATGCCAGGAAGTATGTTAGTAATCATAACGTTGGCAACGTTTGCCATTCACATAAACCTTTTGATTATTTGAATACTGAAATGCATTTTGAAGTTTATTGTCATTACAAATTCGCCAGTTCAACATTGTATGGTTTTTGTGTTAAATGTGATTTTATTTTGTTCGTGAAATTGTTCAATTCGCTACGCTCATTTCACGAACTGTTTCACCCACTTTTAACACTCATATCATAAATAACTATTTTTCACATGAACACTGTTCAACCAAACAGGGCAACAATATTCAGCATCAGAAAAAACCAGAGCTAGCGCTGCCGTACGAAGTATTGTTGCATCAGCGCCCCATGAGGAACCAGCTAGTTCCTGAAGAATATTGTTTCGAGTTTTAAGCTTCTAACCTGATGAAAATGTTGTAACGATTCTTGTACAGTTGATTACATTTTAAATGGAATCAGTCTCTCTAAAATTTTGAAAAGAACACTCAAAAAACTAATGATACGGTAAGTACTTGGATCAGAAGAATTTTCAGAGTTGCTACTACTTTAGCTTTGCGAAATTCGGTCGGAAAATTGCCAGAATTCAATATATAGTTATAAGGAGATGAAAAGCAATGACTATTTTATTCAAATTTTACGGAATTCCCCTGAAAAAAATTCCGAACAGTGGATGCAGATCAAATATTTATCTTCTCCCGAAATACGCTCATTGAACAAACACCAACACGGAGTGTAACCAAACCAGAAGTGGCCATCTCCAACTGTACCCTCCAATGTTGATATTTCCTCGAATAACATTCTCGACTATTCACAGACACGAGCTGTCTAGAGAGAAGCTGCGATAGAGGCTCTCTTGAGGTCGAAACAATCCATCACTTCAAGCCACTCGACCAAATCATAGAACCTGACGTCTCATTTTAATATTAGACTCTAATGGGCCGAGCCGAAGACAGAAAGGTGACAAATAGCGAGGTTTACGGTCATCTAAATGGAGGAGATCTCGGCGGGATAAGAAAAATGTTGATTATGCTTATATGCAGATCGGGGCCTGGGCGTGCACACCGAATTTGATAAAAATGGAAATGTCCGAACGGGAAATGTAAGTGGATTGATGGTTATCGCGATTTCGGTTGTCTGGAGATCTCGAGATTCCTCTCAGTTAAGATAAAAATTCCCGAGGAGAATTTTTCGAATTTTTCACGGTTTTTGTGCCTTACGATAAACAGGTGAACTAGGAAACGTATGCAGTCGTTAGTCTCCCAATCGTACTGGTTTTCACATCTCGAAAACGAAGTTAAAACCAAATGATACCTTCTTCAGTTGATTTCCTGATTATGCCTGAGGAAGATCTCTTCAAAGGTCGAAACATATGACGCCAAAATTTTGGAGTCGACGAAAATTTCTCTTTCTTTTTGCGTTATACAGAGTGACAACAGAATATGATGCTCGCGTTTGTATCTTATTATTTAACTAGCTGAGCGAATTCCGCAATCGCAAAGCTGAAGTAGTAGCTACACTGAAAATTCTTTCAATCCAAGTACTTACGTCCTATTAGTTTCTTGACTGATTCTTTCAAAATTTCAGAGAGACTGATTCTATTTAAAACCATCTGACCCGGCAGACTTCGTACTGCCTCAATCGATAAAATATTAAAAGAAGTTCCCTCTTTACCTCTTAAATAAGGAGAATTCTTTCGGTGTATGAATAACAATGTACATACTTATTTCAATGCAATTAAATTTTTTGTATATTTTGTACTTTTTGTATTCCACCTGATATATTTCCTTCGTAAAAAAACCAATGGTTAGGACAACTTTATTCATCTCTAATGCGAAACAAAGTTCGCCGGGTCAGCTATCTTATCTAATTACCAATTGACACAATTGGTCCCACCACCAGATCCCCTACGCTCTTTAGTTTCTGGGAAAGGAAATGATTCTAAACACTTCTTGGCCAACATTATACAATAATAATTTATTATAATATTAAAAATGTCTTTTTATTTATCGATTGAGGCAGTACAAAGTCTGCCGGGTCAGCTAGTTTCACAATACATGTTCACACAATACTGCTGCATTTTTTTATCAGCATTTTATTGAACCATTCAACGAAATGAATAATAAATCATCGAGCTCACTTTCTTGGTGGTTCATTGGCCTAAAATCAAATAATTCAAATTTGTATCAAGTAGACATTTTAAATTTCAATAAAGGTACCCACCATTCAATAGATTTATCATCTTGATATTGAAGTTATATCCATCATCACCTCTCCAAAACATTAGCGGGTGTTGTAGAGCATCGTATGTGTGTTTCATATATTCGTTGAAATTCTCCAGTATTACGTCGCATAAGAACAATATCACGCGTTTCCAAGTTTTCACCAACAATCACAATTGCCACTTCGTTTATTGTAGGGGCGTTGAACTGACGTCATGTGCTCCAACAGATCGTTTATCTGCTCTAATCACAACCTTGTGATCGTCACTTGGCATACGTTCTAAAGCAGTTTTAAACCAATGCATGATGTTCATCAAGTAGTTGCTGCAGATCTTGAAGAATTATTCTTCTCACATCTGCATTAATTGATTGACGTTGATCATTCATATTGCCTATATGAAGTATATTTGGAGGAATTTATGATGTGCATCTTCAAGTGGTTGTAATAATCCAATTCGATGGTGAATCTGGCCTTAGATATAAATAGCAGAAAGGGAAGACAAAATTGGTAATTTGAAATAATTAAAGTTAATATTATATTCTTACCTTGAATGAAATTTCGTTATTTTACTCAATTTTTCTTAACCACCCTGTATACGCTGCAGACCTACAGGGTTAAATTCATTTTATTTCCTGCAACTTGAAATCATACTAATATGAATTCTCATAACAAAATTTAAGTATTATATTCCTTTCATAGTAGATCCAAAATGTAACTTATTAGTTCTTTTTCTTTTCTATAGGTAAAATCAATTGTACTTCAGTTTCAGAAGATTCAAGAATTCATAGAAAATTCCGAGTTTTTCATGTATTTTCTCTCATCTTTGTAGAGTCCTGTTAGTCTGTGGTCATGAGGTAAAGTTCATAGGAGAAATACCTAGTGAAACTTTCAAAATAATACCTTATAAAAAGTTTTTATTAGCCGTCTAATCTATACGTTTATCATCTGTGAAATGAATAATTACCTACATTTCGTCCAAGTAGTAGCGAAAACTTTAAAAGAGTACATTAAAAGTTATTACTAACCATCTAATTATACGTTTATCAGTTGGATATTTTTCAGGAGAATATCACGAAAGTTTGAATGCCGTAATAATTGATAGAATGAATGCTATTAGCATAACTGTTTTTCGATTTTTGAATAAATATCATAATTCACGTGCTATTCCGTCGATCATATCGAGATGCATCTCCCGGCAACGTTACTTTATGGAATTTGCATAGAACCAGAATTAAGACTCGTTAACTATCCAGTTTCAACATGGTTGGATTTCATAATTTAGATACCACACACTGGGGAAATTGAATCATTGCTTCTGATAATTTGATTATTTGGTACCTACCTACTCAATTTTTAACCGGCTCTAAAAAACGGTGTTTATCAATTTGTCTTTGCTAATTTATGCTTGTTACGCTGAATTTTCGAATGGGTGAAATGATTATGATGATTTTTTTATTTGAAGCCGTTGCTTGCAGTTTGGTTTCATTCCCATTTGGTTCAGTTGTGATGAAACCAGAGAAATCCTGAATTCGTATTAAGTATGTGCGATGAAATGGACGAATAACTCAATAATACGCCCATTGATGTCATTCTTTTATTTGGAAAGGGTTTACTTCAGAAAAAAATTCCAAAACATTCCTCCAAAAGTAAAAATAATTATTTATGATATGAGTGTTAAAAATGACGTTTTATTTTGTGAGTGAAAATAACGAACAAAATAAAATCACTTTTAACGCAAATATCATACAATGTTTTTTGTACAACTGTCCTATTTTGATAATGAAATGAGCTAATTTGCAATGACAATAAATTTCAAAATGCATTTTGATATTCAAATAATCAAAAGGTTGTTGTGAATGGCAAACGTTGCCAACGTCATGATAACTAATAAATGAGAAAAGACGCTGTCATTTGAATTTCGTTCCTGTCCAATTTTCGTCTTGGGTTTTTTAATGCTTGATATGTTTGTCGAGAGTCCAATTATTAATGAAAGTGACGATTTGGTTGGTCCTCTGGATATTGAAGAGTCTGCAAGAAGAGCAAATCTGGAACTCCTACCTAAAAAATCTGTTCAGCAGTACGATATTGCATATAACAGTTTCCTGGCCTGGTGTAGATTGAAAAATGTAGAAGAGAACTTCAGTGAAACTGTTTTCCTGGCATTCTTAGAAGAAATATCAAAAATATGGAGTTCATCAACTTTGTGGAGCAAATTTTCAATGAAAAAGTCAAGCGCCTTTGATAAAAATGTTGTGGATGTTAGTAAATATTTTAAGGTAATAGTATATTCAAAACGGAAAAGTGAAGGATTTCGTCCCAAAATATCGAAAATTCTCACTAGTGAACGAGTTGAAAAGTTTATAAAGGAGGCACCAGATGAGAAACACTTGATGGTTAAGGTTACAACTATTTTCGGATTATTTGGAGCCTGTCAGCGTGAAGAATTGTGTGATTTATCAGTGGAAGACATCGAAATAACAAATAAATCATTGTTCATACAACTTTCAAATACAAAAACGAAAGTCAGTCGTTCTTTCAGTATTATTGGGAAGTAAGTAGACTATTTTCAAGAGTACTTTGCACTGCGCCTTCTGTCATAAAACATCGTCGTTTTTTCATGAAATACACGAATAATAAATGCACTGCTAATCCAGTTGGTATTAATACATTTGGGGAAATTCAATCAATCAATCAAATATGTTTATTGGTACCACCACAATCAAGTACAATAATTTACAATTCCATTTTAGATAAATAAACATAAACCTTAAATTCCACAACAATATACAGGACACTGTTTTCGAAGATCCTCCGCTTCATTGCTAGCAGAATCAGGAGCAAATATTACGGATATAAAAAAACATGGTGGATGGAAGTCTACGACGGTAGCCGAGGGCTATGTTGATCATTCCATTGCATAAGAAATGTCATTGCTGAAAAAATTCTCCCAGCCTCAACAGATTTTGGATCATCATCCAATATTGTTCTTCCGGTTTCTACTGTACTGGTGGTGCTGAGGATTCTAATAATGTGTTGAGTAGCTCCCTAACGTTACAGGGCAATAATGTTAGTAATTGTTCTAGTTTTACGATTAATATTAATGTTTGTAATTACTGATTGTTAAATATTGATAATAAAAATTTGCAATTGCTGAATTTATCTCATTTGATTTCATCATAAGAAAATGGAGTGCCAAAAATATTCTTAACAGTAATGTTAAAAATATTTTTAACACGCTTTCACGTGAACAATAAATTTTAACATTGTTTGCTGTCATTGAAAGTGTCACTTTTAATGGCAGTTGTACAAAAAAATTTTTCATGTATCGCAAATGGCATCGTGCTGGGATAAATTTGAAAATTTATTGTCTTCCCTCCTGAGAATTTTTGAGTAAAATGACCGACCATCAATTAATGAGAGTAAATACTCCCTACCCATCTCCTCAGAACGAAACAATATTATTTCTCGAGCTATATCGACCTGGATCATTTATTTTATTAGTTTTTTTTTCCAAGGTGAGTATTCTGGGAAATTAATAATTTATAGAAAATCTGGTCAATTTTGAAGTTCCGTAGCCGGCGAAAAAATCTGACAATCTGTCAGGACGACCGCTGATTTTTTTGCTTATAGTTCACCATTTTCATTCACTTTTTGCGAACATTTTTAATTTTCTGATTATCTCTGGGAAGGTCGAAAATTTCGAATTTTCCATAGACCGTAACTTGAAAAATAATACTTTTAGCAGAGATTTGTTTGCATATTCGAAATAAACGGCCTTGAAATGGTCAACAGTATACATTTTGCTTCGATCGGATAAAAAAATTTTTTTGAGAAAAATTGAAATTTTTCCTTACATATGTATGGAAATTTTGCCGAAAAATCAATTCTCTCCGATCGACATCAAAATTGAGCCACTGACTAAATCGAGGTCGTACATTACGAATATGCAAACAGATTTTTTCTGAAACAATTATTATTCAAGTTATGGTCTATGAAAAATCCGAAATTTTGGACTTTAGCGAAAAAAATTGGACAATCTGAAATGATCGCGATAGGTAAATAATAATTTTACTTTTTTCTTTCATTCGCGAAGGTTTAATCTATAAGCAAAAAAACAGCATTCGTCCAGTGCCACATCTGGCTGTTGAACACTTCGAACTATTTAGTGCATTTTTTTTATTTAAAAATTTTTTTTTGTTTTAATTTTTACTTCTTGGCAAGGAAACAATTTTCCCGAGAGGATTTTCCCATGACACATTGGAGCAAGAGTTCACGCAGAGTCTTCACCATCATTTTTAAAATCCTAATCGAAAAAAAAAAATTTCCTTCATAATATTCCTCCATTGCTTCTGTTGATGTTTTCACCTTTCTGCAGGTTGTTAATCCCGAGTTAATATTTCAACGACCCGTTTCGACATGAGGCAGTCCGAACACGACTAATTTCAGCGAGAAAAAGTGATAACACAGTCAATTGAAATCAACGTTGCACACATTACCTTAACATATTCAACATATTAATTTTAATTTGTCTGCAATGAGTAGCTTGTCCGTTTATGCAGATTGGTATCGTTAAAATCGGTGGACATCGAGGCTTCTTCTTCGCTCGACAAGGATCTTTCTTCATATCTCGACTGTTAGATGAGTTGGTTAGTTTGAGGTATGCCAAGTATCTTCCTTCCTAGAAACATGAATCTTTGAAAGACTTCCTCTACAAATAGATATGTCCACTTTCTGGGCGGTTAGCCTTGCCATATTATTTTGATATGGAAAGAGAAAACAGTTCAACAATTTTCATGACAGGAGAAATTAAACATGCTCAAACACTGCGCAAAAAAAATTAACTCACATTATGAAAATCTCAAATTTATTCTACAACTGAAGGTGTTCTCAATGATAATTATTTTTATCAGAATTATGCATGCATATGTTATCCACTTTCAACGTTTTTCTTCAATACAGATGTTTTTTCCCAGCAGGAATAAAAAAAGATGACATTATCAGATTTTGAATGTATTGGCTCCATTCTAAAATCAGTTGTTCTCGATCAATTCTAGTGATCAATAGTTTTTCTTTTGTTTGATTTTCTACACTCGATCACTATGCAACGCGAAACACGCAATTTGACCCAAGAGGAATGTGCCCAAGCGGTAGTTTTGCGAGAAGAAGTGTGGACATACACAAGAGTTGCAGAAAGGTTTGGAGTTTCCCATACAAATGTGTCCAGAATGTTGCAGCGATTCAGGGAGACAGGTATGAATGTCCGAAGACCAGGTCAGGGTAGACCACGGGTAACAATTGTCATTCAAGAACGTTACTTGAGATTTTCTTCGTTGAGACAACGGTTTGCAACCGCTCGCCTCCTTCAAAATCAGCTTGAGCAAACTCATGGGGTGCAAATTAGCACTCAGACAATAAGAAATCGCCTCAGAGAATATGATTTAAGGCCTCGTGTCGCGGCAAGAGGCCCAGTTCTTACCCCAGCCCATCGTTTGGATTTTCCGAGAGAGCATATCCATTGGGAAGAGGCCGATTGGGAAAGAGTTCTCTTCTCAGATGAGTCTAGATTCTGCCTGTACCATTGTGATCGACGTTCCCTTGTATACAGACGTCCACATGAAAGATATGCTCAGTGCAATTTCCTGAATACTACTGATTTCGGGGGAACATCGATTATGGTATGGGATGGAATATCTTTGACTGCTTGCACAGACCTAGTGGTCGTTGATAATGGAGCTATGAATGCTGATAAGTATACAAGGAACATTCTTGAAGACCATGTAGTGCTATTTGCCCCATACATTGGTGAAAATTTCATTTTTATGGACGATAATGCCAGACCCCATCATGCGCGCATTGTTCAGGAGTACCTTGAAGAGGTTGTAGTCTCTCAAATGGAATGGCCAGCAAGAAGTCCAGATCTCAATCCGATTGAGCAGGTTTGGGACAACCTCAATAGAAGGCTGAGAGAGAGTTCAGAAAATCATCCAGCTACTCTTAATGACTTAGGAATCCAACTCGAAGAAATCTGGGAAGTATTAGATCAGAAAATTTCAAGATCACTCATTTTGAGTATGAACCGTCGTTGCCGAGCTGTAATTAACGCAAGGGGTGGAAATACCAAGTATTAAATCAATTATCAGCATTTCAGTATTTTGAAAATTGTTCATTTCTCTTCTTTCACATAAGATTCGGTGAAATCCTGAATTTTTCTTCCATTTAATGTATCTTGTTTCGTTCAAAACCTTCCCGAGAGAACATAAAAAATAAGTTTTGAAGTCAATGTAGAGTTAACTTACATCAAAATTGAGATTTTCAGAATGTGTGTTAATTGTTTTGCGCAGTAGTAGTTCTCAGGGAAATACTACAATGGTTTGCAGATTTCAACAATTTATTAATACAGTGACGTAAGGGGAAAATCACAGCGAAAATGGATTCTTATAAAAATTCAATGAAATCAGTTAATTTGAGGTCATTTGATTGAAAGCATTTATGAACTTTTGTCATGATAGAAATCATCAATTAGATGGAAATTAGACAGACAACTGAATTGGCGTCGATTTTAAAAGATTCGGCAGTGAATATGAGAAGAAAAGATCGTCACTATTCCTATTCACAGTGACTGTGACAGATGAAACTGTCGGCTTTTAGTTGTGATCACCGTTATCGATTGATCGTCCGCCATAAAAATTGGATACTTCAATTGGATAATTGAAATAATTACTTATCTAATATCCACCACTTAAGATTATACGCTTACAGACACCGATCTTTTTCAACGGGTGTTTTCTATTACCGGCAATTATAATAATAGCAATAATGAGTGGTGTATGTTATAATAATGTTATAGGCGTTCTTCGGATGACTCTTTCTTCTGGACGGGAATGCCAATATTGAATACTTATACTCATCGGGACAGGCTCGATACTTTAACAGGGGAAAAATTTCGAGATAAACTGAGCAATGATACTCGTATATACGGTGTGGTACAAAATTTGTAACTGCGTTATTTAAATAACCAGTTTTTATTCCATGAAAATTATACTGTTTTTTTGTCATTTTGACAATTCTCGGAATATGTCGTTATTTTTGGTCCTGAAAAATATTCTGTTTTCTTGTGTTATAACATGTTTGGTTTATCCATGGGAGATGATTGCCTTTCATTGGGGTCCCGTAGCGGTCTTCAAACATCTGAAGTTCCGAAAAATCATCACTAGGATGGTCGTACCTGGTTCGAAAGAACCCTCACGATAGGAGAACAAGGCTGAGAATTTAAATTTGAATATTGAAGGAATTCGAAGGACAAGAGTGATTACGTTCCGAAATTAGCCACTGAACATGGTGTTGAGATCTTCTAAGAAACGCACATGGCAACAGAGGAACTACTTCGGGAAGGGGGACAATTGAAAGTTATGTAATCATTGATTTGTCACTTAGTCCAAATTACGGTTCAGCTTGTTGTGTTATAAGTTTTCTTATGTTCAGCAATTCAAAAAGGGGAAATTGATTGGGTTTTTTCATTTCCTTCAAACATTGTGACATTTCTGTCATATCTTATTTATGAGGAGAGAATTTCTGCAATGGGTGGTTAATTCAAAAACCATTTAATTGATTATAAATAACTAATTTTTTCTGCTTTCGACTTTTTTTATTTCAGATCTAGAATTTCGGGTAGATTGGTGAAGAGTCTGTTTTTTTCAGCTGCCGATAGAAGAACTACATGAAGATGTTCTTCTGATCACGTGAATGTCCTCCAAGATCCTCTGATATGATATTTTTAGTAATTTTTTTTTTCAACACGGGTGAGGTCAGGGTTTTTTTCACTGGGGTTTTTTCCCTTACTTTATTTTATCATACAACAGACCTGTAAGGTTTTTTCAATATGTATTGTATTATTTTAGCTCTTTCAATCAAAAGAATATATATTTTATGAATGAATCGGACATAGAATACGTCAATGCCTTATAAAAGTAGAGGTCACATAATGAGATAAATTTCATGGAAATGTATTTTTTTATTTTATACCAAAAAAAATCAGCTATCCTGATAAAAACACAATTATTTGGATACTTTTGAGTGCATTTTTATTTTGGGATTTCTATCTATGTACACGGGTTTTTTGTTAAAAATTTTGATACAAAAACCCATTATGTTGTGCTCAGTTTTGAAAACCCTGCATATCAATTTGTTTCAAATTTTTTTGAATAATAGAAGAAACTTGAGCACTAATTTGTCAGAGGACAAATCTCTTCAAAAATTTGTCTAATAATGAAAAAAAAAACACTGCGAACGTTTCGGAGTCTAAATCATGTATTGATGAATGTCTATGGAAAAATCAAAAAATTTTAACGATTCTGAAAAGTTTGATGAAATCCAGAAATTGTCTGACGAAGGAGTCTGATTTAGACTCCGAAACGTTACGTAACATTAGAGTTCGAACTGTTTTCTCTGTTATTATTGTTATAGGCCTTTCTTTTATTATGCAAACAAAGTTTACTAATTGTTTCTTGTTTCAGATACTGGGAGAGATATTCCTAAGAAAACTTTCACAAAATTGCAAAGATCTCCTATAAAATATTCCAATAGATATCATGATTTAGTATTGCCTCTCATTCCATTTGAAAGAAATCTGATTTTTTGTGAAGTTTTCATTTCAGTGAACCTTTTGCATTTGTTGTTTAGTACGGCAGTATTGTTTCTCTGTTTGGTTGAGCAGTATTCATGTAAAAAAAATTGATGCCCAACTAAATTTTTCTTTGAGGATCATCACTGGTACTATCAAATCTACACCTATTTCTTGGTTAACAGATCTCTCAGATATTATCCCTCCCCATATTCGCAGAGAGACAACATCTTTGAATTTTTAGAACAAACTTAATTCTTTTCCAAATTCATTTCCCATACTCACCTATTTTCCAGATATTAAGGTCCCCAGATTGAAGTCGCGTAAACCTTTTTGGTCAAATTTTCTAATTAATATGAATAGAAGCGACAAAGAAATTTGGCAATCTGAATGGAATATATGCAATTTTTTCAATAAAGATCTTATTACTGATCCTTCCATCCAAGTTCCTGGTTTTGATCTTCCCAGGAGAATATGGTCTGTTCTAAATCATATTAGAACAGGCCATGGACGATGCAACAGCATGCTCTTCCGATGGAATTCGGTTGAGAGCCCTAGTTGTGAGTGTGGGAAAAATGAGGAGACTATAGAACATCCTATAAATAGTTGTCCCATTTATAAATTTCAAGATGGTTTCGAGGCTATACATAAGGTAACAAATGCATTTCTAAAATGAGTGGTTAATTTCAAAATAATTTTGTATTCTTTTCTGCTTTTGTCTTATTTCATTTCAGATTAATAATTGCCTAGTCGTTTTGTGAAGAATCTGTTTATCTGAGTCTATAGACGGATAACATGAAGATGTTCTCTTAGATCACGCTGATGTCTTTCAAAATTCCCCTGATATTTAATATTGTTAGTAATTTTTTTTCACGTTGAGGTAAGGGTTTTTTCATCTGAGGTTTTTCCCCCTCCTCATTCAATCATTCTGCAGACCTGTATGGTTTCCCTGTGTAGCACCAACCTCAGCTAGGTACCTTTTTGTTTGAATATGAATTGAATTATTTAGCTCTCTGAATCAAAAGAATATATGGACATATAAATATATTTATAAGAATGAAAGTCAATTCTTATTCGAGAAATAGACGATTGATTCTTCAATCTGAAAGATTTATTTTCTTTAACAAACAAACTCTGATATCTTAAAATAATAACTTACGAACCTGAAAGAAATCAAAAACAATGCTATTTCTTCGAGTTCTCAATTTACAATATTTGAAATACGTAATGACATTCATTAATTAACAACTGACAAATCAAGGCATTCTCTAAGTTCAAATCAAATGAAAAATAGAACAGAAAATGGAAAGTAGTTTTTAAAAGAAATGACACTTTTCATTTTTACATATTTTTTCTTTCATTCATTTCTGAAAGCATTTGACGTTTGGACAACGCATCAACGATGTCGTGTGTTTTTCAAAAAACGTAGCGTAAGTCCATCGACTGAATCTATCGAGCGTTCAGGAAACCCGAAAAAAAGAACTTCCGCAATAAATAGAACGAAACAATCTACGCAAATGACAATCTCAATAGCAATCAAGTCTCCGCTACCAGAAGAACACCCAACAATCCCAAAGATTCCCTCAAACGGCCAACAATTATACAAAAAGCGGAACGCGTATTCAAAAATAACTGCGGAAATTCCTCCGTTAATTGCAGTACCGTACCGGTGCGTTTTTGCCGCAGAGCCGATCCAAGTGTGTACGTGTTATTGCGCTTGTAAAACGTTGCAGTATCGTGTTGCCTGGAAAAACTCAGGCCCGATATGAATTCCGAATACGGGAAGATTCTCCCGATACGAACGTCAGCAATAATTATAATTTATAGTTGGGTACACGGGAACTAACACACTCGATAATGGAGAATTAATCGTCAATTGGTTTTTTCGAACCCCCCGTGATTTATGAAATTCGTAGGGCTTCCAGCTTTCGCGAAATGGCTATAGCGAATGTTGGGGAATCCGAGAAAAACACCCATTCGTTATTTATCTGAATCATTACCAGATATCAGCGTCTTAAGAATTATTGTCGTCGAAGTAGGCCTGCAAGTCCAGTCGCGGCTTAAGGGGGCAGTATCCTATCGGATTTCTTCAAAACCTGCATAATTCATCGTTATCTCCTGTGAGTTACTGCAAAAATGCATCAGAATCTTTAAAAATAATAATAAATTATTTTTTTATTTACCAATTTGGAATACAAACAGGGTAAAATACCACAGCAGTAACCACTAACAAATCAAAACATTAAACAAACTAAACGGTGTTCAGATACAGAATAGAAAAATACAATTTTCAAAGTAACAAATAATTCTAAGCAAAATAGTATTAAAAGAGTTGTCATGGCATCTAGGATAATAGCTTAACCAATATCGCCAGTTTCTTATTTATTGAGGTTTTATCATATGGAGAAGGTTCTTATGAAAAAAATAGGAAAGTTGAGTGGGACCTGAGAAAAAATTTGAGAAAAAATGATTGAAGTCCAGCGCATTCGCCAATTCGTAACTAAATTTTTTACATCGATCCACACTGAGAGAACAACTGGTCTAATTGTTTCTGCTATTTTAGTGAAAGTTCGAGGACAGTTTTCAAACATAAACTATATTTCACCATTTACACTATTTCAAATTGGTAATTTCTATTACTCGGAGTGTTGATTTTAAGAACTAAATTTCGTCATTTGAGTTTGAATTTCGAAAAGTTTTGGAACACTCGATTTTTCGGCACAAGAAAATAAAAACTTTTCATGCTTTGAAAATTAGCATTTATAAATATTCTTTTGATTCAGAGAGTTAAAATAATACGATACATATTGAAACAAAAAAGAATCTAGGTGAAGTTGGTGCAACATACAGGTCTGCAGCATGATTAAATGAGGAAAGGGAAAAAACCTCAGCTGAAAAAAAAATTCTTACTTCGCCCGTGAAGAGAAAATTTAATAAAAACATTAAATATCAGGGAAATCTCGGAAGACATCATCTTCATGTAATCTGTCTATGGACTCAAATAAGCAGATTCTTCACAAAACGACTCGCAATTATTAATCTGAAATGAAAAAAGACAAAAGCAGAAAGGAAACCAATTATTTAGAATGAATTAAATTATTTCGAAATCAACCACCCATTTCAGAAATGCATTTGTTACTTTATGTATAGCCTCGAAACCATCTTGAAATTTATTAATGGGGCAACTATTTATAAGATGTTCTATAGTCTCCTCATTTTCCAGACACTCATAACTAGGGCTCTCAACCGAATTCCATCAGAAGAGCATGCTGTTGCATCGTCCATGGCCTGTTCTAATACGATTTAGAACAGACCATATTCTCCTGGGAAGATCAAAACCAGGAACTCTGATGGAAGGATCAGTAATAAGATCTTTATTGAAAAAATTGCATACATTCCATTCAGATTACCAAATTTCTCTGTCTCTTCTGTTCATATCATTTAGAAAATTTGACCAAAAGGTTTATTCGACTTCAATCTGGGGACCTTATTTTCTGGAATATAGGTGACTATGGGAAATGAAATTGGAAAGGAATTTGATTTATTTCGAAAATTCAAAGCTATTGTCTCTCTGCGAATATGGGGAGGGATAATATTTGAGGGGACTGGTAACCAAGGAGTAGGAGTAGATTTGAAAGTACCCGTGATAATCTAAATATGGAGCAGAAAAAACCGCATCACCTAAAGTCAATAACATTGGCCTATTATGACTACGCGGAAAATACCCAAAAATTTTTCGATTAACTTTTAGAGGTTTTGAAGATATATCATACGAAACTGAGCAGAGATCAGGATTATAGCATCTATTCCTTATTGCAGAATGGAAAGAAGGAAAGAAGGTGTATCTTAAGCATCAAAAATTAAAAAATAATCATTGTCTTCCTACAAAATTATCAATTATTATACACTCCCCGTCAATAAATTCCGTACAGGCAAAATTTTTGTCAAATTCAACACCCTGTATCTTTTTTCGTGGTTCTCCGATTTCGTTGAAATTTTCACCAGGTATAGTATTGGGTATTTTTATATTAACCTGAAATTTACTTCTTGAAAACACCTGTAGTTCATCCGTTATATAGGGTGAAACAAAACCTTTTTTTATACCCTTCATTTCTAAACACCCTGTGGCGAATTTGAGGCAAAAAATTTGATATCATTCAGTTTCAATTCGAAGTGTGACCTTTTCTTAACAAAATGTTTTTTGAATTACGTCAGTATCTGCTTTAAAAAAAGATACACATTTTCAAAGAAAGTGTTGCAATTTTTCAATTTTTATAACAATTTAAAACATTATGATACCTTATCGACTAGTAAACATAAACAAACATCTGAAAATTAATAGCGTGTATTTCCACCTCTCTTTCTCATCACTTCTACCATACGACGTCGAATATTTTCAATGCATTTTCGAATTGCTTCTGGGGGAATATTTTTCCGTTCTTCAAGAGGGCTGTTCGTAAATCGGGCAAGGTGTTGTGCTGCCGATTTCGAACATGTCTACCTAGCATATCCCATACATGTTCAATTGGATTTAAATCCGGACTTCTGGCTGGCCACACGAATCGTTGAATATTCGCCTCTTCTAAGTGTTCTGTTACAACCCGTGCAACGTAAGGCCTAGCATTGTTCTGCATTAACAGAAATTGTTGCTTCCCTCAGAAGCAATTCGTAAATGCATTGAAAGTATGCCACGTCGTATGTTAGAAGTGATGAGAAAGTGAGGTGGAAATACCGGCTATTAATTTTCAGATGTTTGTTTATGTTTACTAGTCGATAAGGTATTGTAATGTTTTAAATTGTTATAAAAATTGAAAAAATGCAACGATTTCTTTGAAAATGTGTATCTCTTTTTTTAAAGCAGATACTGACGTAAATCAAGAAACATTTTGTTGAGAAAGGGTCACAGTTCAAATTAAAACTGAATGATATCAAATTTTCCGCAATTCACCACAGGGTATTTAGAAATGAAATGTATAAAACAAGGATTTGTTTCACCTTGTATAACGGATGAACTACATTTATTTTCGCAAAGTAAATTTCAGGTTAATATAACAAGACCCAATACTATACCTGGTGAAAATTTCAACAAATCGGCGAACCACGAAAAAAGATACAGGGTGTTGAATTTGACAAAAATTTTGCCTGTCCGGAATTTATTGACGGGGAGTATATTATTAAGAATAACAAAGAATGAGCAGTTCTGCTGAAGCAAATGAAATGAAGAATATCAAACAACTGAAAAGACAATAAAATTCAACGATACTATTTCACACTCACAATTAGGGCTCAACCGATTCTTCTATAGTTGATTCGATTCTAAATATCAGTCTCTCTAAAACTTTGATATGCGGCTGATAAATCCACAAATGCTGTCCCTGTTTTTATTGAATTCTGATTCAATAAATGTGGTGAGGCTAAGAACCTGACCACAACAATTCCTATTTTTCCTGAAACTCCCCTGACAATTCTGTAATGATTGTTCTATAGTTGAGTCTATTCTAAATAGAATAAATTTCTCTTTGCGGAATTTGGTCAGAAAATCGCCGGAATTTAATATACCATTATAAAAAGATAATAACCAAGTTAGGGCTTTTTTTCTCAAATGTATGATGGGAAGCCAGTGCAAAATAATCCCCATAATTGAATTTTTCTAAAGGAATTGTTGGCATTTCACACAAATATGAATTTAAACGAAGAGGTGCTAAAACTGAACCATTTTTCAACATTTTGAAACCCAGAATGCATGGAAATGCATACATACATACATACATACATTTCATATGAATATAAAATTCATAAATTAAACCATCTATTCATGCTGTATCGTGTGCTGTGGATAAATAAATCAACAAATGCTGGGGGTTGCTGATCTAAGGGTCGGTCTACCTGAACCAGGCGACGACAGACGCGTGCACAGCGTATCCCGTTACAATAAAACAATAAAAGGGGGTCGTATTGATATCCATCTGAAACGTGGACGGCTAATTATGGATGGTCTGGCGTGTGCCGCAGTCGTTACCCATTAATGACCCCGTCATATGGTGAAGACCGGTAATATTGTAAGTTAATAATAGCGCCTAAAAGGCGGCAATTTCGGATGCCGTTGAGGTACTTTGGTTAATTCGAACGGGAAATCTGGCGCTAAAAAATGAGAACTAACAATATTTTTCGATACCTAGGTGAATCATTCGAAAAAATCCACTGAAATTACTCTTCGTGGATCAGATTGTCCATTTGACCTTGTCGTTAGATTTCAAGGTCATGTGGATTTTTTTAATGAAAAATATAAATTTTTTTTGCAGAATCATATTCTACAAGAAAAACTAAGGACCTTTTGTATTTTTCATTTTTTCCATGGAGGTCATAATTGTGGAAATACGACGTGTTTCATGCTCAGAATGACCATGATGAAAATCTTCTGCATTCATACCGCTGAACATATTTGTAGAAGTGATTATTCATGGAGAAACGAATTAAATGATGATGAATAATAAGAAGGAACAAATGAATAAGAAAAAATAATATCTACTTATATATACACAATCTTAAATTTACAATTATGAACCTGTTAACTGTTTGCTGTGGATTAAAATACCAAAATTGAAAATGTCCATGTGCGTTGAAAAAAAATAAAACAATTCGTTTTTCATCTTGAAATGGGACAACTATTTTTAAGATGTTCTATTGTCTCCTCAACCTCCCCAAACTAACGAGTAGAGCTTGTAACCGAATTTCACCTGAAAATCATGGTGTGTTACAACGTCCATGGCCTGTTGTAATTCGATTTTGAACAGACAAGATCTGTGTTGAAAAATTTGCATGTGCTTCATTCAAATTGAAAAATTTTCTTGTCGATTGAAAAATTTGACCAAAATGGTTTAGGCGACTGGTTAGGGACTTTATATATTATCTGAAATATAGGTGAGTATGAGAAATGAATTTGGAAAAGCATTAAATTTGTTCCAAAAATTCAAAGTTGCTGTCTCTCTGCGAATATTAATTCATTTAATGGAAAAAAAAGGAAGAAAGATGATTTTATCTGTTTTACACGAAAATTAATATTCCACGAGAAAAATAATTTGCTCCACATGAGTGAGGGGGATACTGACTTGAATTGACAAAAAAATCAGATTAAATGAGAATTTGTGATGAAAATTCATATTGAATTGATTTTAGCCTGTAGTTCTGCAGCGTATATAGGCTGGTTTAGAAGAATTGAGTAAACCAATGAAATTTTATTCCCAGAGAATTCAACCATTTTAAGAATATCACTAAAATGTATGGCCTCCACAGGCATCAATAACATCTTCACATTTTCTTTGCATACTACACATGAGGTAGATGAATATTTCTAGAGGAATTTGATGCCATAAATGGGGCAGAAGCTCTCTCAGATCATTTAAGGATTCTGGGGTAGGCTGATGATTATCTAATCTTCTTTGGAGCATATCCCATGCATGTTCCATGCAATTCAAATCTGGTGAGTGCGGAGGTATTGGTAAATGTGGAATACCAAGCTCCTCGCGCACATTCTCAACTATAGCTGCACGGTGCGATCTAGTGTTATCGCCTAGAAATTGAAAAGTTTCACCAATAGCAGCGTGAAAATTTGGAAAAAACATTGTCGATGACATGCTCCCTATAGTGTAAGGAGTTCATATTCCCAGGACAAATGTGTAGATCTGTGAGCCCGTTGAAACATATCCCGGCCCATACCATAACACTACCCCCTCGGAATGGATGGACTTCTTGGACATAGCGACGATTACGGGGTATGCGTGGGATTGTCCATACCCTCATTCTTCGAGAATCTGAAAATCGTCCATATCTGGATTCATCTGTGAAAAAGACAATACGCCATTGATCGTTCCAATTGATATGTTGCCTTGGCTATTCCAGTCTTATGGTCGCGTGTTGATGGAACTCCTCTTAATGGACGTCTAGAACCTAGATTCACCTCTCTCAAACGTCGTCTGATGGTTTCGATTTAAACTTGGACCCCGCCTGCATTTTGAAGAGTATTCCTTAGCATTCTACACATAGTGTAGGCTTTCTTCTCGCCGAAACAGTGATGAAACGATCCTTAGCAGGTGTTGTTTTTCGTCGCCCACCAAGCCTTGGTCTTTCCAACAAGGAACCTGTCTCCCTGAACCTATTCCAAAGTCGAGATATCACACTTTGGCCGACTTGGAGCCTTTCCGCTACAACAACCTGAGTTAGGCCACCCTGTAGCATTCCGATAGCCCTATTAGCCTCAGCGTTTGTTAATTCACGTCTTGGCCTTTTCAGAAAACTCAATTCAAATCGGAGTCGTTGATAAACTGACTCCATTTCAAAATAAGAACATTCATAAAGCATATAAAAAGAACCAAACTTCGAAAAAAAAACGAAATGTCTCATACTGATTTTTATTGGATCGATTCAAGTTGTTATTGAGTTTTAAATGATTTTACAGCGATTTTTTCGCAAATTTCTCTCTTTTCAAAACGATTGAATATATGACTTCGAAGTGACCTTCAATTGAACTCCAAGGTCATATCAAAGACGGTATGTCAATATTTGATTCCTGCAGTATTGATAGAGTGTATTTCACAGCTAATGAGTCTCATTCATTCACTGCCATAAAACTACTGGGTTTTTTTCCAATATCGGGAATACTTTTTTCTCTAAGAAATCTCTGAAGTATCCTTCTGCAACAGAACTTACTCTACTGTAAGAAGAACTGCAAAATAACGATGTCTAGGACATACAAAGTGTAGCACGTGGTGTTTTTTTTTCGAACTCATATACAGCAAGACCATTATACACTCTCATATTGACTTAAGTCTAGAGAATCACTCCAGAAAAGGTATAGCTAATGCAAGTAATTCCTATGTCAACAGACTGCTCGAATGGCTAGTATCTTCAGCCTGTTAATGAACGGATTGTAGAGGCACACTTTATTAGTTTGGTTTTTCTGAAAGCTCTATACATTTGTTGATAATTAATAACACCTAATGAGCAGTAATGATTGTAGGAATGCGGGATGTTCAACCATTCACATGGAATATTCAACATTATGCTAAGAGCTCAGTCGTAAAGAAGTGAAAGATGTTTGATATTGTGGTGAGGCTATATATTGACTTAGGAGCCAATTTGATTTCACCGATTAAATTAACAGATTTTTAGACGATACGAGTGTCCTTTATCGAGATAAATCCTGGATGAATGCGAAAAAAATTAAGGTGGGAAGACACATTACCGCGCAATATTCTGATTGCATGTACTTGTAAATCTCAATATATAAAACTAAGTCAGCCATTTTTTAGTTACACCATTTATAACCCAAGATTGGATGAACTGTTTGTTATGAAAGTTTTTTTTTGGATTCTTCTACGGCGGGGTTAACATAAAATACATAAAACTGAAAAATTTGATGAAATGGAAAAATAATATTAAATAATTCTCCTTCTTGCGAATACATTTTCTAATAATATTAACGCATCTCTGTCCATGTGTTATTACACCTATCTTTCTTCCGAACACTACTGAAAATTTTATAACGAAATGTTCTGAACAAATCCCCGATCTACAATTAGTATCGCCACTAGATAGCATTCATTGATATAGATAGTTATCTGTATCTATGATGGCAATGTAAATTGTTGTGTATTTTGAGTTGTCTAAACGTCCGAATCAAGACATTGACATTTTCTATCGAACACACAAAAATACAATGGGTGTTTCCAAATGACTTTGAAGCAGATATAATTCAAGGAAGTGGATTCAATCCAACATTGTAGGTAAGAATATAATATCAACATTAATAATTTCAAATCACCTATTTTGTCTTCCCTTTCAGCTATTTAGTTCCGAGGCCAGATTCACCATCGAATTGGATCACTTGAAAATGCACATCATGAACTCCTCCAAATTTACTTCATATAACCCATAAGGATCAACGTCAATCAATTGAGGCAGATGTGAGAAGAATAATTCTGCAAGATCTGCATCAACTACTTCATGAACATCATGCATTGGTTCGATTGTTTAAAACTGCTTTGGAACGTATGCCGAGTGACGATCACAAGGTTGTGATTAGAGCAGTTAAACGTCTTGTTGGAGCACATGACTCCAATTCAACGCCCCTACAATAGACGAAGTGGCAATTGTGATTGTAGGTGAAAACTTGGAAACGCGTGATATTGTTCTTACGCGTCGCAATTCTGGAGAATTGCAACGAATATATGAAACACACCGTTTATACGATGCTCTATAATACCCGCTGATGTTTTGGAGAGGTGATGATGGATATTACTTCAATATCGAGATGATAAATTCATTGAATGGTGAGTACCTTTATGAAAAATTTAAAATGTCTACTTTACAAATTTGAATTATTTGATTTTAGGCCAAGAAAGCACCAAGAAAGTGAGCTCGATGAATTATTATTCATTTCATTTAATGGTTCGTTAAAATGCTGATAATTATTTGCTGAGATTTCGTCGATTGTTGCAGCAGTATTTTGTAGACATGTATCGTGAAACTAGCTTCCTGTTGAATTTTTTGTTATCTCAAATGAATTAATCCAAACAAGAAATTAAAAATAAGGAAATTTTCAATTTGCCTGAATAATACATTAATCCTAAATCTGTATATCTACACAAAAACAAGTTTTCTCTGATTAGGTATAGAAAAATATCGAATTATCCTTTTTATATTGAAAAATATATAGGTAATTCTTGGATAATATTCAATGTCAGCGATGTCACGTTGATTAATTCATTTCAAAATTTGTTTCGGAAATTGTTGATTCGGAAAATCATCAGTTTTGGTCTGCTGTTATATATAATTACTTAATGTGAGGTGTTGAGCTTTTGTTGTTGTCTTAATTTTTCTATCCATGAATCAATGGCATATTTGATATGTTAATAGTTCCGATGAAAGGTTGATATTAAATGGAATAACCAACTCAATTTGACAACATAATTTGGGGCAGAAATGTGTTATATTAGGATTCAGGAAGTTTTCAACAATATCATAATTAAAACCAGGAAAATTAATTGAGGGGTGAATTAGACAACTTTGTTAATTCCTTTCAAATACTGAGTAGTATTTTATGGTGCTATATCCATCGCTTCATCAATTCAAAAAGTCCCCAATAACTCCTGTAACACCATTCACCAATCGAAAGTCCTAATTACCGACCTTTCGTCACAAAAAAATAACTGCAGTACAAACACAATAAACGACAAAGTTGGCTACTTAAGAATATTCATAACATCTTCATAACTAAGGTAGGAGGTGTGAAATAGAGATCAACATCCATATTTATACATCGTATATCACGTCGTTAAATGTTGAAAGAACAAATATTTACCCTTGTAATGCATATTCATTAGAAATATATGTCGGATTTTTAGGTCTGACAGAAGTGTGTTGTTGTTGTCGGGATTTCACAAAAATTCTGAGGCATTTTATGAGAATTTTATATCCCTGGATGGGTCTATCCGGAATTGTTCTGCAAAAATACATCGAAATGTCATCACTCTAGATGGAAACTATGTTGAAGAATAAAATGATTTTTGCTTGAAAAAATTGTGTTTTCTTTTCTGGACCAAGAAATTTTTAAACTTTGTATGATTCTCGTCACTTTTCCTGTGAAAACTTGATTTTTTAATAGTAAAGAACACCCAATAGGATTCACAATGGAATTGGAACAGGATAATTATACTTTGCTCATCAGATGTTTCAATGAAATGAAATGCCTATTCGTATTTGGATTGATTTGTTGAGGAAAGAACTGATATCGAAAAATTTCGAAATAGATCAATGCCACCATTATCGTCATATATATATATATATATTCTTTTGAATAAGAGAGCTAAAATAATACAATAAATGTTGAAACAAGTAATGAATGGTCACCATGAATTGACAAATGTTAATTGATGAATCAAACAATTTTCACTATCCTGAGTGCGTTCCATTCAGATTGCCAAATGTCCTTGTCGCTTTCATTTATAGTGATTAAAAAATCCTGAAATTCATAAATGGGACAACTATTTATAAGATGTTCTATAGTCTCCTCATTTTCTCCACACTCACAACTAGGGCTCCCAACCGAATTCCATCGGAAGAGCATGCTGTTGCATCGTCCATGGCTTGTTCTAATACGATTTAGAACAGACCATATTCTCCTGGAATGGTCAAAACCAGGAACTCTGATGGGAGGATCAGTAATAAGATCTTCATTGAAAAAATTGCATACATTCCATTCAGATTGCTAAATTTCCTTGTCGCTCCTATTCATATCAATTAGAAAATTTGACCAAAAAGGTTTACGCGACTTCAATCTAGGGACCTTATTATTTGGAATATAGGTGAGTATGGGAAATGAATTTGGAAAGGAAATAAATTTGTTCCAAGAATTCAAAGTTGTTGTCTCTCTGTAAATATGGGGAGGGACAATATTTGAGAGGACTGGTAACCAAGGAGTAGGTATAGATTTGATAGTTCCAGTGATATTCGTCATAGAAAAATTTAGTTGGGCATCAATTTTTTTACATGAACACTGTCCAACCAAACAGGGCAATAATATTCAGCAGCAGAAAAAGCCAAAGCTAGCGCTGCCGTACGAAGTATTGTTGCATCAGCGCCCCATGAAGAACCAGCTAGTTTCTGAAGAATATTGTTTCCCGTTTTAAGCTTCAAACGCAAATCATCTGAATGGGCATTGAAATTAAAAAAAGAATAAAGTTTGGCTCCGAAATAACCTACTATCTTTTTTCTTTGGTGCTGTATCAAAGGATGAATATTGAAGGAATTAAATGGAGTTCCAAAATATAAAGTTAGTTTATTTGGTCACGTATACTTTAAGAACAATTGAGTTGGATGAGCTTTGAATACTGTTTCCATAAAGTTCATCTTTTATAAGAGCTAAAACATAACGGCCAACTCACAAAAGAGACTTTCGTATAGATCTTCTGGCAGAAGAAAGTGTACAAAGTGTCCGATGCAGTCGTTCGTCAATCTAATAAGGTGTAATTATCATCTGTCGAATGATTTCTCATGTCAAACATATCTACCACCGGTAAGAACGAATATGGAGGATTTGTGCATGAAATTTTTACCCCAAGGAGGGTCATTACGCTCCTAAATGGACAAAACATAGCGGTTATTCGGTCATTCTTGAAATACACAAGGCCTTTTCCAGCGGCGGATCAAGAGTTCTTGCATTTTGTGCAGCACGCAGAAGTAGTTGTTGAAATTCTAAATTTTTTTTCATAAAACATATATAGTATAGCAAGGAGTAAATGGTTGAAATTTGGAAAAAGAAAATGAATAGTTTACAATTTTTTTATCAAATTTGTTAATAATGTGATTGTTCAACTGAAATAACTCGAAATCTACAAGAGCAGCATCTAGCTCATTCTATAATCTTTGTTTGTGTGTTTTTCTGTTATAAATTTTGTGTTAAAAACTGGCCGACATTCAGAATGCATGGTGATCAATTGCAAAAATAACAGAAAGAATAATCTTGAATGTGCATTCTTTTCATTACCAAAGAGAATGGAAATGTAAGTTTTGAAACTCGTATCATGTAACTGTCTTGTTCATTGCTTTTTATTTTCAGTGCTGTCAAACGAATAGAGTTTTCGGGGCAAAAATATATTGTTCTGGATAACGCCTGAAGAACTCTTGCTGGGCTGACCTACAGGTCTTGTTGTACACCTCTGATATTTTGTTCACGAACCGAATCTTCTTCGGTCTGATTCATTAGTAAAAAATTTCACTCATAGAGGCAATGGTGGTCAGAAGAACGACTTATAGAGGTGGGGGTTCTCTTGACGACCCTTACAGCAGTTCGACTCATCTACTAGACCCTCTAGATTCATTGAGGTGAAAATACACCAGGTAAGATATGTATGAATCGGGTCCATTTCATCTGGTGTTCATTGTATGAATAAGTTCTTGAAATTGTTATAATAATTCTCTAATATGTGAAAAAAATTTTGAAATGTTTTCAATTTCATAGTTGTTGTATTGTAGTTGATTTTACACAATCATTTCGAATGGAAATATAAAGAATCCAGAAGCGTATTTCATTTGATTCAAAACAATGTGTAGATGAAAAATATCATATGGGAAGTTTCATTCGAATTTCGCTCCTATTAAAATAGTTTTCTGTACTGAATAATGTTTTCAATTTAAAAATTTGCAAAAACGACTACAATATTCAAGTAACAAAAATGTTTACATATAATAACTTTCACGATTTTGCTCCCAATTGCATCAGTATTACCCAGAAAAATTTAAAATATAAACATTTCCTTTTGGTTGTTGCAGCTCCTTATATTTGTCAATTTGTCAGTTAGTCAATTTTAGCTACTTCTTCAGTTAATGGAGGAGGTGATATCATCCAACTGATATTTCGAGGGAGTTGAAAAAGTTCTTATACAGTCGAGGGATACAGTGAAAAAAGCATTAGTAAAAAATTGAATTGGCACAAGAAATCTTGTTTAAATTAGAATCATCTGAAATAGAAATTGTTGAATCAGTAACATTGCGGAACACACAATTTCAAACTCATATTTACTTTCTAAACCGTCTGAAATTGTCATGGAAAATTGTACCTTCAATTCTCATTCATCAAATTTAATGAATTTTCGGAAATATGTAAAATGCTCCAGTGTAGAATAATTTTTGTTTGTGAGACCCCCCGATGACGAGCCGCCCCTGCGTTTTCAACCTCAACGCCGCCATTCAGCGGCCGGCTTTGTGGCGATTTGCATTGTTGACTTTTTGCCTAGCGGGATCCACCACCTGAAGAAGATCGATACTAGATAGACGTAGATTCAATCAATTAGTGTATGCCCATTATAATACGGCTTAAGACGGGCGGCTATCTGTGTAAAATACCGACATTCGAAGAGGCTAATTCGTGAGAAAATTCAGTGCGCATAAATGAATCCATAATCGAGTGAAACGGGCTTAACAACCAATGGCATTGTTTATTTTAAATTGATTTATTGCTGTGTGGAGAATCCGTTGAGGATGTTTCTCTCAGTTGTCGCAACACCGATTGTGGATGAAGAAAAATCGAATTTTACATAAAAGAGAGAAAAAAAAACAAAAAAGAAAGGAAAAATAAATTGAAAATTAACCCTGATGATAAAAATTGAAAAACATATTCTTAAACAGAACCGGGACAGAAGATCAGATATAAGAATCAATTGATGATGCTTGTAGCTATCTTTGGACATTATTTGTTTGGAGACTTCAATGATGGGTGAGGCGAGAAACTGATGCAGTGATAAATAAACTTTCTAATATAACTCAGAATGAAGAGCTCAGCTAATGAAAACGGAGATTCTAGCATACTCTAAGATTTATATCAGTTTTGTATTTATCAGAAAATGAATGAAAATAACACATTATGAAGCCGAGGTTGTTGGATGAGTTCCTATCGGAAAAAGAAATAGCAATCTGAATGATATCTACCTGATCTGCTTGAGAAAGCAGGAAAAACGTATATTTGGAGCTGGAGAATTTCAGAAACAAACGAAAAAATTTTTTATTGTCGATGCAAAAGGTTGAAAAATGTAAACCCCAAATATTTTGGTCATCTGCCATAATCAGACAGGTAATTTCAGCGAAAACAACTCCTGAAAGACTAACTCTTGAAGATGCCAGATACTCGTATTGGATATATTTTTTCATATTTTCCTTCAAATTAAGATTTGATTACTACCCAAGATGTCAAATGTGCTGATATTTTTCAATGAATGGAAAGAACTGTTCAAAATTTTGTATGAAAATCAATTGATAATGCTCGCAGCTATCTTGGGACATTATTGTTCGGAGACTTCAATGATGGATGAGGCGAGAAATTTCAACTTTTCAGTAGGTTTAAACTCAGTCTAGAAAAAATTTATGAAAGATGATATGTTACCGTTTTTTCACGTTTGATTAAGTCATGAATTCATAAAAAAATGCATAAATGAAATCGGAAGGCACTGTTATGAATGATATCTAGCTTGAGAAAGCAGAAAAATTCGAATTTTTGACTCTAAAAATTTTCAGAATCAAACTATAAAAGTTCTTGTGCTGAAAACATTTAACCCTTACATGTTGCAAACTACCCTAAATGTTTAAATCTCAGGATAATTTCAAACGGTTCGGGAGAATTGCTTAAGATTTGATGTGAAAATCAATGATAATGGCAGCAGTAGGTACCTATATAGATATTTTTTTGATTCAGAGAGCTAAAATAATACAATATATATTGAAACAAAAAAGGACCTAGCTGGGGTTGGTCCAACACAGAAAAACCATACAGGTTTGCAGTATGATTAAATGAGGAAAAGGAAAAAGCCTCTGCTGGAAAAACCCTTACCTCGCCCGTGAAAAAAAATTTCCTAAAATATTGAATATCAGGAAAATTTTGAAAGACATCAGTGTCACCTGAGAGAACAGCTTCATGTTATCCGTCGGTGGGCTTAGATAAACAGATTCTTAACAAAAACGACTCGCAGTTCCAAATCTGAAATGAAAAAAAACAAAAGCAGAAAAGAAACCAACTTTTTAGAATAAATTAAATAATTTTGAAATTAACCATCCATTTCAGAAATACATTTGGTACTTTGTATATAGTAGTTATATTGGGACTTGTAGAGACTTCAATGATGGGTGAAGCAAGAAACCGATTTATTAAAAAATACATTTTTTAATATGCCTAACTCAGAATATAAACAATGAGATCTTTCCATTCTCTCAAGTTTATTATCAATTATGTATTTATTAGAAAATGAATTGAAATACAGTTACTCAATATTGAATAAGTTCCGTTTTTACTTGGGTAAAAATAAATGACCATCCAAATGATATTTAGCTGGGGTGCTTGAAAAGGAAGCGAAAATTTGATTTTTTGGAGCTGTAGAATTTCATGATCACACGATAAATTTTCTTATTATCGATGATTAAGGCTCACTTTCAGAGAGTGCTACTAAAAACTTCAGATATTTTCAAAACACTCATTAGATTTTGAATTTTTTCTAGTATTTTTATCTGAACTTAGCTTTTATATTACCCAAGATGTTTAGATGTGCAGATATTTAAAACTGCTCAAGATTCGATATGAAAATCAATTGATAAGGCCTGAAGCTGTCTTGCGACAATATTTATTTAGAGACTTCGATGATGGGTGAGGCGAGAAACTAATGCAGGGCAAAATGAAGTCAGAATGAGAATTCTTATCAAGGCTTTTTGTGAAGTAAAACGTAATTTTCAGTGTTTCGGCATTTTATTTTTTGAAGTTAATTTTTTTTAATGTTTTTTCTTACTGAATTCTTATCACCCAATATTCCCATACATTATTCATATGTTAGAGGGAACCAATAAACTTAATTATTATTACTTTCGCTGGGACATTCCCCTTTCAACCCCTCCGTTAATCCGTTCGCTAGATCCAGTGGCTTAACGGTCGACGCGGTGTCAGCAGATGCCTTAATTAAATTCCGGAGATGACCGACTAGATTAGATGCTAGCCGCGATACGATGAATATGGATGTTCCTGACCTGCCAGCCTTTTCGACCAGCTCGCAGGGTGCCTTGGAAACGTTGGTCGTTAGTAATTTTCTTCGAATCGACTGTCCTAAAGGTGTTTCGGGAATGAAACGATTAAAAAACGTGCACTTGTCTTTTTATGCACAGGGTGACTTGTGCTTGTAGGGATGTTTTAGAAGCATATCCCTTGAATGGAAGTAGGTCCCAAAAATATTTTCATTTTGACAATTTTCAGCTTACTTAGTCTCAGTGATTTAAGCAATTTTATTATTCACTGGATTGGTTTCTCGCCTCACCTATCATTGAAGTCTCCGAACAATTATTGTGCCAGGTATCAATCGATTTTCATATTATTAAATTTTGTATAGTTTTTCCGTTTAGTTCGAAAATATTAATGAATTTCAGAAACTGAAGCATTCATAAGAATAGATAAAAACATGGTGAGAATTGGTTTTTTTGATTCTGAAATTCTTCAGCTTCAAAAATTCAAATATTTTCAGCTCTCTTAAGCAGGGTAGCTAGGTATCATTCGGCTGGGGTATTTCTTTTTATCGATGTAGAACAATCACTTATAGAACATTGAACTGAATATACCAATGAGTTTTATCCATTCATTTTCAAATAAATACTAACAGCAAACCTGAGAGAATGGTAAGATCTCATTTTTATTCTGAGTTTTATTTTGGATAGTTTATTTTTTCACTGCATTAGTTTCTCGCCTCGCCCATCATCGAAGTCTCCAAACAAGACAGCTCCAGTCTTTATCAATTGATTTTCATATCGAATTTTGAGCAGTGATTTCGTTTCTAATATCTGCACATCTAAACATCTTGGATAATATAAAAGCTGAGTTTAGATGAAAATACTTGAAAAAACTCAAAGTGTAATGAGTGTTTTGGAAATATCTGAAGTTTTTGGTAGCACCCTATGAAACTGAGCCTTTAGCATCGATAAAGCTGATGAAATTCCCCAGCTCCAAAAAATCAAATTTCTGCTACTTTCTGAAGCAACCCAGCTAAAGATCATTTGGCTGGTTATTTATTTTTACCCAAGTAAAACAGGAACTTATTCAATATTGAGTAACTGTTTTTCAATTCATTTTCTAATGAATACATAACTGATAGAAAACTTAAGAGAATGGAAAGATCTCATTGTTCATAATCTGAATAAGGCATAATAAAAAATTCATTTTCCAATATATCGGTTTCTCACTTCACCCATCATTGAAGTCTCCACAAGTCCCAATATAACTGCTGCCATTATCAATTGATTTTCACATCAAATCTTGAGCAATTCTGCGGAACCGTTTGAAATTATTCTGACATTTGAACGTCTAGGGTAGTCTCCAACATGTTAGGGTTAAATTTTTTAGCCTTTTCCATCGACAACAAGAAATTTTTTCGTTTGGTTCTGAAATTATTCAGCTTCAAAAATACGATTCTTCTGCTTTCTCAAGTAGATCAGCTAGATATCATGTAGATTGCTATTTCTTTTTTCGGGGTAAAAAAGGAACTCATTTAACAACTTAGCGTCCTCAGCTTATAAATCTGTTGTTTTTATCCATTTTCTGATAAATACAAAACTGATATAAACCTAAAAGAATAGTAAAATCTCATTTTTCATTAGCTTTTTATTTCGAGTTATATCAGAAAGTTAATTTATCACTGCATTTGTTTCTCGTCTCACCCATCATTGAAGTCTCCAAACAAATAATTTCCCAAGATAGCTGCAGGCATTATCAGTTGATTTGCATATATCTTGAAGTTTTGTTCGTGAATATCAGCAGATTTTATCATCTTATGTAGTGTCAAAGCTAAATTCGAATAAAAATATCAACAATCAAAATCTAATGAAATGGAAATATCTGATTTTTTTTGTAGCACTTTATGAGACGGGTTCTATAACCTTAATATATTGTTGGAGGTATATTTTTCGACCCTTTTGCATCTATAAATAGAAGTCTTTTGACTCTTGAATTTTTCAGCCTCAAAAATGCAAAATTTTTTCTGCTTTCTCAAATGCATCAGCTAGATATTGATTCGCTTACTATTTTTTTCTACCGATAAGAAACAGAAAGTTTCATTCGTTTTCTAAAAAATACATAACTGATAGAATAATTGAGTGATAAAATTCTGTTCTACATATTTTTTTATTCTGTGGTAGGTTGATAAAAGTGTTTATTTTTCACTGAATCAGTTTAATTTTCATATGAAATCTCGAGCAGATTTTTAACATCTTAATAAGTCGCAGGGCTAAATTCAAATGAGGATATCAAAAAAAAAAAATGAATTTTCAAGAAAATTATTGTTTTGCTAGGTTTGTGCTAATTAGTGCTGTTGGAATTTTGTATTTATTCCATACGTTTCTCAAGATATTTTACAAAATGTGATTTTCAATTTGTAGATCAGGAAATTTTTGATATGATTTTTATTTCTAAACTCACTAGGGTGGTTATGAATATTGTCATGATATTTTCAACAGTGTGCAATATCATTTATCATGTGAAACTTGTGAATGAACGATTTTTACAGTTTTAAAAAGATGCTTCGAGGATCGAGCGAGGAACTTGATCTCTATACAAACACGAGAACCCCCAATACTAGCGTAGTATCTCTTGAAGGGGTGTTACACCATCTCCCTCCCAACTTACAATGGCACGTGGCCAACATAAGGTGTTTATGTAAAAGAATGCCGACACGAGAGATAAAGGTGAACAGATGCTACCAGCCAGGTCCGACCTCAGGTAAATTTTCCAACGGACAATGTCCCTTAAAAATGGCGCGTCTTTGACCTAAACACATATTTTTATTTTAACAATAGATTCTTGAGGTCAAAGAAAAGACTTTTTAAGTTCGGGCTAGAGAAAAAATATAGTCATTTTGATCTCTCATAATGAGGAAAAATACCACTTAATCATTTCAAGATTTGCCTTCAGCATAGGACTCAGTATGGCAAAGTGTTTTGTGAACTGAATACTCAATTTAATTGTTGAAAAATATATTGATTATCGAAAACTATGTATCAGATGAAAGATTTCGAGTTTTTATTGATGATGAAAGTCGAAATTTCAAAACTGAATTATGATCTGACATTGAAAGAGTCTTCCACGCTTATTAGCCGTGGTCCATTAGGAATTATTTCACCTAACGTTTCGCCTACAACTGCAGAAGGCATCTTCAGAGGATTCTTGGTATGAGGTTGTAACTCGACCGCTGAATTTCTGACACTGACGTGTTCGAACCGGAAGTGTTATCTACACCCCGGTTAATGCCTGGAAAAGATGGTGAGTTTACGGGCGTGATGTTGATTGGCCCATCGCTCCCGCTTCGTATCGGCTTGATCTTTGTTTTTTATAAGGTCGGCAACCTTTACCATATTCTGAAAAATTAAAAAAAACACCCAAATCAAAAAATTCCAAAGCAAACATAGATGCACAAAAAGATAAAAATTCATTTTCACCACACAAAATCTCGGTAAGTAACTTCCAACATCAAATCTAAATCAAAACGCACCTATGAAAAGCAGAATATGTTTTCTCTACTTCAGTATCGTAATGAGTTCATTACAGCACTAAAAGTAGTGCTGTAATGGAACTCATTACAGCATTGTTTTCAGTTATATTTCTCGTTTTGTGGTTGTCAGTACTGACCTCAGATATTCTCAATTTTCGAATCAAATCAATTCAAATTCCGTAATCTGTCAAATTTCGTAAGTCACACCAACTGCCAAGATACAATGCAAAAGTCACTAATCTGAATTTTTCTTTGAATTTCGAGAGTATTTCACAAAACTCGGCTGAAATAGAATGAATATCGTCTAATACTCGTTGCAGAATGCAATTCCAACAATCATGCATTCGTGTTGAAATAGGAGCTCATTCTGCAACTTGTTTCAGAATATACTATGATAGTTCTTCACTGAATTTTTTCTGCTTCATATTCCTGATTCCTGCAAGTATTTTGTATGCCTCAAACTTTCAAACATACCTGAAGAAAAAAGTTCCAAACGAAAGTTACTACTTTTTTATTAATAATGAGAATCTGCAACAAAACATGGATCTTTCCATTAAAACAAAAGTTAAGGTCAAAAGTAAAAGAAAATATCCATTTTGTTTCACCCTTGATACCTTACAATTTTCAATTGGCACATTTTCTTTAAACGTAGGTGCATAGTTCTTGATATGATTTAATGTCTCAAGATTAATGTGGTACCATCTATAGAAAATTTGATTTTCGAGGTCCCTTCAATGAGAATGAAAAACAGTTAAAGAAACGAGTGAATTCTCATGGTCCCTAAGTTCAATTAAATTTTTTTCAAATCCTATCGGAAAAAAAGTTAATGATCTTCAACACATTCTCCAACAACAACAAAAATTGATACATATATATATATATATATATATATATATATATATATATATATATATATATTCTTATGAAAAAGAGAGCTAAAATAATACAATAAATGTTGAAACAAAAAGTACCTAAGCTGAGGTAAAAAAAGAACGGGGTATCATAACATTCTTTGTATGATACCATAGAATCATACGATACTATCAACACTAGTATCATACGATACTATACAGCCAGGGGAAAAAACCTCAGCCGAAAAAACCTGCCTCCCCGTAAACAAAATAACATAAAATATCAAATATCAGGAAAATCTTGAAAGACATCAGTGTGATCATCTTCATGTTATCCGTCGATGGGCTCGGATAGACAGATTCTTCCCAAAACGACTCGTAATTCTTAATCTGAAATGAAAAAAGACAAAATCAGAAAAGAAACCGATTATTCAGAATAAATCGAATACATTTTGGAAATGCATTTGCTACTTTAAAAAACATCCTTAAGATTTCTCGGCCACATAATGTTCGGAGGTTTATAAATATTTATGACAGAAATGTCACAAAATTTGAAAGAAATGAAAAAAAAATCCATCAATTTCCCCTTTCCGTATCTGTTGAAAGTTACGAAACTGATAATTTTTCAACATAACAAGCTAAACTTGTAAAAAATCAATTAATACATAACCTTTCAACTGTCCTCTTTCACGAGGATTTTTTTCTATTGCCGTGTGGGTTTCTTGCAGAAGAATCTCTTTGATACCATGTTCATCAGCTAATTTGGAGACGTAATCACACTTGTCTTTCGAAATTCCTTCGATATTCAAATTCAAAATCCACAAATTGTTGCTCTCTGGTCGTGAGGGTTTTTTCAAACCGGATACGACCTTCCAGGTGATGATTTTTCGGCACTTCAGATGTTTGAAGACCGCTACGGGACCCCAATGAAAGGCAATCATCTCCCATAGATAAACCAAACATGTTATAAGACAAGAAAACAGAATATTTTTCAGGACCAAAAACTAAGACATATTACGAGAATTGATATGATAGAAATACCAGCGTGAACATCAAATAACGAAACAGAATTTTTGAATGAAGCTTTTCAACACCTGAATCTTCAAAAATCCTGAGTCCGGCCCTGTCGGGGTATCATCTAATTTAGAGCGGATCAAGCAGGCGATTAGATATCCACGCACTGGGGTCAGTTCCGTCTCTGACTGCCACCAGACGATTTCGAACTTCCGCATTGTGGCACACGACCAAACCAGAAAACCCCTTCAAGAAAAACACAATCGCGAAAATAGCAGAAATCGCGATATCAGTGAGAAGACAATAGTTGCAGTCTCTGGCAATTTTTTCAAAGTTTTTTTCGAATTTTGGAGCCATGGGGGTGGAGTAGCAGTTTCCAATGAGGGGAATCGGATGTGCTAATGTGAACTTTTGTTTTTTGAAGATTGAAAAAGAAGATATCGAGGAGGTCAGTGTAAATTTTTTTCTCATTCTCATATTTTTTTTCAATATCGATGATTCTTCGGCAAATCTCTGGTTCATCATTTACAGAGAAAACCTCTGGAATCTTCACACCATGACACCATTGGCGCAACTAGGGTTGAGTCATGGGAGGTTGAATTTTTATTGTTTTTTCAAATTGATAATTTCAATTTTTTTTAATTTCTTTGCATCAATGGGAGATTACGTCTCTTACCTCTTGGATTTTAAAAATCTGAGTTGAAGGATCAAATCTCTGTCATCTTGTAGTTTTCAAAATAGTTATTTTTGATATGAGTGTTGAAAGTGACGTTTTATTTTGTGAGTGAAAAAGTGAATGGAATCGGCGAATTTGCAATAACAATAAACTTCAAAATGCATTTTAATATTCAAATAATCAAAAGGTTGTTGTGAATGGCAAACGTTGCCAACCTTATGATTACTAACAAATTTGAATTACGTTCCTGTCCAATTTTCGTCTTGGGTTTTTAACTGCTCAATATGTTTGTCGAGAGTCCAATTATTAATAAAAGTGACGATTTGGTTGTTCCTCTGGATATTGAAGAGTCTGCAAGAAGAGCAAATCTGTAACTCCTACCTGAAAATCTAGTCAGCAGTACGATATAGCATATAACAATTTCCTTGGCCTGGTGTAAATTGAAAAATGTTGAAGAAAAATAAAAAATATTGAGTTCATCAAAACTATATTCAGCAAATTTTTAATGATAAAGTCAAGCGCCCTTGTTAAAAATGGTGTGGATGTTAGTAAATATTCAAAACGTAAAAGTAAAGGACATCGTCCCATAAAATGGAAAATTCTCACTCGTGAACAAGTTGAAAAGTTTATAAAGGAGGCACCAGATGAGAAATACTTGATGGTTAAGGTTGCAACTATTTTCGGATTATTTGGAGCCTGTCGGCGTAAAGAATTGTGTAATTTATCAGTGGAAGACATCAAAATAACAAATAAATCATTGGTTATACAACTTCCAAATACAAAAACGAAAGTCAGTCGTTCTTTCAGTATTATTGGGAAGAATGTAGACTATTTTCATAAGTACTTAGCATTGCGCCCATCTGTCATCAAACATCGTTGTTTTTTCCTGAAATACATGAATACTAAATGCACTGCCAATCCAGTTTGTATTAATACATTTAGAAAAATTCCATCCATTGTTGCCGAATTCCTCAAACTGCCAGAACCAAAGCAATATACAGGACACTGTTTTCGAAGATCCTCCGCTTCATTGCTAGCAGAATCAGGAGCAAATATTACGGATATTAGGCGCATGTTTAGAATTTGTTTTTGTTCTCCTTTTTTATTTTCATGGAATTTGTTTTTGTTTTTTGATTTCTTCTCGTAGAATGAATTTTTTGTTCTTCAATTTTTTGTTCTTCGAATTTATTTCATTTTCAAACTAGTTTTGAAGAAAAAGAACCTTAATACCTAATTATTTGTGTCATTCATTGAGGAAAATAAATTCCTCGCGTCAGAGTGGAATAAAATTGTCGTATTCATTCACAGCAGATATGTAATCACCCATACCGCTTTTGAAGTGTTACTGATTCAATTCGACACTTCGCGTACCATACGTTGTGCTCTACATCCCCACCCAACCAAATCTGTCAGCCCAGCCATTCATTCGATATCGCTTCCCTCTGAGGTTTTGATTCTGCCACTGTCCCACTAGAATATGGCCCTGTTCGAATTTACTATAAAAACTGTGATGTTTCCAATTCTGTTTTCCAGATCTGTATAATTTTGGATATCTATTGAAACATTTTCTGGGAAGTCTCTGCATTTTTCTAAAAACTTAATATGGGTTTTCTCTCCCAGTCTCTGAAACAAGAAACAATTAGAAAATTTTTTTTAATAATATAAGAAAGGCCCATGCGTAAAAATTTCGAGCACAAATTTGTCAGTGGCCAAAACTTTACGAGAAGAAATTCTTGCCTAACAATGAACACGAAGAAAATGAAAACACTTTGAAATCTTGAGCGTAACGTTTCGGAATCTAAATCAGACGCCTTCGTCAGACAATAACTGATCTTCATTCAACGTTGCAGAATCGTGACAATTTTTTTTTATTTTTGGATTGACATTCGTCAATATATGATGAATATAGATCAATATTGATCACTAGATGTTGATATCGTTATTTTATTTCAAAATTCCCTGAAACCAGTTCTTTTTCAATAAATCCATCCAAATTCGATCTATGCCTTCTTAACACTTATCGAGATTATTAGCCTCATCCAACAAAATACAAGCTGACTCCTTGATTTTTCTTTTATAACCATCGGGTTCCGTCATTAGGATTTTTGTTTCATTCCAATCCATCATGTGATTGCCGGTATTGGAACACACATGATCTGCTTTCTGCGATCTACCAATATCTCTATTTTTATGTTATTCTTATGTTCACGTTTTCTGATTTCTAATGGTCTTGATGTTTCTCCTATACAAGATTTTCCACAAATACAGGGAATATTGTAAATACAATTCCTTGATTTTTGGTTCTCATTCAAAGGTTTAGATTTTGTTAGTAAAGATCGTAAATCATTTCTTGTTTTGAAAACAGTTCTTATGTTGAATTTAGAACCAATTCTTTTCATTTTTTCCAAGTTGATTCGACTGCTAAACAATGTATAGTAACCTTACCGTTTTTCACAGGAATCGAAGCTATCTCAGAAGCAAAATGGACCTTCTAAAAGTGTATTTCGACAGATACGTCGACCACACCATAGAAAGGGACCAATTCCACATAGAACCCATGAGGACTTACGACTACTGCCCCCCTAACAGCTGTTCCACAGCCAATTTGTACAACTTCTCCCGTACAACGCCCTCCAATCAATTCCCCGACGAAACTTCGAATTACGACCCAATCAAACACCGCAACAGCTCTGAAAATTACGAGGACAGCCAATCTTCATTCTTCCAAACGACTTCATGCAGTTCCAGCTTGTTAGACGAGCAAGAAGATCGCAATTACCCCAATTTCGACGTCTTCGCGTTGAGAAAAAACGACAACAACGTAAATACCGCGACGAACAACAAGAAAAATTACAGAGGAAGAAGAAGAAGTGTGAGGGACAAACCACCGTCTCCGACCGTCATGAGAAGAAGAAGAATAGCGGCCAACGCCAGGGAAAGAAGAAGAATGAGCGGTCTGAACGAGGCTTTCGATAGGCTGAGGCAGGTTATACCGAGTTTAGACGAGGAGCACAAGTTGAGTAAGTTCGAGACGTTGCAGATGGCGCAAACGTACATTATCTCTTTGAGGGAGTTGTTGGAGAGTGACATTGACAGATTGAATAGATGAAATTTTGTGGTTGTGAAATATTCCAAAGACTACTGTGATAGCTTATGCGCTCTGTTTGTGCGAATAACCGTTTTTATATCTATTCAGGGTGTTTTTTGAGGTGAGGCTTGTTTTGACAGCTGATACAACTCGACAAAAGAGAAGTTTTCAATATAAAAAAGCAAGAACTCTTGAGACAAATCTGTGACAAAATACAGGGAGAGTTTTTGGCTCATATTTCACCAATAGATTCTTGAAGTCAAAAAAAATACTTTTCTCTTATATAAGTACTACACAGACTTATTCACGAATATGGCTCTATAGAATATTTTGAGGAAAGACACAAGATTCTTTAAATGAGGAAATACGAAAAAATCTCTAAATTGAACTCTGTTGAGATACAGTCAACTTCGAGGTTTTTTCATCAAAAATTCTCATTTTCAAGAATCTCCGAGAAGAAAGACTGATGCTTCTTCAATGATTCAAGTGATTTTCAGAATATAATACAGGAGGTCACAAATTCTTTGTCAAACTTAGAAGTGTAGAAACATCAAAAAATAGTTTTTTTCGAATTGGAACCCCATTTTTTCGAAGTATTTTCGAAATCTTCGTCAAAAAATAATAGGAGTATACGTCGAAGATTTTTATTCAAAATGAATATTTTTCGAAATATTCAGGAAAAACTGTAGTTTAGACGAGTTAAGTTCTTGAATTATCATCTTGGTTGAAAGTTCTCAATGTGAGTATTAGTGAAGTCAACGTAAAAAATGCTCAGGAATGCAGAATTTATAATTTGTTATAATTTTTAATGCTTTTGAAAGAATGGTTAACAGAACATGTAACCATTTCTTTACTGAAAATTCAATTTTCAAAATGATAATTTTCAATGAAAAAACCTCGAAGTTGTCTGTATTTCAACAGAGTTCAATTTTGAGATATTTTTTCGTATTTCCACATTCAAATAGAATTTTCTCGGGAAAATTCAAACTTTTGGAATGCAATAAAAAATGGGTCTTCCCATTTGAAAAACGAAAGTTGATGTCACTTCCGGAAAAACCGGAAGTTCTAGAACCTTCAGAAAATATAAGAGAAGTCGTCTTCTTACTTGAAGCTCACCTTTAGAATTTCAATCCTGAATCTTGTGTCTTTCCTGAAAATATTCTATAGAGCCATATTCCGTGAATAACCCTGTATACAAGCGTATACAGAAAAAGAATACAAGTAATATTTGAGGACAATTTTGTACAGTACAAGGTTCACTTGATGCGATAATTAATATCTCTTCTAGCTTTTTTATTCATAGAAGAATATGAAAAGTTTGGAAGACATCTAACTTAAAACACCATCAAAACAAAATTTCAGGAAATCTTTTCAAAATAAAAAGAGTTGGACCCAAGATCTCATAGGTCAAGTGAAAATGGATATACAAACACGCACGAAAGAAGTACCTACCTAATATTTCATGTTTCTCAACTCAGATTCACTTCCAAAGGAATAAGACTCTTATTATGTTGAAAAAGTTCATTTCGTATCTCCCATCTAGATAATGATAAAAACCACAATTACGTTGATTATTCAATAAATAAAATAATAAAACTTGGAGATTGCTAGTTAAGTCTTGATTGAGAGTAATTCTAGTCTAAATATAAAAACTATCTAAACTATCCTACAGTTTTTATGAAAACTGTAGGAGATTTAACTTATTGCCTGTATCAAAATTATTATTTGTATTATAGAAATGCGAAAATTGAAGATGATTGATGTACGAATTTTAAATAAAAATTATTCGTTTCTAGATTAATATAATGAAAAATTTCGAAAATGTATCATATCGTCTATATTTTGATGATTATTTTTATACTTCCTTAATATTTTTTGTGTGCCTTATCAGCAACATAAAAAAGTGTCCTTACACTTTCTTGAATCCTCTAAAAAGGTGATTTTATACAAAATCAAAATTATGTAAATGTACAATAAAGTTCATGGTTGAAGCACTGTTTTTATTTATTTATTTATTTAGAGAATTTGGGATACAAACAGGTGTACAACCCAGAAACAGTATCCACAATAAACTGTTACTTTTCCTGTCAAATTTTAGATCAACAAAAGTAATACCAGAGACTTTGTCTATAGATTAACCAAAGACTATAGCGTCAGAAAGACGTGAACTGAAGCGACTACAGCTACGAACGCCATCTAGCCTTCCAAATGTATGTCTATTAGAATTCAAAAATATTTAGTATTATTATGGCTCTAATTATTTTTCAACTGAAATATATGGTTTTTGCATGTTTATTTTGAATTGCAAAAATTCTCGATATGTATTTATTCCATGTTGAAAAGTTGTAAAATAAAGCAGTACTGCCAACTCTAAAAAAAACGCTCGATATAAACAACAAATCTTACAACGTATTTAATTTAGATCGATTGATTTTAAACAATTTCTAAATGAAAAATAAAATCCTGACTGCTGAGCAAAATAAAAACCCCACTTTCATTATTTTCTGGGCTTGACAAAGTCTAAATTGAACTGCTCCACATGAGTTAAGGATATTGACTTGAATTGCAAAAAAATATAGTTTAGATGAGATTATGTGATGAAAATTCATATTAATATGATTTCAAGTTGCAGGAAATAAAATTAATTCAATCTGTAGGTTAAGAAAAATCGAATAGAAAAACGAAACCAAGCCTTGGTCTTTCCAACACGGAACCTGTCTCCCTGAACCTATTCCAAAGTCGAGATATCACACTTTGGCTAACTTGAAGCCTTCTTGCCACAACAACCTGAGTTAGGACACCCTGTAGCATTCCGATAACCCTATTAGCATCACCGTTTGTTAATTCACGTCTTGGCATTTTCAGAAAACTCGTTTCAAATCGAAGCTGACTCCATTACATAATAAGAACATTCATGAAGCATATGCAAAGAACCAAACTTCAGAAAAAATGCGACCAGATTGACGAAATGTCTCATACTCATTTTTATTGGATCGATTCAAGTCGTTTTTGAGTTTTAAATGATTTTACAGCGATTATCTCGAAGATTACATACTTTTCAAAACGATTGAATACGATATTCCTAACTCTTGTGGAGCAGTATATTTTAATAAATGTTACTGTATTTGAATTTCGCGCTCTTCATAGAAAACAGTAATCTGTAAACACTAATATAGCGCCATCTACTCTCTCAGATGTCTAACAGAAACGAAAATCGTAGTCGGTTTTTAGTACTTACCTTGTTTAGGCGTTTCCCATCCTTCTGAAATATAATCTTTGGATAATGCTCTCTGAAATACAGGCTTATTGTATCATGATATTCTTTGAATTAATAATTTCAAGGAAAGGAAAGAACTTTGTAAAAACGCCAAAAATCTTTGGTTTATTCATATAAAAATTCACATTACGAATGGGGTTCACTCATAGTTACAATTCAGGTACATATGCATTCATTTTAAACTTAACAAAGTAAATACACAAGACGTAACATATCACAGATAAAGATAACAGATATAAAAAATTCAGGACTAGGAATTCACCTCCGATATCGAAAGTTTCAAAGATATCTCATTGTTATCGTCCAATAAATGTTGAATCATTTTTAGGGGTAACGAGATCTCGTCTGTATTATTTTTAGGGTATTTCCTGTCCTCATCTATTACTAACATAGGGCACAAATAATTCACAATCATATCTAAATTATCATCAGACCTATCGAGCAAGTGAAGTTCGTATTTGTACTTGAAATGGACACTCAAGCTGTGAAAACTGAAGACTAGAGGAAAGTTTAAAGCATACACGATAACAAGCTCGAATATATGGTTGTTGCAAACGACAGCTCTTGTCAGTTTTTGTCTTTTAGAAGTCAGTTTAAAAGTGATGATTTCGTCCAAATTGTGCAGTTGGTGCTCTTGTTGCAAGTGGATTATCATCTGTATGTTGTCGCCTGTCCAATCGCATCGAAGGATGCACTGTTTCCTTGAAAGTTCGCAGTTTGTTTCGTGTTTCTTGAAGTCCCTGAGAGAAACTACAGCTAAACAACCAAATGGGCGGTTTTTACAAGGATAATTTAAGCCTTCTGCGAAATGTTCCAAATGGAAATTTCTTGTGCCTGTGTCGAAGAAAAAGAAATACATAAGTAACAAGTGTAGAAAAAATTACGATTCATCATAGAAATCGAAAATGTTGTATTCTGATAGAAAACAGAATAGTTCTAGAGTATGAAAGCAAATTGAAAAAACAATTGTCTTATAATCGGAGAGCCAACTGGGGAATTCTGGATTTACTCAGGTGCGTCAGATTAATATACAGAGGGATTCTTTGGACCCGGTTAAGTTCCTCCACCAAATATGAGCGCCTTATATATGGCAGCTCGTATATCCTCATTTAAAGAGAATTTTCTCATCTCTTATTGCATAAATAGATTCTCCATCGGATTCTGAGTCTTTTGATTTCAGAAGTTTGAATTTTCCCGAGAAAATTCTCTTTAAATGAGGAAATACGAAAAAAAATCTCAAAATTGAAATAAAGACAACTTCGAGGTTTTTTCATTAAAAATTCTCATTTTTGAGAATCTCCGAGAAGAAAGGCTGATGCTTCTTTTCCGATAGCGTGATTTTCAGAATATGATACAGGAGGTCACAAATTCTTTTTCAATGTTAGAAGTGACGAAACATAAAAATCGTTTTTTTCAAAGTGAAACCCCATTTTTTCGAAGCATTTTCGAAATCCAAAAAATGAAAAGAGCATACGTCCAAGACTTTTATCCCAAAACGAATATTTTTCGAGATATTCAGGAAAATCGATTTTGCCTTCAATTTTCAATCTCATTCCGAATGTGTTTTTTTTTACTGGAAGTTATTTTTTAAAGCCTAGGATAATTTCCGCAAATTCTTAATTCTGGAGAATTTTTTTTTGTCATGGTAGGGAAATTCGAATTTTCAGTAATGAAATTGTTACGAGTTCTTTTAATTAGTCTTTCAAAAGCATTGAAAATTATTACAAATTATTTTTTTCTGCATTCGTGAGAATTTTTTACGTTGACTTCACTAATACTCACATTGTGAACTTTGAAACAATTGTTGCTCTCGCATTACAGATGATGATTAAAGAACTTGACTCATCTAAACTATAGAAAATATTTTTTCGTTAACAGAGATTTCCAAAAATTTCACTTGACCGCTAATTATTTTTCACTAAAAAAACACATTCGAAATGGGATTGAAAATTGAAGACAAAATCGTTTTTCCTGAATATTTCGAAAAATATTCATTTTGGGATATAAAATTCTTGGACGTATGCTCCTATTATTTTTTGACGAAGATTTCGAAAATGCTTCGAAAAAATGGGGTTTCAATTTGAAAAAAACGATTTTTTGATGTTTCGTCACTTCTAACTTTGACCAAGAATTTGGGACCTCCTGTATCATATTCTGAAAATCACGCTAGTTCAATTTTGAGATTTTTTTTAGTATTTCTTCATTTAAAGAGAATTTTCTCGGGAAAATTCAAACTTTTGGAATGAAAAAGACTCAGAATTCAATGGAGAATCTATTTATGCAATAAAAAATGGGTCTTCACATTTGAAAAACGAAATTTGATGTCAGTTCCGGAAAATCCGAAAGTCCGAGAACTTTCAAAAAATATACGAGAAGTCGTCTTCTTACTTGAAGCTCACCTTTAGAATTTCAATCCTGAATCTTGTGTCTTTCCTAAAATATTCTATAGAGCCATATTCGTGAATAACCCTCTATCTCAAAAACAGTTCGAAGTACAAAAAAACTTCTGAAACAAAAGTTATAGAGAATTCATTCCTCTACAATATTTACAATAAATGAAAATAGCGAAAATATTATAGGAACTGAAATATTCAGAAAAACTTGCAGAAAGTCTATTTTTTACCTTTGACCCGAAGAATTTCATAGACACAGACACCCTACAAAAAAACTTTCTAAGCCAAAATTGTAGAGAATTTTTTTCTCTACAATATTTATAACGAACAAAAATAGCGAAAATCTTATAGGAACTGAGATATTTGAGAAAAACTTGCAAAAATTCAATTGTTTTATCTTTGATCAGAAGAATTTTTCAGGCACAGACATCCTACAGTCGCTAGAGTTTGAGACAAGTTTTGAGATGACAAAATGAAGTCTTTCCCAAGTTTACAGCCAGTTATCTCGAATTTCGAGATCTCGATTCCATTTGAACAAAATGTAATTTTTTTTTTTTTGAAACAGATAAATTCAAAATAGTAATCGTCAAAATGTCCCAGGCTCAGAGATCTTTTATCATATGGTTTGAGAAATGATATTAGATTTTCTTTCAAAAATATTTTCGTAAAGGCAAAAAATTTTTTGGTTTACCGTTTTATTCCTTTTCTTAAAAATGTTAAATGTGAAAAAATTAAAAATACATAGGCCATGAATGCTATCTTAATCTGATGCGCTTGAGTATGTCCATGTAACAGTAGAAGAAGATGAATAGATATATATTATATAAATTTTTTTTCTTTTTATCATCTAAACTTTGCAACCCAAAAGATCTCTATGACTCTCAAGTAAATCCAAATCAAGCATCATACGCTCCCATACTATTAAAAAAAATTCTACAACTCTTCACGACAGTTAAAACTGACAAAACCAATACTCACTCGTCATATTAGCCCTACACGTAGGACATGCGTTAACTTGTTTCGAGCAAGAATCACAAATGCTATGACCAGCTTCACACAAAATTATCGGTGGAATCATGAAGTATTTACAAACTACGCATTCAAGTTTCTCAAGAATTCTTTCCTGTGAAGGATTAGCATCTCTCAGCTCAGCAATCGCTGGTTTCGCCTTAACAGGTTTCGTTAACGGTCCGTCATTTTTTTTCGTAATACTCAACTTAGCATTGAAGCTATCCTTTTGGACTAGTTTTTGCAAATAAGGAACATCCAGAAGTATCACGTTTTCTACAGGAGTATTTATAAAAATTCTGTCATAAAAAGGTTGTACCCCATCCTTCCGATACACAACAGATAAATCTGGCTTGCCCCAAAGTTGAAGCTGGTATCTAAACGTTTTACATTCGGCTTTACCCAAAGTACTGTAAACTGGAACTATGTATTTGTTCTCGTTCTCCAAATACTTGAATAAAACCATGAACAGATGATTCCGTACTTCAGTAAAATAGAAGGTAGTTTTGTTGTTCGGTAGAGTAAGTTGACAAATCTGTATAAAGTATTTTTGATGATTCTTCTTTATATGGGGCACAAGATCCTTGTTATCTCCTCTCCAATCGCAGGCTTCTTCGAGACACAAGAAAGGTCGATTTATTTCGTTCAACGGACATACAGTATTCTTAAAAGGACATTTATCCTCATGTTGCGAAATTTCGTTCATTTCAAGTTCTGCAGTACATCCAAATATATCGTAGGAACACGGGAACGTGAGGTACTCAGCCACGTTTTCGAATAACCTTTGTTTTTCGCCTATTTCCATAGATAACGGCTGCTTTTTTATACATCTGCCGCAGATAAATTTCTGATTGTCGGAAGATAATGAGTGGATTGGAAACACAAATATATATTTGTTGCATAATTGGCATTTCCAATTGTTTTCGCTGTTTTTCAATAACTTCCACCACCCGTTCATGATGCATTTACGATCATTGGACAACTAAATCTAGTCTAGTATCTTTCAAATTTTGAAAAAAACGGCAAAGGATGAAAAAATTTGAATTTGAGGTTGACAAGATGCATAGAAAAAATAAATTTAGTTTTGTTCCCCTACCTCAATATCAATCTGTGCTTTCAGATCAGCACCTCTTACTAGAGGTTCACGGTTCAAGGTTCGTTCAATCTCAATGTATTGAAATACAATAAATATTTTATTATAGGGTGAAATCAATAATTTATTTGACAATGCTAGAACAATGTATAACGTTTGTGGAATCAAACTTGCGGTCAATTGAGAACTGCTTTGAGATCGTGTGAGGGAACAAGCCTAATAACCTCAATTTGTCATCAATCAAAGAACTATTAATATTATTAGTCATTAATAAATTATCTAATCGGGGATATATTATTGATAATATTCAAGTTTCAAGTATTTGTCAGAAAAATCATGCAATGCTATACTGTTATAACTACTATAATTTGAAAATATGGGAATGTCACAGCATTGAAAGTAAGAAAACTTTTCAACTCTTTGTTATGACGTGGGGGTTTCCCTCATAACAGTTTTTTTTTTAGCTCTCACAGTTGATTTTTTAGTAGATAACAACATGATGATGTGAATTTCCTTGATTTAGAACATCAGAAACTTTTTATTATGGAAGTATTACCTGAGAATTACCCCCTAAAATGTTCAATTTGCAACAAACCCTTATCTGTGGCCCCAATCTATCACAATGATTCGACAGGAAATGTATGTGGAAGATGTACGCAGAGGGGGATATTGGAAAAAAAGGATGATTCGCTCCTCGAGAGACAGATAATTGTTGAAGAAATAGCGAAGTACTTACTTTTCCCCTGTTCCTTCAAAGATTTCGGATGTACCGCTGAACTCAAATGGGGCTCGGTTAAAGAGCACGAAGAAATTTGCACTTTCAACCTAGTTGTCTGCCCTCTTGCACATCATTATTTCAAGAGGAAATGTTGTTGGAATGATACAGCTGATCACTTAGCTGAGCATATCAAGGAGAACCATGCAAATTTGATCAGTAGCGAACCTTCCATGAAAGTGAATAAAAAATTGGAGAATAGAATCGTTGTTTGCGAACTTACTGGACGTATGATTATAATTATGCTCATTTCTACCAACGAACAACATAAATATTCTTGTTTTATATTAGGAGATTTCGAACCTGAGTCTTGCAGTTCTTTCCTGTGTCAGATAGAAATAACCAGCGACGAACTGCCTACTTCGATAATTTACCAACACAAGGGAATACAACCTTTTGGTGAAAATTGTTTGGATAAACCTGAACGTGGCTTCGAAGTCAATTTGAAACATCTGAAGCATTTACTTGTCGATTCAAAGGAACTAACTTTAACGTTCAGTGTTACGAAAGATGCCATTTCTAGGGAACCTGATTTCAATCAGCATTTGCTGCAAGAACTGGAATGTCCCGTTTGTTTCGAGCATATAAGACCTCCGATTTTCATATGCGAAGCTGGGCATAATATCTGTGGAGGTTGTAAAGTTAAGGTGGTCAATTGTCCTATTTGTCGAGGAAATTTGTTAGGTAAGTGAATCACAATCATATTCGTTATAAAAATAGATTGCATATGAAAGTCTGGGTTGATTTTCAACATATTTTGTGGGGATTTGACTCCCTAAATAACAATTATAACTAAAAGTTAGGTTAGGTTAGGTCTTTACCCCTAAGAAAAAAAGAAAATTGAAGGTTCATGATAGTGATTTAAGCCTTGGAATGAAACTTTAAAAAATCGAATGGGATCTAAACGCGAAAATTTACACGATTTTGAATTGTTTCAATATCAAATTTTCGTCAGAAAGTTTGTTTTTATCGTGAAAGTACAGGATGGTCAGATTTCGATAATAAAAAAAAAAGTAATTTTCATTCCATGTTGTCTTTTTTTGAGAAACAAAAAGTATAATTTTTTTCATGAAAAACATATCCATGTTTCAGCAGAGCTCCTTTCAGTTTGTTTCGTACAGGGTGGTCAGATTTCGATGTTTTAGTACTACATCTCCTAAATTAATATACAGGGTGGCCATTTGAAAACGAAACAGACGAGATTACAGACGAAATAAATTTTTTCGATAGAAATGCTCGGACAGGTCGATTTCTGTTTCGAGGGGGACAACTTAAGATGTAGGTTTCGGACGCATAGCGCTTCAACCCTTGCTACTACAACCCTCACCCCCAATTTTTGAATAGGGAAGATGGGGTGAGTGATACCTCATTTGAAAGGTATTTTTATACTGATTTCAGCACAGTAATTGTTTTTTCATTTTATGCATTAGTTCTCGAAATACAGGGTGGCCATTTGAAAACGAAACAGACGAGATTACAGACGAAACAAATTTTTTCGATAGAAATGCTCGGACAGGTCGATTTCTGTTTCGAGGGGGACAACTTAAGATGTAGGTTACGGACGCATAGCGCTTCAACCTTTGCTACTACAACACTCACCCCCAATTTTTGAATAGGGAAGATGGGGTGAGTGATACCTCATTTGAAAGGTTTTTCACAAAAAAACACTACAAGTGCCATGAAAACACCACCTCATTTTCAAATGCTTAGTCAAGAATATTTCGAGAACTAATTCATAAAATGAAAAAACAATTACTGTGCTGAAATCAGTATAAAAATACCTTTCAAATGAGGTATCACTCACCCCATCTTCCCTATTCAAAAATTGGGGGTAGTAGCAAGGGTTGAAGCGCTATGCGTCCGTAACCTACATCTTAAGTTGCCCCCCTCGAAACAGAAATCGACCTGTCCGAGCATTTTTATCGAAAAAATTTATTTCGTCTGTTATCTCGTCTGTTTCGTTTTCAAATGGCCACCCTGTATTTCGAGAACTAATGCATAAAATAAAAAACAATTACTGTGCTGAAATTAGTATAAAAATACCTTTCAAATGAGGTATCACTCACCCCATCTTCCCTATTCAAAAATTAGGGGTGAGGATTGTAGTAGCAAGGGTTGAAGCGCTATGCGTCCGTAACCTACATCTTAAGTTGTCCCCCTCGAAACAGAAATCGACCTGTCCGAGCATTTCTATCGAAAAAATTTATTTCGTCTGTAATCTCGTCTGTTTCGTTTTCAAATGGCCACCCTGTATAATCTGTTCACATTTTACCTTTCGGTGTTTGGGACTCCCTCCTAAATTAAGCGAGATAGAAAAAAGTAATACACATGTCATGCTCTCTTTTTCAAGAAACATAAGTTGCTGAAAACCGCAAGTCGCAAAGGTGTCTACTTTCCATTCTACAGGGTGATTTTGGAATTTGGAAAATTATTATGATTGGTCATAACTTCTGTAGTACTGCAACAACGCTGTCGAAGTAAAAAACATCTTCAGGGCAGTTTTTTCAGTACTTTTCAATAGTGCTATCGAAATTTCAGTGACACTTTAAATTTTAGAGAAACAAAAAAAATTTTTTTTTCAATTTCTCTAAATATTGAAGCGTCACTGAATTTTCGATAGCACTGTTAAAAAGTACTGAGAAAATTGCCCTGGAGATGTTTTTATTTTGAAAGCGTAGCGGCAATACTGCGGAACTTACAGCCAATCTTAATAATTAGCCAAATTCCAAAATCACCCTGTAGCATGGAAACTAGACACCTTATCGACTTGCGATTTTCAGCAACTTATGTTTCTTGAAAAAGAGAACATGACATGTGTATTATTTTTTTCTATCTCACTTTATTAAGGAGATGTAGTACAAAAATATCGAAATCTGACCACCCTGTACAAAAAAAAATTGAAAATAGGGCTCTGCTGAAACATGGATATATTTTTCATGAAAAAAATTATACTTTTAGTTTCGCGAAGAAAGACAACATCTATGAATTGCGTTAAGCCATTTTCTTCTACTCGCGGGATCTTTCGGAAATCTAAATACCGACTCCTTCTCATTCGTAGATTTATAGTTGTTTTTGCAACCGGGTACTCCACAAGTACGAGGCATAGTACTCAAATCGAAGATTTCAAAATGAAATTTTAGCAAATATTAAAATGAAAAACCTTCCTGTTGATAATTCTCCTAGATATGAACACTAAAAGTTGAAAAATTCAAATACAAACCCGATACGCCCTTTTCTTGCAACTGCAGCTCTTATTTTCACTTTATTTATACCCACTTGCACCGTCAAATATATGTCTGACTTACGTCCAACTCAAATTTTAAGTTAGGTTTGAGACGCCGATTCTCTTGCACCGCAGTTTAAGTGCCACATAAGTTATGACTATTTTGAGCCGCGAATATTCATGGCTTAAACAAGACTTTAGCCTGTCTCAAATATTCAAACGTCAAAAACTAAATTTGTTTTTTTTATTGCCTGAATTTAATAATTATTATGGATAGATTTTTATTAAATGAAATTGATGATCTATATGAGGATGATTTCGACATATTAGATATCATTGAGTATGGCTTTCCTAGAAGTCTAGAATTTAATAGGGTCGATCACTACCATGATATGGACGAATTCGCATTTTTTCGGCGATTTCGGTTGACCAAGAAAACTACTCTGCAACTGCTGAGATTAATTGAGTATGATTCAGTATTGCCAAGTGATATGTAAGTACATATCTTATTATATCGTATGTATGATGAGGTCAAACCTCAAAGAAGTGAGTTTAAGCCTTGATGATTGTAGGAATCAGAGTGTATCACCGTTGAGTAAACTCCTTACGTGCCTACTCTACGCATCAGCAGGACATTTATTGGCTGCAGCCGATTTGATGAAAATCCACGAATCTACAGTGTCAAGAATAGTTGTTCGAGTTTCAGTATTCATAAAAATGCCTCAGACAGAAACAGAATTACGTTCCACCCTAACCTAATTTTACCAAAATGCTGGATTTTCTCGTGATATGGGAGCAATTGATTGTACCCATGTAATTATTAATTCTGCAGGTACTATTTACTCTTGTAAATATGAAAAGTATTACTTCGATGATATTCCACAGGTGCAGAATTATGTCATTCAAATTACGAATAAAGAATTGTTTAAATAAAATCAAATCATTTGCCTCAAATAAAAAAAAATTGGTTGTACTGTGCCAGTTCGTCAGCGGCCCAAAGTATATGTCGTTCTGTGAATCAGAATACTGAAAAGGAAAATGCAGACAAATTATCTGGTTCGTCTATGAATTCGCGTGTTCTTCTTACTTCGCTGTGCTCAGTGCCGACACAAAACCATATGGTCGTGTCGCATTTCTATGTCAAAACAAACAAATTCACTGATTTATACAGTGTTGCCAGATTTGGCATTGCTCAGCGCGTGCTTAACAAAGTCGTTTTTATTAAATATGTAGTGCAAGATCTGATCCGTTAAGGCGGGGAAAAGCATGACTCAAAATTTAAGGGCGCCTTAGATAAGTGTGTCTTAACCCGAATAGACCTGAAATTTTTTTTCTTTCATTTCAATGAGAACTGTGTCAGATTATGGTTTAAATGGAGCCTTTTCATATTTTTCATCTTGATGTGTACTTATTGTTCACGAAAAGTCAAAATTTGTGGTGTTCTTTTGAAGGAACGGTAGGTTTTTGAGCTACTAAAATTCATTCTATGAAAAATGAACATTGAATTATAATATGTCGTAATTATAGAAGCAATTTTTCGGATGTTATGCTATTTTATATTTAATACTTATAAAATATTGGTTTTTATGCCACACTTCACAATTTTTTTATTTTATTCTGGTAAACAATCAGATGGTCTACTCTGACCTATCCTGAAGATTGGTGTAAACTCTTTGATTGCTTAGATGGTCCTGTTTTTGTTGTTTTTCTATTAGTTTCCAGCAATCTTGTTGCGATGATAGCTAATCTAGTTTGTTACTATTTCTGCGTTTTGAACAACCATGTCAAAGCAGTGTGCAAGGAGTGAGAAATACAATTTTTGTCCTTGTCGAAATACGATTCTAACTCATGTTTTTACGGGATCAGTCAACGCTCCCATATATTCTAATGTTGCATGAGTTTTGGTTGGTCAATGATATTTTTTTTCTCGTGGTGAATATATTATTACTTTGTTTGGTGCATGGAAATACGAATAAGAAATTAGTAGGCGCATAAGCAACATTATTGTTATTTTAGTTACAGAAAACTATTGAATTATGTGCAGAAGAAAATTTTGCTATCAGGTGGTTCTGAAATCATATCCAGATTATCTGCATGATGTAGTATCTCATGCAGAGTCAGATTATTTTTCCAATAGTTATAACAATATATTCAGGTAATATAGTAGGTGATAATCCTACCGTTCCGTTAAAAGAACGCCTTCATTTACGTAGCAAAAATCAGGATTTGAAATCATGGAGAAGATGAATTCGCCTCTTATATTATTCATCCGACCATATATATAATTATTTTATTCGCAAACGCGATGAAATAAATACATATGAAAAAATACACCACCGGACAAAATGAGGTATTGCAACAATTGATATATTTATGAAGTTAACATGGCTTTAAAGTGAATTTGAATACTGAAGCACTTTGTAGGTTATATTCAGTGTTGAAGAAAGCATCAATTTATGTGTTTATATTGACGCCTTCTTTTTTTCTTTACTTTGAGCATGGATAGAAAACTTTTAGATAGGTGTTCTTTGTACGGAACGGTAGGAACGGTGCAAATGGGCATTATTGAACTATGTCACATGTTACGCTTCAAAACAGAGCTGAAAGTGCAAAGTCGTAACACTCTGAGCCTGGTACAACCCTTTGTGGGAGTTCCGGCAACGTCGCATTTTAAATGTTAAATTCTAGCATGTTAAATATCGTAGGCAGCGCTGTTATCTGTGCTCTTGTAATACTAAAACTGTTTATTTTTCAGGCGGTCGTAACTTCACGTTAGAAAGCTTGACCACCAAAATAAAATACCCGTGCAAGAACAAATTTCTGGGCTGCAGCTTCCTTTCGATGTCAACGGAAGTCGAGGAGCACGAAAACTACTGCCAATACATCGAGATAAAATGCTTCATCGAAACCTGCCAGTGGAAAGGCCTGAGATACGACCTGAAGAAACACCTCACCGATCAACACTCCAACCTCTTGATTCAACTAGACACAGTCCATTCCTACGACTTGAACAACAAGAACGCTCAGTATATTTTCGTCCACGACGAAGACCTCCTCTTGCTGAAGCTCTCTTTCGAGATGAGCCAGCCTCTAAAATTCGCCATTTTGCGCGTTGGGCCCCATCAAACGAGCCTCAGTTACAACTTTAAAATCATCGGTTGCTCTTCTTTCGGCATGAGCGTGGCTTTTTCTGGTACTTGCAAGAATGTGTGTGTTGCAGATCTGCAGAACGTTGGTAATGTTGAGTTTTCTTCTGTGCCTTTCGAGTTTTTGTCGCAGTTTTTGTTGAATTTCTCTCAGGTGGAGTTCTTGTTGAGTTTGGATTATGGAGATGGTTTGGCCATTCGTTGAATGTTTAAATGTACGAATTGTTGAAAGAAATGGTGGAGAAGATTGTTTAATCCTCTTTTCCCAAGCGATATATCGTGTTGTTATTATAATAGTATATTTTTAAATTGTATTTCTTCTTTTTATAAATAAATCTTGAAATTTCATTATCATCATCGACTTTTTTACTTGAGTATTTTATTTATTCAGAGGTGAGTCAAGATCAAATGTAGATAACCAGACCCTGAGATGGATGGTATAAGGTGTAAGTAAGCACTTACTTACTGACAGGAGAACAATTTCAAAATATGAGGAATGCTTCGCAATGTCACTCGTTATTTATATCAGTTTTTCGTCGATGAATTTCATTGTTTGAACAGATGAACTGCCCAGGAATATTTTTACTGTTTAAGATTTTGAAATGAATAATATTTTCTCTATTTCAGTCGAGATTTGTGAAATACTCCCGAAATTCAAATAAAAATTCGGATTAAATTTCGAACATTCATTGCTGACCCAAAAACAGTTACAAAATTGCACCATGGCCTACAATTATAATTCAGCTTGTTCGAATAAAAATACATTTCTTAAACATTTAGTACTTTGTCAGCCTGAATCGGCTATTAAAATTATTGTTGTTATAATTAGTCCAATATTATCTTCAAACACGAAAGATCTAGAAGAAGGCTAGATTCTGATTGCCACACCGCCTACCAGATCCAATTGTATTTCCCTAACTTTTCGTATTCCTATACCTAAATAACTGAAACTATATTCCTATAATCAAATAACCAGTCAACCGCCCCAATGGTTTCTTATGTCAGGATTTCTTCTCGGCATCGCAAATTGAAATTAACCAAGTTGACAAAAAAGTTCGCGCACACTTTGAAGTAAGTTGTATGAATCACAAAAGATCAACTGCGAAAAGAGGACGTAACTTGAAATGTCACTTTCACAAATGATCACCGAAGCCGATAATGACATAGATAACCGAACATGATACTCGAATTATTAATTAATTATTAATCGATAACATTGGTGTTTATTGCAAACTTTGCGTCGTCCTCACTTGAAGAAATTATTGAAATCGAGAAATAGATGTGACGATGTTGTGAATAATGCGAAATCATTTTTAAAACATCGATGTTTAATTGTCAAACATCGATGATCATCGAAAATGAATGATATTCGCTCACCTCTATTTCTAAGAAAAAACCATATTAAATACCTTGCATTTTTATGTTCTCACCTTTTAAACTTTCCCTGGAATTCCACGAATAAGTCAAGACCAAAATTAGCCAAATTGGTCCAGCCGTTTCCAAGTTTTAGTGTACTCTACGCAGAGAAATTAATTTTTATATACACAAAATTGTATTTTGGCAGTTGGTGTGACTTGTGACTTACGAAATTTGACAGATTACGGAGGTCCGTACTGACAATCACAAAACGCAAAATATAACTGAAAACAATGCTGTAACGAGTTCATTACAGCAGTATTTTCAGAACTGTAATGTGTTTTCGAAAGACTGAGTCTTGGAATTGTCTTCTGCAACGAGTATAAGACGATATTTTCTCTATTTCAGTCAAGTGTTCCGAAATACTCTCGAAATTCAAGTGAAAATTCAGATTAGTGACTTTTGTATTGTATCTTGGCAGTTGGTGTGACTTACGAAATTTGACAGATGACGAAATTTGAATTGTTTTGATTTGAGATTTGAAAGGATCGGAGGTCAGTACTGACAACCAAAAAGCGAAAAATATAACTGAAAACAATGCTTTAATGAGTTCATTACAGAACTACTTTTAGTACTGTGATGAATCCATTACGATACTGAAATAGAGAAAAAAATCTTCATTGATTTATCGTTTTTTCAATGAAACTGTAGCAAAATAATATGCAAACTATAAAAGAATTACCCGACCACTAATGCTGAGTAAGGGACAAGATGAGATAATTCCGTTTGAAAAATTTTCTCAGGAGCCCATTTGATATCGAAACTCATTTCAATGAAATATCATCATATTATCAATTTCAATATGTGTAGAATTCAATCTTCTTTGGTCGAAAATACTGATAACTTACCTTCAGTATCAGAAAAATAAGGATATTTTGGTGTGTTTTCCTCGACTGTTCATACAAAAAAAACTACGGTATTATGGCGAAATTAATGTGTAATACCTATTCACCAAACTCAGGAGAATGAAAATGTCGAGAACACCAATGTTCGAAAAGAAGAATACATTCAAAAGTTTGGATAAATTACCAAGAATCTGTCATAATTTGTTGAAAGCACCACCTACAGTTGATTTATGGAGACATTCCTCATATTCGCAAATTGGCGAAACAAATATATAAATCATGGTGAAAAGACACTATAATGTTGAGTACAGAATACGATACCGAGAAAATAATGAAAAAAGTACTTCTGAAGAGTGCCCATTTTATATGAAACCTCATGTCAATGTAATATCATTATAGGTAACTCGGATATTTTTGTCTGTATTTCTAGACTGTTCACACAAAAAAAATGTAGTGTCTTCTTGCGAATTGAATCCAATTAAAATTGGACTCTGAATGCGTCTCTTCGGAATCCAATGAGACATTTGTTGCAGATTTGTGTAGCAAATGTGCGATTTTATCACGATAAAAATTATGATAGTGTACTTGACCAAAACGTCCCCTGTCAGCCAACTTCCCCAACTACACTTTGTCAAATAACTAGAAATTCATAAACAAGAGTTGAATGAAGTCAAGTGAAGTGATCTTATCAACCACATATCTATTTTCATCAAAGATTATGGACTTTTCACATCATGACAAGAGCACCAAACTGATTAGTGTTCTGTTATCGGAGGTTTGGCTGCGATTTGATGTCGGGGGAATCCCCAGACTTGAAAAATCCACTTCGGAACGGATTTGCACAAACAGTAAGAGCGTGAGAGCATATGATCGAACAGTGGTTTTTAGTTGGTGCTGAAACTTTCGAAAAAACTCAAAAAATGAATAGTGCACCTGTGAATATCATTTTTACATTCGGTGATGCATCGAATAAGAAATTCGATCTTATATATTATCCTGATGCGATACCAGTGAAAATGTTGACTGAAACTGATTGGAACATATCAAATGGCGAGAAGCCTCAATGGGTGGGCTTCAGCTACGAAGGCAGACCATTCAGATTAGAAGAGATTCCAGCGAGTGAATATTCTGCAAAACTTTATTGCAAAGCAGAAAAGGTGATTAATCCATACCTGGAAAGAGCATTCGACTTAAAGACAACTCAGTATTCAAAATTTACAATGGAGGTTTATCATGGGACAATAGCCAGCAACGTCGATTCCATACTTAAAAATAACTTCAACTGGAGACTTGCGGGAAGTAGTAGAGGGGTGAAGCACGGAAAAGGAGTTTCATTTTCCCAGTACGAGCGCTTCGCTAAGAAGTTTTGTAGTGGTATCGACCATCGCATTATAAAAACGAGAATATGTTACCTGGATTTCTGTATAGGATATCGAGGAAATGTCCTACCTATACTCGAAGATTGTGATACGACGAAATCACCGAACGGAAATGTATACGTGAAATTCGAAGATTCAGAATTCCTCCCTATTGCCATATATCATAAATTCTGATTTCTTGCAATATTTGTTTCACCACACAAAATTTCTCTTTGTTTCCTTGTTCAATAATTGTTTCAGCTCTTTTTTTGTTATTTGTCGAGATGAGATTTTTCATTTATTATTAGCTGGTCTAGTTTTTGTCTGACATCTGTTTGTTATTATTTTTGATTTTTTTTTCACGATATCGGGTGTTTTTTCCAGAGTGATACAACTTCGAGTTGGCAATACTGCTTTATTTTACAACCTATTCAACATTTGATTGTTGCTTTTTGTTTAGTTTGGTTTGACATTTCATTATGATTAGACTTACACCGGAAAAACGCCTGCAAATTGGTGAAATTTTTCATCAAAATAAAGGTTCCGTTCGTCAAACTTTCGTGTTTTTTTGTACATTTCATGGTGTACATAATCGCCTTTTGGAAAGGGTAATTCGAAGCTTTTTGGACCAACTTCAGTCTCACTAATAATGGGAACTGTGAAGTTGGTTCAAAAAAGTTCCATCTTTCTTCGAATAACCCTCTCCAAAGGGCGAATATGTAAACCATGAAATATACAAAAAGCACGATGAGTTTGATGAACAAAACCATTATTTAGATGAAAACTTTCAACCATTTGCAGTCTTTTTTCTGGTGTAAGTCTATTCATAATAAAATGTCAAACCCTACTGAACAAAAAGCAACAATCAAATGTTGAAAAGGTTGTAAAATGAAGCAGTCTTGCTAATTCAAAGTTGTATCACTCTAAGAAAAACACCGTTTATAAACCATTTCGAATGTTTGTTCGAACTGTCAAATCTTTTTTCCTATGCTCGTTGAATTATTTTTTTCGGCTTTGAATCGTTCCTATTGTTGAAATATTATTTTAGTTTTACTTATTCTATAGATACTTATTTTGTACACATATGTTATTTGTCTACTATTTTCTTCTTCTATTTGAATATATTATATTCGTTTTTTTGTCTCTCCCAACCTCTGAACAAAAAGCTCAATGAGAAGAATTTTTATGTAATAGAAAAAATTCCCCTGCGTAAAACTTGTGAATACTGATAAATTACTTTTAGTATCAGAAAAATTAGGATATTTTCGTTTGATTTCCTCGACTGTTCATACAAAAAAACTACGGTATTATGGCGAAATTAATGTGTAATACCTATTCACCAAACTCAGGAGAATGAAAATGTCGAGAACACCATTGTTCGAAAAGAAGAATATATTCAAAAGTTTGGATGAATTACCAAGAATCTGTCATAATTTGTTGAAAGCATCACCTACAGTTAATTAATGGAGACATTCCTCATATTCGCAAATTGGCGAAACAAATATATAAATTATGATCAAAAGGACACTGTAATGTTGAGTACAGAATACGATACCGAGAAAATAATGAAAAAAGTACTTCTGAAGAATGTCCATTTTATATGAAACCTCATGTCAATGGAATATCATTATAGGTAACTCGGATATTTTTGTCTGTATTTCTAGACTGTTCACACAAAAAAACTATGCTGTCTTCTTACGAATGAATGTGTGATATCTTCCCGCCAAACTCTTGAAAAAATTCAAAAATGTCATAAATATTGTTTGAAAAACTATTGAAACAATTCGTACATCAGAATAAAGTCAAATAATCGAATAAATTATCTCATAATTCGTGAATAGCGCCACCTACAGTTGATTGAACGAAACATGGCCCTCAAACTATCCAAACGAATTCTTATCAGTGTCACACCACATAGAAATGAGAGATATATCTCTCATGTAACACCCTATATTTTGAAATCCCAACCGAACCTTAGTTGAATCATATTTATATAACTCTAGTTATTCAAGTACTGTAGTTGAGGAGTTATGATAGAGGGCGCTTTGGTTTGTATTGAATCCAATTAAAATTGGACTCTGAATGCGTCTCTTCGAAATCCAATGAGACATATGTCTTAGAGTTGTGTAGACAAATGTGCGATTTTAACTCGAAAAACATGATGATAGTGGAGTTGACCAAAACGCCCTCTGTCAGCCAACTCCCCCAACTACACTTCGTTAAATAACTAGAAATTTATAAGCAATAATAATTGTTGAATGAAGTCAAGTGAAGTGAACTCATCTATTTTCATCAAAGATTATGGAGTTTTCATGTCATGACAAGAACACCGAACTGATTGGCGTTCTGTGATCGGACGTTTGTCTGTGGTTCGATGCCGGGGGAATCCCCAGACTTGAAAAACCCACTTCGAAACGGATTCGCGCAAGCAGTAAGAGCGGGAGAGCCTACGATTGAACGGTGTTGTTTAGTTGGTGCTGAAACTTTCGAAAAAACTCAAAAAATGGATACTGAACTTGTGAATCGCATTTTTTCATTCAGAATTTCATCGACATCGAGTAAGAAATTCGATCTTAAATATTATCCTGATGCGATACCAGTGAAAATGTTGACTAAAACTGATTGGAACTATTCATATGGCGTTAAACCAAAATGGGTGGGATTCAGCTACGAAGGCAGACCATTCAGATTAGAAGAGATTCCAGCGAGTGAATATTCTGCATTAGTTTATCGCAAAGCAGAAAAGGTGATTAATCCATACCTGGAAAGAGCATTCGACTTAAAGACAACTCAGTATTCAAAATTTACAATGGAGGTTTATCATGGGACAATAGCCAGCAACGTCGATTCCATACTTAAAAATAACTTCAACTGGAGACTTGCGGGAAGTAGTAGAGGTGTGAAGCACGGAAAAGGAGTTTCATTTTCACAGTACGAGCATTTCGCTAAGAAGTTTTGTCGTGGTTTCAACCATCGCATTATAAAAACGAGAATATGTTACAGAGGTTTCTGTACAGGATATCAAGGAGATGTTCTACCTAGAGAGGATGGTTGTGATACGACGAAATCACCGAACGGAAACGTATATGTGAAATTCGAAGATTCAGAATTTCTTCCTATTGCCATATATCATAAAGTGGGTTTTTTATTTTGAGTTGGCAATACTGCTTTATTTTACAACCTATTCAGCATTTAAACCAGAAAAAACGCCTGCAAACTGGTGAAATTTTTCATCAAAATAATGGTTCTGTTCGTCAAACTTATCGTACATTTCATGGTGTACATAATCGCCTTTTGGAGGAGATAATTCGAAGAAAGATGGTACCTTTTTGAACCAACTTCAGTCTCACAGAGTTCTCATTACCAGTGAGACTGAATTTGGTCCAAAAAGCCTCGAATTACCTTCTCCAAAAGGCCATTATGTACACCATAAAATGTACGAAAAGCACTATGAGTTTGACGAACAAAACCATTATTTTGATAAAAATTTTCAACAATTGCTGGCGTTTTTACTGGTGTAAATCTATTCATAAGAAAATGTCAAACCCTACTGAGGAAAAACCAACAATCAAATGTTGAAAATATTGTAAAATAAAGCAGTCTTGCCAATTCAAAAACTCTAAAAAACTCCCTTTACAAACCATTTCGAATGTTTGTTAGAAATGTCGAATATTTTTCTTATGCTCGTTGAATTATTTTTTTTCGGCTTTGAATAGTTCCTATTGTTGAAATATAATTTTAGTTATACCTATTGTATAGGTACTTATTTTTGTACACGTATGTTAATTGTGATTCCTTAGAATTGCATTATTAATTTTATTTTTCTACGATTTTCTAAAATTTAGTTATGTATTCTATTTGAGTATATTATATTCGTTTTTTCATAAATATAAATTTTTTTTCCTAATATTTTTCAAAGTTTTCTCTGAAAAAAAAGCTCAATGAGAAGAATTTTTATATCATAGAATAGTTGCCAAACATTGAAAAAAGAAATAACACCTCGAACTTTTAAACTTTTTAACGTTTTGGAGCCTTTATCAGACAAATTCTTCAATTAATGAAACTCGGAGATATCTTGGATCGAAATTATGTTTTAAAGAAAAAGAACCTGAAATTATATACTATATTTTTTATATCTTTGATGATTGTTCGAACGAAAACATGGTTTTATGATCATCAGGGCACAAAAGCGACAGCAATGAAAGGATACTAAAGGGGAAAACTTTTTTCATTCAAGGCATAAAAAAATCTAAGGACCTTGAACTATGTTAATTTTGTTTCTAGAAAATAATTACAGATAGTAATCATTACAGCTTTTTGTTTTCAGTTATATTTTTCGTTTTGTGGTTGTCCATACTGACCTCAGATCCTCTCAATTTTCAAATCAAATCAATTTAAATTCCGTAATCTGTCAAATTTTGTCACAACAACTGCCAAGATATAATACAAAAGTCACTAATCTGAATTTTTATTTGAATTTCGAGAGTATTTCACGAAACTTGACGGAAATAGAGAAAATATCGTCTAATACTCGTTTCAAAAGGCAATTCCAACACTCATGCTTTCGAAAACTCGCGTTTTCGAATATCGCATTCGTGTTGAAATATGTAAACAAAAGTTTGATTCTGTATCTGACGATATCAATTGTAATTGCATTCAAGTACAGGATATAGTGATTTCAATTATGCATGAATACAACGATCGTAAGTTGAACATCCTTGTCAAACTGTAGAAATAATCTTTGTACTGCTTATAAAAGAGTTGTCGAGTTTCATTCCAAAGAAATCATCGTGAACTCCAACATTATGAATGTGATTCATTCAGCTCTTCTCGAAATATTATAAATAGATGGTGATAAACATGCGGACTTTATCAGGAGTTTTCTGTAGTGTTTTTAAACAAGGTTAGGAAATTACTCAGCAAATTTCAGGTCTCTAAATTAACTAAGAGGGCTCTGGAATGGCTTTTAATTTGATCAATGTGCTGTGGTAACTTGCATTTTCGAGGATAATAAAAGATCTGTAAGTACTCGAGAAGTTGAAGTGCAGATTTTGAAAATTTGGAATAAAAATCCCGGTACAAGTATCATGTAGAGGAAAATTTCGTCAGTTGGGAATATTAACATCACCAGCAATTCACATTTAAGAGTGTCTCTCTTCGTGTTCAAACACAGAGAATATTTTGAAGGAAAAACAGTCGACACATATAACACCAAGAATAACAACTATTTAAAAGATGTTCTATAGTCTCCTCATTTTCTTCACACTCACAACTAGGGCTCTCAACCGAATTCCATCGGAAGAGCATGCTGTTGCATCGTCCATAGCCTGTTCCAATGCGATTTAGAACAGACCATATTCTCCTGGGAAGGTCAAAACCAGGAACTCTGATGGAAGCATCAGAAATAAGATCTTTATTGAAAAAATTGGATACATTTCATTCAGATTTCCAAATTTCTTTGTCGCTTCTATTCATATCAATCAGAAAATTTGACCAAAAAGGTTTACGCAACTTCAATCTGGGGACCTTATTATCTGGAATATAGGTGAGTATGGGAAATGAATTTGGAAAGGAATTGAATTTATTCGAAAAATTCAAAGATGTTGTCTCTCTGCGAATATGGGGAGGGACAATATTTGAGAGGACTGGTAACCAGGGAGTAGGTGTAGACTTGTTAGTACCAGTAATAATCCTCATAGAAAAATTTAGTAGGGTATCAATTTTTTTTTACATGAACACTGTTCAACCAAACAGGGCAACAATATTCAGCAGCAGAAAAAACCAAAGCAAGCGCTGCCGTTCGAAGGATTGATGCATCAGCGCCCCATGAGGAACCAGCTAGTTTCTGAAGAATATTGTTTCGAGTTTTAAGCTTCAAACGCAGATCATCTGAATGGGCGTTGAAATTTAAAGAGGAATCAAGTTTGATTCAAAGTTATCTAGGATTGAAATGATGTTTTAAGGGAGAAGAACCGAAAGTTACACTCACTTTTCTATATTTCTGGTAACTATTCAAATGAAAACACGAAATTTCGGTTTTATTTTCATTCGGACACAAACGCCACTTCTAAAAATAATTTTTCATTATATCCAAATCTGAGAAAAGGGTACTTTCTATTGTTTGAAAATTAGAATGAAGTCAAATGAAGTGAACTCATCAAAGATGATGGAGGTTTCATGTTATGACAAGAGAACCGAACTGATTGGCGTTCTGTGATCGGACGTTTGTCTGTGGTTCGATGCCGGGGGAATCCCCAGACTTGTAAACCCCACTTCGAAACGGATTCGCGCAAGCAGTAAGAGCGGGAGAGCCTACGATTGAACAGTGTTGTTTAGTTGGCTCTGAAACTTTCAAAAAAACTCAAAAAATGGATAGTGAACCTGTGAATAGCATTTTTTCATCCGGTGTTTCATCGACATCGAGTGAGAAATTCGATCTTAAATATTATCCTGATGCGATACCAGTGACAATGTTGACTGAAACTGATTGGAACATATCAAATGGCGAGAAGCCACAATGGGTGGGCTTCAGCTTTGAAGGCAGACCATTCAAATTAGAAGAGATTCCAGAGAGTGAATATTCTGAATTCAAATATTGCAAAGCAGAAAAGGTGATTAATCCATACCTGGAAAGAGCATTCGACTTAAAGACAACTCAGCATTCAAAACGTACAACTGAGGTTTATCATGGGACAATAGCCAGAAAAGTCGATTCGATACTTAAAAATAACTTCAACTGGAGACTTGCGGGAAGTAGTAGAGGGGTGAAGCACGGAAAAGGAGTTTCATTTTCCCAGTATGAGACCTTCGCTACGAGATTTTGTCGTGGTATCGACCAACGCATTATAAGAACGAGAATATGTTACAGAGGTTTCTGTACAGGATATCAAGGAGATGTTCTACCCAGACTCGAAGATTGTGATACGACGAAATCACCGAACGGAAATGTATACGTGAAATTCGAAGATTCAGAATTTCTTCCTATTGCCATATATCATGTAATCTGATTTCTTGCAATATTTGTTTCACCATACAAAATTTTTCTTTGGTTGCTTGTTCAATAAAATCGTTTCAGCTCTTTTCCTGTTATTTGTTGAGATGAGATTTTTCATTTATTATTAGCTTGTTTAGTTTTTGTCTGACATCTGTTTGTTATTATTTTTGTTTTTTATTTTCTTCACGATATATCGGGTGTTTTTTTCAGAGTGATGCAACTTTGAGTTGGCAATACTGCTTTATTTTACAACTTATTCAACATTTGCTTGTTGCTTTTTGTTTAGTTGGGTTCAACATTTCATTATGAATAGACTGACACCAGAAAAAAAGCCTGCAAACTGTTGAGATTTTTCATCAAAATGAGGGTTCTGTTCGTCAAACTTTCGTGTTTTTCGTACATTTCATGGTGTACGTAATCGCCTTTCAGATAGGGTAATTCGGAGCTTTTTGGACCAACCTCAGTCTCAATGATAATAGGAACTGTGAAGTTGGTTCAAAAAGGTTCCATCTTTCTTCGAATTACCCTCTCAAAAGGGCGAATATGTACACCATAAAATTCACGAAAAGCATGATAAATTTGACGAACAAAACCATTACTTCGATGAAAAATTTCAACTATTTGCAGGCGTTTTTTCTGGTGTAAGTCTATTCATAATGAAATGTCAAACCCTACTGAACAAAAAGCAACAATCAAATGTTGAATAGGTTGTAAAATAAAGCTGTCTTGCTATTTCAAAGTTGTATTACTCTAAAAAACTCCCTTTACTAACCATTTCGAATGTTTGTTAGAAATGTCAAATATTTTTCTTATGCTCGTTGAATTATTTTTTTTTCGGCTTTGAATAGTTCCTATTGTTGAAATATAATTTTGGTTATACCTATTGTATAGGTACTTATTTTTGTACACGTATGTTATTTGTGATTCCTTAGTATTGCATTACGAATTTTATTTTTCTACGATTTTCAAGAAATTTAGTCATGTAATCTATTTGAATATATTATATTCGTTTTTTCATGAATATAAATTTTTTTTCCTAATATTCTCTCCCAATCTCTGAACAAAAAGCTCAATGGGAAGAATTTCTGAATAATATAAAAACGTCCCCTGCGTAACACTTGTGTACAAATTTGGCAGAGGCCAATTCCTTTCAAAAATAGTTGCCAAACATTGAAAAAAAATTACAGCTTTTTGTTTTCAGTTATATTTTTCGTTTTGTGGTTGTCGATACTGACCTCAGATCCTCTCAATTTTCAAATCAAATCAATTCAAATTGCGTAATCTGTCAAAGTTCGTAAGTTACACCAACTGCCAAAATACAATACAAAAGTCACTAATCTGAATTTTTATTTGAATGTCGAGAGTATTTCACAAAACTTGACTGAAATAGAGAAAGTATCGTCTAATATTCGTTTCAAAAGGCAATTCCAACAATCATGTTTTCGAATTTTGTATTCGAGTTGAAATATGTAAACAAAAGTTAGATTCTGTATCTGACGATATCAATTGTAATTGCATTCAAGTACAGGATATAGTGATTTCAATTATGCATGAATAAAACGATCGTAAGTTGAACATCCTTGCCAAACTGTAGAAATAATCTTTGTACTGCTTATAAAAGAGTTGTCGAGTTTCATTCCAAAGAAATCATCGTGAACTCCAACATTATGAATGTGATTCATTCGGTTTCTCTCGAAATATTATAAATAGATGGTGATAAACATGCGAAGTTTATCAGGAGTTTTCTGTAGTGTTTTTAAACAAGGTTAGGAAATTACTCAGCAAATTTCAGGTCTTTAAATTAACTAAGAGGACTTTGGAATGGCTTTTAATTTGATCAATGAGCTGTGGTAACTTGCATTTTCAAGGATAATAAAAGATCTGTAAGTACTCGAGAAGTTGAAGTGCAGATTTCGAAAATTTGGAATAAAAATCCAGTTACAAGTATCATGTAGAGGAAAATTTCGTCAGTTGGGAATATTAACATCACCAGCAATTCACATTTAAGAGTGTCTCTCTTCGTGTTCAAACACAGAGAATATTTTGAAGGAAAAAAAGTCAACACATATAACACCAAGAATAACAACTATTTATAAGATGTTCTATAGTCTCCCCATTTTCCGCACACAACTAGGGCTCTCAACCAAATTCCATCGAAAGAGCATGCCATTGAATCGTCCATGGCCTGTTCTAATGCGGGCCTGTTCTAATGCGATTTAGAACAGACCATATTCTCCTGGGAAGCTCAAAACAAGGAACTCTGATGAAAGTATCAGAAATAAGATCTTTATTGAAAAAATTGGATACATTTCATTCAGATTTCCAAATTTCTTTATCGCTTCTATTAATATCAATCAGAAAATTTGACCAAAAAGGTTTACGCAAATTCAATCTGGGGACCTTATTATCTGGAATATAGGTGAGTATGGTAAATGAATTTGAAAAAGAATTGAATTTGTTCGAAAAATTCAAATATGTTGTCTCTCTGCGAATATGGGGAGGGACAATATTTGAGAGAACTGGTAACCAAGGAGTAGGTGTAGACTTGATAGTACCAGTAATAATCCTCATAGAAAAATTTAGTTGGGCATCAATTTTTTTCACATGAACACTGTTCAACCAAACAGGGCAAACAATATTCAGCAGCAGAAAAAACCAAAGCAAGCGCTGCCGTTCGAAGTATTGTTGCATCAGCGCCCCATGAGGAACCAGCTAGTTTATGAAGAATATTGTTTCGAGTTTTAAGCTTCAAACGCAGATCATCTAAATGGGCTTTGAAATTTAGAGAGGAATCAAGTTTGATTCCCAAGTATCTAGGATTGAAATTATGTTCTAAGGGAGAAGAACCGAAAATTAGACTCAATTTTCTATATTTCTGGTAACTATTCAAATGAAAACACGAAACCTCGGTTTTATTTTCATTTGGGCACAAACGCCACTTCCAAAAATAATTTTTCATTATATCTACGAAAAGGGTACTTTCTATTGTTTGAAAATTAGAATGAAGTCAAGTGAAGTGAACTCATCTATTTTCATCAAAGATTATAAAGTTTTCATGTCATGACAAGAACACCGAACTGATTGGCGTTCTGTAATCGGACGTTTGTCTGTGGTTCGATGCCGGGGGAATCCCCAGACTTGAAAAACTCACTACGAAACAGATTCGCGCAAGCAGTAAGAGCGTGAGAGCCTACGATTGAACAGTGGTTTTTAGTTGGTGCTGAAACTTTCAAAAGAACTCAAAAAATGGATAGTGAACCTGTGAATAGCATTTTTTCGTTCGGTGTTTCATCGAAATCGAGTGAGAAATTCGATCTTAAATATTATCCTGATGCGATACCAGTGACAATGTTGACTGAAACTGATTGGAACATATCAAATGGCGAGAAGCCACAATGGTTAGGCTTTAGCTACGAAGGCAGACCATTCAGATTAGAAGAGATTCCAAAGAGTGAATATTTTGAATTAAGATATTGCAAAGCAGAAAAGGTGATTAATCCATACCTGGAAAGAGCATTCGACTTAAAGACAACTCAGTATTCAAAAGTTACAATGGAGGTTTATCATGGGACAATAGCCAGCAACGTCGATTCCATACTTAAAAATAACTTCAACTGGAGACTTGCGGGAAGTAGTAGAGGGGTGAAGCACGGAAAAGGAGTTTCATTTTCCCAGTATGAGACCTTCGCTTTGAGGTTTTGTAGTGGTATCGACCCCTGCATTATAAAAACGAGAATATGTTGGATGGGTTACTGTATAGGATATCAAGGAGATGTTCTACCTGACCACGAAGATTCTGATATGACGAAATCACCGAACGGAAACGTATGCGTGAAATTCGAAGATTCAGAATATCTTCCTATTGCCATATATCATGTGATCTGATTTCTTGCAATATTTGTTTCACTGCACAAAATTTTTCTCTGGTTCCTTGTTCAATAATCGTTCCAGCTCTTTTTTTGTTATTTGTTGAGATGAGATTTTTCATATATTATTAGCTTGTTTAGTTTTTGTCTGACATCTGTTTGTTATTATTTTTGTTTTTTATTTTTTTCACGATATCGAGTGTTTTTTTTTAGAGTGATTCAACTTCGAGTTGGCAATACTGCTCTGTTTTACAACCTTTTGGACATTTGATTGTTGCTTTTTGTTTAGTTGGGTTTGATATTTCATAATGAATAGACTTACACCGGAAAAACGCCTGCAAATTGTTGAAATTTTTCGTCAAAATAATGGTTCTGTTCGTCAAACTTTCGTGTTTTTCGTACATTTCATGGTGTACGTAATCGTCTTTTGGAAAGGGTAATTCGAAGCTTTCTGGACCAACTTCAGTCTCACCGATAATGGGAACTGTGAAGTTGGTTCAAAAAGGTTTTATCTTTCTTCGAATTACCCTCTCCAAAATGTACAAAAAGCACTATGAGTTAGACGAACAAAATCATTATTTTGATAAAAATTTCAACAATTGCTGGCGTTTTTTCTGGTGTAAGTCTATTCATAATAAAATGTCAAACACTACTGAAAAAAAGCAACAATCAAATTTTAGAAAGGTTGTGAAATAAAGCAGTCTTGCCAATTCAAAAACTCTAAAAAACTCCCTTTACAAACCATTTCGAATGGTTGTTAGAAATGTCAAATATTTTTCTTATGCTCGTTGAATTATTTTTTTTTTCGGCTTTGAATAGTTCCTATTGTTGAAATATAATTTTAGTTATACCTATTGTATAGGTACTTATTTTTGTACACGTATGTTATTTGTGATTCCTTAGTATTGGATTACGAATTTTATTTTTCTACGATTTTCAAGAAATTTAGTTATGTAATCTATTTGAATATATTATATTCGTTTTTTCATAAATATAAATTTTTTTTCCTAATATTTTTCAAGGTTTTCTCTGAAAAAAAAGCTCAATGAGAAGAATTTTTATATCATAGAATAGTTGCCAAACATTGAAAAAAGAAATAACACTTCGAACTTTTAAACTTTGGAACGTTTTGGAGCCTTTATCAGACAAATTCTTAAATTAATGAAACTCGGAGATATCTTGGATCGAAATTATGTTTTAAAGAAAAAGAACCTGAAATAATACTTATACTTCCTATGTCTGTGATGATTGTTCGAACGAAAACATGGTTTTATCATCATCAGGGCACGAAAGCGACAGCAATGAAAGGATACTGAAGAGGAAAACTTTTTTCATTCAAGGCATAAAAAAAACCAAGGAGCTTGAACTGTGGTAATTTTGTTTCTAGAAAATAATAACAGATAGTAATCATTACAGCTTTTTGTTTTCAGTTATATTTTTCGTTTTGTGGTTGTCCATACTGACCTCAGATCCTCTCAATTTTCAAATCAAATCAATTTAAATTCCGTAATCTGTCAAATTTTGTCACAACAACTGCCAAGATATAATACAAAAGTCACTAATCTGAATTTTTATTTGAATGTCGAGAGTATTTCACGAAACTTGACGGAAATAGAGAAAATATCGTCTAATACTCGTTTCAAAAGGCAATTCCAACACTCATGCTTTCGAAAACTCGCGTTTTCGAATATCGCATTCGTGTTGAAATATGTAAACAAAAGTTTGATTCTGTATCTGACGATATCAATTGTAATTGCATTCAAGTACAGGATATAGTTATTTCAATTATGCATGAATACAACGATCGTAAGTTGAACATCCTTGTCAAACTGTAGAAATAATCTTTGTACTGCTTATAAAAGAGTTGTCGAGTTTCATTCCAAAGAAATCATCGTGAACTCCAACATTATGAATGTGATTCATTCGGCTCTTCTCGAAATATTATAAATAGATGGTGATAAACATGCGGACTTTATCAGGAGTTTTCTGTAGTGTTTTTAAACATGGTTAGGAAATTACTCAGCAAATTTCAGGTCTCTAAATTAACTAAGAGGGCTCTGGAATGGCTTTTAATTTGATCAATGTGCTGTGGTAACTTGCATTTTCGAGGATAATAAAAGATCTGTAAGTACTCGAGAAGTTGAAGTGCAGATTTTGAAAATTTGGAATAAAAATCCCGGTACAAGTATCATGTAGAGGAAAATTTCGTCAGTTGGGAATATTAACATCACCAGCAATTCACATTTAAGAGTGTCTCTCTTCGTGTTCAAACACAGAGAATATTTTGAAGGAATAACATTCAACACATATAACACCTAGAATACACGATTCAATTTCCTAAGCACAGATTGTTAGATGCTGTGTGAGGTACTTCAACAAAATCTCACCAGAATTAAGAGTTGAAAAGAAGATATACAGAGATATACAAGTAGAAAATATTCAAGCAACTACTGGAGGTTAAATCGAGTGTAACCGAAAGTTACACTCAATTTTCTATATTTCTGATGATTATTCAAATGAAAACACGAAACCTCGGTTTTATTTTCATACGGACACAAACGCCACTTTAAAAAATAATTTTTCATTATATCCAAATCTGCGGAAAGGGTACTTTCTATTGTTTGAAAATGAGAATAATGAAAAGCCAGAGCAATATCATCAGCATAAATAAATTCTTCCGAAGAAGTAGTTGGAATGTCACACAAATATAAATTGAATAGAAGAGGTGCTAAAACTGAACCTTGTGGAAGACCCTCATTCAAAGTTTCGAAACTACTACAATTATTATCGACAAAAACTCAGAACCTTCTGTCGGACAACATATTTTCTGATAGTCTCACCATTTTTCCACATTTTAAATGATTATAGACTTCATTAATTAATCCATCTTTCCAAACTGTATCATATGCAGCTGATAAATTCACAAATGCTGTCCCTGTTTTCAAGTTTTCATTGAACTCTGATTCAATTAATGTGGTGAGGCTAAGAACCTGATCGCAACAATTCCTATTTTTCCTGAAGCCGCCCTGACAGTTCTGTAAAGATTTTTCAATAGTTGATTCTATTCTAAATAGAATCAATCTTTCGAAAATTTTGAAAGGGGCGCTCGATAAACTAATAGGACGGTAACTACTCGGATCAGAAGAAATTTTCCACGTTTCAAAATTACCACTACTTTAGCTTTGCGAAATTCGTTCGGAAAATTTCCGGAATTCAATATATCATTATAAAAAGATAATAACCATGATAGGGCTTTTTTTCCTAAATGTTTGGTGAATTCTGGATTGATTCCATCAAAACCAGCTGCTTTTCTACATTTTGTAATCTGTAATTGTTGCTGGCGATGCTCATCCGAAAGAGGTCACACAAGATGGCGGTTAAAAACTTTCAGACAGTTACAGGATGGCCTTGTTTGTCTAACCACATCAACCAAAATCGAGTTAGCGATTTCTCGAAATGGCAACACCGCCTCCGCTAGATCAATAATTCGACCACTTTCAATTTCAGCTGACGATAAATTCCACGTACACGTTACTCTACAAGAACTAAACATCGACTCTGGATCTCCTAGAACACCTGGATTGTTGTAACAAAAAAAAAAAATGCAAAAAACGGCTTAAATAATTAAGTAACGAAACATCTTCACATAAATATACCTTCACAATTTTTTCCTCAGAATTTCAATCTTTTACTTCTGCAAAACTATCTATGTTTCACCAAAAAACATTAAATTTTAAACAGCTCCTTGTGAGTGTTGCAGTTTTTTTGTCAGTGAGTATATTTTGTTCTGTTTGACACTGGTGATTCCATGCTATACTGCAGTTTCATTTAGAATTAAAAGTTTATTATTATGTATTATTTTATTATTACAATAAGGCTAAACTAAAATGATTTTTTGTACAACTGCCATTCAAAGCGACAATTTTAATGACAGCAAACAATGTTAAAATTTATTGTTTACGAGGAAGCGTGTTAAAAATATTTTTAACATTAGTGATCTGATGTAATCAGATGAGAAAAATTCAGCGATTGCAAATTTTTATCATCAATATTTAACAATCATTACCTATGAACTTTAATATTAATCGTAAAACTAGAACAATTACTAACATTAATGCCCTGTGACGTTAGGGAGCTTCGCAACACATTATTAGAATCCTCAGCATCATCAGTACTTGTAGAAACCGCAAGTACAATATTGGATGATGATGATCCAAAATCTGTTGCGGTTGGGAGAATTTTTTCAGCAATGACATTTCTATACGCAATGAAATGATCAACATAGCCCTCGGCTACCGTCGTAGACTTCCATCCACCATGTTTTTTTATATCCGTAATATTTGCTCCTGATTCTGCTAGCAATGAAGCGGAGGATCTTCGAAAACAGTGTCCTGTATATTGCTTTGTTCTGGCAGTTTGAGGAATTCGGCAACAAAAGATGGAATTTTCCCAAATGTATTAATACCAACTGGATTGGCATTGCATTTATAATTTATGTATTTCAGGAAAAAAACGACGATGTTTGATGACAGAAGGGCGCAGTGTAAAGTACTTATGAGAATAGTCTACATACTTCCCAATAATACGACTTTTTCGTTTTTGTATTCGGAAGTTGTATAACCAATGATTTATTTGTTATTTCGATGTCTTCCACTGATGAATTACACAATTCTTAACGCCGACAGGCTCGAAATAATCCGAAAATAGTTGCAACCTTAACCATCAAGTATTTCTCATCTGGTGCCTCCTTCATGAACTTTTCAACTTGTTCACGAGTGAAATTTTCGATTTTTGGAGACGATATCCTTCACTTTTCCGCTTTAAATATGCTATTAGGTACCTTAAAATATTTACTAACATTCACACCGTTTTTAACAAGGGCGCTTGACTTTATCATTGAAAATTTGCTCCACAGAGTTGATGAACTCCATATTTTTGATTTTCCTTCTAAGTATGCCAGGAAAACAGTTTCACTGAAGTTCCCGTCTACATTTTTCAATTTACACCAGGCCAGGAAATTGTTATATGCAATATCGTACTGCTGAACAGATTTTTTAGGTAGGAGATCCAGATTTGTTCTTTTGCAGACTCTTCAATATCCAGAGGAACGACCAAATCGTCATTTTTATTAATAATTGGACTCTCGACAAACAAGTAGTTAAAAACCCAGACGAAAATTGGACAGGAACGAAATTCAAATGACTCATTTGTTAGTATTCATAACATTTGCCATTCACAACAACCTTTTGATTATTTGAATATTCAAATGCATTTCGAAGTTTATTGTCATTGCAAATTCGCCCATTTCATTATCAAAATAGGGCAGTTGTACAAAAAACATTGTATGGTATTTGTGTTAAAAGTGATTTTATTTTATTTGTGAAATTGTTCAATTCTCTTCCCTCATTTCACCAGCTTTTTCACTCACAAAATGTCACTATTAACACTCAAATCATAAATAACAATTACTGTGGAAAACCATAGAGATAGCAGATAAAAATTGAATCGGAAACAATTAAAATCAAACGAAATTAATAAGCGCAGAAGCATATCGGAAAAGTACGTGAATATTGGCAACGTAGCAAATTGTTGTCACGGCAAATTTTCCAGATCTTTATGTAGTTCGGGCGATTGAGGATGCAGATTGCATCATCCGTAACTTCCTGCTGTTTGTTGGATTAATCAACCTCAGACTAACACTGTTTTCACTTAATTAAATTAAGTTCAATCAGTGATGACTGCGATTCAAAATGTCCATTTTGACCGAGAATATTTCTCGCCACATGCGATGGAAGTGAAAGTGTTCAATAAAGACGACTGGAAACTTGATGAAACGATGCCACAATGGCTAGGTTTCAGTTACGAAGGAAAACCATACAAACTAAGTGTTCAATCCATACTTGGAGCGAGCTTTCGAGCTGAAGACTTCTCAATATGACCAATCCCATCCTGACTTCAAACTGGTGGATGTTTATCATGGCACAGTGGCCGGATTTGTCCCTTCGATACTCGAGAACAACTTCAACTGGAGATATGCTGGACAAAGAACTGGATTTTGGCATGGAAAAGGAGTCAATTTTACGCATGACAAAGTTTTTGCTGGATCATTCTGCAAGGGGTTCGATAATCGAATTATAAAAGCGAGAATTCCAATTTTGTATTTGTGCTGGGGACAAACCCAAGAAGGGGATGACTTACCACCAAAAGGTTGCGACACAGCATGCACAACAAGACTGAAAGTATTGGTAAAATTTGAGGATTCAGAGTTTCTTCCATTATACGTCACTCACTTCAACTGATGTTAGGTTATTTTCAAAAATGTACACACCTATCTCTTTCGAATTTCTCTGCATGCCTTCCAATTTGTATATTATGAAATTCCTGTGGTATTTAAATGAAATAAATACCTTTAATTGACGCTTCTTCTCTCACCTCATCATTCCTTGTTGACAGAACTAAAAAAAAGGTGCTTCTCAAGTCAACTGTTAGTTTTTATGTTTGTTACTTTAGAACTTTCGGATTGGTGCACTGATTTCGATGATTCTTGATCTCGATGAAAACTGCTGCTTTCCATGTGGTTCCATATCAATTTTGCCCAGTTGTGACATTGGAATCCATGAAAAAACTAAAATTTTTTAAATTTGAATTGAGAATGTGCGATATTTATGAAGAAGTGGTTCCCAATTCAACTAACTGTATTTTATTATGTTTGTAACTCCAGAACTTCTGATGGGTGTACTCATTTTGATTACTCCAGATCTCAATGAAAGCTGTTGCTTGCCATATGGTTCCATATCAATTTTGTCCAGTTCTGACATTGGTATCGATGAAAAAACTAAAATTGCTTTAATTTGAATTGAGTATGTACGATATTTATGAAAAAAAGTGGTTCCCAATTCAACTAACTCTATTTTTTTTATGTTTGTAACTTCAGAAGTTCTGATGGGTGCACCGATTTTGATGATTCTTGATCTTAATAAAAGCTGCTGCTTTCCATATGGTTCCATATCAATTTTGTCCAGTTCTGACATTGGCATCCATGAAAAAACTGAAATTTCTTAAATTTTAATTGGGTAGGTACGATATTTATGAGAAAAAGTGGTTCCCAATTCAACTAACTGTATTTTTTTATGTTTGTTACTTCAGAACTTCTGATGGGTGTACCGATTTCAATGATTCTTGATCTTAATGAAAGCTGCTGCTTTTCATATGGTTCCATACCAATTTTGTTCAGTTCTGACATTGGCATCCATAAAAAAACTAAAATTTCCTAAATTTGAATTGAATATGTGCGATATTTATGACAAAAAGTGGTTCCAAATTCAACTAACTGTATCTTTTTATGTTTGTTACTTCAGATGGGTGAACTGATTTTGATGATTCTTGATTTTAATGAAAGCTGCTGCTTTCCATATGGTTCCATATCAATTTTGTCCAGTTCTGACGTTGGCATCCATGAAAAAACTGGAATTTCTTAAATTTGAATTGAGTATGTACGATATTTATGAAAAAAAGTGGTTCCCAGTTCAACTAACTCTATTTTTTTATGTTTGTAACTTCAGAAGTTCTGATGGGTGCACCGATTTTGATGATTCTTGATCTTAATGAAAGCTGCTGCTTTCCATATGGTTCCATATCAATTTTGTCCAGTTCTGACGTTGGCATCCATGAAAAAACTGGAATTTCTTAAATTTGAATTGAGTATGTACGATATTTATGACAAAAAGAGTTTCCCAATTCAACTAACTGTATTTTTTATGGTTGTAACTTCAGAAATTCGGATGGGTGCACTGATTTTGATGATTTTTGATCCTTATGAAAGCTGCTACTTTCCATATGGTTCCATATCACTTTTGTCCAGTTCTGACATTGGCATCCATGAAAAAACTAAAATTTCCTAAATTTGAATTGAGTATGTGCGATATTTATGGGAAAAAGTGGTTCCCAATTCAACTAACTGTATTTTTTTATGTTTGTAACTTTAGAACTTCTGATGAGTGCACCAATTTTGATGATTATTGATCTTTATGAAAGCTGCTGCTTTCCATGTGGTTCCATATCACTTTTGTACAGTTCTGACATTGGTATCCATAAAAAAACTAAAATTTCCTAAATTTGAATTGAATATGTGCGATATTTATGGCAAAAAGAGGTTCCCAATTCAACTAACTGAATTTTTTTTATGTTTGTAATTTCAGAACTTCTGATGGGTGTACCGATTTTTATGATTCTTGTTCTTGATCTTAATGAAAGCTGGTGCTTGCCATATGGTTCGATATCAATTTTGTCCAGTTCTGACGTTGGCATCCATGAAAAAATAAAATTTCTTAAATTCGAATTGTGTATGTGAGATATTTATGAAATATCCTTCATGAAGTTCATTAATGTGAACTAGTGTTTGTAATCCTAGCGAATGAAACACAGTTATTTGAAGTATGGAACCAAATGAATATCCTTTGAATGATAAGAAAATATTCATGAAATTTGCAGGTAAGTGCAATGGTGCAAAATGCATTTTTTTCTTGATAATATACTTCTGGTTGAACCGGAAATACGTCTAACTGTTTAAATTTACAAGGGACCTCCTCTATATATAGATATAGAGGAGGTCCCTTGTGAATTTAAACAAAGGCAGATGTTGAAAAAGCATGGGATTTTGAATTCGTACGTACTGTAGTGTAAAAAATTCGTATACACAAGGAAATATTTCACGTCCTTAAAAATTACGACATTCTTGCTGTAATAACACTACACTCGAAAAAACATTTTTTCATGTGTAACACTGAGTCTAATTGGTTTAATCAGACGAAACAAATGGGTCGAAACGCACCCATTCATGATGATTTGTTAGGTTAAAGACCAAATTTTACGAGAAACAGAATCAATGGTAAATGGAATTTTACAAATAATTAAACCCTTGATTTGATGTGGAGATTAAAATAGGCCCATTATTCCAACTACGGATTAAAGAAACTCGATTAAAAGAGAAGTTAATTACCATGAAGTACATAAAGTTTATCATGTTTGACTAATAAAATTAGATGCAGGAATGATAAATTGAACGCAGAATATGCATTTTTTTCAGTCGACTATCATGAAGTGTATTGTTCTTTTACCCATACTGCTTGTTGCAGTTCACTGTTGGCAATCTATTACTCCGAAGAATGAGGCAAAACTTGTTGGTTCGTATTTCTTTCCCTAATTTCCATTGTGCACCAATTCCGAGTAAATAGATTTGTTTTCGTGAAATACAATTTTTCATATCGATATAATGAATTGACCATTTTTTCTCTCTTACACTGGCAGGTCATCCCAATCAATGCTACAGCAATACGTTTGGTTATTTGCACTTTGGAGAAAGAAGAAGTCTGAAAACCATGTGTGGCAGAGAGGATTGCTTGGACGATGGTTCGATCAGAACAACTGGGTGAGTGAATTGATACCTATAAGGGTTTGAAGGTATGATATCCCAGTTCTGGGATCTCAGATTCAGCCATGGTAGGCATCATCTTAAGAAAAATCTCCAAATCGGAATGGTAATCCAGCAAGATAAAATATTGGATCGAGAAAATTCATATTAAAGTGATTTCAAGTTGCAGGAAAAAAAATTAATTTTAGCCTGTAGGTCTGCAGCGTATACAGTGGTTAAGAATTTTATTCCCAGAGAATTCAAGCATTTTAAGACTATCAATACAATGTATGGCCTCCACGGGCATCAATAACAGCTTGACATCTTCTTTGCATACTACAACGAGGTTGTTGAACATTTCTTGAGGAATTTGGTTCCATAAACGGGGCAGAAGCTCTCTCACATCATTTAAGGATTCTGGGGTAGGTTGATGATTATCTAATCTTCGTTGGAGCATATCCCATGCATGTTCCATGCAATTGAAATCTGGAGAGTGAGGAGGTATTGGTAAATGTGAAATACCAAGCTCCTCGCGCTCATTCTCAACTATGGCTGCACGGTGCGGTCTAGCGTTATCGTCAAGAAATTGGAAAGTTTCAACAATAGCAGCGTGAAAATTTAGCAAAACATTGTGACATGCTTTCTATAGTGTAAGGCGGTCATATTTCCAGGACAAATCTGTAGATCTATGCTTCCGTTGAAACATATCCCAGCCCATACCATAACACTACCCCCTCGGAATGGATGGACTTCTTGGACATAGCGACGATTACAGGGTATGCGTGGGATGGTCCATACCCTTATTCTTCGAGAATCTGAAAATCGTCCATATCTGGTTTCATCAGTGAAAAGGACACTACACCACTGATCGTTCCAATTGATATGCTGCCTTGCCCATTCCAGTCTTTGACGCTTATGGTCAAGTTTTAACTCCTCTTAATGGACGTCTAGAACCTAGATTCACCTCTCCCAAAAGTCGTCTGATGGTTTCGATGGAAACTTGGAGCATATCTGCATTTTAAAGAGTATTTCGTAGCATTCTATACGTAGATGTAGGCTTTCATCTCGCCGAAACGGTGATGAAACGATCCTGAGCAGGTGTTGTTTTTCGTCGCTCACCAAGACTTGGTCTTTCCAACACGAAATCTGTCTCTCTGAACCTATTCCAAAGTCGAGATATCACAATTTGTCTGACTTGGAGCTTTTCTTCTGCAACAACCTGAGTTAGGCCACCTGTAGCATTCCGATTAGCCTCAGCGTTTGTTAATTTATGTCTTGGCATTTTCAGAAAACTCGTTTCAAATCGAAGCCGTTGATAAACTGACTCCATTTCAAAATAAGAACATTCATGAAGCATATGCAAAGAACCAAACTTCAGAAAAAAGTAGACCAGATTGACGAAATGTCTCATTCTGATTTTCATTGGATCGATTTAAGTTGTTATTGAGTTTGAAATGATTTTGCAGCTATTTTCCCGAAGATTACATACTTTTCAAAACGATTGAATACGATATCCCTAATCATATCATAATGTTCAAAGTTGAAATCGTCGAAATTTTGATTTTGGCGTATAACTCGAAAACAAAATAAGAAGATAGAGGAATGCAGTTGATGACATTACCAGTTTCTCCAAAAAAACGACCGTGAAGTTTCATCAATTTTCCTCTATCTCTTCTGGTTGAAAAGTCGTTGTTCAAGTATAACAATTTTGCCCAGCCTGTGAATCTAATATTGAACCTGATTGTCCATCTGTAAACATAACATACTAATTTTGAATTGAAATTTGTTCTCAACGTCCATGATTGCTTAAGAATCCTCTTGTGCTCAAAAAAGCAGATTTCTTCTGTCGACAAAATTTTACCTCGCCTTTCCAGATGATTTTCCTTAAGAAATCAGTATTCTCTTGGAGTCCTATTATAAATCATTCAGAATAGGCAACTTTGCGTGCATGCTTAATCCCCTGATTGTAATTTGTGTAGCCTAATGAATTTAAAAAGCAGGAGATTGTGGCTACCATGAATTCTCTGCATTGATTATCGTTACATAGCTTTCCAAGGATATTAACGATTGATCAGCTCTGACAAAGAATATTTTTCTTCACTGAAGAATCTTTATGCTGCAAAATGTCACCGTTTGTATCAAGTTACACAAAAAGTTTATACTACACTCCCCGTCAATAAATTCCGGATAGGCAAAATTTTTGTCAAATTCAACACCCTGTATCTTTTTTCATGGTTCTCCGATTTTGTTGAAATTTTCACCAGGTATAGTATTGGGTCTTGTTATATAAACCTGAAATTTACTTTGCGAAAATACCTGTAGTTCATCCGTTATACAGGGTGAAACAAAACCTTGTTTTATACCCTTCATTTCTAAACACCCTGTGGTGAATTTGAGGCGGAAAATTTGATATCATTCTGTTTTAACTTGAAGTGTGACCCTTTCTTACCAAAATGTTTTTTGATTAACGTCAGTATCTGCTTTGAAAACAAGATACACATTTTCAAAGAAAGTTTTGCATTTTTTAAATTTTCATAACAATTTAAAACATTACAATACCTTATCGACTACCAAACATACACAAACATCTCAAAATTATTAGCGGGTATTTCCACCTCGCTTTCTCATCACTTCTACCATACGACGTGGCATACTTTCAATGCATTTCCGAATTGCTTCTGGGGGAATATTTTCCCGTTCTTCAAGAAGGGCTGTTCGTAAATCGGGCAAGGTGTTGAGCTGCCGATGTCGAACATGTCTACCTCGCATATCCCATACATGATCAATTGGATTTGAATCCGGCATTCTGGCTGGCCACACGAATCGTTGGATATTCGCCTCTTTAAAGTATTCTGTTACAACCCGTGTAACGTGAGTCTTAGCATTGTTCTGCATTAACAGAAATTGTTGCTTCCCCCAGAAGCAATTCGTAAATGCATTGAAAGTATGCCACGTCGTATGGTAGAAGTGATGAGAAAGCTTTTAATTTTCAGATGTTTGTTCATGTTTAATAGTCGATAAGGTATTGTTATGTTTTAAATTGTTATAAAAATTGAAAAAATGCAACACTTTCTTTGAAAATGTGTATCTTTTTTTTAAAGCAGATACTGACGTAAATCAAAAAATATTTTGTTAAGAAAGGGTCACAATTCGAATTAAAGCAGAGTGATATCAAATTTTCCGCCTCAAATTCACCACTGGGTGTTTAGAAATGAAAACAAAGTTTTGTTTCACCCTGTATAACGGATGAACTACAGGTATTTGCGCAAAGTAAATTCCAGGTTAAAATAACAAGACCCAATACAATACCTAGTGAAAATTTCAACAAAATCGGAGAACAACGAAAAAAGATATAGGGTGTTGAATTTGATAAAAATTTTGCCTGTCCGGAATTTATTGACGGGGAGTATAGTAGGTTCAAATGTAGATAAATATGTTTCATCGCGATTTTGTTTCTTGAAGATATGGGATACTGATGAGGGCAAATCAGGCTGAATTCGGTTGACTCAAATTTTGTACCAATATGGCAGGTGTGATACAAGTTTAGTCATGCCATGTCTCTTTACTTTTGTATCTCGATAATTCTAAATAATCAATTTGTTTCATTTTCAGATGTGGAAAAGTGGCTGCAGGTCCCTCATGCACTGTCATCAAAGGAGATCCGTCTCAATCATACCCAGGATGTTGTCCAAAAGTCAAATGTTAGAACATATGATATTTTTTTATATGTATGAATAAATTATTGATTCCCATTTCGTGTGAGTTTGCGAAAGGAACCTCTTATTTAGAATTTCCTGAACATTCTTGCAAGAGACAAAAGAAGAAGCATTGTCCCTCAGACCCTCAAAATCTGGCGGGAAATATTCTGTTGCTTTTCGGCATTTTATTCAATGGTGCGATACAAAAGGTGTCAGCAAATATTCGGAGAATGTTCTTCTAGCTTATTTTTACTACACTCCCCGTCAATAAATTCCGGACAGGCAATTTTTGTCAAATTCAACACCCTGTATCTTTTTTCGTGATGCTGCAATTTTGTTGAAAGGAGAAACAAAACCTTATTTTATACCCTCCATTTCTAAACACCCTGTGGTGAATTTGAGTCGGATAATTTGATATCATTGAGTTTTAATTTGAACTGTGATCCTTTTGTAACAAAATGTTTCGTCATTAACGCCAGTATCTGCTTTTAGAAAAAAGATACACATTTTCAAAGAAAGTGTAGAGTTTTTTCAATTTTATAACAATTTAAAACAACAATACCTTATCGACTAGCAAACATACACAAACATCTGAAAATTAATAGCGTTTATTTCCACCTCGCTTTCTCATCACTTCCACCATACGACGTGGCATACTTTCAATGCATTTCCGAATTGCCCCTGGGGAAATATTTTCCTGTCCTTCAAGAAGGGTTGTTCGTAAATCGGTCTACCTAGCATATCCCATACATGTTCAATTGGATTTGAATCCGGACTTCTGGCTGGCCACACGAATCGTTGAATATTCGCCTCTTCAAAGTATTATGTTACAACCCGTGCAACGTGAGGCCTAGCATTGTTCTGTATTAATAGAAATTGTTGGTTCCCTCAGAAGCAATTCGTAAATGCATTGAAAGTATGCCACGTCGTATGGTAGAAGTGATGAGAAAGCGAGGTGGAAATACACGCTATTAATTTCCAGATGTTTGTTTATGTTTTCTAGTCGATAAGGTATTGTAATGTTTTAAATTGTTTTAATGGTATCAATTTTTCCGCCTCAAATTCACCACAGGGTGTTAAGCAATGAAGAGTATAAAACAAGGTTTTGTTTCTCCCTGTGTAACGGATGAACTACATGTATTTTTGCAAAGTAAATGTCAGGTTAATATAACAATACCCAATACTATATCTGGTGAAAATTTCAACGAAATCGGAGAACCACGAAAAAAGATACACGGTGTCGAATTTGACAAAAATTTGGCCTGTCCGGAATTTATTGACGGGGAGTATATTTGCTAAAAGAGAACAAGTGGAAATCCTCAACTCTCTGTTTTCGGTATTCAATGGTTGAATCCGAATTAATTATTAAAGGAGTGTAATATTAGACAATATTTAAAGTTACCGTCGAAAAATGACAGATTTACTGATGTTTGAAGAAAAAAACTATAAACAGGAGAACAATAATATGAACTCAGAATGGTCCCATACTTATCCCAACCCTGTATATCTTTTCGATAGCAATCCAGAGATGTGCTATAATTTTTTCAAAGGTGTGTTTATCTTTGCCGAGACAAATCATAAGGTTGTGATTTTTCTCATAGAAAAAATATAAAATATTCTTTTGATTCGGAGAACTAAAATAATATTATATATTGAAACAAAATGGTATATAGTTGAGGTTGGTGCAACACAGGAAAACCATACAGGTCTTCAGTATGATTGAATGAGGAAAAATAAAAAAACCTCAACTAAAAAAAAACCTTACCCCGCCCATGAAAAAAAATTCTGAAATGGAAAAAGACAAAAGCAGAAAAGAAACCAATTATTTAGGTTAAATTAAATAATTTTGAAATTAACCACCCGTTTCAGAAATGCATTCTTCACTTTATGTATAGCCTCGAAACCATCTTGAAATTTATAAATGAGACAACTATTCCTAAGATGTTTTATAGTCTTCTCATTTTCCTCACACTCACAACTAGGGCTCTTAACCGAATTCCATCGGAAGAGCATGCTGTGGCATCATCCATGACCTATTCTGATACGATTCAGAACAGACCATATTCTCCTGGGAAGGTCAAAACCAGGAACTCTGATGTAAGGATCTTCATTGAACAAATTGCATACATTCCATCCATATTGCCCAAATTTCTTTGTCGCTTCTATTCATATCAATTAGAAAATTTGACCAAAAAGTTTTACGCGACTTCAATCAGGGGACCTTATTATCTAGAATATAGGTGAGTACGGGAAATGAATTTGAAAAGGAATTAAATTTGTTCCAAAAATTCGAAGCTGCTGTCTCTCTGCTAATATGGGAAGGGACAATACTTGAGAGGACTCTTAACCAAGGAGTAGGTGTAGATTTCATAGTACCAGTAATAATCCTCATAGAAAAATTTAGTTGGGCATCAATTTTTTCTACATGAACACTTGTTCAACCAAACAGGGCAACAATATTCAGCAGCAGAAAAAACCAAAGCTAGCGCTGCCATACGAAGTATTGTTGCATAGAAACAATAGTCAAGTCGTCAATTTCAATTTTGGCCTATAACCCGGAATCAAAAGAAGAAAGAGTTGATCTCATCCTGAGTTTCTTGAAAAAAGAGATCCACCTCTCACGGTCAAAAAATCGTAGCTCAAGCAACACCAATTCTGCAGATCCTATACATCTGAAGATCGTGATTCAGTCATCCCATAGACCAACCATTATATCCCTAATCTCTATTTATATCGCATAATCATCGATGAAATCATGTTATCTCCCATTCTTGTTATTATTTATACGACTGATAACGAAACACAGGTTTCCAGTTACCTTTTTCCTTGTCTACGCGACCTTAGCAAGCAACAAAAGTTCTCAGAAAAAGCGCATCGCTCGAATCGTAGTACCTGTAGCGCTTTAAAGGTGACCACACGCGAAAATTTGAATACACGAGAACGTGCCAGGTACTTTCACGACAATGCAAGGCTGTGAGGTCGAGTACAGCATGCATGCTTGATATGGTCGCCAGTTTGGTTTTCCATTGGACCGTGGAAGGTTGTCATACTGCGTGGCCTTTAAAACAACGGCGGCAAACAAAATCAACAGTGCGTGGTGTTTTCCTACTTATTTCCGAATCCGCTTAGATCGAAGGTGATTTTTTTTTGGAAGTGTTCGCGATGTGTCGATGATAATCGGAGATAAGATAAAATCGGGAAAATCGATCAGTGACTGGTGAAAATGCGGGAAAAATGGGAGAAAGAGGAAAGAGTGAAGGAGGACGATGGGATACCAGTGAGTTGTCAATTTTTTTCGGGTACATGTGAAGTTGTTGTCAAGAAGATTGCAAACTTTTGGTGAAACAGCGAAAAATAATTGCAGAAATGTACAGAGGAAATTCATGACGTTTTCCTTCAAATCACCTATTCATTGTTCTGTATATCTTTTTTCGTATACAAGGTGTCCCACGAGGAACTTGACATATTCCCACCATATACTTCTAGTGGATGTTCTAGATTCTAGACATTATTTGAGACGCTTTCGACCAAAATCATATATAGTACAAAAATGCTTCTTCGTTATATAAGGTGCTAGGTGCTAACATTAGTGTTAAAAATATTTTTAGCACTCCATTTTCTTATGATGAAATCAGATAAGGAAAATTCAGCAATTGCAAATTTTTATTATCAATATTTAACAATCATTACTTATGAACATCAATATTAATCGTAAAACCAGGACAATTACTAACATTAATGCCTGTGGCGTTTGGGAGCTTCGCAACACATTATCAGAATCCTCAGCACCATCAGTACTTGTAGAAACCGGAAGTACAATATTGGATGATGATGATCCAAAATCTGTTGAGGTTGGGAGAATTTTTTCAGCAATGACATTTCTATATGCAATAGAATGATCAACATAGCCCTCGGCTACCGTCGTAGACTTCCATCCACCATGTTTTTTTATATCCGTAATATTTGCTCCTGATTCTGCTAGCAATGAAGCGGAGGATCTTCGAAAACAGTTTCCTGTATATTGCTTTGGTTCTGGCAGTTTGAGGAATTCGGCAACAATAGATGGAATTTTCCCAAATGTATTGATACCAACTGGATTGTCAGTGCATTTATTATTCATGTATTTCAGGAAAAAACGACGATGTTTGATGACAGAAGGGCGCAGTGCAAAGTACTTCTGAAAATAGTCTACATACTTTCCAATAATACTGAAAGAACGACTGACTTTCGTTTTTGTATTTGGAAGTTGTATAATCAATAATTAGTTGGTTATTTCGATGTCTTCCACTGATAAATTACACAATTCTTCACGCCGCCAGGCTCCAAATAATCCGAAAATAGTTGCAACCTTAACCATCAAGTATTTCTCATCTGGTGCCTCCTTTATAAACTTTCAACTTGTTCACGAGTGAGAATTTTCGATTTTTTGGGACGATATCCTTCACTTTTTCGTCTTAAATATGCTATTACCTTAAAATATTTTCTAACATCCACACCATTTTTAACAAGGGCGCTTGACTTCATCATTGAAAATTTGCTCCACAAAGTTGATGAACTCCATGTTTTTGATTTTTCTTCTAAGTATGCCAGGAAAACAGTTTCACTGAAGTTCCCTTCTACATTTTTCAATTTACACCAGGCCAGGAAATTGTTATATGTAAGATCGTACTGCTGAACAGATTTTTTAGGTAGGCGTTCCAGATTTGCTCTTCTTGCAGACTCTTCAATATCCAGAGGAACAACCAAATCGTCACTTTTATAATAATTGGACTCTCGACAAACATATTAAGCAGTTAAAAACCTAAAAAGAACATTGGACAGGAATGAAATTCAAATGACAGCGTCTTTTCTCATTTGTTAGTAATCATAACATAGGCAACGCTTGCTATCACAACAACCTTTTGATTATTTGAATATTAAAATGCATTTGTAAGTTTCTTGTCATTGCAAATTCGCCCATTTCATTATCAAAATAGGGCAGTTGTACAAAAAAACATTGTATGGTATTTGTGTGAAAAGTGATTTTATTTTGTTCGTAAAATTGTTCGATTCGCTCCGCTCATTTCACAAACTTTTTCACTCACAAAATGAAATATCACTCTTAACACTCATATCATAAATAACTATTGTATTTTCAAAGTTGCGACAAAAATTCAAATGATTAAATGCATTTCAAATACATGCAAATGATATTTCGAGAGTGGCTCATAGGGTGGTCATTTTCACATTAGCAGTCAAGATTAATTCTTCTGAGTACGACATACATTAAAAAATAATATTCGGTATACATAATCCAATAGACGTTGGAAAGTGTTACAAATTCTGAAAAAATTATTCACAGAAAAATAGGAGACATTTCTTAGTGCCTATTTCGTGATGCTGATGGTTGACCTTTTATAAGGTAGAAGTATCTTGAAGATTTCCGTAGGACACCCTGTATGAAATTGATAAAACACATCACAATAAAAATTTAACTGTTGGGATTTTTAGTCCATTAAGATCACAGTCCATAAAGTTACCGATGGAATTCTCTAGTTCGATATCAAGGCAGCATCTTTGTTGAATCTGACACAAATGTTTTAGATTTTAGATAGTAACTACATTAAACATGCGGTTTCGCTCGAATAATATTCCATTATAAAAGGCCAGTGTACATTCACTAAATTATACAACGTGGTCCAACGAAATTTAACACCTGGATTTCACGGCATTTATTAATGATCTGAGTTCACGAATCATCCAGTGACTCGGTTGAGTAAATCTTGGATTTCTGGTCGAGTGGAATCAGATCAGGTGATCTGGGTGGCCACTCAATATGTCCCTTCTTCAAATGTTTCTAAGAACTGTCGCACCAGTTTAAATGAATGAGATGGTGCGTTATCTTGTTGGAAATTGATCGATTGATGGTAATCTGTCTGCATTATCCAACACATGCATGAGGGATGGATAAATAGCTTATAAATAGGTGTCGAGGTATGAAGGTCAATCAAAACATTTGGAAATATGATAATCTCACTGCAAACCTACGTGAAGGAGTGTACTTCTGCAATAATAAATTATTAAAGAGGTTACGAAATTACTCCTAAAGAAAAACATATATGGTATCAACAATATGGTGCTCCTCCACACATTAGTCATCTGTCTTAATGACTCTATTTAATGGGGAGAGGTAATCGAATAGCCACCTAAAACCCTTGATATGATCCCACTTGCAAAATATGAAATTTCGGCCATTTCTCCAGGAATTATTTAAGAATGCCTTTTTGGTTTATTATAAAAATCTGAGAAAGTTTAATGAAGTGGGATTCGATTTGATAACTCATCCACCTTATTGTCCAGACTTGGGTTTTATGACTCTTTCTCGATCTGAGATCTTGAGAAATATACCTCTAATGAAGGAGTATTTGTTCGTACCTGAAAATTTATTAATATTTATTGAAATATAGGTGTTCCAAAAGAGAAAAATACAAGTACTTCCTCTACTTCAGAGATGATATGAAAAGTTGGAATATCATTATAATTGTTCATTCTCGGAAAGCTATATTATCGTAATTGGCAACATGTACCATACATGCTAACATTCTAGATCATATTTTTGAAAAAGCTTAAGTACACACAATTCGCAATAAAAATTTTCGTTGACCACAAGTGAAATGTATAAAAAAAGCTCCTTATATCTTCAGATTTACAGTTTGGAGTGATTCATAAATAAGATTGTCTCCCAGTGATGGCAAAAAAACCAACTACTTCTTTTCCCACCGGAGTTTGAAGAAAAACTGAAGGAATTATAGATCCCCAATTTTTTCGAATCATTCAAAACCATTCTTCAAATCTAATAAAAAATTCAGCGTCCACAAAAAATTAATTATGAAATGACTTCTCCTTGTATCTATTATTATACCTGAATTAAAATCGAATAAATTTAAATTAAAGGTTTATTCCCATAGCTTGAAGGTTATACAAACAATACGGGCTCCAGATCAACTGTAAATAATTGAAGCTCGCTATCATCGTTAAAATATTGTTATTGAATCGTTTGCTAGAGCATCCTTTGAGTTCGCGAATTGTCATCGGTAGCACAGACTTAATTCTTATCTTATATTTCAACAAAATGAAATGGTACAAAAAATGTGTTCAGGAGATTTCGCATGGATTTTATCAAATCTGTGCTGCCCACAATTTTGTTATCTGGGGAATGTTGACATCCGGAGTTGAAAGTATAAATAAAAAAATTATTTTCAGACCGGATATCCAGAATATCAGATTGTCGGATGAATGACTACTCTTAATGCAGGTTATTTGGATTTGTGATAACATTTTTCGATCTCAGGAATCTTTGGAATGTGTCCGCCTTTAAAAGGAAGAAGAATTTGGAATATTTTGATGCACTTGTTTACGGATAGTTTTTTGCTTTTTTAATTTTCTTACTGTTGATATTTTTACAAACATTTTCATGTACATTTATCCACTAAATTGCAGTTATTTGGAAAATCGGGTATGGAAAAAAATCAAAACAACAGAGCACGAGTTGAGAAATATATTTTGTAGAGCGTGTTGAAAATATTTTATCTTTAGGTTCGTATAAGTTTTTTCAAATGCAGATTATGCATTGTCAGCACTTTTTGAAACATCCGCACTGACATTTCCATATTCAGTGAAATGATCTACGAAAACAGTGGTCTGAATTTCAATTATTCACCATGCAGTTTTCGCCTTGAAATCAGAAGCTCTCAAACCATTTTTTGACCCTCATAATCTTTTATTTTTCCCTAATAAGGGGTGATATGGTGGTCAATATAGACATCCTGTATATCTCCGGAGGTTATCCAGCCATTGTCAATGATGATTCACTCGTTTCATATAGAGTGTAATACTTTATTTGTAGAAACCAGGATGACTACTTCACTGCATTGTTGATGTCGAAATGTGTGTACTTTTCTTATCTCGACAACGTTTTTTATCTTCATTGTCGTGCCTTAAATGAGGTCGTGATCAGAAAGGGAGGTTCTATGATGATTTTCGTAAATTCCTTTATTATCAGATTCATTTTTTTAATACCAAATGAGATTATAGTTTAATTTGTTCCTTGAGGCAGAAGAGAATCTTATACATTTTGTATAATATTATATCAATATTACCTATAGAGAACAGCAATAATTGCTCTTGTCTACGATCAAAATTAACTCAAATCTATGAAATTTTTTTATGTTAGGGTGAGTCTTTGGCATATTTCAACGGTTGATTCTAGACCTCAAAATAATAGATATTTGTTCTCTATTGGCTGTACTTCCCGGGATGAATGGAGAAAGAATATCTGCTGGTACTTCTTCTGTAATTCCCTTTCTAACTGCAGTAAATGATTTCCAACAAACGAAACCGATAACAAAGATAATAATGAACATCCACCTAGTGGGATTCTACATGTCCACGCCGAAGTAAATTGTTTTACAACATTTCAACATTCCTACAACATTAGATCGAGGTAATGCGACCTATTGTCTGTTTGAAAGTATCGCTATTGTCTTCAGAAGTGCCTAAGTGAGATATTATATGTTACACCTTATCTGATACATTGGAACTGCACAAAAGTAAGGATCCAGCAGAAGTACGGCAACAACAATCTGAGGTTGAAATCTTCCGCCGACCATTTAATTGTCATTAATAAGTTCCAAGTTGCGAAATAAACGTATGAATAAATTATTGCGTTGTCGGACGTTGAATTAATCAAGTTGTAGGTAATTAACAGGAAGGTGAATATAATTGGATAACATGTTCGCGAAAATAAAAACAGACCTCGACTTATTTCTTGAACTACGCGTGTTATATTCTCGTAATTTCTGGATAGTTCTAATTATGCGGAATATGGAACATTTATTTGAACTGGAGTAAAACTTGAATTCGCTTGAAGAAGTTTAATTTTTTGTGTTGCTTTTATGATTGAAGGGAAAGGTTCTGTTATTGCTAGAAATAAATTGGAAATTTAAGAAACAATGAGCAGATCGTAATTGATGTTTTTCAAATATTGTGGAATACAATTTTTTCTGCATCGTACCTAAGACAACTTGTGTTCTTTGTCGTCTTGTTTCGATATATGAACTTGGAGACATGAAATATACAGGGTTATTCACGAATATGGCTCTATGGAATATTTTTAGGAAAGACACAAGATTCAGGATTGAAATTCTAAAGGTGACCTTCAAGTAAGAAGACGACTTCTCGTATATTTTTTAAGGTTCTAGGACTTCCGGTTTTTCCGGAAGAGACATCAAATTTCGTTTTTTAATGGGAAAACCCATTTTTTATTGCATAAATACATTCTCCATTGAATTTTGTTTTTTTTTAATTCTAAAAGTTTGAATTTACCCGAGAAAATTCCCTTTGAAAAAGGAAATACGAAAAAAAATTTCAAACACGAAACATCGAAAAATAGTTTTTTTTGAATTGAAACCTCATATTTTCGAAGCATTTTCGAAATCTTCGTCAAAAAATAATAGGAGCATTCCTTCATAACTTTTATCCCAAAATAAATATTTTTCGAGATATTCAGGAAAAACGATTTTGTCTTGAATTTTCAATCTCATTCCGAATGTTTTTTTACTGGAAAATAATTAGCGGTCAAGTGAAATTTTTGGAAATCTCTGTTATCGAGAAAATATTTTCCTACAGTTCAAACGAGTTCAGTTTTTCTTTATTTTTTGAAGCTTAGGATAATTTCCGCAAATTCTTAATTCTGGAGATTTTCTTTTTTGTCATGGTAGGGAAATTTGAATTTCCAGTAATGAAATTGCATTTTCTGTTGATTATTCTTTCAAAAGCATTAAAAATTATTACAAATTATTTTTTCTGCATTCCTGAGAATTTTTTTTAGGTTGACTTCACTAATACTCACATTGAGAACTTTAAACCAATTGTTGCCCTCGCATTACAGATGATAATTCAAAACATAACTCGTCTGAACTACACAAAATATTTTCTCGATAACAGAGTTTTCCAAAAATTTCACTTGACCGCTGAATATTTTCCTGTAAAAACACACATTCGGAATGAGTAGAAAATTGAAGACAAAATTGTTTTTCTTGAATGTCTCGAAACATACTCATTTTGGGATAAAAGTCTTGGACGTATGCTCCTATTCGACGAAGATTTGGAAGAAATGCTTCGAAAAAATGGAGTTCCGATTTTAAAAAAAAGATTTTTTGACGTTTCGTCACTTCTAACTTTGACAAAGAATTTGTCCTGTATCATATTCTGAAAATCACGCTATCGGGGAAGAAGCATCAGACTTTCTTCCCGGGGATTCTCAAAAATGAGAATTTTTAATGAAAAAACCTCGAAGTTGTCTGTATTTCAATAGAGTTTAATTTTTTTTTCGTATTTCCTTATTTAAATAGAATTTTCTCGGGAAATTCCAAATTTTCGAATCAAAAAGACTCATGATTCAATGGATAATCTATTTATGCCATGAAAAATGGTTCTTTTAATTTGAAAAACGAAAGTGGATGTCCTAGAACCTTGAAAAAATATACGAGAAGTCGTCTTCTTACTTGAAGCTCACCTTTAGAATTTCAATCCTGAATCTTGCGTCTTTCCCAAAAATATTCTATAGAGCCATATTCGTGAATAATCTGTATAGAGTTGCTGAAAGTCCATCATTGAATCATTATCAAAAAGTTCTCTCGATGAAAACATCCTGAGTTTAGATATAATCCCTTTCAATATCGACTTTTGGGTCCAAACGACGTTGGGATACAGAATGGGTGAGACGAATATCATTTGGCTTCCTCAGGAAATGTTCGCGAAGATAGATATAAAATTTTACGGTTCTCAGAGAAAGTGTAGAAATCGAATCACAGCCAATCTATCGAAAATTCCCCCTATTTGAATAACTCGCCAGTTTCCGCGACTTTGTGCAGTTTAAACCCGATCAAATCCTATCATCAGCGATCGTTAAGGAAACGATCTATTAATTGATTCTTCCATCCGTTGAAAATCACCGCGATCTCTAGCTGACGAGGTCTGCAAGATAATGCCCCCCCCTTGATACGGAACTGGACTAATTGCGGTAAAATGATATTACGTTTCGAAATATTACATGTGGATTGAATTACTGGCCGATAATGGGCATCGTTCGGAATAATTTGAGGGGATCTTTTAATGGAGGCATACGTTGAACCGTGATTGAACGAGACTGTAAGTGAAAAATGTGCAGTTATACTCGGTCAGATAGAAAGAGTTGGGAAGAAGCATGTATCTTGGAATGAATGCCTGCAGAAATACATGAAAAATATTCAAAAAACCCGAAAAAATGAATACTAAATGTATTTTGACAAAAAAAACACTTCATACATGAACCACTTCATTCAAAGAAAAATTCATGTAGGAAACTATGATGAAAACAAAAACGAAAGAAAAATTCAAAACAGGTTATCTACATATGATTGTATCAACAAAATGGGAAATACCCAAATGAGAATATGTAATAAAGGAGTTATTATAGTGGAACCAAATTATTATAAACGGACATAATGTATGTTGCCAGACTATGAAATATACTGCTCCACAAGAGTTAGGGATATCACATTCAATCATTCTGAAAAGTATGTAACCTTCGGGAAAATCGCTGTAAAATCATTTAAAAGTAGATCCAATAAAAAATCAGTATGAGATATTTCGACAATCTGATCCAAGTCAGTCAAAGTGTGATATCTCGACTTTGGAATAGGTTCAAGGAGACAGGTTCCGTGTTGGAAAGACCAAGGCTTGGTGGGTGACGAAAAACATCTGCTTAGGATCGTTTCATCACCGTTTCGGCGAGAAGAAAGCCTACATCTACGTTTAGAATGCTACGGAATACTCTTCAAAATGCAGATGGGGTTCAAGTTTCCATCGAAACCATCACGTTTGAGAAAGGTGAATCTAGGTTCTAGAAGTCCATTAAGAGGAGTTCCATCAACACGTGACCATAAGCGTCAAAGACGGGAATGGGCAAGGCAACATATCAATTGGAACGATCAATGGCGTAGTGTCCTTTTCACTGATTAATCCAAATATGGACGTGAAATTATTTGAAACTCAATAACAGCTTGAATCGATTCAATAAAAATCAGTATGGGACATTGTTTCTTTGCATATGCTTCATGAATGCTCTCATTTCGAAATATGGTCAGTTTATCAATTGCTTCGATTTGAAACGAGTTTTCTGAAAATGTCAATACGTAAATTAACGAACGCTGAGGCTAATAGGGCTATCGAAATGCTACAGGGTGGCCTAACTCAGGTTGTTGTAGCGGAAAGGCTCCAAGTCAGCCAAAGTGTGATATCTCGACTTTAGAATAGATTCAGGGAGACAGGTTCCGTGTTAGAAAGACCAAGGCTTGGTGGGTGAAGAAAAACACCTGCTCAGGATCGTTTCATCATCGTTTCGGCGAGAATAAAGCCTACATGCCACGAAATACTCTTCAAATACAGATGAGGTCCAAGTTTCCATCGAAACCATCAGACGACGTTTGAGAGAGGTGAATCTAGGTTCTAGACGTCCATTAAGAGGAGTTCCATTAACACGTGACCATAAGCGTCAAAGACTGGAATGGACAAGGCAACATATCAATTGGAACCATCAATGGCGTAGTGTCCTTTTCACTGATGAATCCAGATATGGACAATTTTCAGATTCTCGAAGAATAAGGGTATGGACAATCCCAAGCATACCCCGTAATCGTCGCTATGTCCAAGAAGTCCATCCATACCGAGGGGGTAGTGTTATGGTATGGGACGGGATATGTTTCAACGGGCGCACAGATCTACACATTTGTCCTGGAAATGTGACCGCCTTAAGATATAGGGAGCATGTCATTGACAATGTTTTGCCAAATTTTCAAGCTGCTATTGGTGAAACTTCTCAATTTCTAGACGATAACGCTAGACCGCACCGTGCAGCTATAGTTGAGAATGCGCGCGAGGAGCTTGGTATTCCACATTTACCAATACCTCCGCACTCACCAGATTTGAATTGCATAGAACATGCATGGGATATGCTCCAAAGAAGATAAGATAATCATCAACCTACCCCAGAATCCTTAAATGATCTGAGAGAGCTTCTGCCCCGTTTATGGACCCAAATTCCTCAAGAAATGTTCAACAACCTCGTGTGTAGTATGCAAAGAAGATGTCAAGCTGTTATTGATGCCCGTGGAGGCCATACATTGTATTGATAGTCTTAAAATGCTTGAATTTTCTGGGAATAAAATTTCGTTATTTTACTCGATTTTTCTTAACCACTGTATACGCTGCAGACCTACAGGCTAAAATTAATTTAATTTCCTGCAACTTGAAATCATATTAATATGAATTTTCATCACTAAATCTACTTCAAACTATATTTTTTTACAATTTAAGTCAATATCCCTAACTCATGTGGAGCAGTTCATTAAAAAAAAACACCCAGTACGTAGTTCCTTCAATGCGTGGTTTTCTCTACATTTCTTCGTTTAATATGTTCATGCTGCACAGCACCATAAACTCTCTTTCGAATAATAATTATATTCACGGAACGTTCTGATCTAATTGTAGGTATGATAGAAGTACCTTCTTATAAATATTGGAGACGATTTTCCTTACCGTTTGTTATTAATCAAGATCAGTGAAAGTATGTATGTGAGAATGCTGAATGGAGTTTTCAATGCAGTGTTTGAATGGATAATGCACGAGAAGCGTTTAATTATACGTCTTGAACTCTCATATCAACGTTATTCGCACTTTCTGTTTCAAAATATGAATAAAAAGTGATGACTGCTAAACGCAAACCGCATTCTTGAACGAAAATACCTCAGACCATTCAATGAGTCAGAATGAATAAGAAAAAAATACATTTTCACCTTAGATAATTTCTACTGGGCATTGTTTTCAGATTTGAGGAAATAAGATAAACGCTGGGGATCAAATTTGGAGAATAGGGTGGCTAAGGTAGCTCAGTTCACCAATTCATACAATATTGGTTTGGTCAATTCGTGACATCATGCATTTTCATCTGCAAGGTCCACGCATGTTCCACATTCTTGTTGTTGATACTATTCCTAAGTTTTATCAGACCATATGACACGAGAACTAAATCGATGTTCAAGTATTTGAGAAGAACCTGTTCTGGTTTTACTAGCAGGGCTCTTCTACCAAGTTATACTAAAACAAACGTTTGAAATTTCAAATCATGCTCAAGTCGAAAAAACTTTTCAGAGTTTGCTTTTTTCTTGCTATTATAAAAATAATTTTTTCATTGATTTGTGGATGGCCCTATTCACTATGGTCCAACGTAAATACACTGCGCAAAATAATTAACGCACATTATGGAAATCTCAAATTTATTCTACAACTGAAGGTGTTCTCAATGATAATTATTTTTATCAGAATTATGCATGCATATGTTATCCACTTTCAACGTTTTTCTTCAATACAGATGTTTTTTCCCAGCAGGAATAAAAAAGATGATATTATCAGATTTTGAATGTATTGGCTCCATTTTTAAATCAGTTGTTCTCGATCAATTCTAGGGATCAATATTTTTTCTTTCGTTTGATTTTCTACACTCGATCGCTATGCAACGCGAAACACGCAATTTGACCCAAGAGGAATGTGCCCAAGCGGTAGTTTTGCGAGAAGAAGGGTGGACATACACAAGAATTGCAGAAAGGTTTGGAGTTTCCCATATAAGTGTGTCCAGAATGTTGCAGCGATTCAGGGAGACAGGTATGAATGTCCGAAGACCAGGACAGGGTAGACCACGGGTAACAACTGCCATTCAAGAACGTTACTTGATAGTTTCTTCGTTGAGACAACGGTTTGCAACCGCTCGCCTTCTTCGAAATCAGCTTGAGCAAACTCATGGGGTGCAAATTAGCACTCAGAAATCGCCTCAGAGAATATGATTTAAGGCCTCGTGTCGCGGCAAGAGGCCCAGCTCTTACCCCAGCCCATCGAAGGGCAAGTTTGGATTTTGCGAACGACCATATCCATTCTCTTCACAGATGAGTCTAGATTCTGCCTCTACCATTGTGATCGACGTTCCCTTGTATACAGACGTCCACATGAAAGATATACTCAGTGCAATATCCTGAATACTACTGGTTTCGGGGGAGGATCGATTATGGTATGGGGTGGAATATCTTTGACTGCTCGCACAGACCTAGTGGTCGTTGATAATGGAGCTATGAATGCTGATATGTATATAAGGAACATTCTTGAAGAGCATGTAGTGCCATTTTCTCCATACATTGGTGAAAATTTCATTTTTATGGACGATAATGCCAGACCCTATCGTGCGCGCATCGTTCAGGAGTACCTTGAAGAAGTTGGAGTCTCTCGAATGGAATGGCCAGCAAGAAGTCCAGATCTCAATCCGATTGAGCATGTTTGGGACAACCTCAATAGAAGGCTGAGAAGTTCAGAAAATCATCCAGCTACTCTTAATGACTAAGGAATCCAACTCGGAGAAATCTGGGAAGGATTAGATCAGAACATTTCAAGATCAGTCATTTTGAGTATGAACCGTCGTTGCCGAGCTGTAATTAACGCAAGGGGTGGAAATACCGAGTATTAAATCACTTATCAGCATTTCAGTATTTTGAAAATTGTTCATTTCTCTTCTTTCACATAAGATTCGGTAAAATCCTGAATTTTTCTTCCATTCAATGAGTCTTGTTTCGTACAAAACCTTCCCGAGAGAACATAAAAAATAAGTTATGAAGTATTGACTTTATACATTGGTAGAGTTAACTTCCATTAAAATTGAGATTTTCAGAATGTGCATTAATTTTTTTGCGCAATGTATCACTAAGTTTTATCAGATCATTTTACACGAGAAATTAATAGATGTTCAAGTATTAGAGAAGAAGATGTTTCGGTTTTACCAGCATAGCTCTTCTGCCAAGTTATACTAGGTAATATGAACGTTTCAAAATTTCACAGCATGCTCAAGTCGAAAGAACGTTTCTGATTTTCTTTTTTTTTCTAGCTATTGTAAAAATAATTTTTTCATTGATTCGTGCATGATATGGGCAAAACCATCGACAAAATTCTTCAAGAAAGGCCATACTATTCCATAACCTTATGTACATTTTTTTTTCAGATTCCTCAAAACATCCACATGTACAACTACGACCTCCGACCCCTCTACAAGAGCAAAGTCGTGAGGACGCCCTCTTTGAGAGCCATGAACAACTACCACAACCTATCCATCGAAACATACGACGACAGCTTCGACAACCTCTCTTTTCTGCCAGAAAACAGCAATGGCGACGTGAACAAATACGAAGTACCTTATACGATATCGAATCGAAGTCTCTACAGCAACGCATCGACTTTAGATCGGTATGGACAAGTTAGTGTTAGGTCCTTCACGCCTCAGACGATGGCTTCTACATCCTCTGAAATTGGATCGATCAGAGACATGGGATCGACTGCAAAGTTGGTACCGCCCAAAAATAGAAATGGTGAGTGTTGTCACAAGAACTTATGAATATTGCCCCCAGACGTCATGAGTATTGTCCCAAGAAATTATGACTATTACCCTAGAAGTTATTGGTATTGTCCTCAGAAATTATGAGTATTAGCCCTAGACATTACAAGTATCGTTCCAAGAAATTATAAATACATATTACTCCCAAACATTATCAATATTTTCCCAAGAAATTATGAAAGTTGCCCTGAGGCATTATAAGTATTGTCCCAAGAGATTATAAATATTGCCCCTAGATATTATAAGTATTGTCCTGAGAAATCATGAATATTGCCCCCAGACATTATAAGTATTTTCCCAAAAAATTGTGAATGTTACTCTGAGGCATTTTACTTATTGTCCGAAGAAATTATCAATATTGCTCACAAACATTAGTAGTAGTAGTAAAGTATTGTTCCAAGAAAGAATGAATATTGCCCCTAGATATGATGAGTATTGTCCTAAGAATTTATCAATATTTCATCTAGAAGTCAAAAGTATTGTCGCGAGAGTTCATGAATATTGCCCCCAGACATTATAAGTAGTGTCCCAAGAAATTATAAATATTGCCCCTAGACATTATAAGTATTGTCCTGAGAAATAATGAATATTGCACCCAGACATTATAATTATTTTCCCAAAAATTGTGAATGTTACCCTGAGGCATTATAAGTATTGTACAAGAAATTATCAATATTGCCCACAAACATTATAAGTAAAGTATTGTTCCAAGAAAGAATGACTATTGCCCCTAGATATTAAAAGAATTGTCCCAAGAATTTATCAATATTTCCTCTAGAAGTCAAAAGTATTGTCACAAGAGTTCATGAATATTGCCCCCAGACATTATAAGTAGTGTCCCATGAAATTATAAATATTTCCCCTAGACATTATTAGAATAGTTCCAAGAAATTATGAATATTGCTCCCAGACATTATCAATACTTTCCCAAGAAATTATGAATATTTCCCCCTGACATTCAAAGTATTGGGCAAACAAATTATGAATAGTGCCACAAACGTAAGAAGTATTGTTCTAAGACATTATGGCAATAGTCTCTATAAAGTCACTATAAATAATGAGTGTTTTACAAAAACGAATATTGTCGACAGAGAATATATTCATGCACAAGCATAAATACAAAGTAAATATCAAAAACACTCTGAAAAAACTATGCCATAACTGAAAATGAGTAAGTTGCTACAATATTATGAAGAATATTCATTCGGAGAAAGAAAATATTTCATTTTCCAAGTATTTTTTATCACATCTCTGTAAATGTTCTTTATTTCATTCTGTGAAAAATAACGGAGTTTGTGTTATCTTTTTTTTCTGGATGTCTTGAAGTTTGAGATGACATCTTATCTTCTTTCATTTAAGTATTCTTTCATATCCATTCTTGGAGATATTCTCACCACTGTTCTTGCCATGACCGGAAAAGACTCTTTGGTGAAACTTTTCACTAGTCTCACTTTGGGCCTTATGGAAATCCAACATCCGGACAGTATCAATGACGCACCCTTTGTATCTAGCCACCAAAACGGAAATAGTCCTCGTCGGAAGCCCTAGAAGCGGGCATCAGTAGCGGCTCGTCAGTTATGAAAGAGGTTTGGCGCAAGAGAAGCATTGGAAGAAAAATGTTCTCTCCGGCTAAAAGAGGTACGAGAAAGCCTTGTTTTGTCTAATTCGAGGTCGTAGATCATAAATATGTAATTAGTTTTTTTCCAGGATTGGTATTTTGGGAAATAAATCACGTTTTGTGGAAAAATTTTGTTATTTTGAAGTGCTGTAGCAGCCAAAAAAATCACACTGAACGAATGCTGATTCTCTTGCTCATAGATTGATGTTTTAAAGATGGAAAAATCTCATTTCCATTCACCTACCGCGAAAAGTTAAGATTTCCAGATTTTTTCGCAAAGGTGTGGTGAAATTTCGGATTTTTCATAGAGCATATCTAAAAAAATAATTGTTTCGAGAAAAATCTGTTTGCATATTCGAAATCTACACTCTCGATTTAGTCAGTGGTTATATTTTGATGTCCATCGGAGAAAATTGATTTTTTGGCAAAATTTCCATGCATATGTATGGAAAAATTGGTGAAAATTTTTTTGGCTCCCATCAGAACCGAGTTTGAACTGTTGACTAATTCGAGTACGGAGATTACAAATATGCAAACAGATGTTTGTTAGGAAGGATATTTTTCGAGTTCTGATCGATGGAAAATTCGAAATTTTCGACATTCGCTGAAAAAATCGAAAAATCTAAACTGTTAGCGATAGGTGAATGAAAATTGGACTTTATATTCTTAAAGGATCAATCTATAAGCAGAAAATCAGCATTCATCCAGTGTGGTTTTTCTCGTAGCTACAGTACTTTTAAAAGTAACTAAATTATCGAAAATTTCCCCCAAAAAGTCATTTATTTCCCAAAATACCAATCCTGGAGAAAAATCAATTCCATATTTGTTATCCACGAATTCGAATTAGTCAAAAAAAAAGACTGGAGTTGATTTAGCTGGAAAATTTTTTTTTTCTGATAAGTCAAAAAAGAAGAAATATTTTAATATCTCGAGGTCTTTAGCGAAAATATTTTGAGTCCGAAAAAAATTTAATTTTCGAGCTATAACAGCACATCTCAATTTTTTTTGACTAATTCGAGCTCGCACATTACGAATTGAAGCAAGTTAGAGAAAAACATCAGCAGAAAAACGCTGCCTCCCTGAGTTAGAAAAAAATTTTACCGAAAATATTATATTTCAGAAGACCTTGAAGAGCGTCAACGTGATCTAGAAGAATAATATCCTCATATAATTCCTCTGAGGACACAGAAAAAACAGAGTGTTCACCAATATATCCGAAATTCTCAATATGAAATAAAAAAGACAAAATCAATTTTTTATAATCAATTGGTAGACAGTATATTCTAAAACAAGTTGCAAAATGAGCTCTTATTCCACCACGAATCCGAAATTCGTGAGTATTGGGATTTTCTTCTGCAACGAGTATTATACGATATTTCAATCAAGTTTTGTGAAATACTCCCGAAATTAAAAAAAAAAATTCAGATTAGTGACTTTTGTATTGTATCTTAGCAGTTGGTGTGACTTACGAAATTTGACATATTACGGAATTTGAATTGATTTGATTTGAAAATTAATGGCATCGGAGGTCAGTACAGACAACCACAAAACAAAAAATATAACTGAAAACAATGCTGTAATGAGTTTCATTGCAGCACTACTTTTAGTACTGTAATGAATTCATTACGATACTGAAATAGAGAAATTGTTTTTAAATTAACCATCCATTTCAGAAATGCATTCGTTATAAAGTATTCACGACAAAAATGTCTCAAAATTTGAAGGAGATGAAAAAAACTTCTTTCCGAATTGATTATATTTCTACATAACAAGCTAAACCGTGAATTTGACTGAAAAAAAAATCAGTACACAACCTTTCAATCGTCCTCTTTCACGAAGATTCTTCTCTGTTGCCGTGTGTTTCTCTTGGAGACCAATCACCTCAACACCATTTTTATTGGCTAATTTCGAAACGTAATCACTCTTGTTCTTCGAAATTCCTTCAACATTCAAATTTAAAATTCCCAAAGTCTTGATCTCTGATCGTGAGGGTTTTCCAAACCAAGTACGACCATCCAAGTGATGATTTTTCAGATGTTTGAGGATTAATGAAGAGACGTGATTGTCCATAGATAAAGCAAACATCTTATATCACAATGAAAGAACGAGATATTTGTCAGGGCGAAGAATAATGACGTTTTTTTTAAATAGTCAAAATGACACCCCATTTGGAGATCAGCTACCCTTGCTACCCTCCCAAACACCCGCCTATGTCCAAAAACAGACCATTCGGCATCCACCGCGGATTCGAGCAGACAGTGAAAGCAGCATATACCCGGTGATTTTTTACAGTCTGTTGGACACTCGGCCACACGGTCTGGCTGGCTAAAATGGTCCCTGCTGAGGATCCAGTATTGTTCCTCTTACAGCGGTGACCACAGGCCGTGCAAGAAAGTGGAGTAATGTTCGTAATTGACGTTCGTTCTGAACCAGAGAGCTGGCGAAAAATCATAAAAACTGTTAATAGAGTGTGTGTAAGATTGTGGTGGCCAGTTCTTCTTCGTTGATATGTGCCGCAGTTATGTTTGTGGACCAGAAGAAGGATATTTCGGGTGAAGGGTCAAATTCTAGAAGCAAGACAGGTTGGGAGGTCAAGAAAAAAAAATTTTCGTGGAGCCGACCCATAAAAAGTTTGTTGCGGAAGGTGCAATGCCATTCTGCTCGGAGGCTGTTCTTGGTAAGTTTAAACCGTCCAAGAAGAAAAGACAATCTATATAGAGGACGTTTGAAATATTGAAAACTAGGAGAAATTTCCAGAAATTCATCTGATATCGTGGTTCCATTGAATGACAAGATTTTTGTAACACAAAGTTAATGAAGATAACCTTCTTGATTTATGTTTTCTTTTGATTCAGAGAGCTCAAATAATACAATACATATTGAAACAAGAAGGAACCTAGCAGAGGTTGGTGCAACACAGGAAAACCATACAGGTCTACAGTATGATTAAATGAGGAAAGGGAGAAAATTCTTCACAAAACGACTCGCAATTCTTAATCTAAAATGAAAAAAGACAAAAGCAGAAAAGAAACCAATTATTTAGAATAATTTGAATGATTTTGAAATTAACCACCCATTTCAGAAATGCATTTGTTACTTCATGTAGAGCCTCGAAACCATCTTGAAATTTATAAATGGGACAACTATTCAAAAGATGTTATAGTCTCCTCATTTTCCCCACATTCACAACTAGGGCTCTCAACCGGATTTCATCGAAAGAGCATGCTGTTGCATCGTCCATGGCCTGTTCTAATGCGATTTAGAACAGACCATGTTCTCCTGGAAGGTCAAAACCAGGAACTCTGATGGAAGGATCAGTCATAAGATCTTTATTGAAAAATTGCATACATTCCATTTAGATTGCCAAATTTCTTTGTCGTTTCTATTCATATCAATTTGACCAAAAGGGTTTACGCAACTTCAATCTAGGAACCTCATTATCTGGAATAGTAGGGAGTATGGGAAATGAATTTGGAAAGGAATTAAAATTTTTCCAAAAATTCAAGCTGTTGTCTCTCTGCGAATATGGGGAGAGACAATATTTCAGAGGACTGGTAACCAAGGAGTAGGTGTAGATTTGATAGTACCAGTAATAATCCTCATAGAAAAACTTAGTTGTCATCAATTTTTTCACATGAACACTGTTCAACCAAACAGGTCAACAATATTCAGCAGCAGAAAAAACTAAAACTAGCGCTGCCGTACGAAGTATTGTTGCATCAGTGCCCCATGAGGAACCAGCTTCTTATAAATAGGAAAAATATTCCTAAAGCCCTAACACGTACTACCTTTCAAATCTCATATCAAGTCTCTACATTTTATGTAGTCGAGCAAAAAGTCAATGTGATGAGACGAATAAAAAAGATGCATTTTATAGCAGAAATAGTACTTGAACAGTGAAATCAGTCTTTTTTTGTGTTTCGAAGTGAGAGGTTTTCTGTGTGTGGATAATGAAATGTTTTAAGCAAGGGAATGTTGAGACGAACGCGTCGCAGTCACCAAAATCTCCCGCACAATTTTTTGATTTATTTTTTATATAAGCCAGACCATTTTCTGAAAGCTAGCTTTCCTGCTATATTTTGTTGTTATAATTCAAGATCAAGGTGAGCAGTGGGTTTTCCATGTTGTTGTGTAGCGTACCATTGGTACAGTGGATAAATGGTAATGCAAAAACTCACTTATCATTTAGACGATTGCTTTTTTTGCCTGACAAAGACTGAAGGTAATTCCAGAAAAGAAAATCAGAAGATCGACTATCCAATTTTGCGGTCTGCAATGTGACTTATTCCTAATAATGCAAATGTACCAGTGCCAAACTCACCTTTAGAGCTTTTGTAGACGCCAAAAATATCCTTCTGTCTCCTCTTCACGTTAAACATTGGGTGATTGAAACTTTCTGAAGGTTATGAATGCCAAATGAATGAAAATGGTGATGGATTCAAATATTTAAAAGAATCTTTCCCAAATGAAGTGATCAAGGGAGGACATTTATATTGGGCCACAAATCAGAAAAACGACGCTGATGAACGTCGTAAATTTTATAGAGAGTTTTTCAAGGCAGAAACTTACATCATGGAAATTATTAGTTTTTAAGTTAAGTTCATTGGGACAATAGTGCCCAACCAATTGAATAACCTTATTTATGTGAACATTATCGAATAAAAACTAGAGAAATGATAAATATAACTCAAAAAAAATCGAAATAATGAAAGGAAACTCTTATTCACGAAGAAACATAAGAATAAACATTAAAATCAACAGAAATAAAATAGGAACAGAAGCTGCTGACGTCACATCAGAGTTTTCCTATTTTTGTTTTATTCCAAGCAATCTTAAAACTGATTTTGGAACTGCATACATTGTATGTTTGATTCTGCAATAAAGATATTATTTTTATTACCTACTATCATGTATCGAGGTTTCATGTTTTCATTTGAATAATCATCAGAAAGAAATATAGAAAATTGAGTGTAACTTTAGGTTCTTCTCCCTTAAAACATAATTCCAATCCTAGATACCTGGGAATCAAACTTGATTCCTCTCTGAATTTCGACGTTCATTTAGATGACCTGCGTTTGAAGCTTAAAACTCGAAACAATATTCTTCAGAAACTAGCTGGTTCCTCATGGGGCGCTGATGCAACAATACTTCGAACGGCAGCGCTAGCTTTGGTTTTTTCTGCTGCTGAATATTGTTGCCCTGTTTGGTTGAACAGTTTTCTTAAAAAAAAAATTGATGTCCAACTGAATTTTTCTATGAAGATTATTACTGGTACTATCAAATCTACAACTACTCCTTGGTTACCAGTCCTCTCAAATATTGTCCCTCCTCATATTCGCAGAGAAACAACAGCTTTGAATTTTCGGAATAAATTTAATTCCTTTCCAAATTCATTTCCCATACTCACGTATATTCCAGATAATAAGGTCCCCAGATTGAAGTCACGTAAACCTTTTTGGTTGAATTTTCTAATTGATATGAATAGAAGCGACAAAGAAATTTGGCAATCTGAATGGAATGTATGCAATTTTTTCAATAAAGATCTTATTACTGATACTTCCCATCAGAATTCCTGGTTTTGACCTTCCCAGGAGACTATGGTCTGTTCTCAATCGTATTAGAACAGGCCATGGACGATGCAACAGCATGCTCTTCCGATGGAATTCGGTTGAGAGCCCTAGTTTTGAGTGTGCTGAAAATGAGGAGACTATAAAAAATCTCATAAATAGTTTTCCCATTCATAAATTTCAAGATGACTTCGAGGCTATACATAAAGTAACAAATGCATTTCTGAAATGGGTGGTTAATTTCAATATAATTCATTTTATTCTAAATAATTGGTTTCTTTTCTGCTTCTGTCTTTTTTCATTTCAGATTAAGAATTGCGAGTCGTTTTGTGAAGAATCTGTTTATCTGAGTCCATAGACGGATAACATGAAGATGTTCTCTCACATCACGCTGATGTCTTTCAAGATTTCTCCGATATTTAAAATTTTCAGTAATTTTTTTTTAAGGGTGAGGTATGGGTTTTTTTCAGCTGTGATTTTTTCTCTTCCCTCATTTAATCATACTTGCAGACCTGTATGGTTTTTCTGAGTTGCACCAACCTCAGCTAGGTACCTTTTTGTTGCAACCTGTATTATATTAGCTCTCTGAATCAAAAGAATATTTATGAATCGATAACCTAAATTCGAATTGTCCTATGTGAGGAATTCCATCCTCTTAATGAGCCTTCCTCAATCTGCTCCAGAGAGACAATTTAATTGATGTAGGCATCTCAAGTTTAATTGTCTCAAGTAGCACTATACGCGACAACATTCCCAATACAGTCTTTAAATGGTTTAACATGTTCGTTTGTGTCTGTGTCAAAAATCGTGTACTTTTCAAACATGTCCTTCCTTAAACTACTGGAAAAATTGGAGTTGGTGATTTTGAAGCTGCAGAGAGTGAGTTGAGTTAGATTATGAAAAAAAATTGGGGTGTAAATATATTTCTTCGTCGTACTTTACAGGTGTCAAAAGGTTTTTTTTTATGAAAACTTCTAAATTTTCGTTATTAGAAAGAAGCAGTGCATTCCAATTCTTGCTCTTCCATTTCTTCTAACAAGGAAATTCATGCTTAATGGAAGAAAGAATGCTCAATATAAGAAGTTTTGGAATTAAACGGAAATTTTTCTTGTTTATACTGTATCCAAAAGTATTTTAAAACACTTTTTATGGTTGAATTTCTTATAAATTCATTTCTTCAAAGTTTCCTTACCGCCACCCTTCAAATGAATGACCCTATACGTATGTACAGACGTGAATCTTTGTCTCTAGATAGTATTTGTTATTGGAAACAATAAATTAAATCGAGTGGGTACTACACCAACTGAATGAGCTTGTGTTAACTTCATCATTTACGGTATTTTCCTGATATGAATTACAAATTCTGCTTGATGAATGCAGGGAAGCGGTAATACACAATTAAAACCAAGGTTTTGCTCATTTCCATTTCAACGTATATCGAAAAAGTTCTGAAGAAAACCGTAAAACTTTTGCTCCAACCACATCTTCTAAGACGATTTTCATTCGAGATCCATTAGATAATCACGAACCTCCAACCATGAACTCTTTACTTGCCGCATCAGTGATTGTTGCTCGAAATTTTTATTCAATTCATTTCAATATATCACACTTTATGTACCGGGGTAGTACGATAATAACTGATAGCTTTTGGTTTCTGACCAAAACAGCATTCGCCAATATCTCTTATTATTTAGAGAAGAATCATTAAATTTCAGGTTGAGTCCCTAAGACTTTTCCTAGTGGATAAATCGAAAAATCATCGTAACAAAGAAGGCAACCTAACAATAAATCAACCATGCACATATTCAATTCTACAGTAACCTAGTTTCAAATTTATAGATAACTAAGTATGTTGATATGAATAATTTAAAATTCATTTGTATTCGTCGTGAGCATAATAAGCTCTTCTGCATAATTCATGAAGCGATATAATATATTGATTGGGTTGCAACAGATTTGAGTTCTTGAAGTTTCTGTGGTGGTCAAGGAATGGAAAGAACAGATGTGGAGAAATTTTGGAATTTCGTATATTTCCTAAAACTAATATTATTGTAGAAATGTTTCGATACAGAAGAAATTGAAGGAATGTCTTATGCAATTTGGTCACAGCAATTAATTCAAGTTTCATGATGTAACTCGATTAATATTCGATATAGCGTGGACATGGAAGTCTTCTAATATTTAACAGCTGATTGATGCAAAAGAATGCCTGTTATGATTTCACGAAACGCCCTCGAATTCATATTTGATAAGATGAAAAATTTCATGGATTAGAAAATTGGTAAGGGTTGATCAAAGAAATTCTGGACAGAATATTTTTAAATATTTTTTGGAAAATGATTTTTCATAAAATTCTGAAACATTCTCTACTGGTCTTACAGTATGAAACATTTAAATGTGCAGACATATGTTTGTCTATTATTTACCTGGACGAACTACTGGGTTGCCAGGTATAAACAGGTATGTCGATACCAGTAACTTTCTCTTTTTGTGATAATATAAAAAATTTTACTGCAAAAAATTCGGTCATACTTAAGGTTTGCCAATTTTCAAGATTTAAATTTCGACGCGTGTGGAAATCAGTGACCGGGAGATCCGAAGTAAATATACCGTGTGATAATAAAGGACCCAACATCGCAGTCGTGTCTGATGGGATCCTCAATCTACCATTCCTCTACTAATAATAGAAATAAGCTGCTCCACATGAGTTAGGGATATTGACTTAAATTGCAAAAATATAGTTTAAATGAGATTTTGTAATAAAAATTCATATTAATATGATTTCAAGTTGCAGGAAATTAATTTTAGCCTATAGGTCTGCAACGTATACGGGGTGGTAAAGAAAAATTGAGTAAAATAACGAAATCTTATTCCCAGAGAATCAAGGTGTTTTAAGAATATCGATACAATGTATAGCCGTTGATAAACTGACTCCATTGCAAAATAAGAACATTCATGAAGCTTATGCAAAGAAGCAAACTTCAGAAAAAAGGCGACCAGATTGACGAAATTTCTCATACTGATTTTAATTGGATTGATTCAGGTTGTTATTGAGTTTCAAATGATCTTACAGCCATTTTTTCGAAGATTACATACTTTTCAGAACGATGAAATGCGATATCTCTAACTCTTGTATAACTCACCTGAATCAGTGACATCTGAGGACAAATGGACATCGATATATCTCATATTTAAAAAATTGGTGAAAAGAAATACAAACTTCCCAAAGTCCCAAAATTGCTGAACCTCTCAACTTTAATGAATTTTTCATTAACAGATAGAAAATTCAAGTAATCAAAATGAAAATAGTGACAATTCGATAACACATCACAAAATGAAAAGAATATTGTACCATTTTTATGACCTTGATTAATACTATATCCACCGTTACTGCAATACATTGGCTTGCTGGTAATTGTGTTAAATTGATAGGTTCTTCACCTAATCTAGCATGACACAAACCATTCAGTTGTCACGCAAAACATCAGTAATATTCGTAGATTATAAAAAATCATCACCAGAACAATAGATGTTTTAACTAGGCGTTAATATGAGATATATTCCTATCTTTCTCCATTTTTGATGCATTCACTGTACAAAAAACACATCTTCTATATTCCTCCGATTTTTCATCTTATTGTGTTCTTAAGATGTCGGAAATGTTAAACATCTCCTTTCTCCTTCGATAGTCGAGCTGACGCAAAAGTGTTACATAATTTAACGCTCCAATGATTGGAAGTTGACAATGTCTTCACTTTATTGGATTCCGATTTTTTCTTCGTAACAATTACGAAATCGGTTTTTACTTTATGCAATTTATTCTTCACGGCAAAACGGAACTATTCAATGTGTAGATTTCAAATGGTAATTTTTCAACAAATATTGAAGCGTATTGTACAGGGTGGGCATATTTCGATGTTTTAGCACTACAACTTTTGAACCAGAGGAGATAGACAAAATCTGATACCCCATTCTCGATCTCTTTTTCGGAGGAACTAACAAGAGTTTTATTCATTTTTGGCTACCTTATTTTGTTTTCGAGTTATAAGCGAAAATTGGAAAAATGGCGATATCGAAAAAAATTTATATCTCCGCTAATACTGATGATAGAGCTCTGAAATTAAAACATTCTACAGGCACTTTTTTACGTAGAATCCAGTGGCATGCTCGTCTTTTCTGCACCATTTTCAATTACGAAGCTATGATCCAAAGTTATGTTTTTTCAAATAGAAACACTATATTTCTGTGACATTTTCTGAAAGCTTGATTTTTTCTGATTTCAAAAATATATAACATCGTGAAGTTTGTATCAGTATGAGTATAGAAATTGTTCAAAAACCTATTTTCATGTGAGTCTCAATACTTTCTATGGTTTCAACTGTTGATGAGCACAGAAAAATGTAGCTTCCTATAACAAGAGCATAGAAATGAAAAGACAACTAGAAAGGAATTGTGGTAATTATACGATACTAAATTTTTCGTGCTTATCGACAATTGAAACCATAGAAAGTAATGAGACTCAGATGAATATAGGTTCTTGACCAATTTCTATACTCATATTGATTTATTGATACGAACCATACGATGTTATATATTTTTGAAATCAGAAAAAATTAAGCTTTCAGAAAATGGCAAAGAAATCTAGTGTTCCTCTTCAAAAAAACATAACTTTGTGTCATAGCATCGTAATTAAAAATACTGCAAAAAAGGCGAGCATGCCATTGGATTCTACATAGAAAAGTGCCTGTATAATGTTTTAATTTCAGAGCTCTATCATCAGTATTGGCGGAGATATAAATTTTTTCCGATATCACCGTTTTTCCAATTTTCGCTTATAACTCGAAAACAAAAGAAGGTAGCCAAAAATGAATGCTACTCTTGTCAGTTCCTCCGAAAAAGAGATCGAGAATGGGGTATCAGATTTTGTCTATCTCCTCTGGTTCTAAAGGTGTAGTGCTAAAACATCGAAATATGCCAACCCTGTACAAGGTGTCTCGATAAATAAGGAACAACCCTAGTTTTTAATAATTATCGAACGGTTCTTGAAATAATTAAACCGATGTGTTATTTAAATATTTCAGGATGATTGTTTTGGTGGTGAAACAACTAAAATTTCAAATGTTAACTTTCTGGAATGAAGGATGATTTGATAAATTTGTGTGAGGTCTAACAATTAAAGTTTGTTGTCATCTGAAGTCAATTACTGCTTCCGTTGAGAAAATTAAATGTCATCAAATGGTAGCTTGTTTCCTACTCAAGTTCCGCACCTAACGATATCGGCTATGTCAAATTATTCTCCGTAATGGCATTTATGCGTTTATTCGTACAATTATTGTCTTGGTTAAAGATCGCGTTCGGAATATATTGTTTTCTATATTAGGACCGTCGCCAGACTTTAGACCTTGTGACCACAGCTTAACAGTCTACGTTTTAGTTTCAACCCGATTTTACAAATGAAAACTGAAGATTTTCCAACAATTTCATAGATTGAGAACATTGAAGCTTTTAAATTAATTGTTAATTGTCACCTTTTCGGCGATAAAATAGAATATTCGACTTTAAACTTCAACCAGTTTTGACGAATGATATTGAAACCAAAATAGAGTCCAAACAGATGAGACAGAGTCAACTATGAACATAAAAATAAAAAATTTCCAAAAAAAAAAACGATTTAAAAAAAATCCAAAACAAAATACCAAGGTATGCACTAAAAAGTAAAAAAAAAATAATTGCGTATTTTCTGAAACATGAAATGCTCCTAAATAGAATGAAAAATGCATAAGAAATGGCTATGATGTCAATAGTAGATTCATCAAACGTAAGATTTTATAGATAAACTGCTCCACATGAGTTAGGGATATTGACTTATATTGCAAAAAAATAAAGTTTGAATGAGATTTTGTGATGAAAATTCATATTAATATGATTTAAAGTTTCAGGAAATAAAATTAATTTTACCCTGTAGGTCTGCAGCGTATACAGGGTGATTAAGAAAACTCGAGTAAAATAACGAAATTTTTTCCCAGAGAATGAGGAATGTTCACAGGTATGCAAAATCGATCGAAACTTCGTCACATTATAACCTTTATGTATATGAAATCACTAGTTTTTGTTTCAGTCGAAAAGACCTAGTAGTTCGGATTTTACAACCCCGTGAATATTCAATTCCTCGCGGCGATGTGATGTCATACTACATTCGCAAATCGCACTCCGTGAGACGAAAGGCCATATTGAACCCGGCTACGTACTGAACCTCGCAAGTCGTTGGATGTAAAGTGACGTCACACGGATCCATCGAACTCATGTTTATAACTCGATATCTCGGGCGCTATTTGAAGTATTCAAATAATTTTTGGACACAAGATTTTCATTTTCTACGGAGAATAGGAATATAAAGAAATTGAAAAATGTGAACATTCCTCATTCAAGCATTTTAAGACTATCAATACAATGTATAGCCTCCACGGGCATCAATAACAGCTTGACATCTTCTTTGCATACTACACACGAGGTTGTTGAACATTTGTTGAGGAAATTGGTTCCATAAACGTGACAGAAGCTCTCTCAAATCACTTAAGATTTCTGGGGTAGGTTGATGATTTTCTAATCTTCTTTGGAGCATATCCTATGCATGTTCTATGCAATTCAAATCTGGTGAGTGCGGAGGATATATGTAAATTTGGAATACGAAGCTCCTCGAGCGCATTCTCAACTATGGCTGCACGGTGCGGTCTAACGTTATCGTCTAAAAATTTAAAAATTTCACCAATATCAGCGTAAAAATTTGGCAAAACATTGTCAATGACATGCTTTCTATAGTGTAAGGCGGTCATATTCCCAGGATAAGTGTGTAGATCTGTGCGCCCGTTGAAACATATCCCGACCCATACCATAACACTACCCCTCGAAATGGATGGACTTCTTGGACATAGCGACGAATACGGGGTATGCGGGATATTATCCATACCCTTATTCTTCGAGAATCTAAAAATCGTCCATATCTGGCCTCATCAGTAAAAAAGACACTACGCCATTGATCGTTCCAATTGATATATTACCTTGCCCATTCCAGTCTTTGACGCTTTGGTCACTTGTCAATGGAACTCCTCTTAATGGACGTCTAGAACCTAGATTCACCTCTCTCAAACGTCGTCTGATGGTTTCGATGGAAACTTGGACTCCATCTGCATTTTTGAAGAGTATTCCGTAGCATTCTACAAGTAGATGTAGGCTGTCTTCTCGCCGAAACGCCCTGAACCTATTCCAAAGTCGAGATATCACACTTTGGCTGACTTGGAGCCTTTCCGCTACAACAACCTGAGTTAGGTACCCTGTAGCATTCCGATAGCCCTATTAGCCTCAGCGTTTGGTTAATTTACGTCCTAAGAACCTACTCGTTTGAAAGAAGTTATATTGTCGTTTCATATAATCGTCTTTCAGAAACATAGATGAATTCAAAATAGTAATCATCGAAATGAATACCATTTTCAATTCCCAGGCTCAGAGATCTTTCATCATGAGGTTGGAGAAATGATATTAGATTTTGTCACTGAGATGAGAGATATACCGGTTTCGGCCTTGTTTGGTCTCATCAGTATCCCATACATCTCATGTTTCAAAAATGTTCTCGAAGTGGCCTCCGTAAAGGCAAAGAATTTTTTTTTCTTTAATCGTCTTTCAATTAATAAGAGATCATTTTTCTTTTTTTTTTCAGTCTTGCCAGACATGGTTGACACGCCTACAGACTGTGATATGCACCATCTCTCTATCAGCAGGCCTAGGGAACCTGTACAGACTACCCCAAACTACCCTCTTGAATGGAGGGATGCCTTTCATAATAGCGTACCTGATCCTCACAGTGTTGATAGGACTGCCTCTGCTCTTCTTGGAATTGGGAATTGGACAGATGGCGGAAGAAGGCTTCATCAAGAGTTGGAGGGTAGTGCCGTTTTTCAGGGGTGAGAAAAAATTTGATTCAACCGATTAGTAATGAGATGGTGTACTATTTAGGTGTCACACTGTACAGAAAGTTATAATAAACAGCAGTTTTATGTATACTAATATCTGTCTGCTCTGTAATCAAACTGTGGGTCTTATGTAGAACATCTGTCATAAAAAATGTTCTATTTATGACGAATGTTCTACTCTCTGTTCTACTCTAACCAGTTTAAGTTTCAATCGAAGTTATGTGATGTATCAAACTCCATTAAGAATTACTTTGGTTTAAGTAGAACATTTGTCATGAAAAATGTTGTACTTATGACAAATGTTCTACTCAAACCAGTTTGAGTCTTAATCAAGTATGGAACCAGGCCCCTCTTTCGCCTAGGGCACTTTGGGCAAGTGCCCAGGGCCCCGCGATCGATAGGGGCCCTGCTCAGATTAATTGTTCCGAACTGAAAGGATCGAAGATTTCCTCAATAACATTTGGAAATTCCCCATTTCATAGAAAATTCCCCTATATTATTATATAACTGATTTATTCGAAAAGACCTCAACTGTTCTTTATTTCGAAATTACCTTTCGCGTACTAAAATTACCTTCAGGTAAAAAGGCAGAAGTGATCATTCACAATAATTCCAAATGGATTGGAATTCAGAGTCTTTTATCAACAAGTTCTCGAAGGTTGCAATTTTTATGACCCTTGCTCATTCATACTGGTATACACTAGATAAGAGCAATTATTAGTTTGTGTTATTTGTTGGGGTGGTTAGCCATAAAACATCTGTTCGAATCGGGTTGTTGATCACATTCTTGTATTCATTGGGAAGCTTCCAAGGAAATCCCCATTTAACTACATAATTTCAGACAGCGCTACAAGACAATAAATCAGTTGCGTACTTATCAGAGGGCCACGCAGAACTCGCGGTGCAGGGAGATTCGGCACCAAAGGGGCCCCCAAGTCAAACTAAAAGCATAAAATGACGCCCCAATTATTTCATTCTCTTGAACTTGCCGGTTCGCGAGATTTTTCCCATGATATAATGAACAAAACTCATACAAAGAAGGTAAAATTATCATTCCTAAAAAATAGAGAAATACTCCTAAATTATAAAAAATTATATGAGTTTTCCAGTAATTCAATTCGAAAGTTGAATTATCACTCAATTACTTCATGTGCTACCCTGTTTTCAAGGGTTTTTTAATATACCGTCAAGCTTTTCGGGACTCTCCTTAAATGTGTCGCAAACACGTCTATCATACTTTTGAGCTTACTTAACTTTGGACAAAAGTGGCCAGAAGCTTGGTTATCGACAAGTTGATGGATATGTTTGCACAGAAAAATTAAAAAACGTGAATGCAATTTTGTTATAAAATTTTTTTTCAAATTCTTACCATTTCCAAGTGTAATTCAGAAACCGTCAAGTGTATTTCAGATTAGTCAATTAAATTCCAGAAAACATCGAATGTATTTCGGATCACTCATTGAATTTCATTCGATATTTTCTGAAATTCAATTGACAAATCTGAATAACATTTGATGTTTTCTGAAATACAATTGACTAATCTGAAATACAAGTGATGCCTGAATATCAACTGACGGTTTCTGAATTACAATTTTTTTAATATTTTCCAAAATATTGGAGGTATCGAAATTGTAATTGCATATTCGTAATCTGCGACCTCGGATTAATATAATCTATTCATCTTGTTAGTATAGAAAGAAAAAAAAAATTTTTTTCGAAAATTTAAAAAAAGGTATACCGAATATGAAAATTATTCCGAAAAAATTTTTTTTCATTCTATATTGATGAAGTGAAAAGATTATATTAATTCGAGGTCGTAGATTACGAATATGTAATTGGAATTTCGATGCCTCCAATATTTTGGAAAATATTACAAAAATTCCAAAATTTTTCTGGAAAATCGGTAAACTTTGAAGAGCAGATATAAGAAAAGTATGGATGCTATAGTTCTGGTCTTTTCCCCATATTATAGTACGTTTCTTTGAGAATAAAATGGTGTATTCACCTTTTTTCTATTAAGGATATTTCAGATTTCGTTACGTTTTCCGCAAAGGTCTATTTTTCGGAAAATTCAAATCGTTATAATTTCTACAAAAAATTAAAAAAAAAAAACGAATAGCATATTCTTGATCTACGCCCACGAATTAGTTCATAATCTCAATTTGGTCGATCAATTCAAAAAAAAAATTTTGGCCAAAAATCGCAAATTTTTCCATACATATGTATGGAAAAATTGCCAAAAATTCGATTTTCGAATTTATCGACCAAATTCATGTTATTAGTTAATTCGAGGGCGTAGATTAAGAATATGCAATTACTTTTTTCATAAAACGATTTTTGTAGAAATTATAACGATTTGAATTTTCCGAAAAAAGGGCCTTCGCGGAATAATTTACGAAATCCAAAATATCCCTCGTAGAGAAAGGATAAATACACTATTTTATTTTAAGAGAAACGTACTATAATATGGAGGAAAGACTAAAACTATAGCATCCATACTTTTTTTATATCTGCTGTTCAAAGTTGGCCGATTTTTCTAAAAATTTTTAGAATTTTTCGAATATTTTCCAAAATATTGGTAGTATCGAAATTGTAATAACATATTCATAATCTACGACCTCGAATTAATATAATCTATTCATCTCGATAATATAGAAAGAAAAAAAATTTTTTCGGAAATTTTAAAAAAGGTATACAGAATATGAAAAAAAAGGTATACAATTGGAAATGGTTAAGTTTCTAGTTACTTTTATATCAGAATTTACATTATTTTGTTTGGAAATTTTTGTTATTCAATATATAAATTATTTTCATAACATTTTTGTCATAATTTCCCTTTGAAAAACTTCAGAGAAATCTTGTCATGAATAATAGATCTATAGAGGGGAGGCCGAATTTACGCCACGCCACCACAAGAAATTTCAGGGGATTCCAGGATAAAAAATCCCTTCCCCCTTTCGAGTATCGAAATTCCGTAAATCGGCAAAATTCTCTCGATTTGATAATTAAATTACATCACGGCATTTACATACCGTGGCTATGTGTGTCGTGAATAAACCTACTCGGCGGTAGGGGATTCCCCTGTATTTGTATTTTGTATGTGGTATTGTGGGTAGGGGCCCCATTTTCCTAATGTGCCCAGGGCCTCCAAGAGGTTAAAGACGGCCCTGTATGGAACCAAAACCTGTTTAACTCATAATATACTGCTCCACAAGAGTTAGGGATATCGTATTCAATCGTTTTGAAATAGATGTAATCTTCCAGAAAATCGCTGTAAAATCATCTAAAACTCAGTAAATTTCGTCAAATTTCTGAAGTTTGGTTTGCATATGCTTCATGAATGTTTTTATTTTGAAATGGAGTCAGTTTATCAACGGCTTCGATTTGAAACGAGTTTTCTGAAAATGCCAGCCCATAAATTAACAAACGCTGAGGCTAATAGGGCTATCGGAATGCTACAGGGTGGCTTAACTCAGGTTGTTGTAGCGGAAAGGCTCCAAGTCAGCCAAAGTGTGATATCTCGATTTTGGAATATGCTCAGGAAGACGTATTGGAAAGACCAAGGCTTGGTGGGCGAAGGAAACCAACACCTGCTCAAGATCGTTTCATCACCGTTTCGGCTAGAAAAAAGCCCACGTCTACGTGTAGAATGCTACGGAAAACTCTTCAAATTGCAGATGGCGTCCAAGGTTCCATCGAAACCATCAGACGACTTTTGAGAGAGGTGAATCTAGGTTCTAGACGTCCATTAAGAGGAGTTGCATTAACACGTGAGCATAAGCGTCAAAGACTGGAATAGGCAAGGCAACATATCAATTACAACGATCAATGGCGTAGTATCCTTTGCACTGATGAATCCAGATGTGGACGATTTTCAGATTCTCGAAGAATAAGGGTATGGACAATACCACGCATACCCCATAATCGTCGCTATGTCCAAAAAGTCCATCCATTTTGAAGGGGTATTGTTTTGGTATGGGCCGGGATATGTTTCAACGGGCACACAGATCTACACATTTGTCCTGGGAATATGACCGCCTTATACTATAGGGAGCATGTCATTGACAATGTTTCGCCAAATTTTCACGCTGCAATTGGTGAAACTTTTTAATTTCTAGGCGATATCACGAGACCGCACCGTGCAGCCATAGTTGAGAATGCGCGTGAGAAGCTTGGTATTCCACATTTACCAATACCTCCGCACTCACCAGATTTGAATTGCATAGAACATGGGATATGCTCCAAAGAAGATTAGATAATCATCAACCTACCCCAGAATCCTCAAATGATCTGAGAGAGCTTCTGCCCCGTTTATGGAACCGAATTCCTCAAGAAATGTTCAACAACCTCGTGTGTAGTATGCAACGAAGACGTCAAGCTGTTATTGATGCCCGTGGAGGCCATACATTGTAATGAAAGTCTTAAAATGCTTGAATTCTCTGGGAATAAAATTTCGTTATTTCACTCGATTTTTCTTAACCACCTATATACGCTGTAGACCTACAGGCTAAAATTAATTTAATAACCTGCAACTTGAAATCATATTCATATGAATTTTCATCACAAAATCTCATTTAAACTATATTTTTTGCAATTTTAGGCATATCCCTAACTTATGTGGAGCAGTTCATATTAAAACTGAAACTGGTTTGAGTAGAACATTCGACATAACAAATGTTTTATGTATATCAACAAGGAGTCTAATCATCACCCACAATAGAAACGAGGAGTTCTTCTTTTCAAAAATGTTCGAAATTTAGGATACTTAGAGAAATCTAAGCACCATAAGAATTTTTTTTTCAGAAAATTTATTACAAAAAAATTAATATTTTATAGAATCTGAAATAGTTTCATCATGAGCAACAGTTATTGTTTCTTGCACTTTCTTTACACTCTTGTATTTGCTTGAATTAACTGCGTTTTATTTCAATTCCAAATGCGATCGAGTCCATTGAGAAAACAGTTGTAATATACCTACTTCAAATCTTTGAAATATTCAGTCACATGCTAAAAATTATTTTTCGAGATTTTAGCAGTGCATTTTTTCCAGTTGTTTTTTTTATTTCTGAATCTTTTGTCTACAACTTCTTCAACAAATTTTTCTTTCCAGGTGTGGGTTATGTGAAATTACTAGCAGGATGTCTACTATGCATCTATTATCCTTTGCTCATAGGAATTTCACTTTTTTACATAGTGTGGATCCTAAAAGGATCGCTACCATTTCCAGAATGTGCTGTAGTCAAAATAACCGATGTAAGTGCAAAGAATTGAACATTTGAAATTTCAAAAACTGTTTAAATTTCTCTGTAGGAGAGAAAAGACTTTTCAAATTCCAAAACAATTCGAAATCTTAAATTTCATTCGATATTTCCAGGATGGATATTCTGCCAAAAGTATAGACAGGCAAGAATGTTTGAAGTGAGTGTTAACTAATCAGACATTTTTGGCTTTTATTATACCTTTGACTTTCTCAGGAACACTTTTCTGGAGTCTGCTTTCAAGAATCCCTATTGGTATGGTATTTTCACGTCACTTCTTCTAGTCATTTGGAGTCTAATCATAGTTTTGTAAGTATTTCGAAAAAAATTCAAGAAATTCTTATAGTGATTCAACATTTTTTCGTAGATCAATAAGACGTTCGAAAACTTTCATGAGATCTTTGTTGGTTCTTATATTCCCAACGTTGATTTTCTTCATCGCTCTGGTGGTTAGAGCAGCTATTGCTGAACAACAGATCGATGGTTTCAGGAAATTGGTGTCTGATATTAATTGGGATGAACTGCATTCTGCTAATGTAAGTAACCATCCACTTGACTTACGAATGAGAACAAAGATACACAGACATTCACCATCATGCAAAATATAGGTACTCTGACAAAAAACTACACACAACACAATGTTAATGCAGCAAAATGAGCAATAAAAAATACTGAAAAAAAGATTTAGAATGAACGGAATCTTTTATGGTGGACCCACCTTTAAACGGACAACCGCATAATGCATGTTGCCAGACTTTCTGATTTTTACTATATTCTTGGATGTCTTTAAATTCTATCAAATTATCTCATGGTATGAAATCTTATTGGCTCAGATTTCTGTTTTCAGTGTTATAATATTTTGTCTTCAAACTATATCTGGGAACTTTATTTCATTCCCAGAAAAATAATCACTCAAATAATCATCTAGATTCATGTCTGTAATTTTTTGTCGCTTATATTCTCTGCAGTTTTTATTTTGTTAGTACCTATAATGGTATGCGGTGAAATGTATTTGATGCATTTTTCATTATAGATTGATAAATTTCAAATATCGTTATTTTGTTCAGAAGAATTATCAATGGACTCAAATTTTTTTTCTTTAAAGATTATAGACTACATTCCCTTTTCATTTTAACTGAAGTTGCAGTTCGATTTTCGCGAAAAATTAATTTTAAAAGCAAAGGGTGACAACACTGATTATGACACTTTCAGATTTGGTACTATGCAGCAATACAGGTCTTTTTCTCGACCAATTTAGGCTTCGGCACTTTCATCACGAATGCTAGTGTGATGTACGACAAAGTGAATCCATTATGGTAAGAAGGTACTTCTTTTTTCTTGAAAATTTCTGAAGATTTTCTGCTCAACACTGATTTCCTTCAACCAAACAGTTAAATGTCAGAGGTTTCTTTATGTGTCATAGAAGAATTGTTGACAGATGACAGGTGTCAGATTTTGACATTTCACTGCTAACGCCATCTATTGGATAACATGTGTTTTTCAGTAACAATCCTAATCTACAACAATATTTTTTCATATCAGGACTGCCCTAGGGTACTTATCAGCAAATCTCCTGTTTGGAATAGGATCCATCCTGGTGTGCTACGTCATATCTGGAAACTTCAACATCTCACAGAAGAACCAAAGCGACATTACCGAAGTTCACTTACTTACCCTCATATACGACATGGCTGTATCAAGTTCTGACAAAAACGCAAAAGTATGGGCTATGGTTGCCTACTCTCTGATAGTTTCTGTCGGTTTAATTAGCATGGTGAGTTTAGCAGAAGAGGAAACAGTTCAAAAGTTATACGAATTGGATTTTCAGGCGACAATGATGTACACAGTGCTGAAAGTGATAACGGAGGAGAACAGAAAGAAGTTGAAATGGTGGAAAACGTGTCTTATAACGTGTTTTATTGGGTACACTGCTGGTTGCGCTGCTTTACTGAAGAACAATTTCCAGATAGTCCGTTTACTGGATGGGTACATTGTTGGAAATTTGATTTTTATAGCGGTTATTGTTGAAGTGTTCGCTCTGATCACATTTTACGGTGGGTTTTATCATATATATCATCTTTATTTATGTATAACCTTCATGTTGGATGGACTACGACTACACACTACATTAGTAAAAATATACTGCTCCACAAGAGTTAAGGATATCGTATTCAATCGTTTTGAAAAGTATGTAAGCTTCCAGAAAATCGCTGTAAAATCATTTAAAACTCGATAACAACTTGAATAGGTCCAATAAAAATCAGTATGAGATATTTCGTCAATTTGGTCGCCTTTTTTCAAGAGTTTGCTTCTTTGCATATGCTTCATGAATGTTCTTATTTTGAAATGGAGTCAGTTTATCAACAGCTTCGATTTCAAACGAGTTTTCTGAAAATGCCAAGACGTAAATTAACAAACGCTGAGGCTAATAAGGCTATCGGAATGCTACAGGTGGCCTTACTCGAGTTGTAGCGGAAAGGCTCCAAGTTAGCCAAAGTGTGATATCTCTTTGGAATAGGTTCAGGGAGACAGGTTCCGTGTTGGAAAGACCAAGGCTTGGTGGGCGACGAAAAACAACACCTGCTCAGGATCGTTTCATCACCGCTTCGGCGAGAAGAAAGCCTACATCTACGTGTAGAATGCTACGGAATACTCTTCAAAATGTAGAAGGGGTCCAAGTTTCCATCGAATCCATCAGACGGCGTTTGAGAGATGAGAATCTAGGTTATAGACGTTCATTATGAGGAGTTCCATTAACACGTGACCATAAGTGTCAAAGACTGGAATGGGCAAGGCAACATATCATTTGGAACGATCAATGGCGTAGTGTCCTTTTCACTGATGAATCCAGATATGGACGATTTTCAGATTCTCGAAGAATAAGGGTATGGACAATCCCACGCATACCCCGTAATCGTCGCTATGTCCAAGAAGTCCATCCATTCCGAGGGGGAAGTGTTATGGTATGGGCCGGGATATGTTTCAATGGGTGCACAGATCTACACATTTGTCCTTGGAATATGACCGCCTTACACTATAGGGAGCATGTCATTGACACTGTTTCGCCAAATTTTCACCAATACCTCCGCACTCACCAGATTTGAATTGCATAGAACATGCATGGGATATGCTCCAAAGAAGAATAGATAATCATCAACCTACCTCAAATCCTTAAATGATCTGAGAGAGCTTCTGCGCCGTTTATGGAACCAAATTCCTCAAGAAATGTACAACAACCACCTGTGTAGTATGCAAAGATGTCAAGCTGTTATTGATTAAATTCTCTTGGTATAAAATTTCGTTATTTTACTCGATTTTTTTTTTAACCACCCTGCTGTATACGCTGCAGACCTACAGGCTAAAATTAATTTTGTTTCCTGCAACTTGAAATCATATTAATATAAATTTTCATCACAAAATATCATTTTTCTGCAATTTGATTCATGTAGAGCGGTTTATTATGTAAGAAAAGAAGTAGTTAAACGAAATCCATTCTTATTTCTCTGTATCTCGCATTGTGAGAGTCCAAAAAGGTTCTACAAGATGGCGCTAGAAAGATGAAACTTTTCTGACAGTTTTGCGAGTATTTAGTTTCGTCGATTCTATGGATCCCTCACGCTAACGTCAAGCGAAAGTGGACGTGCTTTTTATTCCAGAGCCTGGGAGAGAAAAACCTTAATAATTCCCCTTGTGTAGTTCCAAACCAATTTTGCTGATCCAATTTCTTTCAGGTATGGAGAAAATACAATGCGATTTCGAGTTCATGCTGGGTCAAGTGCTGTCCAAGTTTTGGCTGGTCTTGTGGTGGATCATACCGCTCTTATTGACCGGAATCTTTTGCTGGGGCCTTGCGACGTTGCCATTTGGGAACGATCCAGAATGGCTGAGCGGCACAGGATGGGGTGTAGTTCTTATGGCCACCATTTTCATATTCGCCATGGGGATATACACAATTACGAAACAGGACGGTTACAGTTTCACCGACGTGAGTATTTTGAATGTTCCTCAGCATATCTAGAGAAGGCGCAGGTAATGAGAGAATTAGGTGTCAGAGAGTCTGGAGCTCTTTGAGTAATTACATCTCATCTGCGAACCTTCCTAGTGATCTAATGGTCAAGAAAGTAAGTTCTGAGAAAAACTTCAGTACGATGCTATGCAAAAAAGAGGAATGGGAGCGGGAATACACCGACCAAAATTCCAAAGAAAATACTGTCAAATGGTACACAGATGGTTTTGAAACCAACACAGGAGCTGGCGCTGGGATTCACGGGGCCAAAGCCAAGTGTGCACTATCGTTAGGCTCCTGTGTGAGTGTTCTGCAAGCAGAAATATTAGCAATCGGAAGATGTCTAGTTATTAATCTAGAGAGAAGCTATCAGAATTGCGACATAGCTATTCACTCAGAGAGTCAAGCTGCTATTAAAGCACTGAACTCCTATGTCATCGACTCAAAGTCAACATGGGAATGCCGGAGCAAACTCAATGAGGTAGGCAAGAAAAAAAAGGTCTCTTTAATCTGGGTTCCTGGTCATTCGGGAATCACAGGTAATGAAGAGGCCAACAAACTTGCCAGAGAGTGTGCTCGGAAACCACTCACTGGCCCAGAAGCTTTCTGGGTTATAGGAAAATGTACCTATAAGAAAGAGTTTCTGGAGAAGGAGAAAACTGAAAGAAAAACACTCTGGCAGAATCTTCCAGGGTTGGATCACTCCAGAAAGTTCCTTCGGAATTTTGAAACTGCAAGATCCAGAAGATATTTGGATCTCAGTAAGAACCAACTACACCTCCTCACTGGCTTTCTTACAGGGCATTGTAGACTCAGAAAGCACTTGCTGAGAATGGGCGTATCGGACACTGACGAGTGTAGATTCTGTGGGGAGGAGGAAGAAACTCCTATTCTCCTAGTCACAGAATGCTTTGGCATTGTAAGCCAAAGGAAACAATGCTTTGGTCAAGAGACCTGTAGGAGTGAGGAATTAGCCTCACTGAAGCCTTCCAAGATATTGGATTTCATAAGATCTCTGGGACTGGAAGGCGAGCTGTAAAGCTTTGTCAGGGGGCACAATAGACCATCAGGTTGCAGTGGACTGTAACCCCTTTTAAACTATCAACTATCAACACTGTTTGATCATAGTTTTGATTTATCTTTTTTCTTCCACAGAAGGTAAAAACGTCCTTCCAACCCTCCAAAAACTGGGGCCCCAAAGACCCTATGCAGCGCTACACGTGGGTGCAATGGTGCTCCAAAATCCAACAAGGCGAAAGAGACTTCACCTTGAAACGAAGAGGTACCAGAGATTACACCAGAGGCATCAAGAAACAGGCCAAGAAAAACGCTGCTCAAGAAAAGAACAACGCACCGACGTTCATCAGCTACCAAGAAAACGGGAAGATAGAGGTCCTGTCAAACGTCAAAACACAACTGTCACAGGAAAACGAGATGGCGTACAAGAAAAATGGCGACACTAACGGTACTATAAAAAAGGACGCAGAGTTCAAAACGAGTATCAACCCTTACGCCAGAAACTCGGCGACTGAGAGTGTAGATGAATACGGGGTGTTGAGAAAAGGGCCTTATTTGATTGGTGAAAGACGAATAGAGCACGTGTGTCACAGAAAATACAGTAATACGGAGGACGCAACGGAACTCTGATCATACGTACCTATATAAATATTTTAACGTTTATTATTCATAGGTTTATTTATTTTTATATGTTGAGTGAGTTATCTTGTCCGATGAACATACCAAATACATTTTGATTACTTGTGTTGATTGTTAATCCTTTTTGATCATTGTTGCCTAGTCATCAAGAAGATATTATTATTAATATTATTAGGCAAGCTAGTATGTGGTCTGAAGGCAGAAAGAGAGGAATATACTACTGGATCCATGAGAGAATCATGAGAGTGCGAATGAGATAAAGATAGAGAGCCACCCTGTATATTTCTTATCCCATAGCAATTGGAAAAATTTCCGTCAAGATTATTTTACGAAGTCAATGGAGGAAAATTTGAAGATTTTATTTAAAGACGCATATCTAATTTTCTTGATTCTAAGCATGATAAAACAATTAAATGTATTCAAAAATGTGATTTTTAAATAGTGTAAAAGGGCTCAGTAAAAATGAGCTTATACAAAATATTCAGAATGACTTATTTGAGCTTTTGCGAAAACTGTTAAAATTACGTTTCCAAGGTCTTTAAAATGAAGTATCACTCAAGCCTTCTTTCTTCTATATTCATTTTTGAAGAGTTGCTTGTTTCCAAGAATGTAGTTTAGTGATTTTTGCATTGAAAAATGGGTGTTGGCAGAACTGTTCTTGGTACTGAAAATTTTGACAGATGGAGCCAAAATTTAAGGATGAAAAATTTGTTGTTCTACAAGATAAGTGACGGAATAAATTGATCTGCTGCAGAATTAGAGAAAAAATATTTATGATACAAGTGCAGAAGGCATTGATATTCTTACACTAGCCTCGAAGTGGCGAGTTTTTGAATGAACGAGTGGTGGAATGAGCCTTCTGTACGAGTTATATACGTTGGTTTTTCTAAGTCATTGAGTTTTCATCGAAATTAATGCAATATTTTCATAAATATCGTTTAGTAACTTTTGCATTGGAAAATTCCGATTGGCAGAACTGTTTTATCTGTCAAAAATTTGACAGACAATTAATAAATCCATGACAGGAGGCCAACATGTAATGAACGAATATCACCATGAAAACTGAGATATTCTAGCATGATTTTCTTTGGCAGGATGAACGGATTTGACTCAGAATTAGAGCCATCTTTGGCTCAAAATAAAAAAAGACAGTACTCAACAAGGGGGCAATCATGACAATAACAACCCTCACTTCCTTTCTTTTCTAATTGAATGAGAGAAGAACAAAATGTAAAAATTCCAAGTAGAAATGAAAAACCATGAACTCATCAACAATGAGTCTCACCATTTCGAGGCCACCTTTGACTCAAAATTGAAAACCACACCGCTCAGAAAGAAGAGAGCAATCAGGGTAAAAACAACCGTCACTACCTTTGTACTTTGATTAAAATAATTTAATAATTGTAGAACAAAATGTAAAAATTCCAAGTAAAAATAAGAAACCATGAACGAACCCATCATTTCGAGGCAGTCTTTGACTCGAAATTGAAAACAACAGAGTTCAAAAAGGGTGAATTATGGCAATAACAACCCTCACTTCCCTTGTACTATGATTAAAATAATTTAATGAGACAAGAATCAAATTGTAAAAATTCCGAGTAAAAATAAAAACTCACAAACTCATCATTTCGAGGCAATCTTTCACTCGAAATTGAAAGCCACAGCGCTCAAAAAAGGGGGAAATATGGCAATAACAACCCTCCCTTCCTTTGTACTCTGATTGAAATAATTTAATGAGAGAAGAACAAAATGTAAAAATTCCAAGTAAAAATAAAAAACCACAAATTCATCTTTTCGAGGCAATCTTTGACTTGAAAAGAAAAAGGGGGGAATTATGGCAATAACAAGCCTCACTTTCTTTGTACTCAGATAAAAATAATTTGAGGAGAGAAGAACAAAATAAAAAATTCCAAGTAAAAATGAAAAACCACGAACTCATCATTTCTAGGCAATTTTTGACTCAAAATTAAAAACAACAGCGCTCAAAAAAGGATGAATTATGGCAATGACAACCCTTACTTCCTTTGTACTCTGATTAAAATAATTTAATGAGAGAAGAACAAAATGTAAAAATTCCAAGTAAAAATAAAAATCCACTTACTCATAATTTCCAGGCAATCTTTGACTCGAAATTGAAAACCAAAGCGCTCAAAAAGGGGGGAATTATGGCAGTAATAACCCTCACTTCCTTTCTACTCTGATTGAAATAATTTAATGAGAGAAGAACAAAATGTAAAAATTCCAAATAAAAATAAAATCCAAATAAAAACTCATCATTTCGAAGCAATCAAAACGGGGGGAATTATGGCAATAACAACCCTCAATTCCTTTGTACTCTGATTAAAACAATTTAATGAGAGAGGAATAAAATGTAAAATAAAAACCAAGAATTCATCATTTCAAGGCAATCTTTGACTCGAAATTGAAAACCACAGCGCACAAAAGGGGGGGAATCATGACAATAACAACCCCCCTTTCCTTTTTACTCTGATTAAAATAATTTAATGAGAGAAGAACAAAATGTAAAAATTCCAAGTGAAATAAAAAAACCACAAACTCATCATTTCAAGGCAATCTTCGAAATTGAACACAAGGCGCTCAAAAAGGGGGGAATCATGGTAATAACAACCCTCACTTCCTTTGTACTCCGATTAAAACAATTTAATACGAGAAGAACAAAATGTAAAAATTCAAAGTAGAAATAAAAAACAATCAGGCAATATACAAAATATCCGTTCCGGAAAGTTCTCCTATAATACAAAATCACAGCCTATTATCAATACGAAATCGCTCAGTCGTTCATGGACAAATTGGAACGGAGATAAGCGTATCCCAGATCCGAAGTGCTCGTATTCTCCATCTGTCTATCGTCATCGCACTCCGAATCATCCAAAAACCTGTCCATTTGCATGTTAACCCCGTTAGTCCCATTTTTTTCACTGTAGGAATGACTCGGTTGCTTGATTTTCAGGGAGGGAACACTGCTGTAGGCACTGGCGTCACTGTCACTTATGTTATTTGAGTTTCCGTTCGTGCTTTCGCTGTCTGAATCGCTGGAAATGTTCCCGTTGGGATCGTCTTGGTGGGGTAGGGACTCGAACCTGTGGGAAACGGGATGGGGGCTCTCCGAGAAGATCTGGGAGACTAGGCAGTCGGTGCAGAAGTCAACGGAGTCCTGGACGCATGTGTTGCAGTGCCATCTCGTGCCCGTTATCGGTTCCTCGTTGCAGTAGTTGCACTGGAAAAATTTGAGTTATTGTAACAATCGAATGAAGTTTTAGTTTCTCTACAATTGATATAAGAAGGCACTTGTCGCCTATAAGTAAAATTTCTATGCACTGATTAAATTCAGCGCAGCCTACGATATTTAACAGGCCAGAATGTTGCTTTAAAATGCGACGTTGCCGGAACCCCCACAAAGGGTTATACCAGACTCAGAGTGTTACGACTCTACACAGTTCTGTTTTAAAGCGTAACATGTGATAGTTCGCATCAGAAATTCGACCGGGAAACGTGTAAAAACGTTTGTGTTTTTTTCGTGTTCATGTGATCGGTTTTTTAATCAATAAATAAAATGAAAATGAGTGTTGCAATTGCAAGAACAGTGTGTATCGGGTTTGTGATTGAATTTTTAGATTTTTATTGTTCATATCTGGAAGGATTATCAACAGAAAGGTTTTCATTTCAATATTTATAAAAATTTCATTTTGAAATCTTCGATTTGAGTACTATGCCCCGTGCCCAGTTGCAAAAGCAATTATAAATCCACTAATCAGAAAGTTTTAATATTTAGATTTCCGAAAGACCTCGCGAGGAGAAGAAAATGGCTTAACGCAATTCATAGAGAAAGTAGTTTTAAAGTCAACGATGACAGTGTAGTTTGTTGAAACATTTTGTAGATTCCCATATTTCGAGAAATAACTCTTATCCAACCGCCGAAGGTTCTGATATTAATATACCCCGAAAAATTCCTAAATTAACTGATGATGCATTTCCTTCAATTTTTTCCAAATCGACCGAGTTACATGGCGTCTTCAGTTACTCCGAAAATTATTAGTTGTCCATTATGATAATGTTTACACCGATTTGGACGAACAAGATCAGATCGATTTTCCGACTTTTGTTGTCATTTCAAAGACAAGGCAATTTTCAACATCTTTTCGAACGTTAAAGAAAATGGCTTTGTTCAGTTCTATAATATAAATTTTGAGGGGGCATTTCCGAAAATATCATCGGGGTTTAAGATCTTGAGTAATTCGAGAATCGAAGTCGTATTTAGAGACGAAGTAAACGTACCCATTTCTAATTTCAAGTGGTTATTAGGTGACAGGTATATTTTTGCCTTTTTTTTTTCCTCTTTTGATGTTCATTCACATACTTTATTCGCTTCAGAAAGTAAAATAATTTTCATTCTGATTGTAATCTTGTGGAACTCAATACAACAGCTACCTCCTCGTGATGAGTTCTGGATTATTTGCGATAAAATATTAAGAAATTATCAGCAGATAAACGAAATGCTGTTTTGTTTTCCTCCCTACATTGCGAGTTGAAATAAATTTGAATATACTCTTCATTTCAAACAAGAATTTATGGTTTTCTTGACATTTTCATTCTGATGAGTTTGATGAAAAGGTATAAAATCGAATACTGTACATTTTTTTATGTAAACAGTCTAGGAAAATGAACGGTATTTTCGAACCAACTTTTTATTATATGGTGTAATTCAAGGAAAAGAAGGTTGGATCCAAGACTCCCAATATTTGTGAGAGGAAAAGGGAAATAATGAATTTTTTAAGCATGTACAGGGTGATTCACTTATCTTGGTAACCCCAATTTTCTCGAAAACGTCCGAATAATTTTTAAATCTGTGAATGGCGTTTTGAACAAGTCAATGTCGACTTGAGATGCGCATAAAAATCTGCGGAATAAATGAAGACGCCAGGCGTCGCGGCGCTATCAAACATTTTTTTCTCCAGGGACATACCTTTTTTATCATGTCATTCGAAAGATGATTTCATTCTGAATTTTTTTTTCGAAAACAATTTTTATCCATTTCTAACCTTTAGCGATCTGCAGCGTATTTTATGTTGATTCTTTTCCATTAATTTTTTTCTGTATTGTGGTAGTATGCCTTTATTTGGAGACATAGATGTGAATTTGTGATTTGAATTCAAAAAGGCTAGTTTCCTAGTCAATGTGCCCCTTCAAATAAGATGAAATATGTGGCTACAGCAAGATGAGGCTTCATGCCACAACGCTGCCATTGTCAAGAGATATTTAGATCAAGAATTCGAAAATAAATGGATTGAAACCAATGGACCCATCAGATATCGCCAGACCTAACGCTCATGGATTACTTTCTGAGGGGTCCCCTTAAATATATGGTATACCAAACTGATTCTAATAACTTGGACTATTTGAAAATGAAGATAAGAAACGCATGTGCCCAAGCAGACCCTTATTTTTTTATTAAAGTAACTTATAATGAAATAGGGGAATGAAATAACTTATGTATGGATCATAATGGCCGGTATATAGAACATATGATTCGAAATGTTTCGTTTTTTATTAAATAAAATGTTTATTGATATAAGATATAATATTTAATGAATAAAATAATAGAAAAATAGTTTGTCACAGAGCCTCCGTTATTTTACGAAACAAAATCAAATCTAGGTCATCTAGCCATTATGATCCATACACAAGTTATCTCATCTCCCTATTTCATTATAAAGTCACCTTGGTCAAAATATAAGGGTCCATTCATTTTCGAATTCTTAATCTCAATATCTCCTCAGAATGACAGCGTTGTGACATGAAGCCCCATCTTGCTGTATCCACATATATTTAATCTTATTTAAAGAGGCAGATTGTTTAGAAAACTAGCCTTCTTGAATTCAAGGCACAAAATCATATTTATGTCTCCAAATCAAGGCATACTACCACAATACAGAAAAAAATAAAAGGAATAGAATCAACATAAAACACGCTGCAGATCGCTGACGGTTAGAAATGGACAAAAATTGTATTCGAAAAAAAAGTTCAGAATGAAATTATCTTTCGAATGACATGATAAAAATGGTATGTCCCTGGAGAAAAAATTTTTGATATCGCCGCGACGCTTGGCGTCTTTATTTATTCCGCAGATTTTTATGCGCATCCCAAGTCGACATTGACTTGTTCAAAACGCCATTCACAGAATGAAAAAATATTCGGACGTTTTCGAGAAAATTGGGGTTACCAAGATAAATGAATCACCCTGTACAGGGTATCCCAAATTGCTTCATTTTGGATGTTTCTGGTACTTCTAGACAGGATAGGTGAAAACGTTGCAAGATATAACAAAAAGTTTGAAATTTTTTCGATTTCGAAGATGTGCCATAACTTTTTCATTTTCGAAAATATCTAAAAATGATGAAAACTTTCAACAAGCACTTTTTACTGGGAATAAGACATTATTTAGAATTTTTTTTAACTTTAATTTTTTTATGATACAAGATGAAAAAAAATTCGTTCGTATTAAGAATAGAAAAGTGGTTTTTTTCAAGAGAAGAGAAATTGAGGATAGTTTCTTATTTCCGGTGAAAGAGGGCTTCAAGAAAGTTTTAATCATTTTTGGATATTTTCGTTAATGAAAATGTGTAATATATCAAAATCAAACAAAATGAATATATCTCTGTATCCATTTTTTGTAACAATTAAAAAGCCGCAAACAGAAAAATTTCAACTTTTCTTGTTCCTGAAATACAGAAAGATTTTCTGTATACGCACTGACTTTTCATCAGGTGCACCAACTCCCGAAAACGATACCATGACCTATGTGATTTTATGAAAATGAATGCAGTATAGGTCATGGTATCGTTTTCAGGAGTTAGTGCACCTGATGAAAAGTCAGTGCGCACACAGAAAACATCGTTAATGACAAAATGACGTTGCCAGTTTGTTTCTTTGTTCACACATTGTTCGAAATCGAAATACAGCAAATAACTACACGAGGAACCCTTTCTATCAATTCATATAAACGTTAATTATTTTCATCCATCGCATCTTTTCCAATTCATTCATTGTGTGATTTTTTATTTGTGAATGGAGTAAAACTGACTCTATTCTTATAAACATTGGAGAACACAACACACATCGACAGATGTCATACGCCTGAGGCTGTCTAGTCATTCTCTATGACTTATGTCAAAACCTGTTACAAAGTGCTGCCATCTGTCTAGGCACTCGAAAGTCAATGGGAAATTTCACAATACCACCCACCTTATAAGTTAAATGTCTATAGGGTTCAGTCATTTCTCTCTCCCTAGCCTTCTCCATCTTGATCCTACTCAGCAGCTCCATCTGCATCTCAACTTCGGACTTATTCATGGTTGTCGGCTGACTGTTTTCCGATTGATGGTAATCAGTCTGCAGGAGGTAATTGGGGGTGTTTGAAGTAGATACCCCCCCGCAGTCTCTCGAAGAAGGTCCTGGAACGCTCTCTGTCTCATCCATATATACTGAAACGTTGTATTCGGGGAAGAAGGTTGTAGGCTTCCACATGTTGTGTTTGTGCTTATTCTGAAAGGAATAGATGTCACCATTTGTATTAAGTTACTAAAAAAGCCTCATCCTAATGGCCCTGAGAAATATGAGATACTGATGAGGCTAAATAAGGCCCAAACCAATCTATCTCTTTTTTCAAAGACAAAATTTGATTTAATCTTCTTCTCGGTGACTACTTTTTTCAATTTAATTATGTTTAAAACAATTTTTTCCTAATTTACCTTTCGTTGAAAACTTGTTGATTTTGATACTTTTCCCTGTACCGGAATGCCTGCTTTGGCCATCTTCTGGAAATATTTCTGCAATCTGCTGGCAACTTGCTGCTCCGTTCTTGTCTCTGAAATGGAAAAATATCATGTGTTCTTCTAGAAGAACTATACAGGGTGTACCAAGTTCGACGGCCTATTAGGCGTTTCTGGAGAACTGGACCTATTTGAAATCTGAGAATTGGGATCATGTTATTGTTTGACATTATCTACCGATCTGAAATATTTTTGGAGCCTGACCACTTTCAGTTATACAGGGAGAGAAAAAAAATTTGAAACATTTTTTTTCTGTTTTTTTGTTTTGAATTTGATAGAGTATGCAATTCTGAATACATTCGTACTCAAATCCTTGCATTCGTCGAAATACTTTCCAAAATATCGTGAAAAAACTGAAGAAAAAAGGGAGATAAGAGTATTCGGTATTATGTTTGTTATTCCTATTCTAAGAGCGGGTTTCACAAAGCTTTAATTGTACGATTAAAAAACCTTACGTAAATTTGAACCAATCGAATCACTCGTTTTGAAATTTCAACGAATCGCGGTGGCTCCAATTAATTTAACAGTACAATCAAAGTTTTATGAAACCGACTCTAAATATCTTATGCACAAACTTTTTTCATTTTTGAGGTCGAAGATTGTGGAAATATTGGACATTTCTAGAATTTTGAATAACCCGTCACAGGTTGTTCCAAATGTTGGTTCAAGAATTGGGATCAAGATTGGCCCATAAATTTCGTTTTACAAATTAGAACCCTATTTTTTATGATTGCGTTGGATTCTGCGAAGAAAAATGATGATAATGTTCTAACATGTTGATGCTCCTAAAATTAATAATTTTTGAGTTATTTAAGATTTTCTGATTTTATGTCGTACGTAGCGTCAAATTCATTAAATCTGTTCCATATCAACAATGATAAATTAATTCAGAAAAAAGGTAGTCACTAGTGAGTTATTTTAACAACTTATCTTCTATGACCAAGGTCATTGTTGATATGAAACAGATTCTATGAATTTGACGGTACGTACGACATGAAATCAGGAAATCCTGAATAACTCAAGAATTATTAATTTTAGGAGCATTACCATGTTGGAACATTATCATCAATCATAAAAAATAGGATTCGAAAAACCAAAGTTATGAGCCAATCTTGATCCCAATTTTTGAACCAACATTTGGAACACCCTGTGACGGGTTTTTCAAAATTCTGAAATTGTATAATATTTCCACAGTTTTCGACTTCAAAAATGTGAAAAACGGTTTGAGCTTACGATATCTAGGTAAGGAATAACAAACATAATAACAAATACTCTTATCTCTTTTGGAAAGTATTTCAACGAATGCAAAGATTTAAGTACGAATGTATTCAGAATTGCATACTCTGTCAAATTCGAAAACAAAAGAACAGAAAAAAAATGTTTTTAATTTTTTTTCTCTCCCTGTAAAGTGGTCAGGCTCAAAGAATATTTTAGATCGGTAGATAATGTTAAACAATAACATAATCCCAATTTTCAGATTTCAAATAGGTCCAGTTCTCTAGAAACGCCTAATTGGCCGTCGAACTTGGTACACCCTGTAGAATGATTGGACGAAAAATAGTAATTGGTGGTTTGAACCGAATTTCAACTTTGAAAAATCGTGAAAACAATTCAAATTTCACGGAAACCAAAATTTATTAAACCAGCCAATTTCTTCGAAGAACTGTCATAAAGCATTCTGCAAAACTAAAAATGTGAAGCAACCTTTAGAATCAAACTGTCATTTGTCGACTGACTGCGTTTGACAGTTATTGTATATTTCAACTTCTCATTTAATTGCAACATCAATTCTACAGAGGTTTATGTACTGTTCAACAATGACAGAATGCTACTGGAAATTTAATTTTGTGTACGATATACCATTCCACAGTAATTAAAATTGCGAAATATCAATAATTACAACATTAAATTTTGACAACTAGTGTCAAACTAAATTTACAGAGTTTAAACTCTGTAAGAGACGTATTTCATATTTCTATGAACTTACTCAATTCCTTGGCTATTTTTCTGTGTCTCCTGCTCTCTATCGGCTCCTCAGGATACTTAATCAGCAGTTCTTCCAACTTTTTCTGTTCCTCGGACGTCCAAAGCTGAAGAAGCAATCATAAGTCATACGAAAAAGAAAAAGTTGTAACGTGCAAACCTTTTTATGCGTGCCTTTATTTCCATGTTTCGCTAGGTCGAGTGTTTCTTTCCTTTCTGTACATTTATCACTGTAAATAGCTTTTAACTCTTCCTCTGGAACTTTTGTGTTATACACGTACCAGTCAATGTATGGAATCTACAACATTATACATTTTACTTTTCAAGTATTCATGAAATATGCATTTACCTGAGCAATAGTTTGCATCGGGGGTACATCCAACCCATCTTTCTTCAACTTTATCAAAAAAGATTCGGGATCTTCAAGTGCCTCCTTTTTCATTTTTCTCACAGTTTCATAATCCTGAAATTATCATTTATTTTACCTCCCAATCATTAATTTTCCTAATCATACCTTGAAAGCTCTCTCTCTTTGTGCTGATAAAATGAATAAAGTCTTCAATAATTCACTGTAATCCTTATTTCCCCTCAGAGCTAAATGATCCGATTCGAAATAAAATAAATCATCTTCCTTCTGTTCAGGATTTTCGTTTATAGAATCTTCCATTACGAAATTCGAACAACCCGCCACTGGTGCAGTTGTTGGACAAAGATAGGTGTTTGTTCCTCACAACGTATATCTGTAAAATAAAGTGCATATCTTTCCACATTTCAAGCTACTGGAGTGTACATAAGATGTTAAAATAGTGTTTAGAAGTAGTGTTATTAATTAAAAATGTGATAATAATCAGTTATTTCGTTTGGATATCGGGTGAAAGTGACAGATCGTTGAACATAACCTTCAAAAGAACTAAACAACAACGAATTATTTACCTTTTAATTCAGCTTTGCTCCGATATATCGATACATTTCACTGGAGAATCACAGGATCAAACAGATTAAGTGGATATTTTTATTTTTCGCAAGCCGTACACGTGATTCACGCTCAAAATTTGCATGGTGTGTAATCTAGACATCGGGAGATTGCAAGCTTACTTGTGACTTTGGCGCGAAATTCGAATCTCAACTTCAGGAAACAGAATCGTAATTTCAAATTTGAAAAGCGGATTTTGAATATTCGAATGGGAAAATGTTGGGAGTTTACAGAAGGTTATCTTGTTTACACTTTAAAGACTGTTTAGAAATAAGGAGTATACGGAAATACTGTAAGAAGAATGGAGAAAAAAGCTCGCCACTCAAATCATTATTGGATGATTCAGCTTCCTTTGAAGATTTGAATGCGAATAACCCTGAGCAGCAATGGGCGACTCTTCCTTATTTGGAAGGAACGAAAATACGAAAACAAGGAGAGTTCTTCAGAAAAGAAAAACACGACGCTAGGGAAACATCCATTATTTTATTCCCTGGACAAGGAAGTCAGTATGTAGGCATGGGAAAAAACTTAATGAAATTTCCAATAGTTAAAGATCTTTTCGAGCTCGCTAACTACATCTTGAAATATGATCTGCGTAAGCTGTGCTTACATGGGCCAAAGGAAAAATTGGATCAAACAAAGTATGCACAACCTGCCATTATGGTCGCATCTTTAGCTGCAATAGAAAGGTTGAAAGAAGAAAGGCCAGACGCTGTAGATAAATGTGTTGGTACTGCTGGATTCAGCCTAGGAGAGATAACAGCCTTAGTTTTTGCAGGGGCCTTGGAATTCGAGAAAGGTAAATATCAATTTTCAAAATTTGTAGTTTCAATCATGAATGGAAATTTTCGAGTTTATTCTACGCAAAAATTATTTTTTTTGAGATTTCCATTTCATCTATTAATCTTTATCAGGAGGTTATAAATTTATTTCAACACTAGCTGACCCGACAGATTTCGTACTGCCTTAATCGATAAATAAAAAGCAACTTTAATATTATAATAAACTATTATGGTTTAATACTTTGAAAATGGACATAAAATTGTCCTGTACAATTAGTCCAGTCAATGAGGGCGAAAATTAGGCATTACCTCCGAATTCTATCAAGATGCTTCGATATTTTGATAAAATTTTGGATATAAGCTATACTTGTCTTCTACTCCTACCCTATGCCGATTTATGCTTATTATTTTTAAGGGGTGAAAACAACCCCTTTATCCAAAATTAAAAGAAACTCGTTCAAACGTAAATCAAAGTAGTTTTTGGGCCTCAGTAACGTTTTATGAAGTTAAATGAAGGTCTTCATATACTTCAAGACCGTATAAACCACCCCCTTTCAGCATACAATGTGTAAAAATGGGTCTTTATCAATATAATTAATTAATTTCAATCAATTTTATAACAGTGTTTTGGATCAATGTTAGTTTTAGTTATTTTTATTTTTCAATCCCTGAAAGCTACCCCTATCTCTTCAAAGTAACAAGATGAAAATATCATTCAAACATTTCATTTATTCATCACTTTATTCACGTGGAATTAATACTTTTTGTGTCAAAAAATTAATCTGATTCTGAGTGGCTGTCGCCACTGTCAATTATTTCTTCATCTTTGCCAAAGATTGGACAACTGTTTTGGCAGTTAACACCTGCACATTCCCCACATGTATCGTTACAAAAAGACTCAGTTTTCTGCAGGTAGACGCATTGCATCCTTTTTTGCAGTTACAAAAAATCATTTTCAACAATTTTTGTGTTTTTTGCATTTTTGTGGGCTGCAAATATCTATTGGTACTATTCCAACCGCAATCAACTGAATTGAGAGCTTTCTTAACGAGCCAAATTTGAAGTTGATGATTTTAGGTAAGCATTTATTTCATCGGCAGCCGTCGATTTTGGAATTACCGGATATGGTTGTCGGAAGTCGCCAGACAAAAGAATCAATACGCCCTAAAACATCCGTTTAGGAAACTCAAAATACACACTAATTGTTTACATATATAATAGTAGAATGGGGATTTGTTCAAAACATTTCGTCATAAAATTTTCCGTAGTGTTCGGAAGAAATATAGGTGTAATGGACTCAGATGCATTAATATTTTTAGAAAATGTAGTTCACCGAATTGATATCAAATATGATACTTTCACGAAAACGCTATTAACCGTAGCGTCACCTACTGGCATTATTCGCAAGAATAAAAATAATTTCTTCTTGAAACATAGATTAATTCGAAATAGTTATCATCGAAATGAATACCATTTTCAATTCCCAGGCTCATAGATCTTTTATCATGAGGTTCCTATTTTTTCCATTTCATCAAATTTTTCAGAGTTTCAATGTATTTTATGTTAAGCTCGTCGTAGAAGAATTGAAAAAAATCTTTCATAACAAACAGTTAATCCAATCTTGAGTTTTAAATAGTGTAACCAACAAAATGGCCGACTTAGTTTTATATATTAAGCTTTATTACCTATTCACTTATTATCATCTTACTTGAATATTATCAAGAACTATTTCATCTCATTTCCTGAATATTTTTTATTTTTTCTCGAAATATCTTCGTTTTCAGCTTTGCGATTGGTTCAGATTAGAGGTGAGGCAATGCAACTGGCCTGTGAATCAAACCAAGGAGGAATGGCGTCAGTATTCCTGGCCCCCGACAGTAAACTCAACTTTTGTCTTCTCAAAGCTAGGCAGTGGGCTGTGGATAAAGGGGACCCCTTTCCAGAGTGCAAAATAGCAAACTATTTGAATCCTGGATGCAAAGTTATTGCAGGCAGTGTTTCTGTGAGTTCAAATTTGATATACTCTGGATTTTTCCACTAGCAGTTTGTTGAGTATAGGTTAGGTTAGGTTAGGTGTATGTAGCTTTTTGGATATCTTCTATGGTCAAGTCAATTAGGTTATGTCATTCTGGATCCTTTGTGCCTTGTGGGTATTTATATACCCAATTACTAACTCACAGTTTGAAAGTGTCATGAATATTTCAAAAGTTGAAACATTCACCTTCAGAATTTACAGAGTTTGGGGAGAGACTCACAGAATTTGAAGTCTAAACCACCCAGTTTTTGAAATTTTTTTCATTTGTGCGAAGTTGGCCAAGCTCTTTTAGATATTTTTGTTGTGCTTAATGTGCTGAGTTTGTGCTGCTTTATGCCGTTCGAATTTTTTCTGAAGTTTGTCTAGTTTCCCGATAAATCAAAATTGAAAAAAAAAATAGCAAAGTAATTTCGTTTTGTGTCGTGAATATTCTCATGAGAATTCTTCAGATTTTCTAACAATTTAGACCACTTTTCTTTTTTTTATTCCAAAAGTTTGAATTTTTCCTAGAAAATTCTCTTCGAATGAGGAAATACGAAAAAATTTCAAAATTGAACTCTATTGAAATACAGACAACGTCCCGGTTTTTTCATAAAAAATTCTCATTTTTGAGAATTTCCCAGAAGAAAGGCGGATGCTTCTTTTCCGATAGCGTGATTTCCAGAATATGATACAGGAGGTCACAAATTCTGTGTCAAACTTAGAAGTGACGAAACATCAAAAAATCGTTTTTTTCGAATTGGAACCCCATTTTTCTGAACATTTTCGATTCCAAAAAAAAAAGGATTTTTTGATGATGATTTTAACTTTGACAAAGAATTTGTGACCTCCTGTTTCATATTCTGAAAATCACGCTATCGGAAAAGAAGCATCAGTCTTTCTTCTCCGATATTCTCAAAAATGAGAATTTTCATTGAAAAAACCTCAAAGTTGTCTATATTTCAAAAGAGTTTAATTTTGAGATTTTTTTCGTTTTTTTTCATTCAAAGAGAATTTTTTCGGGAAAATTCAAACTTCTGGAATCAAAAAAACTCAGAATTCAATGCAGAATCTATTTGAAAAACGAAAGTTGACGTCCTAGAACCTTAAAAAAATATACGAGAAGTCGTTCTTACTTGAAGCTCACCTTCAGAATTCCAATCCCGAATCTGGTGTCTTTCCTAAAAATATTCTATAGAGCTATATTCGTGAACAACCCTGTATATCAATTTTTAGACCACGAGCATCAAAATTGGCGGAAGTCTCATACAAACTTTTACATCCCCTGGTTCTAAGGGTTAAGAGGTGAAAGTTTCAAGTTTAAAAATTTTTCCGTTGTTTTTGTAATGAAACTAGCTCACATACCAAATTTCAACTTGATAGCACCCCGGGAAATACCCTAACAGTTTTTATGATCATCGGTGAGTGAGTGACGAAATCCGGGGTTTTTAGATATCTATAAAATCTGAAGTATACGAGCTATACACTTGAAACTTTGCACATTTGATAAGTTCACTACTGGCTTCATATCCTGAGAATTTCGTTCATCTACTATATTCCAAACTCAAGTTATGAGGGTTCAAAAATACGACGAAACAATCTCTGAATATATGATACTTTTGCTGTAGCTATTATTGAATTTTTAACAAATGTCTGATATTTCAGGCATTAGACTATGTGGAGAAGAACTACAAAGATTTCAACCTGAAGAAGGTAAAGAGGTTACCAGTTTCCGGTGCTTTCCACACGGAACTTATGCGACCTGCTGTTCAACCTTTTAAAGAAGCTCTGAACTCAATACAGGTGTCAGAACCTGTGGTTACCGTTTATTCTAACGTAGATGGGAAAAGATACCAATCCGTAAAGCACATTAAAAAACAGTTACCAATTCAGGTGAGTGTGATTTTCCTTTAGCTTTTTTCGGTTTTCCTTCACGTTTTCTTTTCAGATCGTGAAACCAGTGAAATGGGAGCAACTGCTGCATGTTGTATACGAAAGAAAGCCTGAAGATTACTTTCCAAGTTCCTTCGAATGCGGACCTGGACAATCCTTGAAAGCAATGTTGCAGAAAGTTAACGCCAAAGCTTGGAACCATTGCTTCAACATAGAAGCGTAATTGTGTAAGGAAAATAAAAAAATTACAGAAACAGATTTTTATTTCTTCTCAATCTATCGTATAAAAACAATTTTGAAGTAACAGTTTTTTTTTCACATGGAAGACGAAGTGAAATTAGAAATGTTACTTTAATAATTTAAAGCAGATCTTCGTAAAAAAGAGTTTATTGAACATTTTCAACAAACAGCGGTTAGGCACAACAAAATGGAGTCTTTCTGAGGTTGTCAAGTAGCTGCAGTGTGGTTTGGGGGCACAGCTTCGAAAAGTACCTGTATGAAATACGTCAGTTTACCTGAAATAAGAAACAGCATTAAAGGTTGTGAAAGAAAAAAAATCAGTCTTCTGTCTTTCAAAGAAAATGTGGGAACAACTTTTCCTTTCTTTGCACAATCCGTTGATTTTAAATAGGAATGAGGGGTGTAGTGATACCTCATTTTGAAGATTTCATCGAGTGCTATCTGATCCTGAAATTTCGCTTCAAAATTTACAACGATAATGAAATTACAGGTAAAATATCGAGTGATACAACTTTGAATTGGCAGTACTGCTTTATTTCACAACCTATTCAACATTTGATTGTTGCTTTTTTTAGTTGGGTTTAACATTGAAGGTTTAACTCCCTCCAAGAAGGTGTTGAAGGTTTAACTCCCTCCAAAAGGCTATTAAAAACACTTGCATCAGTCTTTTGTATCGGCAAGATCCCACAATTCCCGAGATCTCTGATAATCCTCATTCACATAAAAAAAAGAGAAGAAAAAATGTCCACGTGTTCAACGAAACATTGGCACAGATAAATCGAGAAATGGAAAATCAGAGGATCAAGGAATTGCGAAATGTTCAAATTCAATCAACAAATTATAATTTAGATAAACTGATCTAGAAGGAAAGTTGATTCATCAAATAATTGAGGAAATCAGATGAAAAGTTACATGATCCTCAAAATGGCAGAACCCAAACGTGCTATTAAAGTATCTCATTTACATGAAACAAACGAATTATTAGCAAAAATTAAGCAATTATTGTCTGATCAACTTTGTACTCACCGATATTTATAAATCGCCACAGACAATTAAGTTTACTCGAGAATGAGGGAATGGTACCACGACTTCTCCGATGTAGGAAGTGTAAAAAAGAAAATATCTGAATTAAAAATCGCGTATAAGAAAGTAACCGAAAATAAGGTATTCGAGAAAAATGGAATCGTAAAACGAAAAGATTGCAGGACTGCCAATTTCTTCAATTCATCCTTGATACAGGACGTTCCGAAAATCTTTGAAATTGAAATCGGCGAATCATACCGTTACAACTTACACCAGAAAAAACGCCTGCAAATTGTTGAAATTTTTCATCAAAATAATGATTTTGTTCGTCACACTTATCGACATTTTATGGTGTACATAATGGAGAGGTTAATTAAAAGCTTTTTGGACCAACTTCAGTCTCACTGATAATGGGGACTCTGTGCGGCTGAATTTGGTTCAAAAAGGTCCCATCTTTCTTCGAATTACCCTCTTCAAAGGGTGATTATGTACCCCATAAAATGTACGAAAAGCACTATAAGTTTGACGAACAAAACCATTATTTTGATAAAAATTTCAATAATTCGCCGGCGTTTTTTCTGGTGTAAGTCTATTCATAATGAAATTTCAAACCCTATTAAACAAAAAGTAACAAAAAAATGTTGAATTGGTTGTAAAATGAAGCAGTCTTGCCAAGTTGTACACCTATTAATTTATTTACACAACCCGCGTGTTCTTCCTATGCCTTTAAGTATTATAAATCTTAAATGCTGAACAGTTAGTTATATTAAGTAGGCTTCTCAACTTACTTATCAGATATTGTGGTCTGTTCTTCTTGTAGATGAACCAAGTGTAGACCAAACCTCCAACAAATATGAAAGCAAGCGCAAATAAATACTTCGGACTAGGATCAGTAACAATTGGGGTCAAAGTGAGGTAAATGGCCACGAACAAAATGAACACCGGAATGATAGTTGGCACCTGAAAAAGAAAAAAATAGTCGCTATCATATTAATTTTACCTATCCCAAAATCAAAAGATCCCGGTACCTTCTAGCGAAGTGAACTCACCCTGTAAGGTCTTGGAACATCTTTCATTGTCTTCCTCAAAACCAACAAAGAAACCATGGCTACACCGTAGAAGAACCAGATGAGAAAACTAGCAAATTCTATAAGTTCCACAATATCACCAAGAACTATGAATAATAAGGCAACAATTCCTTGCATGACTACAGCTGGAGAAGGCGTCAACCTCCTGTGATGCACGTAGGACATGCTCTCCATCATAAGGCCATCTTGGGCAGACACATAGCACAATCTGAAAAAAAAAATTATATATCATTACAATCAAAGATTGACCCTTAACTGACGAAAAGTGTACATACCTGGTAACTCCGAATTGAATGCTCATCGTGCACCCAAAAGTGCTCAAGGCAACTCCAAGAGGAATAAGAAAGGAGGCAGCTCCCAGTGTTTTATCACCAAAGGTGACAGCAACAGCTTTTGAAGCCACCATTTCTGGTATTGTCATCACAGTCATATATGCAATATTCATGGATACGTACAGGAATGTAACTATTGGCACGCTTATGGCGATACTCTTTGGAATGTTCCTGCAAAAAAGGTTAATTGAGAGACGTAATACATAACTGGTTTATTTGAAGATAGATCAAATGAAAAAAAAACTGCAATACCCAGAGGAGTAATTTTTTTTGTTGAAACATAGATTGTATAGCAAGGAGTACTTGATTTAAATTTGGAGCAAAAAACGAAGGGTATACAATTTTTCTTATTATATTTGTTACTAATGTGTTTGTCCACCGCAGGTATCTATAGACTCCCCAACAATTCTTGGCATTGCTGCAAGAAGATTCACATCTGTCGCTTCAAAAAGGTTCAAACTAACTCTGGCAACACGAAGTCGAGAGGGTAGTTTGCCCTTTGCGGGGGCAAACTACCCCAGGGCAACCTGCGCCCAGAACATCGTAATTCGGTGGTGAGCCCCAGGGTTCTATACTTGACCCAAGACTGTTTGCTTCATATTAAATCGCAGAACTTCGCAAATATCGAAGTTGCAAAGTTATTTGGTACGTTAGTTAGCTACTCTTCTGATACTACTACCATATCAACTTACACTTCAGGTCTTTTGATTTCTTCAGTCACTATGGTAACAGCTGACCAGCCATCGTAAGCCCACAGACCGCTATAAAAGGCTAAAGCTATATTTTTAGGAGCTAGTTTGGTCCCATGAAACCCGGTACTTAGATGCTCTGTATTTCCTGAAAAAATAAGAAAAAAGTTTGAAGGGGGCGATATTGTTAATAAAGGAGTCATACCTTTGGCAATTTCGTAAACTCCTCCTAATATCACAATAAGGCAAGCGAATATCTTGAAGAATCCAAATGTATTCTGCATTTTAACGTATAGTTTTACGCTCATCACGTTAATATAGGTTATTATACCTGAAAATATGAAAACATTGAATGAAGGTGAAACTAAGATTGATAAAAACAATCTTTCGAAGCGAATTGTATTGCATAAAACCATGAATATGATAGATTGGAACAATTCAGGACAGGAACAATATGAAAAGAACTATATATACTGCTCCACAAGAGTCAAGGATATCGTATTCAATCGTTTTGAAAAGTATGTAATCTTCGAAGAAATCGCTGTAAAATCATTTAAAACTCAAAACCAACTTGAATCGATCCAATAAAAATCAGTATGAGACATTTAGTCAATCTGGTCGGCTTTTTTTCTGAAGTTTGGTTCTTTGCATATGCTTCAAGAATGTTCTTATTTTGAAATAGAGTGTTCTGAAAATTCCAAGACGTAAATTAACAAATCAATGGCGTAGTGTGCTTTTCACTGATGAATCCAGATGTGAACGATTTTCAGATTTTCGAAGAATAAGGGTATGGACAATCCCACGCATACCCCGTAATCGTCGTTATGTCCAAGAAGTCCATCCATTCCGAGGGGGTAGTGTTTTATGGTATGAGCCGGGATATGTTTCAACGTGCGCACAGATCTACACATTTGTCCTGGAAATATGACCGCCTTACACTATAAGGGGCATGTCATTGACAATGTTGTACCAAATTTTCACGCTGCTACTGGTGAATCTTTCCAATTTCCAGATGATAACGCTAGACCGCACCGTGCAGCCATAGTTGAGAATGCGCGAGAGGAGCTTGGTATTCCACATTTTCCAATACAATGCATGGGATATGCTCTAAAAAAGATTAGATCATCATCAACCTACTCCAGAATCCTTAAATGGTCTGAGAGAGCTCCTCCCCCGTTTATGGAACCAAATTCCTCAAGAAATGTTCAACAACCTCCTGTGTTGTGCGCAAAGAAGATGTCAAGCTGTTATTGATACCATACATTGTACTGATAGATACAGGCTAAAATCAATTTTATTTTCTGCAACTTGAAATCATATTAATATGAATTTTCATCACCAAATCCCATTTAAACTATATTATTTTGCAATTCAAGTCAATATCCCTAACTCATGTGAAGCAGTTCATTTCAATTCATTCTGAATGTTCCTTTTTCAAAATGTTTCAACATTACATTTACAAAGATATATTCCAAGCTAACTTAACCTACCTAAGGCAAGTAGAGCCACAGCCTTGATAATTTGTTCATCTTTGATGCAAAGATAATCCAATAAAGGTTGACAGAAATATTCTGCAAAAGTCAAGATGATAACAGCTACTTCCGCGGGCCTTATGATGAAAATCATCACCCAGGCATAAATGAATGCCGGGAGGTTACCCCAAAACTTATGAAGGGGCCCAAAGGAGTCCAAGAAGTAGGCGTATTCTGCTCCAGATCTTGGGATCACTGTTCCCAATTCTGCGAAAGCCAAGGCACCTACAACAAAACATAATTATGAAGTAAGTACCATAGAAAATGATATTGAAAGATTCTTCCGGGCTAATTGGCCGTGGTCTGCTAGGAATAATTTCATCAAACGTGAAATCCAAACTACACTGCGTAAAAAAATTAACGCACATCATGGAAATCTCAAATTTATTCTACAACTGAAGGTGTTCTCAATGATGATTATTTTTATCAGAATTATGCATGCATATGTTATCCACTTTCAACGTTTTTCTTCAATACAGATGTTTTTTCCCAGCAGGAATAAAAAAAGATGATATTATCAGATTTTGAATGTATTGACTCCATTCTAAAATCAGTTGTTCTCGATCAATTCTAGTGATCAATAGTTCTTCTTTCGTTTGATTGTCTACACTCAATCGCTATGCAACGCGAAACACGCAATTTGACTCAAGAGGAATGCGCCCAAGCAGTAGTTTTGCGAGAAGAAGGGTGGATATTCACAAGAATTGCAGTTTTGAGTTTCCCATACAAGTGTGTCCAGAATGTTGCAGCAATTCAGGGAGAAAGGTATGAATGTCCGAAGACCAGGACAGGGTAGACCACGGGTAACAACTGCCATTCAAGAACGTTACTTGAGAGTTTCTTCGTTGAGACAACGGTTTGCAACTGCTCGCCTCCTTCAAAATCAGCTTGAGCAAACTCATGGGGTGCAAATTAGCACTCAGACAATAAGAAGTCTCTCGAATGGAATGGCTAGCAAGAAGCCCAGATCTCTATTGGGACAACCTCAATAGAGGGCTGAGAAGTTCAGAAAATCATCCAGCTACTCTTAATGACTTAGGAATCCAGCTCGGAGAAATATGGGAAGGATTAGATCAGAACATTTCAAGATCACTCATTTTGAGTATGAACCGTCGTTGCCGAGCTGTAATTAACGCAAGGGGTGGAAATACCAAGTATTAAATCACTTATCAGCATTTTAGTATTTTGAAAATTGTTCATTTCTCTTCTTTCACATAAGATTCGGTGAAATTCTGAATTTTTCTTCCATTTAATGTGTCTTGTTTCATTCACAACCTTCCCGAGAGAACATAAAAAGTAAGTTATAAAGTCAATGTAGAGTCAACTGTCATTAAAATTGAGATTTCCAGAATGTGCGTTAATTTCTTTGCGCAGTGTATTCAACGTAGAAAAAGTAAATCTTCCAGTATCAATCAATTCATTGAACAAATTTCCAGTATACGTATCTTCTTTTTGAATAACTTTTCTTTACAAAACATCTTTATTTAGTAGATCTTGTTTATTTGTCCAAAACCTTCCACATTTGGATGGGGATATCAAATATGATTATATGAACTTTCAGATGATTTGTGGAGTTTTGGTAAATAAGAAGAAATACCCTTTTTCAGATTTGTGTAACAATACAAGGAAGGTTAATTAAATTTTAAAATTTTCCCTGTCGGCAATTATTTGTGAATAGTAGAAATCTTTGTTAAGTAAACATCCTTACAATACAGTTTCGTTGGTTGTATTAGAGTGGACCAGACAAAGGAACACTTGAGACTATTTTTGTCGACTACTTGATTGAAGCTAATAAAAGGACATAGTTTCTAATAAAAACGACCTCGGATTTAACATCTCTTTTCATGAATTATTCAATTAATTCGTACTCCTTCATGAACTTATTTCACCGAATACGATGATGTAAAGATTAGTAATGTAATCAAAGCTGTAATATGTCGTTCGTTTCAAACGTTCAAAGACGTTAAAGGATGCAATTAACATTATATGAAAACCGAATGATGAGGAACCAAATTGATAAAAATGATTTGGTACACAATTGTTGAGGTTATTGACACGAGTATAGATTAGGTGGACCTATTTAACTGATGTGAATTTGAGGCTGGTATACCGGGTGAAACTTATCATTGTAACGGTATTATCAATTTTTTTCATTTTTGTCAGTTTTTCAATTCCATAACTGTACATGGTTTGGATATTGGAATTAAATATTTTGAAGCTCTGTTCTGAATTTGTATCGAGCTAATCTTAATTATTCGGCTAGTTGACCTGGCAGACTTATTATTTTCAAGGGGTGAAAACAACCCCTTTATCCAAAATTAAAAGAAACTTGTTCTAACGCTAACGTAAATCAAAGTAATTTTTTGGGCCTCAGTAGCGTTTTATGAAGTTTAATGAAGGTCTTCATATACTTCAAGACCGTATAAACCACCCCCTTCAGCATAAAATGTGAAAAAATGGGTCTTTATTAATATAATTAATAAATTAAAATCAATTTTATAACAGTATTTTGGATCAATGTTAGTTTTAGTTATTTTTATTTTTCAACCCCTAAAGCAACTCCTATCTGTTCAAAATAACAAAATGAAAATAAAATTTAAACATTTCATTTATTAATCACTTTATTCACGTGAAATTAATACTTTTCGTGTCAAAAAATTAATCTGATTCTGAGTGGCTGACGCCACTGTCAATTATTTCTTCGTCTTTGCCAAAGACTGGACAACTGTTTTGGCAGTTAACACCTGCACATTCCCCACATGTAGCGTTACAAAAAAACTCAGTTTTCTGCAGGTACATGACGCATTGCATCTTTTTTTGCAGTTACAAAAAATCATTTTCAACAATTTTTGTGGTACAGGTGTTTTTTGCATTTTTGTGGGCTGCAAATATCTATTTTTGCTATTCCAACCGTGATCAACTGAATTGAGAGCTTTTTTACCTAACCAAATTTGAAGTTGATGATTTTAGGCAAGCATTTATTTCATCGGCAGCCGTCGATTTTGGAATTACCGGTAATGGTTGTCGGAAGTCACCAGACAAAAGTATCAATGCGCCCCCAAAATATCCGTTTAGGCAACTCAAGATACACACTAATTGTTCACATATATAACAGTAGAATGGAGATTTGTTTAAAACATTTCGTCATAAAATTTTTCGTAGTGTTCGGAAGAAAGATAGGTGTAATAACACATGGACCCAGATGCGTTAATATTATTAGAAAATGTAGTTCACCGAATTATTATCAAATATAATACTTAAAGGAAAACGCTATTAACTGTAGCGACACCTACTGGTTTTAGTCGCGAGAAGAAAAATGATTTCCTATTTTTTTCCATTTCATCAAATTTTTCAGAGTTTTAATGTATTTTATGTTAACCTCGTCGTAAAAGAATCCAAAAAAAAACTTTCATAACAAACAGTTCATCCAATCTTGTGTTATAAATGGTGTAACTAACAAAACGGCCGACTTAGTTTTATTTATTAAGATTAGAAGAAACCCAAATGCGTAAAACTGGCGCACTAAATTGTCAGGTTTGAATTTTCTTCATGAAAAAAGAAACAACCCTACGAACTGCCCAATCTGAAACTAGAAAAAGACGGGAAGAATAATTGATCGTGACAAAAATATCCAGATGGAAATGGAAGATTATGCCTCGCATTTTAGTGAGAATTCCGATTGAAACACTAGCGAATTTATACAATCCCTAAAGGTGACCTCAGAAACGTTCAATTCAGTTGCTTTTGACTGAATGTTTTCAGTGCTACCTTATCAAAATCTTGAGTATGCATATTTGTACTTACCTAGAAGAGAAACAATCCCACAAACAGTCCAAACAACGATACACATGCCAACTGACCCTGAATATGCCAAGGCTGGAGCTGGAGATACAAAAATACCAGATCCTATCATAACTGAAAGGATCATGTTAATGGCAGAGAAAAGACCCATTTCTCTCTTGAGTCCCACCTTTTCTTCATCTTTCTTTTCTTTTTTGTCAACGCCTGAAACACATCAGAAATATTTGAAGAACTTTTATGACTTTAAAAATTTTTGCATTAAAGTTGGGAAGTTTTTTGTATGGAATTCTAGTCTCATATAATCCATTTGTTTATTTCAGAGAGTTTCGTGAATCTCTACATTAAATCAATTAAAAAAATCCTGAGTTTCAATGAACCAAAATATTGATATTGTGTTACATACTCAAGGACGCTACGAAAATTGTCATAATAACAAGAGTCACTGTGACATAAACATGTTCCCTTTTCCAAACACAAACAAACACATGAATCACCTGTGAAAATTACCATTCATAACAAAAGTTTTTCGCAATAATTTTGTTGAAATACCGAATCTCGATTGTTAACTCGAAATATTCAATTAAGTATTGATTTGTACTCAAATATGTTTCAAAGCTGAGAATTATTTTAAATGTACCTGTATTTGACGGAATTTTGATTTGGATGTGTTGAACAGCTGATGGTACTCGACACACGGTTTTAACAAGCTCGAATTTCAACTAAACAATCGCTGTTTCTGGACTCTTATCACTAACTATTCAATGCATAATAAGTTGATCTTTCGACCTCGTCAGCTTGTTTTCAATTTTGCAAGCTGATAGTTTGATTTCGTCTTCAGGAGAAAGTACATACAGGGTGTCAATTTGAAAATTTATATGTCGGCTCTCATACCAAATCACAAAGCACGCAAAAAGAGGGTAAACTTTGATTCATAGGAGGACATTTATACAGTTGGTTCCAATCAATTTGCATCAACCCTTTGAGCGTGATGAAAGCAACCCTAGAATGCTTAAATAGGATTACACTTGATAACCTTTCCAAAATGATTGAATTCATTTATTAGAAAAAGTAAAGAAAGGGTTAAAAAGTTACAATAGCCAAAGCTACAATGAAACATGATAAATCATACGCTCTTTGTATAATTAGATCAGGACTGAATAGGCCTTGGAAAATAAAAGTGGAAAAAAATTTGTATTTATAAAAATGAATTGCTGTGCGTTGAATACGCTAAAACTTGAAAACGGCTGGACCAACTTGGCTAATTTTGGTCTCGACCTATTCGTGGAATTCCAGGGAAGGTTTAAAAGGTGGAAAAATATAAAATTTCAGTGTATTTAATATAGTTTTTCCTGAGAAATAGAGCTGATCGATTATCATTGATTTTCGATGATCATCGATGTTTGACAATTGATTTTGTTTTATTCATAACCTGAAAACTTTGTCTCTTTTATTTATTAGATTTGTAATTTGGTCGCTTCAGCGACTGAATTTTGTTTTCCTTTCATTTTTGTGAGATTATTTTCCTTTTCCCATTATTTTTTTTATTATGGACTTTGGGGCCTATTTGTAGCAAACTATAATATGTAACTTTTCACTTTATTTGCCCTCTAAATGATGCTATGCGTATAACGTTCAATAAAAAGTGAAAAGTGCAGAGTTCCAGAGTAGATTGGTGCAATAAACCTAAGGTTTGAATGATGCATAATAATAACACTTTATGAGCTAGCGAAACTCCGTCAAGTTGTAAAACAGCTGAAACATTATTCGAATATTTGAAAAAATACATTAGAAGAAAAAAAAATTTACTGAATTTTTTTCGTCCAATGATGAATGAATCAATTTTATCATTTTCAAAAAGCACGAACAGTTAATTTATGATTTTTATGATGTCAGAATTTAAAGCGGTGATTGTTCATATTTTACTCAATAGCTATCTCAGTTTATAGTGGTCGTACAAAAAGTTTGAATGGGCAAATTTCAAGTATTTTTCATGGGCATTCAGAATTCAGTACTAAGAAATTCATAAAGGCATCGAAAACCTGAAAATTTGTTGTGAACTATTGTTCTTTAAATGGTACACCCTGTATTTTTTTTTCTAATCGGTAGAGCTCTTTCTTCTGATTTCAAATATATATACTTTATTAGGGTTAATTTCAGCAGTTTTTGAAAAATATAGATAGTTTCTTCTAAATCTAAGGCAGCTGTGGAATGCCACACGATAACGATGCGATTTCTTTATATCAAAGAAATCGTGGATAAAAAACAACTGATATTTATTTCATTCATATATTGACTAAAAGTTAAATTGGGTGTTCAAATGACCCTCATATAAGTCTACACACAGTCGATATCTTTTTATTTATTTTTTGAGGGTTTTCCTCACCATTTATGCAATATATTGAGGTTTTCAATTATTTCTTCCTCTATTCTGAAATTAATCTCTTTAATACACTCCCCGTCAATAAATTCCGGAAAGGCTAAATTTTTGTCAAATTCAACACCCTGTATCTTTTTTCGTGGTTCTCCGATTTTGTTGAAATTTTCACCAGGTGAAGTATTGGGACTCGTAATATCAACCTGAAATTAACTTCGCAAAAATCTCTGTAGTTTATCCGTTATACAGGGAGAAACAAAACCTCGTTTTATACCCTCGATTTCTAAACACACTGTGGTGAATTTGAGGCGGAAAAATTTATATCATTCAGTTTTAATTTGAAGTTTGACTCTTTCTTAACAAAATGTTTTTTGATTAACGTCAGTATCTGCTTTGAAAAAAAAGATAAAAATTTTCAAAAAAGTGTTGCATTTTTTCAATTTTTACACACTTCAAATCAAAACTGAATGATATCAAAATTTCCGCATCAAATTCACTACAGGGTGTTTAGAAATGAAGGGTATAAAACAAGGTTTTGTTTTACCCTGTATAACGGACGAACAAGTATTTTCGCAAAGTGAATTTCATGTGGATATAACAAGACCCAATACTATACCTGGTGAAAATTTCAACAAAATCAGTGAACCACGAAAAAAGATACAGGGTGTTGAATTTGACAAAAATTTTGCCTGTCCGGAATTTATTGACGGGGAGTGTACTTCAAATTTGCCCATTTAAACGTTGTTGTACGACCAATATTAACTCAGATAGCTATTGAGTAAAATATAAAGAATTTCCCTGTACCTACATAAATACTTCTCGCAAAATTTGTTTCACATATTCACGAATTTAAATTTCTTGACCTTAACCTTTACCAAATGAAACAATACTTTATATATGAGAAAAAAGTGCACTGGATGTTGGGGAACTGAATTTTGAAGAAATTGTTCTTGTTGACTCAAAAATCTCTTGTATTTTTAAAAATGAATAAATTTCTCATTCCCCAAGAAATTACACATTTATTTTTGATCAACGAATATCCTATTCCCCCGAAAGTTGAACCTATTGTTTCTAAACAAATTCCTCAATTGAATTCTGCATATTTTCCGGAAGTGACTGCGAATAAAATAAGTAGAGTAGAACAATCTATTTTTATTATCCACCAGAACGTGCTCAATGAATTTTCTGATGCAACATCGCGTTCTAATACACGATATTCACCCTTATCGAACCAAACATTAATTCGCATTAACCTTAAGCTTACCACATACATTCAGCACCTTGGAAAGCTTCATTTCACCGAACCGCTTAAAAACTATCGTAATTTTCCGAACGGAATATTCACTCCTAACCTCGATCACTGCAAGCACGTCTTATGAAATTCTACTACGAGATGTGTAGTTGCCGACAAGCGCAAAATGAATTGGTCAAAGAGGGTGCGTGAATGCATCGATTTAGCGCGCTTTCAGGTGGTTTACCTGGAGCAGCTGGTCGGCAGGTATTCCGTGGCGAAGCCATGGAGGAATGGACAACCTGTTGCCAAAAGTGGAGAGAGACTGGATTCAAGAATATGGATAGTTTCCGATGCCATCAAATATTTTTCCTCGGTGTTAATACTTGCTAAAATCCTTGTTTATGTTTGTATTTATATGGTTTATAAACAAGACTAATATCTGGTATAATGAAAAAAGTAAACAAAGCGACATCCTCGTCTGATGAAATATACAGGGTGAGCCGAGCTTTCTGAATGGACAGTACATTGAAAAATAAGTATTTTTCGTCAAAAATACTCATGGTCCAGAATGCATATCGAAGGTGTTTTTCAAAAAAGTGCAGTCTCACCCAATTTGAGACACAGTGTAGAGGGTGGGCAAAATTTATGATACCTGAACTAAATCTGTTTTAACCGTTGGAGATAGAGGATAGAGAAAAATGAAAGACACTTTACGGTGGTCTCTTTTAGAGATGAAGATGATGATGCCATAAACTGCATTCCTCTATCTTCTTTTGTTTTCGAGCGATTGCAATTTTGGCCATTATCTTCATTTCTGTTTGTGCTAGGATGTTGAAATGAAAACATTATACGCTCAGGAACTTTTCTCATAGCAATCCAGTAGCGTACTTTGTTTTAAAACTCGAAACCTTCTGTCTGATATAGTTGTATTATGCTGAAATATATTTTCTAATTTTGTTATTCTAATATTTCAGTACAATTAGTTTATTTGTTTTTCATGTCTCGTCCTTATATGTCTTGTGCTATACAGGGTTATTCACGGATATGGTTTTATAGAATATTTTTAGGAAAGACACAAGATTCAGGATTGAAATTCTAAAGGTGAGCTTCAAGTAAGAAGACGACTTCTCGTAAATTTTTTGAGGGTTCTAGGACTTCGGTTTTTCCGGAAGTGACATAAACTTTCATTTTTCCAATGGAAAGACCCATTTTTTATTGCATACATAGATTCTCAATTGAATTCTGAGTCTTTTTGATTCCAAAAGTTTGAATTTTTCAGAGAAAATTCTCTAGGAAATACGAAAAAAAATCTCAAAATTGAACACAGACAACTTTTTTCATAAAAAATTCTCATGTTTGTGAATCTCCGAAAAGAAAGGCTGATGCTACTTTTCCGATAGCGTGATTTTCAGAATATGATACAGGAGGTCTCAAGTTCTTTGTCACAGTGACGAAACATCAAAAAATCGTTTTTTTCAAATTGGAACCCCATGTTTTCGAAGCATTTTCGAAATCTTCGAAAAAAAAATAATAGGACCATACGTCCCCTCAAAATGATTATTTTTCGAGTTATTCAGGAAAAACGTTTTTTTCTCCAATTTTCAATCTCATTCCGAATGTGTTTTTCTACTGGAAAATAATTAGCTGTAAAGTGAAATTCTTAGAAATCTCTGTTATCAAGAAAATATTTTCTCTAGTTCAAACGAGTTAGTTTCATGAATTATCGTCTGTAATGCGAGAGCAACAATTGATTTGAAGTTCTCAATGTGAGAATTAGTGAAGTCAACGTAAAAAATTATCAGGAATGCAGAAAAAATTATTTGTTATAACTTTTAATGCTTTTAAAAGAATAATTATCGTGTAACAATTTCATTACTGAAAATTCAAATTTCCCTACCATGACAAAAAAGAAATTCTCCAGAATTAAGAATTTGTGGAAATTATCCTAAGCTTCGAAAAATGAAGAAAAACTGAAGTCGTCTGAACTATAAGAAAATATTTTCTCGATAAAAAAGATTTCCAAAAATTTCACTTGACCGCTAATTATTGTCCAGTAAAAACACATTCGGAATGAGATTGAAAATTGAAAACAAAATCGCTTTTCCTGAATATCTCGAAAAATATTCATTTTGGGATGAAATTCTACGAGTATGCTCCTATTATTTTTTGACGAAGATTTTGTAAATGCTTCGAAAAAATGGGGTTCCAATTTGACAAAAACCAATTTTTGATGTTTCGTCTTTTCTAACTTTGACAAAGAATATGCGACCTCCTGTATCATATTTTGAAAATCACGCTATCGGGAAAGAAGCATCAGCCTTTCTTCTGAGAGATTCAAAAATGAGAATTTTTACTGAAAAAACCTCGATGTTGTCTGTATTTCAACAGAATTCAATTTTGAGATTTTTTTTCGTATTTCCTCATTCTCGGGAAAATTAAAACTTTTGGAATCAAAAAGACTCAGAATTCAATGGAGAATGGGCCTTCCTAAGACTGAGCAAATCCCAACAGGCCCCGGGATTCCGTGCGGTATCTCTGCACAATAAACTTCCTTGTGGGCTGAAGAATATGACGATGAATAGATTCAAATTGATGATGAAAAGGATGTTGACTGCAAAGGCTTTTTATTCAATCGACGAATTTTATGACTTGACTTTCGATGGGGCTGATTGTGCATGATCCTGTCTGGAGCTCGAATTTTTTTTTTTTTTGAATTTTTAGCTTTTAATTAATTTTTTTAATGACGTGTGAAAACAATGTAGTTATTTGTAAAGCTCACCGATAAATCTCTCTCTCTCTCTTCCCACGAAAGTTGATGTCACTTCCTGAAAAACCGAAAGTCCTAGAACCAAAAAATATACGAGAAGTCGTCTTCTTACTTGAAGCTCACTTTATAGAATTTCAATCCATAATCTTGTGTCTTTCCTAAAAATGTTCTATAGAACAATAATAACCCTGTATTTCGAATGGTTTACTTTACCAAATCAGATATTCGAAATTCTGTTTCAATTTCATTGATTCTTTGTTAGCTTTCTTCTTGTGTTCATTGTAAGTTCAAGATTAGCTTTTTTAAATATCTATACAGCTTAAAATAATTTTCATTAGATGGATAAAATCAAAACTATCTGTTTTTTTCTGAGAAATTTATTCAAATAAATATAAACACAGCAATTGAATACGATGATCAATATATTACATATAAATCATAAGTCCCATATTATACATCCATGATAGGAATAACATCACCGGAATCCAGTGGCGTAGAGGAACAAAATACGCTCTTATAAGTTTGCTTATTTATCATCAGCTTTATCTGATATATACCAATGGACATTTACAATGAAATTACAAACAATACATGTACAAATCTACTCATTTAATCGAAGCAACATCTTCCAATTGAATTCAATTTACCATAACTTTCACAACAATTTGAGAATTGACCTGAACAATGTTCAGATATCTGTATAGTCCCTTCCACATAAATAAATGACGATTATTTCGAGCTCTAGACAATATGTTGAGATCAAATTAAATAGTTCTGCAGGAACTTCGATATATTATCGAAAAAACTCCAGCACCTATATTTTAATGTTTTCGACTTTGGACGTTGTGCAAACTTTTTGCCTGCTTTCATTTTGATTTGGTCCGCTCATTGTGTGGAGAAAGTTCAGATAGTACCTTCGAAATTTGGCAGAAAAAATACTCAACACAACGTTATCGGAAAATGCACGCATATTTTGACATTAATTGCTTCACCTCACTTTAAGTTAATTTTTTCAAGGTGAAAAAATTTTTTTTAAGGATACATTAGGCTTAGGAATATTGAGCGAAATATTCTAAATTTTGGTGTTAAACGTATTCAACTTGCAGTCTTTCTTTTTTGTGCATTTTCTTGTTGTGTATATTGAAGTTTCATTCTTATAATTTTTTTTAATTCCATAATCACATTCGAATGTTTAGTTTCGTTCTTTATTGATAAGATTACGTAGTTGTAAGCCATTTCGAATAAAATTTCCTCACATAAATATGGATTCACTAGTTCCTCAATTTTGTTTATAAAAAATTTCCTGCTATGTGCATCAATATAGGGATCCTGTTTTTTTCACAAATAGTCTAGCAAACAGCAGGAAATTAACGAGCATAAAATGTATTCGAATCACCGATATGAAATGCAGTTCCGAATATTAATTGAGCGTTATTCTCATATTCTAGAATTACGTGGAGACATTTTGTGTGAAAATTATCCTGATGAATTTCCCTTCGAATTTTCTATTCATGAGGTTGCAGTAGTAGGTCAGACATAGGAGGTTTAAAAAAAAATTCATTCAATTACCATAATCCAGAAAAAAAACATTGAGAGATGTTCGGATTTTCTTTTGAATATATCCACCTAATCTCATGAAATTTCACAGATGAAAACATATCGACTTGTACAGAATTAATTGAAAGATCCTGTGGAGATTCAGTGTTTGACTCAGCTGTTATCTTATGAATATACATGATTTTTTTTCAAATTTGCATCATTCTCATACACCTGTTATTGACTTTTGTCTTTAGCGGATTGAGAGAATTGTTGGCAATAACATAATTGTAAAGTTATCAACCTTTTCGCAATCACATGGTGTATCGTTTGCTGAACACGAAACCCAAATGATTGAATATCGAATCTATCAATTTGAAGAAGAAAAGGTTAAATAACAAAAAAGTCTTTGGAAAACCATACCGACAATATTTTTGGAAGAAATAAATTGAAAGCAGTGCATCCTAGGAATAGAATAGAATAGAAAATTCTTATTTGTTGTCAAAATAAACAGGGATAAATAATATCGTTTGATGAATTTCCTGCACGTGATTGAAAAAAGATGGGTTATTCACGAATATAGATCTAAAGAATATTTTTAGGAAAGACACAAGATTCAGGATTGAAATTCTAAAGGTGAGCTTCAAGTAAGAAAACTACTTGTCGTATATTTTTTGAAGATTCTAGGACAACTTTCGTTTTTCGAATGGGAAGACCCATTTTTTATTGCATAGATTCTCCATTGAATTCTGAGTCTTTTTGAGTCTGAAAGTTTCAATGTTCCCGAGAAAATTCTCTTTAATTGAGAAAATACGAAAAAAAATCTCAGAATTGAACTCTGTTGAAATACACACAACTTGGAGGTTTTTCATTAAAAATTCTCATTTTTGAGAATCTTCGAGAAGAAAGGCTGATGCTTCTTTTCCGATAACGTGATTTTCAGACTATGATAAAGGAGATCACGAATTCTTTGTTAAAGTTAGAAGTGACGAAACATCAAAAAATGTTTTTTTTTCGAATTGGAACCCCATTTTTTCGAAGCATTTTCGAAATCTTCGTCAAAAAATAATGGCAGCACACGTCCAAGACTTTCAAATTTCTCTACCATTACAAAAAAAAAATGACACAGAATTAGGAATTCAAGGAAATTATCCTTAGCTTAAAAAAATTAAGAAAAACTGAACTCGTCTGAACTATAAGAAAATATTTCCTCGATAATAGAGATTTCCAAAAATTTCACTTGACCGCTAATTGTTTTCTAGTAAAAAAACACATTCGGAATGAGATTGAAAATTGAAGACAAAATCGTTTTTCCTGAAAATCTCGAAAAATATTCATTTTGGATTAAAAGTCTTGGACGTATATATGCTCCTATTTTTCTTGACGAAAATGCTTCGAAAAAGTGGGATTCCAGTGTGAAAAAAACGATTTTTCGATGTTTCGTAACCTCTAACTTTGACAAAGAACAAGTTACCCGAATCTTTTGTCTTTCCTAAAAATACTCTATAGAGCCAATTTCGTGAATAACCCTGTATATGTAATTTAATCATTCAACTATTGGTGTTTTCACGAAAATCGAGCCAAGGACTGCTCTTAAAATTTTCTTTAGGCCATCTGTATTCAAAGGCAACAGTTTTTGGTTTCTGACAAATAAGTGCTCAAATTTTTTACGCATTTCAAAAGTTTTTCTAATTGTTTCTTGTTTCAGAGACTGGGAGAGAAAACCCAAATTAAGTTGTCAGGAATATGAAAAAACCTCCCAGACAATATTTCTATAGATGCCCTTTATCTTGAAAACGGATGACTATACGAAGATTTTTCACATAACAAACCCTAATTATTTTTCAGTTTTCTATCTGTCTCAGAAACACCCAACTTAAAAAGAGTTGTATTCGATATGAATGATCTACTACTCGTTCCGTTCAAACGCTCAATTCATCTTTGGCGATCAGAAATGCAACTCATATCGCTGATTCGAATTCTCCGGATGCTACGTTTGCGCCTGCTCGCTGGAGATGGCGTCGATGTCGCTGATACTCCTCACTCTCCTGTGTTGTTTCCTCGGCTTGTGGTTGGGCTTGCCTCCCACGAAGACCTCGAAAGGGTTCAGCTTCCCCGCTTGGCTCTGGGTCTTCAGCAAATGAGGGTTTTTGGTCTCGTAGTCTTCCATAGACCTCCTGTTGAGGTAGGCGTCGTAATCCTCTGATTTCCTGTTGTAGACGGAGGGAGTATGTTGAGTAGCGAAGGGCTGAGCGTAGATTGGGGATTCCCCCCCAGAGCGGGAGGATTTGTAGAAGTACGTGGGACTGGCCCTGCTCCTTATGGACGAGCTTTCCGAACTTGACGTGGGGGAGTGTTTTTCCCTGTCCCGTTCGGTTTTCGTCTTGGAGAGCCCCAGGGCTCTTGTTATGGATCCCTAAAAGTTAATACTTGTGTCAGTTCTTCATTGTATAACCTAAGAAAATGAAGTTAAAGAATAGGTAAAGCTTGTTCTGAATCACGACGAAATTCCTCGCTTCTCAGTATACTGCCTCCTTCATTATTGTTGAGGCAACTAGTATTACAACAGTTTGTTGGTACACAAAAGAAAATGCCTCAGCAGATAGACTGGGATGAGTTGGCCACATACAAAGGAGTCAGAACTCTAGACTCATTGAATCTGTATGGGAGTAGGCTCCTCTACGACAGAGACAGCTTGGAAGGCCTAAATTGAGATGGTGAGACGACATAAAGTAAGGGGACGATGAGTAAGGGATATAATTTGAATGAGATTTTGTGATGAAAATTCGTATTAATATGATTTCAAGTTGCAGGAAATAAAATTAATTTTAGCCTGTAGGTCTGCAGCGTGGTTAAGAAAAATCGAGTAAAATAACGAAATTTTATTCTCAGAGAATTCAAGCATTTCAAGACTATCAATACAATTTATGGCCCCTACGGGCATCAATAACAGCTTGACATCTTCTTTGCATACTACACACGAGGTTGTTGAACATTTCTTGAGGAATTTGGTTCCATAAACGGGGCAGAAGCTCTCTCAGATCATTTAAGGATTCTGGGGTAGGTTGATGATTATCTAATTGGTTTTCAATATAGGCTGACGAAACTCATGGAACTTTACGCTGAACTTCTAGTATAGACACAAAAACAAACAAAATACTTTATTTCCACAACAGATCAAGTCAGTTAATTTGGAATTAATTTATGACATTTTCCTTTTGAAAATAGCGTTTTTCTTCTGACCTAAACATCGGAGTTTTGATTGTCCTCATCTTTCATTGAAGAGATGAGAAGTGAGATTACATTAATTGACATACCGGGTGTTTCAAAAATTTAGAAAAGGTGAATTTATTTCGGGCATAGCTGAAAGATCGAAATTCTGATACTGGGGTCTTTAGCAATTTCGTCCGAGGAATCGAATAGACCAATCAGATTTTGGGCCCAAAAGGGCCTTATCGGAATGTGAGGCCTCACTTTGAAATTTCGAACGCAAATCCATTTTTTTGTTGCAGATTCGGGTTCAGAAGAAAATTTTACATCCGAATTGATTGAAACAAAAAATTTTTCATCCTTATTTGGAACCTATGCAGCATTTTTTGTTTAAAAATCTTCGGCGTTCATTCAGACCAGGATTCTGATACTAAGTAATTTTAAATCGTAAAAACCCCTAGTGGTAGCCATGAATATGAAGAATTGAAAGTCTTACAACCACTATTCGAGTGATAAAATTATTTTATTTGAAGGCTGACATGTTTCGGCATACTGCCATTCTCAAAGCCATGAATCAAAAAAATTTATCAAAAAATATAACTAAATAAGTTATTTCCTGAAGTCATTCCTTCTATCGGAGTCGAAAGAGTTCATGCTATCGAAAACTCGCTCCTTCGTCGCTCGTTTTCGAATTTCGCATTCGTGTTGGAATAGGAGCTCATTCTGCAACTTGTTTTAGAATATACTATTATCACTCGAATAGTGGTTGTAAGACTTTCAATTCTTCATAAGTAATTTTATGCGGAGAATCGATTGGGCTCATCAAATTTTGAGCCGGATGGGGCCTTATGCGAGATATGAGGCCCAACTTTGATTTTTGAACAAAAAGTGCTGCATGGGATCCAAATATAGACGAAAAAATTTTTGGTTTTAACCAATTCGGATGAAAAATTTCCCGCTTCATCTGAATCTGTAATAAAAAAAAGTTTACATTTGAAATTTCAAAGTTAGGCTTCATATCTCATATGAAGCCCTTTCGGTCGAAATTAGGTACCGAAAACCTCAGTATCAGAATTCCGATTTACCACCTAAAGCGGAATAAAAGCACAGTTTCCAGACTTTTGACCACTAGTCATATTCGAAATTAAAAGGTTATCATATAATGTAATGAAAAAATTTATTGTCTCATTACTTATCACTGAACATAAACAAGCATTTAAATAAACTAGTAGTCGAAATGCTTTTTTTTTGCTAATTTATTTGTATGAATATCATACCAGTAGGTATTTCTTTGATAACCATTTCTTGATTATATTTCCTTTTATAGAATTTATTGATGTTTTTAATGATGAATGTAATTAGTTCCCTCGACCATTCGTGAACCCCCAAAAAAGGCTTAGCGACCCATAGATTGAATACAATAGAATAGAATAGAATAGAGGAACTTTATTCGCTCTGAAATAAACATAGTACATAATTACCCGCATAGTGGGCTTAGAGCCCGTCAAAAAATAACCTTAATAATAACATATTAGAAACCTAATCATATAACAATGATGTAAAACTTAACTTGAACATGAACATAAGATTAACAGAACAATTAGAAAACTATTTCATCATCCATAAACTAATGAATAGTATAATAGGCTTTGGAAATTAGAAATTTTTACATTTTTTGTTGAAAAACACTGTTGTAGCGGAAAGGCTTCAATCCAGCCAAAGTATGATATCTCAACTTTGGAATAGGTTCAGGGAGGGTTTCGTGTTGGAAACAGCAAAGCTTGATGGGCGACGAAAAACAACACCGTTTCGGCTAGAAGAAAGCCTACTTGTAGAATGCTACGGAATACTCTTCAAAATGCAGATGGGGTTCAAGTTTCCATCAAACGTGGTCTGATGAATCCATCAGACGATGTTTGAAGAAGGTGAATCTGGGTACTAGACGTCCATTAAGAGGAGTTCCATCAACACGTGACCATAAGCGGCAAAGATTGGAATGGGCAAGCCAACAAATCAATAACGTAATGTCCTTTCCACTGATGAATCAATATACGGACGATTTTCAGATTTTCGAAGAATAAAGGTATGGACAATTTCACGCTTACCCCGTAATCGTGGCTATGTCCAAGAAGTCCATCCATTCCGAGGGGGTAGTGTTATGGAATGGGTCGGGATATGTTTCAACGGGCGCACAGATCTACACATTTGACCTGGGAATATGTCCGCTTCACACTATAGGGAGCATGTCATTGACAATGTTTTGCCAAATTTTCACGCTGCTATAGGTGAAACTTTTCAATTTCTAGACGATAACGCTAGACCGCACCGTGCAGCCATAGTTGAGAATGCGCGCGAGGAGCTTGGTATTCCACATTTACCAATACCTCCGCACTCACCAGATTTGAATTGCATGGAACTTGCATGGGATATGCTCCAAAGAAGATTAGATAATCATCAACCTACCCCAGAATCCTTAAATGATCTGAGGGAGCTTCTGCCCCATTTATGGAACCAAATTCCTCAAGAAATGTTCATCAACCTCATGTGTAGTATGCAAAAAAGATGTCAAGCTGTTATTGATGCCCGTGGAGGCCATACATTGTATTGATAGTCTTGAAATGCTTGAATTCTCTGAGAAATTATGGGAGTGTTATTTCAGAGAGCTGGCGGAACTAAGAACCATTCACATGGGGAAGTCGGTTCTGGATCCTCATGAGGTGATACCTCAGACTCCTGAAAATGTCTTTGGACTTATCAACGCCATTGGCGGCCTCCTTCGATTTAAATGATCAAGTTGATTGAAGAGTGAAAGATCCTTGCGGTCGAAATTCCCGGAAGGCTGAACCAAGCTTTAATGGCCCTCGTTCAGGAATAACTATGATAATAATAACACGAAGAGACAAATATTCTTCTTTACAATTCATTTTAATTGACTGTTTTATGTCTCCTATACCTATATCAAATTTCAATAAAAAAGATTGAAAAATCAAAACAGTAAGTCATATGCACCCTAAAAATATTATAACTGCTGCTAATGCTAGTCACGAGAACGAAAGTTATTTATTTTGAGGAGTTAAAAGGGGCTTAAAATTCACCTAGTTCTTCTTCGAGAGCTATTCCAACGAGTGCGATAAAAAAATTTCGTGAAAATATTATTGAATTAAACGATATGCATCAAATGAAAATATTTAAGTGCATGAATAAATGGCACACCACTTACACACCCAAAGGTGATTTGGCTCTTTCCACCTCATGTTCTCAGCCATTGTTTTGTAAAAGGAATCTTTTTTCATCACTTGTGGTCTCTGTTTATGTTCTGACCAATTAATACTTAATTTTCATGTTCTCTTGATTTTATTAATGATGGTTTGTTGTTCATCTTTTCTTTATCTTTATTCATGAAATTCTTAGTGAGTTGATTCAATAAATAAACATTTCACCATCATCAAAAACAGTAAAAAACCACCACTTACGAATTATTAGATTTTCACATCAAGTAGGTCGACTAAAAGTAGAAAACTCACCCTTATGGTACTCCTCCTCGTCTCTGTCATGTGCTGCTCCCTGCTCAACACTGAGGGGGGGTGGGGGGCTGTCAGGCCTGCGCACGAGCGGGAGAAGGTGCGCCCCAGGGAACCTCCGGGGACCCGTGATTTAGCCCTTAGGCGGACATAGTGTTCAAGTGTGGATCTAACGTAAGGAAACAGTGCAAAATCAAAAACAACGATATAAGCAGTGCAGGACTGTCGACTACAAGCATTCTATGTTATAGTTGCATTGCAATCACTTCAACTCACTGCAATGTAATCTGAACTGGAAGGAAGAGATCTCGTTCGTTGTTACTGAATGGTAAAAAAATTTTCTCACTGATGTGTGGACGATAAGACATGCATAGTTTGTTTCAACGATGCAAGGTCATCATAACTTGGTATTGACATTCATTTCTTTCTATTCTAACACTTAAGGGACATGCATTCAGATTTAGTAGAAGGTTTTCTATAAATATCAATATGGAACATACAATTTGGAATCTTATGTGACGGAGAGAATTCATAGCAGATGAAATGGTTTTCTTCATATGGTATGCCTTTTTTTCCTGAAAACTTAATTTGGGTATTCTCTCCTAGTCTCTGAAAGAAGAAACAAATAGAAAAAAATTTTTAAATAATAGACGAAAGGCCCCTGCGTGAAAATTTGAGCACTAAGTTATCAGTAGCCAAAAATGTACAAGAAGAATTGTTGCCTAACAATGAACAAAAAGAAAACACTTTGAACTCTGAAGCGTAACGTTTCGGAGTCTAAATCAGACAGTCAAGAACAACCAATTTTAGTAAATTTGATTCCTTATGTTCATGGACTTACAGAAATAATTAAAAGAATTGGTTCTAAGTTCAACATAAGAACTATTTTCAGAACAAAAAATGATTCACGATCTTTATTAACTAAACCTTTGAATGAGAACCAAAGATCAAGATATTGTATTTATAATATTCCTTGTATTTGTGGAAAATCTTATACAGGAGAAACATCAGGACCATTAAAAATTAGAAAACGTGAACATAAGAATAAAATAAAAAATAGAGATATTGGTAGATCGCAGATAGCAGATCATGTGTGTTCTAATACCGGCAATCACATGATGGATTGGAATGGCACAAAAATTCTAATGACGAAACCTGATAATTATAAAAGGAAAATCAAGGAGTCAGCTTGAATTTTGTTGCATGGATGAGGCTAATAATCTCGCCAATTGTTCAGTATGATCGAATTTGGATGGATTTATTGAAAAAAGAACTGGTTTCAGGGAATTTTGAAATAAAATAACGATATCAACATCTGGTAATCAATATTAATCTGTGTTCATCATATATTGACAAATGTCAAACAAAAAATTAAAATATTGTCACGATTCTACGAAGTTGTATGAAAAATAGAAATTGTCTGACGAAGGAGTCTGATTAGACTCCGAAACGTTATGCTTCAGGGTTCAAAGTGTTTCTTTTTGTTCATTGTTAGGCAACAATTTCTTCTTGTAAAGTTTTGATCCCTGACAAATTAGTGCTCAAATTTTTACGCAGGGGCCTTTCTTCTATTATTTAAAAATTTTTTCTAATTGTTTCTTGTTTCAGAGACTGGGAGAGAAAACCCAAATTAAGCATTCAGAAATATGCAAAGACCTCCCAGACAATATTTCAATAGATACCTTTTTTTATTTATTTAGAGGTTTCTGCTTTTTCACAAAGTGAATGAGTGACCAAGAAGTATTTCTTCTTAAAGAAACATCTGTTGACACCATTTCTTCTTTTTTTCTAGGAAACATTTTCTCGTGGATTTATTCCTTGTGGTGTGCCTATTCTTCTGAAAACTTGTCTCTTATCCCAACATATATCTCTACAATAGCAGCCTCATATACTCCATGTTCATCATTATTGTCTTTCTTCAACATCGTATGGTACTCTGAGCAATCTCATGACTCCACAACTTCGTCTCATCATTCTTATCTTTGTCAAAAAGTTACAGTGCCAACCAAGGTTTGATAAATTCATCCAGAAAATGATGGAATAATGTTGGAAAATCCTTCACAGAAAAAAATTAAAACAGATCTCTTGGTACCATCAATTTTCAGAAGATAACTTCTTCCTGTAATGAGTAAGGATAAGTTCTAGCTTTGGTGGCAAGCCTCTGGTGGTCTCATCATCTTCTTTGAGTTCTCTTCCCGTCACATAGAAAACCGAGTTAGTGCTCTAAACATCGGGTTAAGGTAAGAACATTGCAGTGCCAAGCAAAGCAACAGAATAACATAGAATATTTGTGTGAATATGTTCAGATCAGGAGTGAAGTTCAGATCGGAGTAGGAATTAAAAACCCAAATCGTACCTGTTGTCAATTGACCTACCTTGTAAAAGCTGTTACCCTGAGAAAGTTTCTATAGGACTCAGTTTGTAAATTTATCGGTTATGGCATTATGAAATCAATTTGTGATAGATTTCATTGAGAGGGTCCATTTTATGAAGGTCTTCTGAAGCGAACAGAGTTCCTTCAGCAGTGAGGATTCTTACTGAGATACTAACTACATCCCGCACCTTTATATATCACTGAACCTTATTCAAACAGTTCTACATACCTCGGAAGTTAGGAAAAAGAAGTATTGCTTAGTGAAGAGTTTTAGGTTTTTGGCAATTTGGACTCTTTTTGTGAGTGGTCACAAAGATCTGAATTTTCCAGCTGTTTCTAGTATTTCTTATGAGTTAAGAAGTGGAATAATCTCAAAAACAATGTCGAGTAAAGGTTCGTTATTAAAAAAAAATAATACAGAATAAACTCGAGGAAAAAGAATTTGGTCAAAACTCATTCACTCAATATTTCCACAAATGCTGGAATGGAAATGAAGTATGACCCAGCTATGGTACAGGATACAATAGGTCGTTAAAGGTCCAGAAAGGACAAAAGAAGTGCAAAATAAAATTGCTGGAATGAAAGAGAGTAGAGAAAGAGTGAAAGAATGAGAGGAAGACTAAAAAATTGAGTCTTTGCATAAGAAATTGCCTCTGAAGGATCAGAAGTAGAGTGCATGAACGTGTTGCCACCGAAACAGCGTAGCAGGTAGACCGGTTTCTGAGTGTTACTACACCATTTCCAATTGTAATTCAGAAATTGTCAATTGAGAATTAGAAAAAATCACTTGTATTTCAGATAAGTCAATTGTATTTCAAAAAACATCAAATGTATTTCAGATTAGTCATTTGAAATTCCGAAGTAATCAATTGTATTTCAGAAAACATCAAATGTAATTCAGATAACAAACTCAATTTAACTTGAGATATGGTCAATAATATTTCAGAAATGGCAATTTGAAATTCATTTCATACGCACATTGATACCAGATTGCATTTCAGAAAATATCAATTGTAGGTGATTCAGAAATAAAACAATGATAATAAATGAACTTTTTCACGTGAAACATTCAATCTTTAACACAAAACTGAAAGAATTTCAAGCCATACAGGCATGTCTGCCATCGCAATTGCATCTTAGCTCGGTCAATAATATTTTCCAGGTATGATCACTCAATCTGTTAACTGGTTCCTCATATCTTGCTACTGTTGCAACAAACACTCAATCCATTAATTTGCTGAAAGCGCTGTGAATGAACCTCGTAGTCTCTCCATGGCTAATACACTGGCTGCAGACACTATTGTCCATTTTCATCTCCGATTAAATATGTACTCAATTTGACTAATTTTCATTAGGTGTTATGTGCTTCCTGAAGCTACGGTGTTAGGTGAGGAATCCATTGAGAAGGATTAGCATATTTTCAATAAAATCCAGTGTTGAAGAAATGAAAGAGCCAGCACCAAGATATTTCACCAGATTATATTGGTTTTATTCATACATGGAAACATACCTGATTGAATGTGATATATGATAACCACTATGAAAATGAGTAATATATGACTCAAAATCCGACTTAATTTCGAATAATATTCGAATTTTCTGAATTACAAATAAAGATTTCTGAAATACAATTGACTAATTTGAATTTCATATGACATATTCTGAAATTCGATTGACTAATCAGAATTACATTTGATGTTTTCTGAAATTCATTTGAAGCTTTCTGAAATTAAAATGACTATTCTGAAATACACTTGGAAATGGTGTAGTCATCACTTAATTCAATGTTGATTACATGTGTTTCAAGTTTATAAATGGAAACTCTCAATGGAATCTTTCGTAGTTTTCTTTTATACATCGACTACAGACTTCTTAGTTTTTTCTTATGAATTAAAATATGAATGATGATGATTGATATTTAAGACTTTTCCCATATTCTCTGAGGGAGAAATGGATGTTTTATAGTTTTGATGAGAATCTGGAAAGCGTTTTTGTAACAGGACTGGTATGTGAGAAATCTCAAGGCATCGTACATTGTTTCACAACCTTTATTTCAAATAATAAGGATCCATAAAGAGAGATATCTCATCGATAGCAGAACAATATAATTAACATGTCAATTCAGTGACATTCTCTCAATTCCACAAATTATCTGGACATTCCCTCATACTTGGAAGGACTTAACTCGTTCGTTTCGATATTTGTTTTTTCTCACCTATTGTTCGTATGATTAATCGCAGTAAATTATTCTAGTTGTAGAAGTTCTGTTCCACAAAAATGTTTCAAAGTTTGTTAACATTCAAGTTATTAGACTACAAACATCAATTTGAGACTATTTCATAAGCATATAATGGCAATTTATAAGACATTCACTTCTTGGAGTTTCAGCAAACAAAATTCACATCATAACATGATACAATTTTGATAATGGCTCAGGAATCCCGATATAAGGTATCGTAATTTTTTTTTCACTTAATTCGACAATTTTCGTTGTTTAGACCGAATCATCGATGCTACAAAAAATTGGGAACAGAGTTCTGTGTACGGTATCGAGTCTTCAACGCTTTATATTTCGATATAAGGTCTAATCGGACGACATTTCAACGAGTTCATCTGTGTTTGGCTAAAATTCTCGTAGCTTCTGCTTGGAGTTCATCCATTTGACAGAAGATAACGTACCTTGCGGGTAGCACGAGTGCTTCTAGCTCTGCTGTCAGATGGCGTCTTATTATGCTTTTGCTTCCTGGGATGCCCAGTGCTGTGGCCATGGTATCGCCGTTGAAGGAGGGCTCCAAAACGACGAGTCCTCCGTGCACGCCACTGTCTGCGAATCAGAAATATGCAGTTGAACACAGTGTGTCCAGAAATATACTCCCCGTCAATAAATTCCGGACAGGCAAAATTTTTGTCAAATTCAACACCCTGTATCTTTTTTCGTGGTTCTCCGATTTTGTTGAAATTTTCACCAGGTATAGTTTCGGGTCTTGTTATATCAACCTGAAATTTACTTTGCGAAAATACATGTAGTTCATCCGTTATATAGGGTGAAACAAGACCTTGTTTTATACCCTTCATTTCTGAACACCCTGTGGTGAATTTGAGGCGGAAAATTTTATATCATTCAGTTTTAACTTGAAGTGTTCTTAACAAAATGTTTCATGATTTACGTCAGTATCTGCTTTAGAAAAAAAGATACACACTTTGAAGGAAAGTGTTACATTTTTTCAATTTTTATAACAATTTAAAACATTACAATACCTTATCGACTATTAAACTTGAACAAACATCTGAAAATTAATAGCGTGTATTTCCAGCTCGCTTTCTCATCACTTCTACCATACGACGTGGCATACTTTCAATGCATTTAGGAATTGCTTCTAGGGGAAGCAACAATTTCTGTTAATGCAGAACAATGCTAGGCCTAACGTTGCACGGGTTGTAAAAGAATACTTTGAAGAGGCGAATATTCAATGATTCGTGTGGCCCGCCAGAAGTCCGGATTTAAATCCAATTGAACATGGATGGGACATGCTATGTAGACGTGTTCGAAATCGGCACCCCAACACCTTGCCCGATTTACGAACAGCCCTTCTTGAAGAACGGGAAAATATTCCCCCAGAAGCAATTCGGAATGCATTGAAAGTATGCCACGTCGTATGGTAGAAGTGATGAGAAAGTGAGGTGGAAATACACGCTATTAGTTTTCAGATGATTGTTTATGTTTACTAGTCGATAAGGTATTGTAATTGAAAAAATGCAACACTTGTATCTTTATTTTTAAAGCAGATACTGACGTAAATCAAAAAACATTTTGTTAAGAAAGAACCACACTTCAAATTAAAACTGAATGATATCAAATTTTCCGCCTCAAATTCACCACAGGGTTTTTAGAAATGAAGGGTATAACACAAGGTTTTGTTTCACCCTGTATAACGGATGATCTACAGGTATTTTCGCAAATTAAATTTCAGGTTAATATAACAAGACCCAATACTATACCAGGTGAAAATTTCAACAAAATTGGTGAACCACGAAAAAAGATGCAGGGTGTTGAATTTGACAAATATTTTGCCTGTCCGGAATTTATTGAAGGGGAGTATAGTTATAATCTTCTTTTTGTACAACTGCCATTAAGAGTGACACATCTAATGACAGCGAACAATGTTATAATTGATTGTTCACGTGGAAGCGTGTTAAAAATATTTTTAATTTTAGTGTTGAAAATATTTTTAGCACTCCATTTTCTTATGATGAGAAAAATTAAGCAAATGCTAATTTTTATCAATATTTAACAATCATTACTAATGAACATTAATATTAATCGTAAAACTAGAACAATTACGAACATTATTGCCCAAAAATAGTTGCAACCCTAACCATAAAGTATTTCTCATCTGGTGCCTCCTTTATAAACTTTTCAACTTGTTCACTAGTGAGAATTTTCGTGTTTTTAGGACGATATCCACTGTGCTATTACCTCAAAATATTCACTGACATCCACAACATTTTGAACAAGGGCGCTTGACTTTATCATTGAAAATTTGCTTCACAAAGTGGATGGACTCCATATTTTTGATTTTTCTCCAAGTATGCCAGGAAAATAGTTTCACTGAAGTTCCCTCCTACATTTTTCAATTTACATCAGGCCAGGAAATTGTTATATTTTTTAGGTGGGAGTTCCAGATTTGCTCTTCTTGCAGACTATTCAATATCCAGAGGAACACCAAATCGTCACTTTTATTAATAATTGGACTCTCGACAAACATATGAATCAGTTAAAAACTCAAGACGAAAATTGGACGGGAACGAAATTCAAATGACAGCGTCTTTTCTCATTTGTTAGTAATCATAACGTTGGCAACGTTTGCCATTCACAACAGCCTTTTGATTGTTTGAATATTAAAACGCATTTCGAAGTTTATTGTCATTGCAAATTCTCCCATTTCATCATCAAAATAGGACAGTTGTACAAAAAACATTGTATGGTATTTGTGTTAAAAGTGATTTTATTTTTTTCGTGAAATTGTCTCGGAAATTGTTCAATTCGCTCCGCTCATTCCACTCACAAAATAAAACGTCACTTCTAACACTCGTATCATAAATAACTTTTCTCTCCTACCTTTCAGATTATCGGCGTATTCCCCTAGGTCTATGCTCCTGGCCCACCTGACGAATCTGTGGTTCGTCCACACCAATGGATCGGCGTCCATAGTCTCGCATTGGTGTCGTCGCACAGCCAACGCCTTAAGAATTTCAATTCCGATTAACACACTGATTATTTCCAGCTTACCTGATACTGACCTGTCTGTCGTACTTCATGATCCTCAGGAGATGGATGCCGTGGACAATTGAGGCTTGGTGGAATTTCCTGGTCACCCCTAGGTACTTCTCCAGCTCCTTCTTGCTCAAATGTTCCAACATTCTGGCGTCCACCATGTTGGAAGAGAAGTTCTCTCCATACTGAAACAGATTTTCTTATTGATCTTATGTTTCTTCTTCTTTCAACCATCTGGAGATGTTTGAAGAAGGTTGGTACTCACCTGGGACAGTCCAAGATCAGGCAACCACTCACTGGATACCCAGGTGTGGCCCAGTTGGGCGATGGCTGGGTACCTCACCAAGGATGGATGCCTGTGTTCTTCTATAGCGAGACGTAGCTTTTTTCTGTGCATCGGATGAGTTATACCGATACCGCATTCCAGTTCAAGGTCACTGAGCTCTAAGAGGACCTGGCCATGCAAAGGACCAATCTATAAGGTTTATACACACAATCATAGCTTTAACCCGGTAGGAGATCATGGAGCCAATCAATGTTCAGAATGCAACAAGCGAAAGATTATTTTAATTTATCGAATGAAAAAAACAAAAATTGTTTGTTGATTAAGGCTATACATCACCCTCTTTGTATTGACTTGAATTGCAGAGAAAGATAAGAAAATCGAGGAAAGTAACGAAATAATATTCCCAGAGAATTCAAGCATTTTAAGACTATCAATACAAATTATGGCCTCTACGGGCATCAATAACAGCTTGACATCTTCTTCGCATACTACACACGAGGTTGTTCAACATTTCTTGAGGAATTTTGTTCCTTAAATGGGGCAGAACCTCTCTCAGATTATTCAAGGATTCTGGGGTAAGTTGATGATTATCTAATCTTCTTTGGAGCATATCCCATGCATGTCCTATACAATTCAAATCTGGTGAGTGCGGACGTATTGGTAAATGAGGAATACCAAGCTGCTCTCGCGCATTCTCAACTATGGCTGCACGGTGCGGTTTAGCGTTATCGTCTACAAATTGAAAAGTTTCACCAAAAGCAGCGTGAAAATTTGGCAAAACTATGTCAATGACATGCTCCTTATAGTGTGAAGCGGTCATATTCCCAGGACAAATGTGTAGATCTGAGCGCCCGTTGAAACATATTCCGGCCCATACTATAACACTACCTCCTCGAAATGGATGGATTTCTTGGACATAGCTGACTTGGTGCCTTTCCGCTACAACAACCTGAGTTAGGCCACCCTGTTGCATTACGTTAGCCCTATTAGCCTCAGCGTTTGTTAATTCACGTCTTGGCATTTTCAGACAACTCGTTTCAAATCGAAGCCGTTGATAAACTGACTCCATTTCGAAATAAGAATATTCATGAAGCATATGCAAAGAACCAAACTTCAGAAAAAAGGTGACCAGATTTACGAAATGTCTCATTCTGATTTTTATTGGATCGATTCAAGTTTTTATTGAGTTTAAAATGATTTTACAGCGATTTTCTCGAAGATTACATACTTTTCGAAACGATTGAATGCGATATCCCTAACTCTTGTGGAGCAGTATATTTTCGTATAACTGTCCTATTTTGATAATGACATAGGCGAATTCAGAAAATGATCACAAGGTTTTTCTGAATGACAAACGCTATGGTTCCTAACAAATGCTTGTTTACGAATAAAGAAGATATCTACTGAAACATAATATGGGAGGTATTTGCATTTTTGTGTTTTCTAAGGGTTTTCTTATCGGGTCTCCGAAACAAAAAACAATTATAAATTTCTTTAATAATAGGAAAAAGACCCCTGTGAAAAGTGTCTCAAAATGTCACTTTTAAAGGAAGTTGTACTAAAAAGTATAACCTCGATGTTCGATGTTTAACATATATCTTTACCTACATTTTTCAAAAACATAACTTCATTTTTGACCAGATGAATTGGAATTTTTCAAGGTGATGTACAGCCTCGAAAAAAAAATATATAACCTGAAATCGTAAGAAAATTTGAAAATTTCAACTGTAACTGTAAAAAAGGCTCAATACGAAGGGGAATTGTCGAAATAAGGCTCAACGATTGCTTCAATTTCATGGTTGCATCTTTACAGGGTGTGAATTGTGAATTAGAGTGAAAATCCATGAAGTTCACTTCAATCGAATTTTCATAAATTAACAGGCCAAATTTCAGCTCAATCAGATGTAGCACGTGCAGCTTAAACACAATTTAGAGATAAAATATTTCAACATAATCATCCCAAGAATTACATAAGCGAGGATTATAAACAAAACAAAATGTTTACCTTAAACTACCATATGTCTACAACCCAAAACAAAATATTTCAAGTTCTCACTGCATTTGATTTAAGTAATATACATTCGAAATTAGAGTACAAACAATTAAAGAGATAAAATTCCATAAGTGACTGTCGATTGCTACTTTTCATACCTATAGTGAATTTTGAAAAAAAAATATACTTATATCGGGTGTTTTTTTAGATTGATACAATTTTGAATTGGCAAGACTGCTTTATTTTACAACCTATTCAACATTTGATTGTTGCTTTTTGTTTAGTAGAGTTTGACATTTCATTATGAATAGGCTTACAGCCTTACCATTTTTATGCTGAAAGGGGGTGGTTTATACGGTCTTGAAGTATATGAAGACCTTCATTGAACTCCATAAAACGCTACTGAGGCCCAAAAATTACTCTGATTTACGTTAGAACAAGTTTATTTTGAATTTGGATAAAGGGATTGTTTTCACCCCTTAAAAATAGTAAGCATAAATCGGTATAGGGTAGGAGTAGGAGACAAGTATAGCTTATATCTAAAATTTTATCAAAATCGAAGCATCTTGATAAAATTCGGAGGTAATGCCTTATTTTAGCCCTCATTGACTGGAATAATTGTACAGGACAATTTTATGTCCACCTTCAAGGTATTCTACCATAATAGCTTATTATAATATTAAAGTTGCTTTTTTATTTATCGATTGAGACAGTACGAATTCTGCCGGGTCAGCTAGTCAAATATAAAACGAGACCAAGAACAGGACCTTGTGGTTCACATTTGCCCGGTTGCAAAAAAAACTTTGCAGAAGTGTTGTAACCACTCTACTTGGATCTTGCATCCGATTGAGATGAAACAGTGTATGATCGCTTTTCCTACAAAATTTTCACGAACAACGTTGAGCTCTATTTCAACTTGTCTGAGTTTACAAAGAACCAAAACGAAAAAATAGGTTTCTCAATCAATGCGGAGCTTCTACTCAACTACTCATCTGCATTTTCAAGTTACCTTCCCGCTCTTTATGTTTTCCGCGCATCTAGCACCATACTGAGGCATCCCTAGGGCTATCTCTATCCACGCCAATACTGTGGGGGCCCTCCACCTCTCCATTGGTATTGTGGAGGCTTCCCTCAGCAACCTCAACTTTTCTGCGTACCCTTCTTCTGTGAGAGGCGACCAGCTCCTGTAAGGTTCGAACACGTGCTCACCTGTAACGGGACAATTTATTAAGCTATTGCATAGCTTTTCTCAGGCTTTGAGCGCGGCGACCGAATTTATAAATTCCGTAACGCAAAAACGGTTCAGTTCGGCAGACTTCGGCACGGTGTTTGGGTGCTTGCGACTAGACGGATGCGTGCAGCCACTCTAGCAGTGCAAAATGGAGTCGGCAATCTCGCTGTTTCCATTGAATTACGAACGGCAAATATTTCATTTACATCGGATAGAAAATGTATGGCCTAATGCAAACATTTTCCATTAACTTCAGCTCTTGCTCTAACTATACATAAGTCATAAGGTGGAACTTTTGACGAAATAGTATATGAGTATAGTGAATCACATTCTCAGGAACTCGTCTATGTTGCACTCTCTCGGGTGACTTATATTGAACAATTGTGGTTGGTAGAGTAGAGTCTGTCAAGTATTTGGGAGTCTATATAGATCAATTTTTAAGATGGGATAAGCACGTTTCGTATATAATAGATAGATTAAAGCGGACCTTTTATATGTTTTACAACCTGCGACGCGTTCTCTCGGTGAAATTGCTCTATAGGATACATGATGCTATAGTTGGATCAATAATCAGATATGGAATAACTATATGGGGGGGTATGTTCAAAGGTCGGGGAAAAAGTCTAGAAATAGTACACAAAACAATTTTGAAGATAATCCATAAAGTCGGACGACGCTATGATACCGAACAACTGTATTCAGAAACAAAACAATTCAATATCAAACAAATTTATGTTTATGAAACGATAATGAGAGAGCTGAAAAGAAGAGGAAAACTATTTGTTAGTCATAGATATTGTACCAGAACTGTTCAAGGGCAATATGTTAGATATCCTAGGTTCAATAAGACACATTTACAACACAGTTTCCTTTTTTACGGTCCTAAGTTGTTTTGTCTCTTGCCCTCTGATATGAAGTTTCTAAATCCCCATAATAAAAATCATAAAAAAATGTTGAAACGGTATATCCTGGAGAGTATTGAAAGATTTTCTGCAGTATTTGAATGATTTCATTCAGATCCTTGTTTTTTTACATGTTTGATCTATTTTTTTTGTATTTTCATGTGGAAAGTTCTCGCATCTCAATAGGGTAAATATTTTATGTGTGTGAATTATATTTGATTCATCAGTTTTTTTTTCTGGAGCACATAACATACGAGCATTGCTCAGGTTGTGTGCATCCAGGATCATTTTGTACCTGTTACTTAAAGTTTTGTAATTTACGATGAATAAAGATTGATTGATTGATTGATTGATTGATTGAATTGTATATTACGACAAAAATGATAATTCTGCATTCAAGTTTCATCATAATCGAAGGCAACTGCATCGACTGCATCTTTGTAGCAAGAATTCAAAAAGACTCTTTAAATAGTGTTCAGACGATAGCTCAAAGTGTCTTAAATTTCATTAGTAATAGAAATGGCATTTCAATAATGACTTTCAATTGCCAAAGTCTACATAGTCACAAATACGATTTACAAGATTCAGTTACGAGACAAACCAATGTGTTACTTCTTACCGAAACATGCATGACGCGTGATAATCCGATTGAAATACCTAATTTCAATTGTATTGTTCAATTCAAACGAGATACTGTTCCAAAAGGTGGGGTAGCTATTTACCAAAATACTATTAATGTTACTCATATTATGACTCCGAATATTGAAATAAATATTGAAGACGTTAGCGATGTTAATGTTCGGCGCTCATTTGTTGGAGATATTTGTGCATGCTTATGCAAACTTAGAAATGGCCTACACATAGTCATGGTAGCAATTCACATTTCTCCGAATCCGAAATTGGACGAGGTAGAGCATTTTATTCATCCCACTTCACTGGAGTACACTGAAGAAGGGAAGAGAATACTTGGTACAAATGGTAATAAATTTCCACTTGTCTTGGCTGGCGATTTCAACATTAACTTTGCTGATAAAAAATCAGAGCGGTTGACAACTTTTCTTTCGGAAAAATTGAATTTAAAAATGAATAATGATCCACAAGAATCCACAACAAAATATGGGACCTCTATTGACGCGGTATTTTCCAGATATTTGGAAGACATTAAGTCTCAAACTTATATTTCTTATTTCAGTTACCATAAACCTACAGATTCAATGATAAACATTCCTGAATAACCTACATGTATTGTAAGATAAATAAATATTTCAAATCAACAATATTATCTTCTCATTTTTGAATAGATGCTAAGCAATAGCTTTACCGCGGCAGTCCTCGAGTGCCACACGTGCTCTTGTTATGTATATTTTGAGGTTAGATTCCCAGTTGACAGTTTTGACATTTGACAAGTCTCGACTAAGTTTAAACGTCAAAAGTTTTCGTTTGGACATTCTCAGCCTCAAGTTCAGCATTGAAGTAGCGGCTATAATTGACTCACTTGTTTCTTGGAGAGAGCTAGCCTTGTTTCTATGCCTGGAACGAGCAAATACTCTTGAAATACTACCCCATGTACCTCCTCGTCCACCGCTTGTCCTGGTTTGTGGCTGTTTTGGTCTTCGGCTTATGTTGATTGGTTCTGGTTCTATGGGCGAACTGAGTTGTTCCACAGATCTGGAATATAACACGAAAATCGAATCGTTAATTAGAGAAAAATGTCGAGAAAGTCTATAATAGAGCCATTTAGAGGCCTCCTACCTTGAAAAATCTAAAAATCTAGCATGCCTACTAAGTACTACTAATAGAAATTGTTAATGATTCAAATAATTTGAATTTTCAGTTAGAAATGTTTTTGCAAAACGATACTGGTAGGGTTCGAAAACCGATAACTATTATAAGTTGAGAAGTTTTCACAAAAAAGAATTCGTGGTATAGAAAACCTCAAAAATAGTGAAGTGGAAAACAAAATCAACATCAATAATGTTGGAATTAAACAGAAAAAAGGAATATATTGCTCCACAAAAGTTAGGGATTTCGTTTTGAAAAGTATGTAAAATCATTTAAAACTCAAAAACAACTTAAATCGATCCAATAAAATCCAGTATGAGACATTTCGTCAATCTGGTCGACTTTTTTCTGAAGTTTGGTTCTTTGCATATGCTTCATGAATGTTCTTATTTTGAGATGGAGTCAGTTTATCAACGGCTTCGATTTGAAACTAGTTTTCTGAAGATGCCAAGACGTAAATTAACAAACGCTGAGGCTAATAGAGCTATCGGAATGCTACAGGGTGGCCAAACTCAGGTTGTTGTAGAGGAAAGGCTCCGAGTCAGCCAAAGTGTGATATCTCGACTTTGGAATAGGTTCAGGGAGACAGGTTCCGTGTTGGAAAGACCAAGGCTTGGTAGGCGACGAAAAACAACACCTACTCAAGATCGTTTCATCACCGTTTCGGCGAGAAGAAAGCCTACATCTACGTGTAGAATGCTACGGAATACTCTTCAAAATGCAGATGGGGTCCAAGTTTCCATCGGAACCATCAGACGACCTTTGAGAAAGGTGAATCTAGGTTCAAGACGTCCATTAAGAGGAGTTCCATTAACACGTGACCATAAGCGTCAAAGACTGGAATGGGCAAGGCAACATATCAATTGGAACGATCAATGGCGTAGTGTCTTTTTCACTGATGAATCCAGATATGGACGATTTTCAGATTCTCGAAGAATAAGGGTATGGACAATCCCACGCATACCTCGAAATCGTCGCTATGTCCAAGAAGTCCATCCATTCCGAGGGGGTTGTGTTATGGTATGGGCCGGGATATGTTTCAACGGGCGAACAGATCTACACATTTGTCCTGGGAATATGACTGCCTTACACTACAGGAAGCATGTCATGGACAATGTTTTGCCAAATTTTCACGCTGCTTTTGGTGAAACCTTTCAATTTCTAGACGATAACGCTAGACCGCACTGTGCAGCCATAGTTGAGAATGCGCACGAGGAGCTTGGTATTCCATTTTACCAATACCTCCGCACTCACCAGATTTGAATGGCATAGAACATGCATGGGATATGCTCCAAAGAAGATTCGATAATCATCAATCTACCCCAGAATCCATAAATGATCTGAGAGAGCTTCTGCCCCGTTTATGGAACCAAATTCCTCAAGAAATGTTCAACAACCTCGTGTGTAGTATGCAAAGAAGATGTCAAGCTGTTATTGATGCCAGTGGAGGCCATACATTGTATTGAAAGTCTTAAAATGCTTGAATTCTTTGGGAAAAAAATTTCGGTATTTTACTCGATTTTTATTAGGCACCCTTTATACGTTGCAGACCTACAGGCTAAAATTAATTTTATTTCCTGCAACTTGACATCATATTAATATGAATTCTCATCTCAAAATTCCATTTAAACTATATTTTTTTGCAATTTGAGGCAATATCCCTAACTCATGTGGAACAGTTTAATTTAAATGGTTTACGAAGGACAACACTGTTAGGGTATGAAATCCGATAACGATTATAAAATGAAATCTTTTTACAATAAACAATTCGTATTATAGGAAATCTCAAGAATAACGAAAAAGAATAACATCAACATCAATGACATTGATATCAAACAAGAAAAGAAAATACCTAGAGTTATATCTACAGCTACAAAAAGTAGCGTATAAAAGGGGGAGAAAATTGATAAAATCATAGAGAAATGTTTTGTCCTCTCTTGAAGATGATGGCCTACCGCAACATAACGTAAGCTATGAGAGGAGATATCACTCACCTGGATAAAACACTCGAGTCAATAGATCTAGAGAAATTGTTAGCATTTAGTGGAGACAGTGTCGGACTACAGTCTTTAGTTGTAATAGCTGTAAAAAACATGCTCAATCAAACTTGGTTAAACCAACACCCCATTACTTTCATTTATAAAGGTTAGTAACTACTACTACCCTCAAATACTTCATGCTCTAAATTCAATTAGCCAGTATACACCACCGAAAACCAAATTAAATTTTGTACTGATAATCGATAATAATCTGAAATATAATAATGAATAAAAAAACAAATCAAAGATTATTCTACAAGGAAAAAATTGAAAGAAAGGAAAGGAAAATAAAATTACAAACTATCAATAAACACGTGATGAAATGTTGAAAAGAAGAACTCGTTGACCACCTACAAAATTTTCAGCCCTTTCGCTGCCTATACATATACTTTTGTAGAGGAAGCCAAGATTTTCGGATAAATGTTACAAGTCTGTAGAAATACTCAGATGTGTGATTATAATGCATTGAGTTCTGTTCTTACTGCAGTATTTCTTTGATGACAAACTTAATTATTTCAATACGGAGTATCAGTTTGTGGTTTACCATTCCTCAAAAAACAAAGTTGTAATTTTTTTTTTTTCAGCTATTGAAATTCTGACTTCATCTGTCACTTATGTGATAAATACTTTCCGATTTATATTCTGAAACCACCGAGAGAGGGTAACATTTCTTGGATTAATATTCATTTTGATCTCATCCTACCATCTCTCTTGAAGTATTTTCTCATGGGATTGATAATCTCTGATTGCTATGGAATTATGTCAGTGTCTTCAACTTGGTCATTTGGAACCGAAGAAGCAAGAAGATTCAAGAAAAAATCTTATTGGTGATGGCAAAATCACAATTTAGAGCATAAGGGAGCTACTAATGGCTTCAACTACATATTGCATACTCACTTTGGTACATATGAGGAGGAGGCAAAGACGACACTATAGAAACTGAATCTGCGTCTATATTCCCTCCTTCTATGGTTATGGTGGGGGTGCCGTCAGTTGTTGAATCAGAAAGGTTGCCAGCAATTGAAGTTGCGCCACTCTCTCGATCAGAGCTGACCCTGACTCCAGAATCTGCACTGCAACTGCCTCGATCTCCTGAGATCAATCCCAGGCCGTGGTGGCCTGATATAAGACCTCCAGAACCAGGCGTTAGGGCTCCACCGTTGATTCCGTGCCTCGGGAGAGAAGCTAAGGATTCTTGGTCTGATAAGCAGCCGCTTGAGGCCAGCTGTCGACGGGCCTGCAAGAAAAGACCTCTCTGTATTACATTCTTTTGATAATATCGAAGTAACTGTAAGATATACGTCTCAAGATTAATCTAAAAAGAAGACTTGACTAGCAACCCAGTGTGGAAAACCGTGAGATTTATTAATTTCTCAACTTCAATGGTTCAGAAGAAATACAATATTGCATTTGGAATTTGCATGAAAGGAATAGTATATAACATTACTAGCAAGGCAAGAGGATTTTTACTGGCAAATGAAGGAGTTACCTCCTTGAGTCAGTAAAACCCGTTACCTAGCGTGTATTGTTTTATATTTTATTTGTTTCTCATTTGTAAAAAGGTAAGATAAATTCCAAAAAAATCTCAATAATTTGTCGCAAATGTCGTAAGCTATGGAAGCGTTGCCATGAACATGTCTGTTTATTTTTCTTTACATTTGTTTTGGCGAAAGCGAGAATGAATGTACCAAAAGATATTATTGGGGCAGCCAGCAGTGTACCATCAAGTTTATCACCTGCAAAATCAGCTTCAAGGTACAAGCGAGAATGGGACAACTTCAAAAAGTGGCAAAACAAAAATAGTGTGATTGGGGTAACTGAAGATGTTTTGTTGGTCTACTTGAATCAACTATCAGCTAGATTCAGCCCTAATACTTTTTGGGCAAAATTGTCTATGCTGAAAAGCTGCTTGGAAATGAAAGAAAATGCCCCTGTTCGAAGGTGTGTTTTCCTTAAAAAATTTATTGAAAAATATGACGTTTAGTTGTCATTTGCAGATTTCAAAAGGTAATAGCGTTTCTGAAACAATAAAATGAGCGTTATACGCCAAAAAAGGCCAAGGTATTAAGTATAGAAGAGGCTGAACAATTTCTTTTACATCCTCCTGATGACCAGTGGTTGCTGGCGAAAATTGTAATAATATTTGGGATTTTTGGATGTTGTCGATGTGACGAATTTCTCTCCTTAAACATGAATGATGTAGAAGATACGTTATTGTGACACTGCAGCAAACAAAAAATTTAACATCAAGAAGATTCACCATAACCGATGATGGCTGCAACTTCAAGCCCTGCATGTTATACAGAAAATATGTAAATCTTCGGCCTCCTGGAACAGAAAGCCTAAGATTTTTTTTTGACATACCGACATGGAAAGTGCATTTCCCTTAATGCTGGCCAGCACCCTATTTAAAGACCCAGAGTTATACACCGGCCACTTTTTTCGCAGAACTGGAGCCACTATGGTTGCGGATTCGGGTGGAGATATTTTAGCACTAAAGCGTGCAGGAGGGTGGAAGAGCACCGAAATTGCGATGAGTTATGTCGATGATTTGGTCAACAAAAAAATCGAAACGTCTAGCAAATTATTTGGTAGTAAGGAGAGTACAAACGTTCTGCAGTCCTCGAGTTCAGCAGTTTCTGAGTCAACAGATGGTTCATCATCATGAGTATCAACTCTTTCATCATCAAAAATCTGTGTTACTGGAAATAACAATTGTACCATGATTTTCAACCTATATGACGATAAAACAAAATCTGGTATGAAAGCCTTGAACTTTTCACAATGTAAATAATACTACTGACTTGTAAAAATGTTGCAAGTTAACTGTCAGTTTTACAAGTTAGTAACTTGATAAAATAAACTTTCTTGACTGATATTGTGTTTTTGGAAACTGACGTTTACAAATGAGAAACAAATAAAGAATATTTTCAAAGCTATTAATCAGTTACTATAAACAAGTTCTCACGGCACAGAAAGCTAAATTAGCAGAGAGGGGTCGTGAAATGGAAAATCTTTGCTGAAATACAAAATTGAGTATTTAGTCATGGTCCAGGCTCGCCTAATTTAGAGAAGGAGAAACATTTTTTGATTTCAACAAACCTGATTGGTACTACCCAAAAATGTAAGGATAGGGGGGATCACCCACCAGAGGTGGAAAGCAATTTTTTTTCTAAGGAAGCAGTTAGTGAATCTGGGGATCCCGGGCGAGAAAGCACATCCTTAGATAACTCGGGTGACGGTTGAAGTCCGTCGAGGAAACGGTAGAGTCCTAATTTCGGAGGAGGACTCCAATTATTGTCTGAGATCGGTAGTCCTTAACGTTCGAGATACTTATAGCGTTTTTTGCAAGTTTTTTACTCAATGTACAAAATAATTATCTGATAAATTCATTTATTCGTGGCTTTATCAATGCTGTGTAGGAATATAATATAAGGCGTTGTCTTGGTGATGAAAACTTAGTAGATTGTCAGAGTGACAATAATCAATTGAATTCACTAGCTTTGAAAAATGAGCGATATAGAATCTTCGGAAGATTATGAAATGCAAACAGACTGGGAAATCGGCTGTTTTACAGTTATTCCTGAGAAATCTAAAATCCGCTTCGAGAGTACATACAATACTTTCAAGGAATGGATTCAGGCTAAAGGCAGCCAAATCAATGAAAAAGTATTACTGGCCTATTTTGTTCGAAGAATAGTTTGTTTTTAATTACTAAGGTGTGCTTTCATTAATATAATAGTGCTTTATAAACTAATTATGTCCTTTCAGGTGAGAATGATATTAGGTATATCAGGGGCGTGTAGAAGAGAAGAGTTGTACAACATGAGCGTCAGGGACATAGAAGATCGGGAATCATTTTCAATCGTGAAAATTCCCAACGCAAAAACCAACATTCAGAGAACAATTACAGTCATCGATCGAGATAATGATATCTGATATTTTGAAGATAATCCATAAAGTCGGACGACGCTATGATACCGAACAACTGTATTCAGAAACAAAACAATTCAATATCAAACAAATTTATGTTTATGAATCGATAATGAGAGAGCTGAAAAGAAGAGGAAAACTATTTGTTAGTCATAGATATTGTACCAGAACTGTTCAAGGGCAATATGTTAGATATCCTAGGTTCAATAAGACACATTTACAGCACAGTTTCCTTTTTACGGTCCCAAGTTGTTTTGTCTCTTGCCCTCTGATATGAAGTTTCTAAATCCCCATAATAAAAATCATAAAAAAATTTTGAAACAGTATATCCTGGAGAGTATTGAAAGATTCTCTGCAGTATTTGAATGATTCCATTCAGATCCTTGTTTTTATACATGTTTGATCTTTTTTTTTTGTATTTAGGGTAAATATTTTATGTGTGTGAATTATATTTGATTCATCAGTTTTTTTTTTCTGGGGCACATAACATACGAGTATTGCTCAGGTTGTGTACATCCAGGATCATTTTGTACCTGTTATTTAAAGTTATGATTGAATTACCTGGAAATATATAGAAAATATTTCTGCCTGCGTCAACAAAATGCGGAGAGCGAGCATTCATTTTTGAGATATCAAAAAGGAAAATTCAGTAATCGAGTAATAGGCAAAGGGACAATTGGAAGTTGGCCGTCAAAAATTGCAACCTTTTTGAATTTAGAAAATCCGAATACTGGCCACTCTTTTAGACGCACTTCGCCCACATTTTTAGCTAATAAGGGAGTAGATGTATTAGGACTAAAACGACACGGTGGATGGCGGTCTTCGACTGTGGCTGAAAGTTACGTTGAGGATTCCCTGGAAAATAAACTAGACTTCGCTGAAAAAATATTGCATACTACGGAACGTAGCGAGTTGAAACATGAATTGTATTTGACTTTCAATATTAAATGAACTGAGTTAAAATTGTTTGGGTTATTTCATTATTTCAAAGAATATTCACTTACTGTTCTGTTAACCTTAGCAACCAGTAAAAATGATCTACCGATCTAGCAACAAACGCGGTAACTAACAAAATTCGTTCTATCGTGCATAAAGGGGAATTTTCGTGTTATTCAGTTAGGATTTTCGAGTCGGGAAGCGCGATCGGAAATCACGGTAGTTGTTGAGAAACGGGAGTGAAGCGTTTCGGGAGTGGTTATTTCAGAGAACTTGGATTATATTTCTACGAGAGAAAATAAAATGTCATAATTTTCAATTTTAATTGATGAAGATAGCTTGAGGCCAATAGTTTCGCCGTCTGTCACCTCACATCTTATTTTCTTATCTTTATGTTATTTTGGATTTTGGGTAATTAGATATCCCAGAATTTTCAGATATTTAGAAGACATTAAGTCTCAAATTTATGTTTCTTTTTTCAGTTACCATAAACCTTTAGTTTCAATGATAAACATTCCTGAATAACCTACATGTATTGTAAATAAATAAATATTTCAAATCAACAATATTATCTTCTTATTTTTGAATAGATGCTATGCAATAGCTTCACCGCGGCAGTCCTCGAGTGCCACACGTGTTCTTTTTTATTACAAAAAGGACTAAGATCATATAGGGGTGTCTATTACAGCTCGAAGCACTAATATTCAGTGCTCGGCATAGCTCTGAAGTGAACATTAGTCTAACTCAAATAATATCAGTTTCCTACATTGATAAGTTATTATAACTCGTTCTAGGGTAGCGAAGGAGTGACATCGATAGAACCTCTACATGAACTACTCACCTCTTGGAGTTGTTCTTGTGCTATTTGCAGCTGTACCTCTTTGGCGTTAAGTTGTGCGGCCAGAGACAAACTCCGTTCAGCCTCGTCTCTGGCGTGTCTTAACAAACTCCACCGTTCCCTCTCACGTTCCTCCCTTTCGGTAGAAAGCTGTTGGACCGAACTGTTCGTGTCCCTTACTCTCTTGAACAAACAGTCAAAATTACTGCTCAGTCAACTTGGTAGAAGAAGAACTATGGGCGATAGCATTAGCCAAACTAATGTAGCAAGGTTTTTTCTGTTTCTACACTTTTAATTTTCAGATCCTGGTAGTTAACAATAAAAATCTACGGGAGTGAAATCCGGTGATCGAGCAGGCCAAAGCTCAATAGCTCTATTTCCCACAACGATCTACTTGGCATCTACTTCTACACCAGAATGAGCTGGTGCTTCAACCATTTGAAACCAACGATTATCAATGCAATGGTATTTTTAAAGTTCATCTGGATGAAAACACTATGGAGTATCATAGGTGATGAGAGTATGATTCCAAATCAGCAGAGAACACTTACCGTATTGAAGTTCCTGATGAAATCTCGTAACTCCTTTTCTTTATCGTCCAAAGTACCATACAGATCTTTCATCTGGTTGAGCAGATCATACTTTTCAGCTTTTAGGCGTCTCCTGTCTGACTTTAAAGCTGGAACAAATCATTATCTTGTGTAAGGAGTGGAGTTTTAGGTGATTCAACATGGAATTATTCCTCGGATTATTATATGTGGTTCAGTCATTTAAGGGTCAAAGGTTTAAAAACTACTTTTTGCATGTTTTCTCAAATATCTCAGTTCCTATCAGATTTTCGTTATTTTTATCCATTATGAATATTGTGCAGGAATAAATTTTCTACAATTTTTGTTTCAAGAGTTTTTTTGTACTTCGAAATGTTTTTGAGATAGAGGGCAAAGTGCGCGTAGTGTTTTACTATGTCAAGTATAATTGGAGCTGAGGATATTATACTGCTCCACAAGAGTTAGGGATATCGTATTCAATCGTTTTGAAAAGTATGTAATCTTCGAGAAATAGCTGTAAAATTATTCAAAACTCAAAAGCAACTTGAATCGATCCAATAAAAATCAGTATGGGACATTTCGTCAATCTGGTCGCCTTTTTTCTGAAGTTTGGTTCTTTGCATATGCTTCATGAATGTTCTTATTTTGAAATGGAGTCAGTTTATCAACGGCTTGATTTGAAACGAGTTTTCTGAAAATGCCAAGACGTAAATTAACAGACGCTGAGGCTAATAGGGCTATCGGAATGCTACAGGGTGGCCTAACTCAGGTTGTTGTAGCGGAAAGGCTCCAAGTCAGCCAAAGGTTCAGGGAGACAGGCTCCGTATTGGAAAGACCAAGGCTTGGTGGGCGACGAAAAACAACACCTGCTCAGGATCGTTTCATCACCGTTTCGGCGAGAAGAAAGCTTACATCTACGTGTAGAATGGAACGGATTACTCTTGGAATTGCAGATGGGGTCCAAGTTTCCATCGAAACCATCAGACGAAGTTTGAGAGAGGTGAATCTATGTTTTAGACGTCCATTAAGAGGAGTTCCATTAAAACGTGACCATAAGCGTCAAAGACTGGAATGGGCAATGCAACATATCAATTGGAACAATCAATGGCGTAGTGTCCGTTTCATCGATGAATCCAGATATGGACGATTTTCAGATTCTCGAAGAATAAGGGTATGGACAATCCCACGCATACCCCGTAATCGTCGCTATGTTCAAGAAGTCCATCCATTCCGAGGGGGTAGTGTTATGATATGGGCCGGGTTATGTTTCAACGGGCGCACAGATCTACACATTTGTCCTGGGAATATGACCGCCTTACGATATAGGAAGCATGTCATTGACAATGTTTTGTCAAATTTTCACGCTGCTATTGGTGAAACTTTTCAATTTCTAGACGATAACGCTAGACAGCACCGTACAGCCTTAGTTGAGAATGCACGCAAGGAGCTTGGTATTCCACATTTACCAATACCTTCTTACTCTCCAGATTTGAATTGCATAGAACATGCATGGGATATGCTTCTAAGAAGATTAGATAATCATCAACCTACCCCAGAATCCTTAAATGATCTGAGAGGTTCTGCCCTGTTTATGGAACCAAATTCCTCTAGAAATGTTCAACAACCTCGTGTGAAGTATGCAAAGAAGATGTCAAGCTGTTATTGATGCCCGTGGAGGCCATACAATTGTATTGATATTCTTAAAATCCGTGAATTCTCTGGGAAAAAAAATTTGGTCAATTTACTCGATTTTTCTTAACCACCCTGTACACGCTGCAGACCTACAGGCTACAATTAGTTTCATTTCCTGCAACTTGAAATCATATTAATATGAATCTAATGATACACGACATAGTAAAACACTGTGCGTGCAGTGCCCTCTATCTCAAAAGCAATACGAAGTACAAAAAAACTTCTGGAACGAAAGTTATAGATAATTTGTTCCTCGACAATATTCATGACAGATGAAAACTGGGAAAATTCGATATAATTCGAGATATTTGAAAAAAACATGTAAAAACTCTTACCACCATACAGTCGGTAAGGTTGAGATATCAAAATAAAGGCTTTCACAAGTTAACAGCCACTTTTCTAACATTACGAGATTTTGACTCTATTTTGATTAAAATGACTGGACTAATGATGAAAATGAGAATTTTATTCTTAAAGGCATGAAGTGTTATGATACAACATTGGATAGAAAGAGAAACGTTTCACAAAATGATTGAGAAAAGATTAACTGGTAATATTCTAGGAAAAATCTAAAGATGTCTTGTATTCCTGATAGAACGTTTTTGGTTACAAAATGATAGCCATCTTCAGTATCGTCGTCAAAGAAAAAAAGGGTACAGAAGTTCGAAAAAACATCATCGACATTATAGAAAATCCCTTCTTGAGTGGAACTGAATTTAACATGAAAATTAATGAAAAAAACTGCTTGAAACTGACTGATTTCAACAGCAACTCATGGATTTCGTATTCTAAACGCATTTTTCAGGAATATTCGAGATATACTCACTCAGAAGTGCCTCTTTCGCTAGTTGCAGTTCCATCTCCAAATTGTGAACTTTACCAGTGGGATCTGTACCACTATCCGTTGGTGTTTTTTTGTCAGCCAGAACTGAGGTCGCCCCAGAGACGACCAATCTGCGCAGTCTCGTGAGTTCAGCTTGCAGTCTTTCATTTTCCAGCCTCAACTTTCGTATGGTGAGGGCTGATTTGGGGTAGGAAGTAGGAGAAGACAGCATTGAGGAGAGCTCGTCTTGGTTACCATCGCTACTGCGAGGAGAGCGAGATGAGGATGATTCTAGAACAAGAGGAAGAATTACAAGAATGATCCATTACTTTTCATTAATTTTTTTTCGTTAGGCAAAATTTTTGTCAAATTCAACACCCTGTATCTTCTTTCGTGTTTCTCCGATTTTGTTGAAATTTTCACCAGGTATAGTATTGGGTCTTGTTATATTAACCTGAAATTTACTTCGCGAAAATACCTGTAGTTCATCCGTTATACAGGGTGAAACAAAACCTTGTTTTATACCCTTCATTTCAACACACCCTGTGGTGACTTTGAGGCGGAAAATTGGATATCATTCAGTTTTAATTTGAAGTGTGACCCTTTCTAAACAAAATGTTTTTTGATTCACCTCAGTATCTGCTTAAAAAAAAAAACACATTCTCAAAGAAAGTGTTGCATTTTTTCAATTTTAATAACAATTTAAAACATCACAATACCTTATCGATTAGCAAACAAGAACAAACATCTGAAAATTAATAGCATGTATTCCCACCTCGCTTTCTCATCACTCCTACCATACGACGTGGCATACTTTCAATGTATTCCCGAATTGCTTCTGGGGGAATATTTTCCCGTTCTTCAAGAAGGGCTGTTCGAAAATCGGGCTGCCGATTTTGAACATGTCTACCTAGCATATCCCATACATGTCCAATTAGATTTAAATCCGGCCTTCTGGCTGGCCACACGAATCGTTGAATATTCGCCTCTTCACAAGTATTCTGTTACAACCCGTGCAACGTGAGGCCTAGCATTGTTCGGCATTAACATAAATTGTTGCTTCCCCCAGAAGCAATTCGTAAATGCATTGAAAGTATGCCACGTCGTATGGTAGAAGTGATGAGAAAGCGAGGTGGAAATACACGCTATTAATTTTCAGATGTTTGTTTATGTTTAATTGTCGATAGGGTATTGTACTGTTTTAAATTGTTATTAAAATTGAAAAAAATGCAACACTTTCTTTGAAAATGTGTATTTTTTTTAAAGCAGAAACTGACGTAAATCAAAAATCATTTTGTTAAGAGAGTATCACACTTCAAATCAAAACTAAACGATATAAAATTTTCTGCCTCAAATTCACCACAGGGTTTTTAGAAATGAAGGGTATAAAACAAGGTTTTGTTTCACCCTGTATAACGGATGAACTACAGGTATTTTCGCGAAGTAAATTTCAGGTTAATATAACAAGACCCAATACTATACCTGGTGAAAATTTCAACAAAATCGGAGAAACACGGAAGAAGATACAGGGTGTTGAATTTGACAAAAATTATGCCTGTCTGGAATTTATTGAGTTTCTTATCTGAATTACAATTGATGTTTCCTGAAAAACAATTGATTATTTCGGAGATTCAAATGACTTTTCTGAAATACAATTGATGTTTTTTGAAATTCAAATGACTAATCTGAATTATATTTGATGTTTCCTGAAATACAATTGACTAATCTGAAATACAAGTGATGTTTTCTAAATGTAAATTGACAATTTCTGAATTACAATTGGAAATGGTTTAGAACATCGAAATCTGACCAGCCTTTACATACAAAACGAGAAAGATGGAACAATGGCAAGAAGTTCAACTCACCAGCATCCGGGTGACTGCTACATCCTGGTTTTGGCGAACCCGTTTTGCTCAACCTGTCCGCACTGTCTGGGGAAGATCTGTCTTTGAGAGGACTGACGTTCTCATCTACCGTCATTATATTGTTCTTGTAATCACTCACTCTGTCACTGAAAACGTTTTGGGCTTCACTACACCTCACGGGGTTCGACCGAGTTTTCTTCACGTCCTTCTTGGTTGGCTTCGCTTCTTCACCTGGAGACCAGAAGATGTCAGATTAAATCTCTATAGCCTGAGGAATTGAAACTGGGAAATTTATGAATCCCTTCATGGACAAAGTTGAACTTTTCCAGCTGTTTGAATTATAAATTTTGTTTCGGTAACTCATGGATAGTATATATAGCAAGGAGTAAATGATTGAAATGGCAAAAGATTCAAAAAATTTTAAACTAATTCGGCAACATGAATTCGAGCATTATATAGCTGAAATATTGGATTCTCGAGCTGCCCGCCTCCCGTAGACTGTTGAAAATTGAGCGTTGCACCCCTCTGACCCCATCCGCAGCTACGCCTATGGTTACGTCGCAGCGCCACGTCCACTCCAGCAAGTACAGCTCTATGGTCAGCTGATTGACTGCTCGCGTCAAATTAACCTACCTCTATGTATTAATCAGCTGACAGATTAACTCATGCTCATTAATTGCATTAATTAATCGTTCTCTTTTGTAATCCAGCTCTGCCTGTGAATAGACCTCCTCTTGTGCTCATCTTGTGAATTAGAATTTACAAACAGTCACCTTGCATAATCACTGTTCATCTCGTTCATTTCTTGGGGTAAGTAATCATAAGGTAGAATTCTCAGAATTATCAATTGTAGCATTTTCCATGTTATTTTCCTGCTTTTCATAAAGTTCGAAAATTTGTTCACGTTTCAGATCATTAGTTATCCTCTCTCACTTTATTCTTATAAGATCTCTATTGCGTTAAACTAATGTATTTGAATCCTCTAAGATATATATTTTGGTATATTTTTGCAGTTCTCATAGATTTTTCAGATATCTCTAGACTCCTCACATGGAAATGATTACTTGCTGCAAAAATGAACTGATTTATTATATTCTCATGTGCATCTCATTCTCCTAATCAGTTTATCTAATTTCTCAACTATTCACTTTTCGTAACACTTGCTGATTATTGTTCTTGAGTTTCAGATGAATGAATAATCTTCAAACGCAAAGGTGAACCATGGAATCAGTCCTCTCTCTCAATAAAACCAAGTAAACTTCTCTTAAGTATTTAAACGATCAAGTAGTTTAGACATTGAACCTGATTGACAGCCTCAGTCCCTGCTTCACCTTAGCGGTCTCCTCTAATATTGGTAAAATCATTTAAATGGTATGATCTCCTCATTATGAATAAGAAATTCTCAATTTCATTCATCTGAACCGCTTAGCAAGTAAGATCTCAACTGTAAATATCGTCTCAATTGATCAATTAGCATTCTCTTATAGACCAACGTTATAGATTATAAATATTGATTTCCCTATCATGATATTCTCACATTTGTTATAATCTCAATGAAGAACAGACTTAGACTACTAAGTTTTCAATGCACGTATCTCCTCTAAGGCCTGATCTCACTTTTATTACAACTTAGCCTACTCTAATAATTCATTATTCAACCTTCTGTTTTTCTGATGGAATACCGAGGCTCTCGCAATCAATTTGGATTGCTCTATCACTGTAAACGTTGAATTTGTTTTTGAATCAATGGAACTGTCTCAAAGTCTAAGTCTAACTTTATCTGATCTCATTTTGAACTTCTCTAGATTACCTCTGTTTTTAGTTGAATAATGTCACTCTGAGTTTATAGATGATTTTAATATTTGTATTTTTACTGTATTAACTTCATGGTGGGTGACTTATTCATTTTATGATTGTGAATGAGGTCAATGAATGTTTTATACTACCATCTCCAACTCAATTATCTGGATACAGTCCTTCACAGTAATTTTAAAAAATCAGAACAATCCCGATTTTGGACAGCTGGTTTGTTGTAAAATTCATAAAAATTTCTAGAAACGATTACAATATTTAAGGTACCAAAAATGTTTACATGAAAAAACCTCCAAGTTTCAATCATTTTCTTCTTGCTATACTATCTATGTTTTACCAAAATACACTGCGCAAAAAAATTAACGCACATTCTGAAAATCTCAATTTTAATGAAAGTTAACTCTACATTTACTTTAAAACGTATTTTTTATGTTCCCTCGGGAAGGTTTTGAACGAAAAAAGACACATTAAATGGAAGAAAAATTCAGGATTTCACCGATTCTTATGTGAAAGAAGAGAAATGAACAATTTTCAAAATACTGAAATGCTGATAAGTGATTTAATACTTGGTATTTCCACCCCTTTGGTTAATTACAGCTCGACAACGACGGTTCATACTCGGAATGAGTGATCTCAAAATGTTCTGATCTAATCCTTCCCAGATTTCTCCGAGTTGGATTCCTAAGTCATTAAGAGTAGCTGGATGATTTTCTGAACTTCTCAGCCTTCTATTGAGGTTGTCCCAAACCTGCTCAATCGGATTGAGATCTGGACTTTTTGCTGGCCATTACATTTGAGAGACTTCAACCTCTTCAAGGTACTCCTGAACAATGCGCGAACGATGGGGTCTGGCATTATCGTCCATAAAAATGAAATTTTCACCAATGTATGGGGCAAATAGCACTACATGCTCTTCAAGAATGTTGCTTATATACTTATCAGAATTCATAGCTCCATTATCAACGACCACTAGGTCTGTGCAAGCAGTCAAAGATATTCCACTCCATACCATAATCGATCCTCCCCCGAAACCAGTAGTATTCAGGAAATTGCACTGAGCATATCTTTCATGTGAACGTCTGTATACAAGGGAACGTCAATCACAATGGTAGAGGCAGAATTTAGACTCATCTGTGAAGAGAACTTTTTCCCAATCGGCCTCTTCCCAATGGATATGCTCTCTCGAAAAATCCAAACGCGCCCTTCGATGGGCTGGGGTGAGAGCTGGGCCTCTTGCCGCGACACGAGGCCTTAAATCATATTCTCTGAGGCGATTTCTTATTGTTTGATTGTTAATTTGCACCCCATGGTTGCAAAACGTTGTCTCAACGAAGAAACTCTCAAGGGACGTTCTTGAATGGCAGTTGTTACCCGTGATCTACCCTGTTCTGGTCTTCGGACATTCATACCTGTCTCCCTGAATCGCTGGAACATTCTGGACACACTCGTATGGGAAACTCCAAACCTTTCTGCAATTCTTGTGTATGTTCATTCCTCTTGGGTCAAATTGCGTGTTTCGCGTTGCATAGCGATCGAGTGTAGAAAATCAAACGAAAGAAAAACTATTGATCACTAGAATTGATCTAGAACAACTGATTTTAGAATGGAGCCAATACATTCAAAATCTGATAATATCATCTTTTTCATTCCTGCAGGGAAAAACATCTGTATTGAAGAAAAACGTTGAAAGTGGATAACCTATGCATGCATAATTCTGATAAAAATAATGATCATTGAGAACACCTTCAGTTGTGGAATAAATTTGAGATTTCCATAATGTGCGTTAAATTTTTTGCGAAGTGTAATTCAAACAGCTCCTTCTGCTGTTGCAATTTCTTCGTCAGTCAGTAAACCTCCTCACCTGAGTCCACAGAGGCTGAACTGGCGTTCACCAGAGACTTGCTGCGACGTGACTCGATGGAACTGGGCCTGGAAGACCTATAACCTTCCTTCTTGAGCTCGCTGACGGCTGTTCGCACATCCAGGTCGCTAGAGGTGTCTCTTTCCTTGTCCACGGAAAGCAGGGGCGTAACGAAGGAGTCTAGAGCTTCCGAGGAAGAGTTGGACAATCGCAGGTTCTCGAACTGTGCTGAGGGACTGGGCAGAGGTGCCGGTATGGTGTTTGGGTAGTCGGAATTTATCCGAGATGTGAGATTGGAGGAGTGTTCTTCTACCATTCTGCGGAACTTGACCTGGAAACAGAAGTATTTGACAATATTCATGAAGAAAGAAAACTCAAAAATGTTTCAGATAATTCGGATTTATTTCGGATTTTTTACTCGTCTTTGGCTAGTTTCAAATTGGGAAGTTCGTAGGGCTGTTTCTTTTTCATGAAAAAAATTTAAACCTGACAATTTAGTGCGCCAGTTTTACGCATTTGGGTTTCTTCTGATTTTGATATAAAAAATGATAATGTGGCACAAACATTCAGTCAAAAGCATCTGAATTAAACCTTTCTAAGGTCACCTTCAGGATTTGTATAAATTCGCTAGTTTTCCAATCGGAATTCTTACCAAAATGGGAGGCATAATCTTAATATATAAAACTAAGAGGGCCATTTTGTTGGTTACACCATTCATAACTCAAGATTGGATGAACTGTTTGATATGAAGGTTTTTTTTTGGATTATTCTACGACGAGGTTAACATAAAATACATTAAAACTCTGAAAAATTTGATGAAATAGAAAAAAAATAGGAAATAATTTTTGTTCTTCCGAATAACGCAAGTAGGTGTCGCTACGGTTAATAGCGTTTTCGTGAAAGTATTATATTTGATATTCATTCGGTGAACTACATTTTCTGATAATATTTACGCATCTGAATCCATGTGTTATTACACCTATCTTTCTTCCGAACACTACAGAAAATTTTATGACGAAATGTTTTGAACAAATCTCCATTCTACTATCATATATGTAAACAATTACTGTGTATTTTGAGTTGCCTGAACGGATGTTTTGGGGGAGTATTGATTCTTTTGCCTGGTGACTTCCGACAACCATTACCGGTAATTCCTAAATCGACGGCTGCCGATGCAATAAATGCTTGCCTAAAATTATCAACTTCAAATTTGGCCAGGTAATAAAGCTCTGAATTCTGTTGATTGCGGTTGGAATAGTTCCAATAGATATTTTCAGCATACAAAAATGCAAAAAACACCTGCACCACAAAAATTGTTGAAAATGGTTTTTTGTAACTGCAAAAGAGAATGCAATGCGTCATGCACCTGCAGAAAACTGAGTCTTTTTTGTAATGCTACAGGTGGGGAATGTGCAAGTGTCAACTGCCAAAACAAATTAATAAATTGATGAATAAATGAAATGTTTAAATAATAATGTATGTAGGAATTATCGTCCCAAAAACTAATGAAGAACACAGATATCAGTCGTAAGGAACAGTTATTATAAACTTTATTCAACAGCAACGTTTCGAGAAACAATTCTTCTCTTCTCCAGGCTAAAAATGACAAAAAATGATATGAACAATAAATGGGTCGAAAATACAAGGAAAACTAAAGCAACTACAATAACCAGCAGAGTAAAAAGCAATGAAAAATTACAAATCACGAACGAACAGTGAAAACACAGAAACACGTCAATGACAATGGAAAATGTTTAAATAATATTTTCATTTTGTTATTTTGACCAGAAAGGGGTTGCTTTTAGGGGTTGAAAATTAAGAATAACTAAAACTTACTTTGATCCAAAATACTGTTTCAAAATTGATTGAAATCAATTAATTATATTAATAGAGACCCATTTCTACACATTTCCTGCTGAAATGGGATGGTTTATACGGTCTTGAAGTATATGGAGACCTTCATAAAACGCTACTGAGGCCCAAAAATTACTTTGATTTACGTTAGAACAAGTTTCTTTAAATTTTGGATAAAGGGGTTGTTTTCACCACTTAAAAATAATAAGCATAAGTCGGCATAGGGTAGGAGTAGGAGGCAAGTATAGCTTATATCCAAAATTTTATCAAAATCGAAGCATCTTGATAGAATTCGGAGGTAATGCCTCATTTTCGCCCTAATTGACTGGACTTATTATACAGGACAATTTCATCTCCACTTTCAAGGTATTATACCATAATTGTTCATTAAAACATTAAAGTGACTTTTTAATTTATCGATTGAGCCAAATCAGCTAGTATTTAAATAATTGTTTGAATTGATTTTTTTTTGGGATACTGGAAGAGGAAACATTAAAATACTCTCAGAATGATAGAAATGTTGCTGATTTGAATTCAGCCGACGAAAGTAAATACAGATGGTCCTTTCAAAAAATTTCAAGCTTGAACCAGAAAAAAATTTAATTAGGCAAAACTATTCAAATGGAAATAAACTTTAATTTTCACTGGGTGACACTGAAAGAGTCTTTCGAACTTATTTGCCTTGGTCGATAAGGTGTATATTCACCTAACGTTTCGACTACAACTGCGGTAGGCATCTTCAGAGGATTCTTGGTCTAAGATTGTACCTCGAACGCTGAATTTTTGATACTGACGTGTTCGAACCGGAAGTGTTATGTACACCCCTGTTAATGGGAGGAAAAGGTGGTGAGTTTACACGCACGATGTTGATATGCCAAATTCTTCCTAATGGACCACGGCAAATAAGCCCAGAACACTCTTTCAGTATCAACCGAGAGGAGATTCAGAAAATTCGAATATATTCCCATTTGAATAGTTTTTTCCTCGTTTAATTTTTTTCTGGTTCAAGCTTGAAATTTTTTGACAAGACTGACTATCTGTATTTATTTTCGTCGACAGAATTGAAATCAGCAACATTTTTATCATTCCTAGCGTATTTTAGGGTTTTCTCTTCGAATCTCTCAAACAAAAATCAATTGGAACAATTATTCAAATAATAGAAAAAATCCCCATACGTGAAACTTGTGCACTAAATTGTCAGGGGATATAGAACACCCTGAATATCAGACCCCTCCATCTGACAAATTCTTGAATCTCTTCGAACTTTTTCATTTTTATTTTTCTCAAATTTTTGTTTCAGAGACTAGGGAGAAAACTTTTAAAAAACTTTCAGAAAATTACCTTCTCAAAGAAGGTTTCTGGAAATACCTAGATCTGTAATGTCGAATGAGGGTTTCTTCTGGTCCCTTTTGTTTCTTGTATAATTTTCAGCTCACCAAACATCTGAACTTTTTTTATGTGTTCGATTTATTTTTCCCCCATTCGCAAGGACTCAAGTTTCTGGTAGCGGAAGATAATGTGGTATTCAATATTGGAACATTATTTCGTGAACTTCTTGCAATTTATGGTCTGGAACTCCAGAACTCCGTAGATTAATCTTAGAAATGCCTTTTATCTGGTGGCAACAGTTTGGACCAGTCCGCTTTATTGTAATTTATGGATGAAACGGATAGTTTGCCAGCGTCTCTCTTCTCCAATTAAGGAGTCGCCTCTCGTAGCTTGCATTTTTCTCATTATCAGACGAATCTGTCCGTTTGTCTTGGGGAGATTTGCCCTGTGACATTGGCATCATTTTCTTACTCGAATTTTCCGAGTTTAATTCGGTGATATCTCATTTATTTTTATACCTTCAGAAGTCCATTAGAAGTAGAGAGCTCTTGCGATTGTTTGAATTCTTAGCCAGCTAATGTTTCATTCAATGCTTTGAGTTTTATCGAATAAGGCCAAATTAGAGAAATTACTCGTTCAGAAGGCTTATTCTTACACTAATTCATTAAAAAAACTCGCCACTTTCTGGTTTGTTCTTGAATTTTTAAATCGAGGAAGAATATCAGTGTCTTATGGTTATTTAGAGTAATTATTTTAAAGATACTCACGTGAGCATCTACGAAGAGGCGACGCATCAGCATCGCCATGGAGGCGTCGCAGACGTCGTTCTATGCGCCTTCCCCCACATCCTGAAAGTTCCTGGGATTTCTATGAACCTGCAAGAAATAAAAAAAAAATTAAAAAAATTTTCATAGGTACTGAAAAATTCTATTAGATCCTATTAGATAGATGAGTGTGGGGAAAATGAGGAGACAATAGACAATCCTATAAATAGTTGTCTAATTCATAAATTTCAAGATGGTTTCGAGGCTATACATAAAGTAAAAAATGCACTTCTGAAATGGCTGATCAATTTCAAAATAATTTAAGTTATTCTAAATAATTGATTTCTATTCCGCTTTTGTCTTTTTTCATTTGAGATTAAGAATTACGCCTCGTTTCGTGAATAATCTCTTTATCTGAGTCCATAAACGGATAAGATGAAGATGTTCTCTTAGATCAAGCTGATGTCTTTCAAGTTTTTTCTGATATTTAATATTTTTGGTAATTTACTGAGGTTTTTCCTTTTCCTCATTCAATCATACTGGAGATCTGTATGGTTTTCCTTTTGCAGCACCAACCTCAGCTAGATTCCTTTTTGTTTCAATATGTATTGTATTGTTCTAGCTTTCTGAATCAACAGAATATTCCATTGGACAATATCAAATTAGAAAAAAAATAAGAATTAAAAAAGAATGTCTCGATTGTTGTTTTGAAAATGTTATAATTTTCGCCTTTCTTGCTCAAGTTGAATGTTTTCAAGAATTGCGTGAAACATTTTGTACCACATGAAAGAACAGATTCAGTCCAGTGAGAACATCTCCTGAAATATAACTCCTGAAGATGCCAGACACTCGAACTGGCGAAACGTCGAGAACTAATCTACGACGACGGCCTAAATGCTCGAAAGAACATGTCACATTGATTTAGGACATGTTGAGAATTCTGATTCAGACCTCTCAAATTGTCCTGAATTTGCTCATTCTCAAGTAGGTACAGTTGTTCATTTGAAACACCATATGTAATTCATTGACTTGTTTTTACAAATTTTCGCAATAAAGCCTTAACTCATAGGATCTTTCAGAGGAATATCTATTTTTGTGACTATGATGTCAAATCCAGGAATTCTAAGGAAAGGATTAGTAAAAAGATCTTCATTGAAAAATTACCTACATTTCATTCAAATTGACAAATTTCCTTGTCGTTTTTATTCATATCGATTTGAAAATTTCACCAGAATTTTTTACGAGAAAATCTGTGGACCTTATTATCAGGAATATAGATGAGTATGGGAAATGAATTTGGAAAGATTTAAATTTGTTCGAAAAATTCAAAGCTGTTGTCTCTCTGCGAATATGGGGAGGGACAATATTTGAGGACTGGTAACAAAGGAGTAGGTGTAGATTTGATAAAACCAGTAATAATCCTCATAAAAAAATTTAGTTGGGCATCATTTTTTTTTACATGAACACTGTTCAACCAAACAGGGCAACAATATTCAGCAGCAGAAAAAACCAAAGCTAGCGCTGCCGTACGAAGTATTGTTGCATCATCTCCCCATGAGGAACCAGCTAGTTTCTGAAGAATATTGTTTCGAGTTTTAATATTCAAACGCAGAACATCTAAAATGGCGTTGAAATTTAGAGAGGAATCAAGTTTGATTCCCAGGTATCTAGGATTGAAATTATGTTTTAAGGGAGAAGAATTAACAATCAATTTTCTATATTTCTGATGTTTTTTAATCTAAACATGAAATCTCAATTTTATTATCGTAAGGGCACAAACAGCACTTCCAAAATAGTATGATGGAAAGCCAGAGCAATATCATCTGCATAATTGTAGTAGGAATATCTCACAAATATAAATTATAGAGAAGAGGTGCTGAACTGGAAGAACATGACTCAAATTTGGAAATTAGAAATTACTATCATTATCCACGAAAACACGAAAATTTCTGTCTGATACCAATAAGTATTGATCTATTGTATATTAAACCTCCAGATCCTACGTGAAATTTCGCTATGAAATCCAATTCTCCCCACTATCGATTAAATCGAAACATTCTCCATGAAGAATGAAAGCAAAAGTATTACGAGATTTGGAGACCCTACAAGGGAAAGCTCAGACTGTTGACCCGATAAGGATTCTCCCTCCCATTATTCACGGAGGGAAGGAGACACAGCACACCCCTTGATTGCAATCCGATAAAAATATAGGAAGGGTTCCCACTCATTTAACTAAGTGTTGCCTCTTGAACACTACAAACGGAACCTGAATTATACTCCATTATGCTTCGGCGTCTATATGGAATTATTTGTTCGCGTGAGATTTCGAATTTCGAATTCATCCTTTGCAGTAAAGTTGGAGGAGTTTGTATTTGTTGTAGCTTGACGGGTAGAGTTCTTAGTGGTTTATTTATCTAGTAAGGAGGAGTATGGGGACAATATACTGACACAACTGAACATAAGTTTTCCTATGAATAAACTATGGTGTAATTTTCTCGAAGTCGTTGAGTTGGAGTCTCAAATATAATATTGTATATCAGCATGAAAAGGAACATACAAAGTTAATATGCAGCCACTGAAGATCATTCAAAAAAGCTTCTTGAAGATTATGTATGAAAAAGAAAGATCTCCACTGAGTGCCTTCTTTTCTTATCTACAGAAGAAGGCACAAGTATTGAGAGAATTAGGTTTCTTATTCTCTCTGAATAACTACCTACATCTTATGTGTGAATCTTCCTAGTGACGTAATGATCAACTTTTTGAGCATTTTCCAGAATAGATTTTTTATACAGGGTGTACCAAGTTCGACGGCTTATTAGGAGTTTCTGGAGAACTGGACCTATTTGAAATCTGAAAATTGGGATAATGTCATTGTTTGACATTATCTACCGAGCTAAAATATTCTTGGAGCCTGAGCACTTCCAGTTATACAGGGGGCGAAAAAAAAATGCAATTCTGAATATATTCGTACTTAAATTATTGCATTCGTCAAAATACTTTCCAAAATATCGAGAAAAAACTGAAGAAAAAAGGGAGATAAGAGTATTCGGTATCATGTTTGTTTTTCCTAATCTAGATATTTTAGGCACAAACCGTTTTCGCATTTTCGAAGTCGAAGATTGTGGAAGTATTGTATATTTCTTGAACTTTGAAAAATTCGTCACAGGGTGTTCCAAATGTTGGGTCAAAAATTGGGATCAAGATTGACTCATAACTTTCGTTTTTCAAATTAAAATCCTATTTTTTATGATTGCGTTGGATTCTGCAAAGAAAAATGACGATAATGTTTCATCATGTTGCGGCTTCTAAAATTAATCATTCTTGAGTTATTTAGGATTTTCTGATTTTATGTCGTACGTAGCGTCAAATTCATTAAATTAGTTCCATATCAACAATGATAAATGAATTCAGAAAAGAGGTGTGTCACTAGTGAGTTATTGGAATAATTTATCTTCTATGACCAAGGTCATTATTGATATGAAACAGATTCTATGAATTTGACGGTATGTACGGCATGAAATCAGGAAATCCTGAATAACTCAAGAATTATTAATTTTAGGAGCATTAACATGTGGAAACATTATCATAATTTTTCTCCGCACAATCCAACGCAATCATAAAAAAATAGGGTTCTTATTCGAAAATCATGTTATTGTTTGACATTATCTACCGATCTAAAATATTCTTGGAGCCTGACCACTTTCAGTTATACAGGGAGAGAAAAAAAATTTTTGTTTTTTTTGTTTTCGAATTTGATAGAATATGCAATTTTGAATACATTCGTACTTAAATCTTTGCATTCGTCAAAATACTTTCCAACATATAGAGAAAAAACTGAAGAAAAAAGGGAGATAAGTGTATTCGGTATTATGTTTGTTATTCCTAACCTAGATATCGTAAGCACAATCCGTTTTCACATTTTTGAAGGGGGAGACTGTGGAAATATTGTACAATTTCAGAATTTTGAATAACCCGTCACAAGGTGTTCCAAATTTTGGTTCAAAAATTGGGATCGAGATTGGCTCATAACTTTCGTTTTTCAAAATAGAACCCTATTTATTTATGATTGCGTTGGAATCTGCGAAGAAAAATGATGATAATGTTTTAACATGTTGATGCTCCTAAAATTAATATATTTTGAGTTATTTAGGATTTTATGTCGTACGTAGCGTTAAATTCATGAAATCTGTTCCATATCAACAATGATAAATGAATTCAGAAAAAAAGTAGTCATTAGAGGGTTATTTGAACAATTTATCTTCTATGACCAAGGTCATTGTTGATATGAAACAGATTCTATGAATTTGACGCTATAAGACATGAAATTAAAAAATCCTGAATAACTCAAGAATTATTAATTTTAGGAGCATTATCATGTTGGATCATTATTATCATTTTTATTCGCACAATCCAACGCAATCATAAAAAAATAGGGTTCTTATTTGAAAAACGAAAATTATGGGCCAATCTTGATCCCAATTTTTGACCCAACATTTGGAACACCCTGTGACGAGTTATAGGAATAACAAACATAATACCGAATACTCTTATCTCCCGTTTTTCTTCAGTTTTTCTCGATATTTTTGAAAGTCTTATGACAAATGCAACGATTTGAATACGAATGTATCCACTATTAAATACTCTATCGAATTCGAAAACAAAAAAATGGAAAAAATTTTTTTTTCGTCCCCTGTATAACTGAAAGTTGTCAGGTTGCAAGAATATTTTAGCTCGGTAGATAATGTCGAACAATATCATAATCCCATTTTTCAGTATTCAGATAGGTCCAGTTCTCCAGAAACGCCTTATAGGCCGTCAAACTTGGTACACCCTGTATAGATTCGAGGTCGTAGATTCCGAATATATGTGATAATATTTTGGAAAATGAATGACTATCTGAGTGAAAAGCTATTTCGCACTTCTGATAGTTTATCTCTAGGTTGATGTCTAGACATCTCTCGATTGCTAATATTTCTGCTTGAAGAAGACTCATAAAATTTTCCGAAAAAAATTATTTTTTAACTTCTATCGACCCACGTGATTTTTTTGGCTAGTTCCAGGTCGCTTTCCATGAAAAACTTCGAAAATTTGTTTAACTTGAAGTTCTCTAGCAGCCAGAAAAGTGGCACTGGACGGACGCTGATTTCTTGCTCATATATTGATCCTTTGAGAGTGAAAAGGTTTAATTTTTATTCACTTATCGAAAACATTTCAGATTTTCTAATTTTTTTTTGCGAATGTTCAATATTTTAGATTTTCCATAGACCATAACTTTAAAAATAATTCTTTCAGAAAAACTTCATTCGAATATTCGTAATCTACGCCCTCTATTCAATCAGTAGTTCAATTTTGAAGTCGATCGGTGAAAATAAATTTTTTCGCAAAATTTCCATACATATGTATGGAAAAATTGCGATTTTTCGAAAAATTTTTTTTTTGCGCAGATCGAGACCAAATTTATACTTTTCACTAATTCGAGGAGGTAGATTATTTTTCATATTATGGTACATGTAAAATTCGAAATTTTGGAATCTAAAATATTCGAGATAGGTAAATTAAAATTGGATCCTTCTATTCGCAATCTATGAGGATACCATGTGACGGCGGCAAAGTCTATATTGATACAACAAAACGAAGTATCAATATGAGAATTAAGGAGCACGAACGATGCTGTCGACTGAATCAGACAGAAAAATCCGCACTAGAGGAACATGCTCTGTCAGATGGACACAATATAGATTTCTCAAAGGTAGAGATTATTTCTAAATCAAAAATTACTATCCCAGACTGAGCATGAAAGCCATTGAAATTTATAAACAAAAAAAAGAGACCCATTTTTACATAGCGCCTGGATTAAGCGGATTCGAAGCAGGAGCGATGGGCCAATCAACATCGCGCACGTAAACTCACCACCTTCTCCCGCCATTAACCGAGGTGTAGATAACACTTCCGATTCGAACACGTCAGTACGTTAGTGTCAGAAATTCAGCGTTGGAGGTACAATATTAGACCAAGAATCCTCTGAAGATGCCTACCGCAATTGTAGGCGAAACGTAATCGAAATAGTTCATAATGAACCACGCTCAATAAGCCTGGAAGACTATTTTAATATCAATATGCCTTTCATTTTTCTCGATCTCTTACGGTTAAAAAGTTGTAGATCATGGTTCACCAATTATGCCCAACCTGTACAGGGTGGGCATATTTCGATGTTTTAGCACTACAACTTTTGAACCAGAGGAGGAGACAAAATCTGATACCCCATTCTCGATCTCTTTTTCAGAGAAACTAACAAGAGTTTTATTTATTTTTGGCTAGGTTCTTCTGTTTTCGAGTTATAAGCGAAAATTGGAAAAATGACGATATCGAAAAAATTTATATCTCCGCTAATACTGATGATAGAGCTCTGAAATTAAAACATTCTACAGGCACTTTTTCACGTAGAATCCAGTGGCATGCTCGTCTTTTCTACACCATTTTCAATTACGAAGCTATGATCCAAAATTATGTTTTTTTTAATGGAAACACTATATTTCTGTGACATTTTCTGGAAGCTTAATTTTTTCTGATTTCAAAAATATATAACATCGTGAAGTTTGTATCAATATGAGTATAGAAATTGGTCAAAAACATTTTTTCATGTGAGTCTCAATACTTTCTATGGTTTCAACTGTTGATGAACACAGAAAAATGTAGCTTCCTATAACAAGAGCATAAAAATGAAAAGACTACTAGAAAGAAATTGTGGTAATTATACGATACTACATTTTTCGTGCTTATCGACAATTGAAACCATAGAAAGTATTGAGACTCAGATGAATATAGGTTCTTGACCAATTTCTATACTCATATTGATTTATTGATACGATCCAATAGATATATATATATATATATATATATATATTCTTATAAAAATAGAGAGCTAAAATAATACAATAAATGTTGAAACAAAAAGTACCTAAGCTGAGGTAAAAAAAGAACGGGGTATCATAACATTCTTCGTATGATACTATAGAATCATACGATACTATCATCACTAGTATCATATGATACTATAGAGCCAGGGGAAAAAAACCTCAGCCGAAAAAACCTGCCACCCCGTAAAAAAAATAACATAAAATATTAAATATCAGGAAAAATCTTGAAAGACATCAGTGTGAGATCATCTGCATGTTATCCGTCGATAGATTCTTCCCAAAAACGGCTCGCGATTCTTAATCTGAAATGAAAAAAGAAAAAAGCAGAAAAGAAACCGAATATTTAGAATAAATCAAATAATTTTGAAATTAACCACCCATTTTAGAAATGCATTCGTTACTTTATGTATAGCCTCGAAACCATCTTGAAATTTATAAATGGGACAACTATTTATAAGATGTTCTATAGTCTCCTCATTTTCCCCACACTCACAACTAGGACTCTCAACCGAATTCCATAAGATGTTATATATTTTTGAAATCAGAAAAAACTAAGCTTTCAGAAAATGGCAAAGAAATCTAGTGTTCCTCTTCAAAAAAACATAACTTTGTGTCATAGCTTTGTAATTGAAAATGCTGCAAAAAAAGCGAGCATGCCACTGGATTCTTTGTAGAAAAGTGCCTGTATAATGTTTTAATTTCAGAGCTCTATCATCAGTATTGGCGCAGAAATAAATTTTTTCCGATATCACCATTTTTCCAATTTTCGCTTATAACTCGAAAACAAAAGAAGGTAGCCAGAAATGATAACTACTCTTGTCAGTTTCTCCGAAAAAGAGATCGAGAATGGGGTATCAGATTTTGTCTGTCTCCTCTGGTTCAAAAGTTGTAGTGCTAAAACATCGAAATATGCCCACCCTGTACATGAAAAATTCGAAATTTCGGACCTTAGCGGAAAAAAACAAAAAATCCAAAATATTCGCGTCAGATAAATCAAAATTGGACATCTCTATTTGCAAAGGATCAATCTATGAGCAAAAAATTAGCATAGGATACCATGTGACTGCGTCAAATTCTATATAGGTACAACAAAACGAAGTATCAATACAAGAATTAAGGAGCACGAACGATGATGTCGACTGAATCAGACAGAAAAATCCGCACTAGCAGAACATTCTTTAACAAATGTACACAAAATAGATTTCTCAAAGGCAGAGGTTTTTTCTAAATCAAAAATTACTATCCCAGACTGAACAGGAAAGCCATTGAAATTTATAACATGAATCAACATGAAGAAAAAAGGAGAGACCCCCTTTCTACAAAGTACCTGGTTACCGACCTAAGAAAAAACAAAGATCAAGCCGATAGGAAGCGGAAGCGATGGGCCAATCAACATCACGCACATAAACTCACTACCTTTTCTCGAAATTAACCGCAGTTGTAAGCGAAACGTTAGGTGAAATAGTTCATAATGAACCACATCCAAAGAGCCCGGAAGACTATTTTAATATCAATAAGCCTCTCATTTTTCTCGATCTCTTTTAAGCCTAAAAAGTTGCAGATCATGTTTCACCAATTATGCCCAGCCTCTACATGAATAAGTGTCGTAATTATGGAAACAAATCAGACAATTTTAATACCCAGAGAACTTTACAATAAGACATCATGAAGTCAAGTCCAATTTTCATGAGATTACCTCGTACGATTCGAATTTAAATCCAAACCAATATTCGAAATGAAAAAAAAATCTTCCTCAATCCACGAAATGAGCGAAACCATCAAACGCTCTCATAATGAGCCGCGTTTTCCAGATCGCATCTCTCAATCTGCAGTCCCAAATAAGCAATTTAATTTTTCACGTCCCGCGGAATCTGCAAATTGAGGTTTGTTCCAGCCAGCACGTGACAGCCCTAATGAATGACAGGCTCGATTGGGCATTTGGGAGCGGCATAAATGCGAAAGGAAAGATCGGGAACAAAGGGATGTATAATGAAGTGCATTCCGCCGCCATTCGTTGTATATTGAGGGAGATTGATTCCGACTTCCTCTGGGACTTTACTATGCATGGGAATTAGCGGATTTCAATCTGAAAGGTGGCTGCCGAACGCGGGAATAGACGAATATGTGCCTACTTTATTCATTGAGTTTAGGAGTTTTCGCACGGTTTGGAAATTCAAAGCGGAAAGGGAAATCTCGTGATAGTTATTTAAGATATTTTTAACACAAATACCATACAATGTTTCTTGTACAACTGCCCTATTTTGATAATGAAATGGGCGAATTTGCAATGACAATGAACTTCAAAATGCATTTTAATATTCAAATAATAAAAAGGTTGTTGTGAATGGCAAACGTTGCTAACGTTATGATTTCTAACAAATCAGAAAAGACGCTATCATTTGAATTTCGTTCCTGTCCGATTTTCGTCTTGGGTTTTTAACTGCTAGATATGTTTGTCGAGAGTGTAATTATTTCTCTGGATATTGAAGAGTCTGCAAGAAGAGCAAATCTGAAACTCCTACCTAAAAATCTGTGCAGCAGTACGATTCTGCATATGACAATTTCCTGGCCTGGTGTAAATTGAAAAATAGAGAAGGGAACTTCAGTGAAACTGTTTTCCTGGCATACTCAGAAGGAAAATAAAAAATATGGAGTTCATCAACTTTGTGGAGCAAATATTCAATGATAAACAGGCCCCTCTTTCGCCTAGGGCACTTTGGGCAAGTGCCCAGGGCCCCGCGATCGATAGGGGCCCCGCTCAGATTAATTGTTCCGAACTGAAAGGATCGAAGATTTCCTCAATAACATTTGGAAATTCCCCATTTCATAGAAAATTCCCCTATATTATTATATAACTGATTTATTCGAAAAGACCTCAACTGTTCTTTATTTCGAAATTACCTTTCGCGTACTAAAATTACCTTCAGGTAAAAAGGCAGAAGTGATCATTCACAATAATTCCAAATGGATTGGAATTCAGAGTCTTTTATCAACAAGTTCTCGAAGGTTGCAATTTTTATGACCCTTGCTCATTCATACTGGTATACCCTAGATAAGAGCAATTATTAGTTTGTGTTATTTGTTGGGGTGGTTAGCCATAAAACATCTGTTCGAATCGGGTTGTTGATCACATTCTTGTATTCATTAGGAAGCTTCCAAGGAAATCCCCATTTAACTACATAATTTCAGACAGCGCTACAAGACAATAAATCAGTTGCGTACTTATCAGAGGGCCACGCAGAACTCGCGGTGCAGGGAGGTTCGGCACCAAAGGGGCCCCCAAGTCAAACTAAAAGCATAAAATGACGCCCCAATTATTTCATTCTATTGAACTTGCCGGTTCGCGAGATTTTTCCCATGATATAATGAACAAAACTCATACAAAAAAGGTAAAATTATCATTCCTTAAAAATAGAGAAATACTCCTAAATTATAAAAAAATATATGAGTTTTCCAGTAATTCAATTCGAAAGTTGAATTATCACTCAATTACTTCATGTGCTACCCTGTTTTCAAGGGTTTTTTAATATACCGTCAAGCTTTTCGGGACTCTCCTTAAATGTGTCGCAAACATGTCTATCATACTTTTGAGCTTACTTAACTTTGGACAAAAGTGGCCAGAAGCTTGGTTATCGACAAGTTGATGGATATGTTTGCACAGAAAAATTAAAAAACGTGAATGCAATTTTGTTATAAAATTTTTTTTTCAAATTCTTACCATTTCCAAGTGTAATTCAGAAACCGTCAAGTGTATTTCAGATTAGTCACTTCAATTTCAGAATGCGTCAATTGAATTTCAGATTAGTCAATTAAATTCCAGAAAACATCGAATGTATTTCGGATCACTCATTGAATTTCATTCGATATTTTCTGAAATTCAATTGACAAATCTGAATAACATTTGATGTTTTCTGAAATACAATTGACTAATCTGAAATACAAGTGATGCCTGAATATCAACTGACGGTTTCTGAATTACAATTTTTTTAATATTTTCCAAAATATTGGAGGTATCGAAATTGTAATTGCATATTCGTAATCTGCGACCTCGGATTAATATAATCTATTCATCTCGTTAGTAGGTATAGAAAGAACAAAAATTTTTTTTCGAAAATTTAAAAAAAGGTATACCGAATATGAAAATTATTCCGAAAAAATTTTTTTTCATTCTATATTGATGAAGTGAATAGATTATATTAATTCGAGGTCGTAGATTATGAATATGTAATTGGAATTTCGATACCTCCAATATTTTGGAAAATATTACAAAAATTCCAAAATTTTTCTGGAAAATCGGTAAACTTTGAAGAGCAGATATAAGAAAAGTATGGATGCTATAGTTCTGGTCTTTTCCCCATATTATAGTACGTTTCTTTGAGAATAAAATGGTGTATTCACCTTTTTTCTATTAAGGATATTTCAGATTTCGTTACGTTTTCCGCAAAGGTCTATTTTTCGGAAAATTCAAATCGTTATAATTTCTACAAAAAATTAAAAAAAAAAAAACGAATAGCATATTCTTGATCTACGCCCACGAATGAGTTCATAATCTCAATTTGGTCGATCAATTCAAAAAAAAAATTTTGGCCAAAAATCGCCAATTTTTCCATACATATGTATGGAAAAATTGCCAAAAATTCGATTTTCGAATTTATCGACCAAATTCATGTTATTAGTTAATTCGAGGGCGTAGATTAAGAATATGCAATTACTTTTTTTATAAAACGATTTTTGTAGAAATTATAACGATTTGAATTTTCCGAAAAAAGGGAATTCGCGGAATAATTTACGAAATCCAAAATATCCCTCGTAGAAAAAGGATAAATACACTATTTTATTTTCAGAGAAACGTACTATAATATGGAGGAAAGACTAAAACTATAGCATCCATACTTTTTTTATATCTGCTGTTCAAAGTTGGCCGATTTTTCTAAAAATTTGTAGAATTTTTCGAATATTTTCCAAAATATTGGTAGTATCGAAATTGTAATAACATATTCATAATCTACGACCTCGAATTAATATAATCTATTTATCTCGATAATATAGAAAGAAAAAAAAATTTTTTCGGAAATTTTAAAAAAGGTATACAGAAAATGAAAAAAAAGGTATACAATTGGAAATGGTTAAGTTTCTAGTTACTTTTATATCAGAATTTACATTATTTTGTTTGGAAATTTTTGTTATTCAATATATAAATTATTTTCATAACATTTTTGTCATAATTTCCCTTTGAAAAACTTCAGAGAAATCTTATCATGAATAATAGATCTATAGAGGGGAGGCCGAATTTACCCCACGCCACCACAAGAAATTTCAGGGGATTCCAGGCTAAAAAATCCCTATCCCCTTTCGAGTATCGAAATTCCGTAAATCGGCAAAATTCTCTCGATTTGATAATTAAATTACATCACGGCATTTACATACCGTGGCTATGTGTGTCGTGAATAAACCTACTCGGCGGTAGGGAATTCCCCTGTATTTGTATTTTGTATGTGGTATTGTGGGTAGGGGCCCCATTATCCTAATGTGCCCAGGGCCTCCAAGAGGTTAAAGACGGCCCTGATGATAAAGTCAAGCGCCTTTGTTGAAAATGGTGTGGATGTTAGTAAATATTTCAAGGTAATAGCATATTTAAGACGGAAAAGTGAAGGATATCGTCCCAAAAAATCGAAAATTCTCACTCGTGAACAAGTTGAAAAGTTTATGAAGGAGGCACCAGATGAGAAATACTTGATGGTTAAGGTTGCAACTATTTTCGGATTATTTGGAGCCTGTCGGCGTGAAGAATTGTGTAATTTATCAGTTGAAGACGTCGAAATAACGAATAAATCATTGGTTATACAACTTCCAAATACAAAAACGAAAGTCAGTCGTTCTTTCAGTATTATTGGGAAGTAAGTGTAGACTATTTTCATAAGTACTTTGCACTGCGCCCTTCTGTCATCAAACATCGTCGTTTTTTCCTGAAATACATGAATGATAAATGCACTGCCAATCCAGTCGGTATTAACACATTTGGGAAAATCGCATCTATTGTTGCCGCATTCCTCGAATTGTCAGAACCAGAGCAATAGACAGGACATTGTTTTCGAAGATCCTTCCTAGCTTCATTGCTAGCAGAATCAGGAGCAAATATTACGGATATAAAAAAACATGGTGGATGGAAGTCTACGACGGTGGCCGAGGGCTATTGTTGATCATTCCATTGCATATAGAAATGTCATTGCTGAAAAAATTCTCCCAACCTCAACAGATATTGGATCATCATCATCCAATATTGTACTTCCGGTTTCTGCAAGTACTGATGGTGCTGAGGATTCTAATAATGTGTTGCGAAGCTCCCTGAAGTCGCAAGGCATTAATGTTAGTAATTGTTCTACTTTTACGATTAACATTAATGTTCATAAGTAATGATTGTTAAATATTGATAATAAAAATTTGCAATTGCTGAATTTTTCTCATCTGATTTCATCATAATGAAAATGGGGTGCTAGAAATATTTTTAACACTAATGTTGAAAATATTTTTGCATTGACAAATACTGACTGGCAAAACTGTTTCCTCTATTAAAATTTGACAGATGTAATATGTAATATGTAAATATGTAATCAATAAATATCACCATGAAATCTGTGAAGAGGGAAATATTCTCCCACGATTTTGTTCAGCAAGATCCAACGAATGGATTTGACATAGAATTAGGAAGAAATCTATTATATAATCCAGTTGATGATAGCATTCTATGCAATTGACGAGAATCATCGAAATGTGAAAATTGCAAACTGTCACTCAAACAACAAATAAATCTTGTCAAGAATTGGATACGTAATTGATTATTGTACAAGTGAAGTGTAGAATTTCATAAAAGTTCGTTGCTGTATTGAGATTGGAAATGCAAATTATGAAACTAATTTTATGTTTGTTGGGGACGAGTAGAATGTGAGTAATTCTGTAAAATTAAGAACAAAAATGATCTTCATATTCTACCTGAGTTAAACAAATTATCGAAAATTCCCGAAAATATCAATATAGCAACACATCGGATTTCTGAAAATGGTATGCGTGAATTTTTGACTCGTACCTACTTAAATTTCAACAGAAGATTCTTAAGATCAGAAGATACTGCTGATTTTTCTTCACCATTTTTTTTTCTTCATGAAAAATATGAGTTTTAGTTGTCTGTGAACCCTGAATTCCACCAATACCTCTCAGATTTCTCATTATATACCCTAACATTCCATGAAAATAGAAGAAGAACTAATTGAAAGCAAGGTTGACGAAATACAGAACTGAAAATAAAAAAAAGGAGGAGTAGAAAATTTAAACCAAATTGAAAATTATCAAAGTTTGAATGAATGGGGTAAACTAGACCAGAAATTTGATCAAGCAAAAAAAATCAACAAAAAAATCGAAAGAAAAGGATAATAAAATACTAACAGCCACAAAAAAGAACCATAAATATTGTATATTTTTGTAAATTTTCCCCCCCCTTTTTTTCTTTGTTTCAAAAATATTCCACAATAATTTGTTACATATTTCAATATACAGGGTGAGTCTTTGACCTCTACATATATGTTAACATAGATCCCTAAGGTGAAGAGAAGCGAATCTATTTGAAATATGAAAATTTGGATTATGATATTGTTCGACATTATCTACCGAGCAAGAATATTCTTGAAAACTGACCAATTTCACTTATACAGGTTAGGAAAAAAAAAATCAAATTTTTTTTCGGTTTTTTCGTTTCAAATTTTTATAGATCATTCAATCCTGAATACATTTCTATTGAAATCGTTGCATTCGTCGAACTTTTCGAAATATGAAGAAAAAAAAGATGGGAGTTTTCGTTATTATGTTTTTTATTCCTTTTGTAAATATCTTATGCCCAAACCGTTATCACATTTTTTAAGTTGGAGACTGTGGAAATATTGTAAATTTCTAGAATTATGAAAAATTCTTCACAGGTTGTTCCAAATGTTGGGTCAAAAATTGGGATCAAGATTGGCCCATAACTTTCGTTTTTCAAATAAGAACACTATTTCCTTATGTTTGCGTTGGATGTTGCGGAGAAAAATAATGATAGTGTTCTAACATGTTAATGCTCCTGAAATAAATAATTCTTGAGTTATTCAGGATTTTTTTATTTTATTTCGTGCCTAGAGTAAAATTCATAAAATCTGATTCATATCAACAATGATAAATAAATTCAGAAAAAGGTCTGTGACTAGTGAACTATTGGAATAATTCATCTTCTTTAACCATAGATCATTGTTGATATGAAACAGATTTCATGAATTTGACTCTAGGTACGACATAAAATCAAAAAATCCTAAATAACTCAAGAAATAATCATTTTAGGAGCATTAACATGTTAGAACACTATCATTATTTTCACCGCAGAATCCAACGCAAACATGAAAAAATAGAATTCTTTTTCGAAAAACGAGCCAATTTAGATCCCAATTTTCGACCCAACATTTGGAACACCCTGTGATTAGTTTTTCAAAATTTCAATAATGTACGATATTTTCACAGTCCTCGACTTCAAAAATGTGAAAACGATTTGTTAATAAGATATTCAGAATGGGAATAGCAAACTTAATACCGAATAATCTTATCTCTCTTATTTCTTCAGTTTTTTCTTGATATTTTGAAAAGTATTTCGACGAATGTCATGGATTTTAAAACGAATGTATTCAGAATTGAATACTCTATCAAAATTTGAAACGAAAAAAACAGGAAAAAAAAATCCGAATCCTTCAAAATCCGCTTGAGCAAACTCATGGCGTGCAAATCAGCACTCAGACAATAAGAAATCGCCTCAGAGAATATGATTTAAGGCCTCGTGTCGCGGCAAGAGGCCCAGCTCTCACCCCAGCCCATCGAAGGGCGCGTTTGGAATTCGCGAGAAAGCATATCCATTGGGAAGAGGCCGATTGGGAAAGAGTTCTCTTCACAGATGAGTCTAGATTCTGCCTCTACCATTGTGATCGACGTTCCCTTGTATACGTCTGTATACATGAAAGATATGCTGGTTTCGGGGGAGGATCGATTTTGGTATGGGGTGGAATATCTTCGACTGCTCGCACAGACCTAGTGGTCGTTGATAATGGAGCTATGAATGCTGATAAGTATATAAGGAACATTCTTGAAGAGCATGTAGTGCCATTTGCCCCATACATTGGTGAAACTTTCATTTTTATGGACGATAATGCTAGACCCCATCGTGGGCGCATCGTTCAGGAGTACCTTGAAGAGGTTGAAGTTGCTGGAATGGCCAGCAAGAAGTCCAGATCTCAATTCGATTGAGCAGGTTTGGGACAACCTCAATAGAAGGCTGAGAAGTTCAGAAAATCATCCAGCTACTCTTGATGACTTAGGAATCCAACTCGGAGAAATCTGGGAAGTATTAGATCAGAACATTTTAGGATCACTCATTTTGAGTATGAACCGTCGTTGCCGAGCTGTAATTAACGCAAGGGGTGGAAATACCAAGTATTAAATCACTTATCAGCATTTCAGTATTTTGAAAATTGTTAATTTCTCTTCTTTCACATAAGATTCGGTGAAATCCTGAATTTTTTTTTCATTTAATGTGTTTTGTTTCGTTCGAAACCTACCCGAGAGAACATAAAAAATAAGTTATAAAGTCAATGTAGAGTTAACTTTCATTAAAATTGAGATTTTCAGAATGTGCGTTGATTTATTGCGCAGTGTATAAGTGAAAGTGAGCTTCACAGTAAAACAATATTATAATCCCAATTTTCATATTTCAAATAGGTCCAGGTCTCCAGAAACGTCTAATAGGACCTGTGATATCTAATTAGTGTTGATTCATTCAAATTTGATGCTGAAATCACCACCAGACCTCAATCTCAACCCTTCATCCTACAGGGTCTCTTCAGAAAAACGTTGCGTCATGACCTCCTCCAAAATAAGTTGCACCTACGACCCCAGAGAAGAACAATCTTGGTCCATCCAAAAAACGGACATAAGAACCCTAGATTTGGCTGGAACTCCGCTCAGCGAGGAAAAATTCAGCGATTACGAGAACCTGGAAGAATTGGATCTCTCCCATTGCTGGATTTCTAGTTTGAACAACGGAACTTTCGACCAACTACCGAAACTTATGAAGTTGAATCTTTCCAACAACATGTTATCCAGTTTTAACGAGCACTCGTTCGGAGAAAACAACGTACTGAACGTCCTGATTTTGTCTGATAATCTGGTGAATTGTTTGGATAACCTGCATCTGGATAATTTTCCAAAGCTGAAGGTGCTGGATATTTCAGGTGAGATGGTATTTTTTTAAGGACATTTAGGCAGATTCTGGGCTTATTATGAACTACTGGCTAGATTTGAAGTTATCTACCTACACAGCTTTTTGTGTGATGAAAAAGCAATTTTTTTACTTGTTGGTCCATCTTTGTTTGTTTCGAAAATTCGTTTTTGAGCTATTGCATAGCTCTTATCTCAGGCTTTAAGCGCAGCGACCGAATGTAGAAATTCCGTAACGCAAAAACCTAACACAGCCGTGTATCGTCGGTTCAGTTCGGCAGACTTCGGCACGGTGCTTGCGACTAGACGGATGCGTGCAGCCACTCTAGCAAAATGGAGTCGGCAATCTCGCTGTTCCCATTGAATTACGAACGGCGAATATTTCATTAACATCGGATAGAAAATGTATAGCCAAACGCAAACATTTTCCATTAACTTCAGCTCTTGCTCTAACTATACTTAAGTCGCAAGATGGAACATTCGACGAAATAGTGTATGAGTATAGTAAATCACATTCTCAGGAACTCGTCTATGTTCCACTCTCTCGGGTGACTAATATTGAAAAATTGTATATAACGACAAAAAATGATAATTCTGCATATAAGTTTTATCATGATCGCAGGCAAGCTGCATCGACTGCATCTTTGTTGCAAGAATTCAAAAGACTGTCTTTAAATAGTGTTCAGACGATAGCTCAAAGTATCTTAGATTTCATTTGTAATAGAAATGGAATTTCAATAATGACTTTCAATTGCCAAAGTTTACATAGTCACAAATACGATTTACAAGATTCAGTTACGAGACAAACCAATGTGTTACTTCTTACCGAAACATGCATGACGCGTGATAATCCGATTAAAATACCTAATTGTAATAGTATTGTTCAATTCAAACGAGATACTGTTGCAAAGGGTGGGGTAGCTATTTACCAAAATAAAAATAATGTTACTAATATTATGACTCTGAATATTGAAATAACAATTGAAGACGTTAGCGATGTTAATGTTAGACGCTCATTTGTTGGAGATACTTGTACATGCTTATGCAAACTTAGAAATGGCCTACACATAGTCATGGTAGCAATTTACATTTCTCCGAATCCAAAATTAGACGATGTAGAGCATTTTATTCATCGCACTTCACTGGAGTACACTGAAGAAGGGTCGAAAATACTTGGTACAAATGGTAATAAATTTCCACTTATCTTGGCTGGCGATTTCAACATTAACTTCGCTGATGAAAAATCAGAGCGGTTAACAACTTTCCTTCGGAAAAACTGAATTTGAAATGGATTAATGATCCACAAGAATCCACAAGAAAATATGTGACGACTTATTGACGCGGTATTTTCCAGATATTTAGAAGACATTAAGTCTCGAACTTATGTTTCTTATTTCAGTTTCAATGATAAACATTCCTGAATAACCTATATGTATTGTAAGATAAATAAATATTTTAAATCAACAATATTATCTTCTTATTCTTGAATAGATTCTATGCAATAGCTTTACCGCGGCAGTCTGAAATAATCAAGTTTTTGGGAAACTGTCAACGGATTCAAATGTCCTAGACCACCTGTGTGCCAAATTTGAAACCGATACCACTGTTTCCTCTATCCTTTCAGACGTTTTTGTGAATTTCAGAAGAACTCGTTTAAAATCTAAAACAATCATGTTTTTGGGAAACTGTCAACGGATTTAGGTGTCCTAGTCCACCTGTGTGCCAAATTTGAAACCGATTCCACTGTTTCGTCTATCCTTTTTGACGTTTTTGTGAATTTCAGAAAAACTTGTTTAAAATCTAGAATAATCAAGTTTTTGGGAAACTGTCAACGGATTTAGGTGTCCTAGTCCACCTGTGTGCCAAATTTGTAACCGAAAGGACTATTTCTTCTATCATTGTAGACGTTTTTGTGAATTTCAGAAAAACTTGTTCAAAATCTGAAATAATCAAGTTTTTTGAAGTCTGTTTTTTTCTTGGTTAAAAATCTTGCGTTTCCAGGGAACCGATTGAAGTACCTCCCAGGACATATAATCTTCAAGATACAGAGCGATCCAACATTCGCCCTCTACGCAGGCAACAACCCGTGGAACTGTAGCATGTTGCAATGGAAATACGCCCTGCAATCCAACGAAATATTGAAGAGCAAGTTCTGCGACTCAAATTCTAGGTCTTTCTTGGGTATATTGAAGTACGGCGGTACTAAGAGGAGGAAAGAAGAAAGTAACCTCATCTTTCGGGAAAACTGTGGGTTTGTCAAGTGCAAATGGTGGGTGATCGGTTCTGTTTGGATTGGGGTTATTTTGGGGAACCTGAATAGGCTGAATAAGTTGCTGTATCAGTCAAGTTGCAGAAAAAAGAGGGTCTTTGGTAGGGAATATCAAATGTTGGAACTTTTGACCAATAAACAATAACTATCCTTTTCGAAATACACTGCGCAAAAAAATTAACCCACATTCTGAAAATCTCAATTTTGATGGAAGTTAACTCTACATTGACTTTATAACTTATTTTTTATGTTCTCTCGGGAAGGTTTTGAACGACACAAGACACATTAAATGAAAAAAAAATTCAGGATTTCACTGAATCCTATGTAAAAGAAGAGAAATGAACAATTTTCAAAATACTGAAATGCCGATAAGTGATTTAATACTTGGTATGTCTACCCCTTGTGTTAATTACAGCTCGACAACGACGGTTCATACTCAAAATGAGTGATCTTAGAATGTTCTGATCTAATCCCTCCCAGATATCTCCGAATTGGATTCCTAAGTCATCAAGAGTAGCTGGATGATTTTCTGAACTTCTCAGCCTTCTATTGAGGTTGTCCCAAACCTGCTCAATCGGATTGAGATCTGGACTTCTTGCTGGCCATTCCATTCGAGAGACTTCAACCCCTTCAAGGTACTCCTGAACGATGCGCGCACGATGGGGTCTGGCATTATCGTCCATAAAACTGAAATTTTCACCAATGTATGGGACAAATGACACTACATGCACTTCAAGAACGTTCTTTATATACTTATCAGCATTCATAGCTCCATAATCAACGATCACTAGGTCTGTGCGAGGAGTCAAAGATATTTCACCCCATACCATAATACGATCCTGCCCCGAAACCAGTAGTATTCAGGAAATTACACTGAGCATATCTTTCATGTGGACATCTGTATACAAGGGAACGTCGATCACAATGGTAGAGGCGAAATCTAGACTCATCTGTGAGGAGAACTCTTTCCCAATCGGCCTCTTCCCAATGGATATGCTCTCTCGCAAAATCCAAACGCGCCCTTCGATGGGCTAGGGTAAGAGCTGGGCCTCTTTCCGCTACACGAGGCCTTAAATCATATTCTCTGAGGCGATTTCTTATTGTCTGAGTGCTAATTTGCACCCCATCAGTTTGCTCAAGCTGATTTTGAAGGGGACGAGCGGTTGCAAACCGTTGTCTCAACGAAGAAACTCTCAAGTAACGTTCTTGAATGGCAGTTGTTACCCGTGGTCTACCCTGTCCTGGTCTTCGGACATTCATACCTGTCTCCCTGAATCGCTGCAACATTCTGGACACACTTGTATGGGAAACTCCAAACCTTTCTGCAATTCTTGTGTATGTCCACCCTTCTTCTCGCAAAACTACCGCTTAGGCACATTCCTCTTGGGTCAAATTGATCACTAGAATTGATCGAGAACAACTGATTTTAGAATGGAGCCAATACATTCAAAATCTGATAATATCATCTTTTTTTATTCCTGCTGGGAAAACACATCTGTATTGAAGAAAAACGTTGAAAGTGGATAACATATGCATGCATAATTCTGATGAAAATAATTATCATTGAGAACACCTTCAGTTGTAGAATAAATTTGAGATTTCCATAATGTGCGTTAATTTTTTTGCGCAGTGTACAACCTTCTGTAAGACTTATAGTAAACCTTCGTCATTCAATTTGTTTGATCAATTATATATAATTCACCTGAGGGAATTTTAAGTGACCCTTGACTTTCTAGTTTAATTAGGGATATGATTGTAATGGTTATATTGAAAAAAATAAGAGGACTATTGTGTTCGCAGAAGATTCATCATATCAGTGAATCTACAGGATGTATTTTTCATAAAACGAGACCCTTTTATTTTTTAGTTTCCTATCTATCCTAGAGAGAAGGTCACCTTGTTTTGAAACAATCTGTATATTCCGAAAAAAGTTTCATTTGTTGAAAAAATTCGTGAGATATACCATTTGTATCATTTCATCAGACAATGAAGACAAAAAGTTTTTCTTTTGACCTTAGGAATCTTCATTTGGAATATATGTAGAGATCAAAGAGTCACCCTGTATAAGATGAAAGCAGTGATGAATTTGTGTTTTCAGAAAAGGCTGTAGGTACAGAAGCTGAAGTTCATCATTTGTTACGTCAGGAGAAAGTTAACCCAACCCTTGAAGAAATCGAATTAAAAACGAAAAATTAACCGAAGAATATCAGAAGTTACAAATGTATGATCATTGAATATGATTGTATTCAATTTCGATGAAACTTGAATTAGAAATTTTTAATTTCATTATGGATTAAATAAATAGGTAGGTTTTTCATTTTTCAAGATTCTGATAGTTGTACTGAATGTCATTTACATGTTTCGATTGATTTTAAAGCAATAAATGAAGGGTCAGTCATGACTTTCTGACCAAAGATTATAGAGTTACTCTATAATCTTTGTTTCTGACTATATAGTCTAATAATACCGGATGATAATTCTCAGTATTAAGCTCATTGAAAAAGATATATTGAAAATTCTTGGGTATATTTTTAATTAGACGATGTTTTCCATCATCATAATTCGGTGCAGCTATGGAAATTTTCTTCACCTAAAAGATAAAGAAATTATGATCTGAAATCTAAACAATTCTCGTGGAACTATTTTTTTACAACTGCCATTGAAAGTGACACATTTAATGACAGCAAACGATGTTAAAATTCATTGTTTACGTGGAATCGTGTTAAAAATTTCTTTAACATTAGTGTTAAAAATATTTTCAGCACTCCATTTTCTTTTGATGAAATCAGATGAGAAAAATTCAGCAATTGCAAATTTTTATTATCAATATATTTAACAATCACTACTTATGAACCTCAATATTAATCGTAAAATTAGAACAATTACTAACATTAATGCCCTGTGAAGTTAGGGAGCTTCGAAACACATTATTAGAATCCTCAACACCATCAGTACTTGTAGACACCGAAAGTACAATATTGGATGATGATGATCCGAAATCTGTTGAGGTTGGGAGAATTTTTTCAGCAATGACATTTCTATATGCAATGCAATAATCAACATAGCCCTCGGCTACCGTTGTAGACTTCCATCCACCATGTTTTTTTATATCCGTAATTTTTGCTCCTGATTCTGCTAGCAATGAAGCGGAGGATCTTCGAAAACGGTGTCATGTATATTGCTTTGGTTCTGGCAATTTGAAGAATTCGGCAACAATAGATGAAATTTTCCCAAATGTATTAATACCAAGTGGATTGGCAGTGCATTTATTATTCATGTATTTCAGGAAAAAAAAACGATGTTTGATGACAGAAGGGCACAGTGCAAGGTACTTTTGAAAATAGTCTACAAACTTCCCAATAATACTGAAAGAACGACTGATATTCGTTTTTGTATTGGGAAGTTGTATAACCAATGATTTATTCGTTATTTCGATGTCTTCCACTGATAAATTACACAATTCTTCACGCCGACAGGCTCCAAATTATCCGAAAATAGTTGCAACCCTAACCATAAAGTAACTTTTTCACTCACAAAATAAAACGTCACTTTTAACACTCATATTTATCATAAATAACTATTACTGAACAAGGCAGCACAAATTTTTTTCATTCAATAATGAGAAAAAAAACGAGTGTTGCACAACACAAACCTAGCACAGTTCAGCACAGGACAAAGAAATTTCACCTATCTACAATAACAAAATGGTGAAGGCGTCGGTTGAAAATAATTTTCATGAGTAGTAGAGTAAATAATGAAAGAATCTTGAGATAAAATTCTGATCCTGATATTGCAATTTCTTATATTCCTGTGTAAAGGTGATGTTCGGACATTTCCTGCATTCTTCTTCTTCTTAAGTTTTTCTTATATGCCGACGTAATATTTTCTATGGAAAAATCCACAAAACGAGAGTGTTTACATTTCTCTATGATCTCCGCTACATATATGACATGTGAGGGTGTATTATGTCAAAAATTCGACCCCATATTTAAATTGTAAGTAGTGTTTCCCATTAAGAGAAAAATAAAACCGATCATCGAGCAATGAGTGAAGCAATAACAGCAATCAAACAACAGGTGAAGTCGCAACACATTCACGTGGATTTTTTTCAAATACGAAATATTTCAGGAGGCTCATTCGAATCGAATGCCAAGCAAAAATGAATCCTTACTGAGTATCTTGCACGAGAAGAACAAAACTATAGAAAGGTTGCAGAAGCAGTTGCATTTCCAGAAGTTGCAGCTGAAATATTACCTAGGAAAAACTTTCAGGAATCCGAAAATGTTGGAGTTTTCGAAGACAGTAAGTATTAGGGTTTTTCAAACCGTTAGAAAGTTTTTTATAGAGAAGAGGAGCAAATTTTGGTGGAACATCCTAAAACTTGCAGGTACAGAAAATCAAACTGACTTAAGTGTTCAATGAAAGAATTTTTTGAATGAAGGAAACAGTAATGAACGAAGAAATATTGTAGTCGACAATTTTTGAAACATCAAAATATTATGGTAGAATGAGGCCCATTGTTAAAAGAAGTAAATAAAGAAAATAACAGGCGATCTATGTCAGAAAGGGTAAAGGTTGTGAGCTTTTAAGGGTGAAAAATGGTTTATATAGATTTCTGGCAAAACTCCTATGAAATAATCTAGATCTACTTTTGGATTACTTTTTTTTCACAATACCAAAATTGATGTGAAGAATTCCAACAACCTAGTCTTGGGTTTTTTATTTTTATCTTCTACAAAAAAAAAAAATTTTACGCAATGGAGTGAGTAAAAATCCACCTTTTTACATCTCGAACACATTGCACTTTCTTTGATTCAAAATATTCATTTTATCACATTATTCTGAGTCGACATCGAAAACTTGGTCTTATTTTCAATCGAAAAATCTCTGCATTTTCAAAAAAGTCGTTGATGTGATGGTTTCAAAATAATTACCATAACTCTGATGAATGTTCTCAGAAAATGCAAATGAAATTCTTTTTTGATCCTAATCCAAAAGATTCTGGCATGTTTCATGCAATCTTTACGTTTAAGGGGTTTGTAATTCTTTGTTTATCAATGTAACATGTAATCTTACATTTTTTGAGTAATTCAAGGATAAATTTCATGCAGTTCGAACCATGTTTTGGAATTATATTGAAAGAGTATTCCTGACTTATTGACCGTGGTCCATTAGAAATTATTTCACCTAACGTTTCGCCTACAACTGTGGTAGGCATCTTCAGAGGATTCTTGGTCTAAGATTGTACCTCGAACGCTGAATTTCTGACACTGACGTGTTCGAACATAAATTATCTATTGAAATATAGGTATCCAGGTACAGAGACTTTTCTCATATGGCAGGAAACAAAATCATGAATAGATACTTAGAAAACTGTGACTGACCGAGATTCAGAACGTTAGTAAACCACGTAGAACGTGCTGTAGTCGAGCAGAGAATAGGTACAGACCGGTTTCTGGATTGTTACCCTTCATGAGTACAGTAATTTTTCCCCAAGATGATTGATAGATCTGAACTGTGACAGTTTCTACGTATTATGATGGTAGGCTTTTCATTTAAACGTGAAAATATACTGCTCCACAAGAGTTGGGGATATCGTATTCAACCAAAGTATGTAATCTTCGAGAAAATCGCTGTAAGATCATTTAAAACTCAATAACAACTTGATTCGATCCAATGAAAATCTCTATGAGACATTTCGTCAATCTGGTCGCCTTTTTTCTGAAGTTAGGTTCTTTGCATATGCTTCATGTTCTTATTTTGAAATGGAGTCAGTTTATCAACGGCTTCGATTTGAAACGAGTTTTCTGAAAATGCCAAGACGTAAATTAACAAACGCTTAGGCTAATAGGGCTATCGGAATGCTACAGAGTGGCCTAACTCAGGTTGTTGTAGCGGAAGGGCTCCAAGTCAGCCAAAGTGTGATATCTCGACTTCAGGGAGATAGGTTCCGTGTTGGAAAGACCAAGGCTTGGTAAGCGACGAAACACAACACCTGCTCAGGATCGTTTCATCACCGTTTCGGCGAGAAGAAAGCCAACATCTACCTATAGAATGCTACAGAATACTCTTCAAAATGCAGATGGGGTCCAAGCTTCCATTGAAACCATCAGACGACGTTTGAGAGATGAACCTAGGTTCTAGACGTCCATTAAGAGGAGTTCCATTAACACGTGACCATAAGCGTATAAAGACTGGAATGGGCAAGGCAACATATCAATTGGAACGATCAATGGCGTAGTGTCCTTTTCACTGATGAATCCAGATATGGACGATTTTCAGATTATCGAAGAATAATGGTATGGACAATCCCACTCATACCCCTCAATCGTCGCTATGTCCAAGAAGTCCATCCATGCCGAGAGGGTAGTGTTATGGTATGGGCCGGGATATGTTTCAACGGGCACACAGATCTACACATTTGTCCTGAGAATATGATCACCTTACACTATAGGGAGCATGTCATTGCCAATGTTTGCTCAATTTCTAGACGATAACGGTAGACCACCCCGTGCAGCCATAGTTGAGAATGCGCGCAAAGAACTTGGTATTCCACATTCACCAATACCTCCGCACTCACCAGATTTGAATCGCATAGAACATGCATGGGATTAGCTCCAAAGAAGATTAGATAATCATCAAACTACCCCAGAATCCTTAAATGATCTGAGAGAGCTTCTGCCCCGTTCATGGAACCAAATTCCTCAAGAAATGTTCAACAACCTCGTGTGTAGTATGCAGAGAATATGTCAAGCTGATATTGATACACGTGGAGTCTATACATTGTATTGATAGTCTTAAAATGCTTGAAATTTCTGGGAATAAAATTTCGTTATGTTACTCTGTACCCTGTACACGCTGCAGACCTAAAGGCTTAAATTAATTTCACTTGATGCAATTTTAAATTATATTAATATGTTGTTCTAACTAATATGTGTTCTAACTAAATATTATACCATGTTTCTCCAATTATTTTTTTGTATGTTAGTATCATTCACGATTGTTATATATTGTATATGCTATTTATGTATTTTTATGGATTGTTTTTATTGATTTGATTGACATACCATGTAGTTCTTGTTGGTTAATAAATTATATTATTATAATTATGAATTTGCATCACAAAATCTCATTTAAACTATATTTTTTTGCAATTTGAGCCAATATTCCTAATTCATGTGCAGCAGTTTATTTCTTAGAATAATGAAATTTTGGATCATGGAAGTAACTCTCTACTGTAAGGAATTGTTTCCCTTAGTTGTTAATTTTTTTTTATGAGCCACCCTGTAAAACGAATCATTTTTCCAGTGCGATCCAGTCGCCTCAGAAGAAAACATCCCCATATCCCTGGCCATCAACCGTTTCTGCCTAACGGTAGGCGTGAAAAGCAGAATCATCGTCTTGTACGAGCGCATGAGCGAGATCGACGCCAAAATAAACGGACTCCTCCACATCCAAGAGTGCCTCCTTCGGGGGGTGGTAGAGAAGATCTGCGAGATGGTCAAGAAGGACGACAGGCTGAAGCTGCAGATCCAGCTGAGGAAAATCACTTCGAAACCGGATTACGTGAATTTGTTCAACAACCTGCTGAACGCCAGCGTGGGCCTCAAGAAGAACCTAGATACTTTCCGCATTTGCTGCGATAGGCTGCTTATCATCGAAGAAGAGAGGAACTCGATTGGTAAATACGATGCGGTGCAAACAAAACTAACGATTTTTCCTAAAGAAAATTAAAAAAAAAGAGTCTTCCAAATCGAAAAATGCCATGGACGCTGATGAGCCCTAACAAAGGCGAAACCGGTCTGTCATTGCCTTCTTGAATGACGGATTGTTTTCACTTCTAAGGAGCATTTATTGAACATTATTTTCGGTAGGAAAAACATACTGACTCCCCCTGAGTTGTGTCTGAGATGTTGTTTTGGGTGATACAACTTTGAGATGGCAGTATTGCTTTATTTTACAACCTATTCACCATTTGATTAAAGCTTCTTGTTAAGTTGGGTCTGACATTTCATTAAGATTAGACTTACACCAGAAAAACGCCTGCAAATTTTTGAAAACTTTCATCAAAATAATGGTTTTGTCCGTCAAACTTATCGTGCTTTTCGTACATTTTGTAGTGTACAGGGTATCCCAAATTGCTTGATTCTGACTATTTCAGGTACTTCTGGACCAGATAGGTAAAAACTTTAAAAGGTATCCAGGGCTCGATTTTCGTGAAAACACCATTACTGAAAACCGTTTCACGATATCTTAATTTTTTTTCATTTTGAAAAATTATCGATTTCGAAAATGTGCCATAACTTTTTTATTTACGAAAATATCTGAAAACGATTCTAACTTTCTAGAAGCGCTGTTTTACTTGAAATAAAAACCTCTATTCAATTTTTTTTCGTGGAAAAAACCATTCTTTTATTTTGAATACGAACGAATTTTTTTTTCATCTTATTAAAAAAAAATTTAAATATAAGAAAATTCAAAATAATGTCTTTTTCCCAGTGGAAAAGTGCTCGTTAAAAGGTTTCATCTTTTTCAGATCTTTTCAAAAATGAAAAAGTTATGGCACATCAACTTAATCGAGAAAATTTCAAAATTTTGTTATATCTTCAAAACGAATGAAGATATCGTGAAACGATTTTCACTACTGGTGTTTTCACGGAAATCGAGCCCAGGACTCCTTTCAACGTTTTTACCTATCTAGTCTAAAAGTACCAGAAACAGCCAAAATAAAGCAATTTGGGATACCCTCTACAGGAAGGGCAAAATTGGTGATACTTGAACTACAACATTTCAACCGTGACAGATAAAGGAAAATGGGTAATTATAAAGTTTCCTGCCCACTTGTATTTTTTTTGGATTTTTTTTGTGATCTTGAGGTAGGGAAAATGAACCTAACCTAACCTAACATAATCTAACATAACCTTACCTTGTTAAACAAAACTATAAAGACTATATATAAGACTATATCAGAGCCGTATCCGAGGTAAATGGAGTATATTTATGAGTTTCATTTATTATTTTTTCTCGAAAATGACTGCCTTCCCAGAGCTGTAATTGAGACTGTAGTAATAATAATAATAATAATAACAACACCATTTATTTCCATAATCTGAATACAATTCGAAAAGGAAACAAGTCAAACTATATAAGGAAGTCCTGTGTGCAAAATATTTTTAAAATCGGTGACTAGGCGATAAAATTTATAATAACCGGAAAATAAATGTTTGTGCTAGGATTTTGAAATGAAAACATTATACAGGTACTTTTTTAATAGCAATCCAGTATTGTACTTGGTTTTTCCCGAGAGGTTTCCTTGTTGAGCTATAATATAAAGTTTCGTTTTTTCTTATGGAAACAATGGCTTAGAAAGAATCCTTTTTTTCCCGTTTTCAGAAATATATTATACATCGTCCTCGGATTCATTCAGATATCAGGAAAAATATGGTTTGTATGTGAAATTTGAATTATTGAGTATTAAGTAGGCTGAATCACAGAATAATATGTCTCTACGCATGGTGTCATTATTATTTTGCAATTGAATACTTTATTCAATTCTCCGTGGTTCAATCTCTGTTCAGAACAACTGTCAATTCGAAGTCATTATTGGCGCTAAAATAAAACATTTTAACATACATATCAATTTTCTAGTAGACATATTATTCTGTGATTCAGCCTACTCAATACTCAATAATTCAAATTTCAGATACAAACTATATTTTTCATGATATCTGAATGAATCTGAGGGCAATGTATGATATATTTCTGAAACAGTAAAAAAATGGCGATTCTTTCTAAGTCATTTCAATCTATCGTTTCCATAAGAAAAAACACTACTTTATGTTATAGCTCAGCAAAGAGACCTCTTGGGAAAAAACAAAGTAAGCTACTGGATTGCTATGAAAAAATTACCTGCATAATGTTTACATTTCAACATCCTAGCACAAACAGAAACGGAGATAATGGGCAAAGTTGAAGTCGCCCGAGTTTCAATTTTGGCCTATAACTCGAAAACAAAAGAAGATAGAGATATGCAGTTGATGGCATCAGCAGTTTATCTAAGAAACACCACCGTAACGTGTCATTCATATTCCTTTTTCTCTCACGGTTAAAAAGTTGTAGTTCGTAGTTCAACTATCACCAATTTTGCTCACCCTGTACAAAATCGTCCTTTGGAGAGGGTAATTCGAAGAAAAATGGAACCTTTCAGAACCAACTTCAGTCTCACTGATAAACTCTGTGAGTAAGTAATTTTCTTAATCATCTCATCACTGATGCTATATGCATCAGATCAGAGATGACCAGACTCCCAATCCTATCTCCCTGGATAGGCTTAGGACGGGATAATAAACCCACATTCTCGGATTCTTGAAATCTACCGAATTCATCTCGAACCAAAACAACTCTTACGATTTTTTTTAAAGCGGAACAAGTTTACTCCCTTCCTGTTGAACAACGCACCAACTGCAACTACCTGATCGGCATCCAGATAGAGAAGGTCCAGCTCCAGAACAGGCTGAAGGAGATAATGAAGGACCAGAGCGTGCTTCGCAAGAGGATCGAACAGCTGAACGAGATCGAAGGCGAACTTAAGAACCTCCAGGTGGAATACAAGATGGCCAACAGAAATTGCACCGGTGAGTTAATTTTAAGTTTTTTTATTTAGTATTTATTTAACCATCAAAATATATTTCATTGTGAGTCAAGAATAAATATGAAAATATATGTATATATGAGGAAATGACAACAACATTTCGAAGGCTTAAACAGATTCTTTGTCTTGACAGGGTAATCTGAATCTTTCTTGCTTTCTGTATCCACATTGTAAATCTCATTGTGAGTTAATAAGAATGATAATAACAATGAGAACACATTAAAAACTTTCAAAATTGAAATGCCATGAACGCATCAACAGAATAGAAGCTCTTCTCAATGAGAATCCCTTTCATGACATTCAAAAATTACTTAACACTTACGAATGACGATTTTTCAAGTGCCTATTTGGTGATTTTCATATGGAGTTTGTCTCTACAAAGTTCCATCTTCATTTATCACATAATATCCGAGAAAGTTTGTACCACCTGTTGAAGGAAGAACTTATCCAACAACCAAGAACATTTTCATGTAAAATATTGCCAAAACGAGGCCGTTTTTCTAAGATTGTCAAAAAGTTATCAGATCTCATGTAGAGCCAACTCTTCATCTTCACAAGTCCTTATTTCACAAACTCTATGCCTTGGTCGAAATAAGTGTTTCTCTTTCACCATGTGAGCGTGAGGTTAAAGATTCATTCGCTGTTCATAACTTTTCTGTTATAAAATAGTTACGAAACGGCCAATTCACTTATTTTTACCAAGGCATAGAGTTTGTGAAATTAGGACTTGTGAAGATGAAAAATGTAGAGTTACCAACTTGGCTCTATATGAGATCTGATAACTTTTTGACAATGTGAGAAATACAGCCTCGTCTTGGCAATATTTTACATGGAAATGTTTCTGGTTGGATTTCAATTCCTTTTGTACGTTGCTTATGACGAAATCCTTTAATTTTGTTCAGTTTTCCCCAATAATGATTAAATTAAATATAATCATTGCAAGATCTATTTCAAGTCAAACTAATTCACAATTCATGTTCGAAATTAACAATGTACGAAGTATAGAAATATACCTTTACCTACCTAGGTTCAAGCTGCGATGGCGATGTATATGCGAGTTGCCATCACAACCATTGTATAAAGAATCCTATCATTATACAATGATCACAAGGGGAAATTGCACAATGGAAACTGTGGTTGAGGTTATTGCAGGGAAATTGTATTTGGTGTAGATACATATGAGGCGTTTTATGAGCGCTTTATTTTATCCCTTCATTCAAAATGTGGGAGTAATTTTCACTGAAAATTCTTGAATATTTTTTTTAACATTTATAACAAGCAGTCCTCCATACATATCAATTTTCAGACCACTAGCATCAAAATTGGCGGAAGTCTCATATAAACTTATACATCCCCTGGTTCTAAGGGTAGGGGGTGAAAGTTTCAAGTTTAAGAATTTTTCCGTTGTTTGTGTACTGAAACTAGCTCACATTTCAAATTTCAACTCGATAGGACATCAGGAAGTACCCTAACAGTTTTTATGATCGTCAGTGAGTGAGTGACGAAATCGGGGGTTTTTAGATATCTATAAAATCTGGAGTTTACGAGCTATGCACTTCAAACTTCGCACGTTTGATAAGTACACTACTGGCATTATATCCTGAAAATCTTTTACATCTGCTTCATTCCAAACTCAAGGTATGAGTGTTGAAAAATACGTCGAAACACTTCGAGAAAAGGTGGGTTTGCTCGTCTTGGCGTGCCTCTAGATCTTCAAAAATTACCAATTTTATATCATTTAGAGTCAAGAGTAGTATCACAGACTTTTGCCCGAGCATTTAAGTATCTAACCATCTCTCGAGTAATGACCTAAAGTTCTTCATCAGAACACATGACCGACATGCTGAGGAGAGTTAACTTCGAGGCTCTGGCCCTGATCGCGAAATCCAACCAACAGAGAGAGAAATACACGAAGGAGATAGTGAAGCTTAAATGCGAGAACCAAAAGATACTGAAGATGGTGGAACAGCTGAAGATCTTCGTCGAGGAAAAGGAGCTCAGCAAGGATTCTGTGAGACTGGACACCGTATATTCCGCCGGACTCTACCAGGCGTTGGACCAAGAGATAACCCAGGTTTGTACTCTCGACACAGAAACTTTTTTTTCTTCGATCGATGTCGACGCGAAGGGAGACAGAGGTGGAGAAAAAAAATGACTTTGTTACCATAGCTGTGCTTAGTGCTTAGAAATTTAAGCACTTTAACAGAAGGCTAAGATCTTAGCAATCCCCTAAATGTTCCCGAGCACTTCTGTGGATTACTAAGAATAAAGTCCTTGTCTTATCTTGTCGTAACACGAATATATGCAATCGAGGCCGACGCCTTGAAACCTAGGATCTAAATTTGATATTCAGTCGAGTGATAAACATCTCACGTTTGTGTGTGACGTTAGTGCGCAGTTGCAAAGATCTAGTAAGTTTATTGAACGTGCTTTCGAATTTTGTGAAGATCTGTCTTCAGTTATCAATGGTGGTTCAATATGTAGTCCCGTAATTGAAAAGCTCATAACGTTTTACATGAGAGTAATAGAACGGTAAAACCTCTGAATGGTACTCCTTTCATTCTCAAGTCTTTTCAGAGATGAAATTTGAGGATCAGCTTTTGAGAAATTGGTAAAACAAGTAAAATTGCTTAGTGCTCGAGACTCGAGAGCCTTTTTTTTCCTAGTGCTTAGTGCTCGACACAGCTCTGTCTGTCACACATTGTCCTCTTCTTCTCATATTTTTTGTGGGCCTTCTCCAAGAGTCCATATTTCTCACCTAATTGATGCTTTTCCCATTTTCGACTTTACTGCTGTTGTTTTTTTCCCAGGCGATACAAAACAATGAGATGAACAAGGACTCGAGGTCAGAAAGGTTCAGGAACGAGTGTAGAGAACTGTCGCAGAAACTGCAGAACGCCCAGAACGAGAACAGTCTTTTGGAACAGGAGCTGGAGAAGGTTAAGACGGAATACTCTGAAGTAAGTGAAGTTTAGTCGTATTAGCTTTGAAAGAGGGGTTAATGGGAAACTTTTTTACGCTTCTTATTTTTTTTTGGTTGCTTTCCAGACGAAAATTCAGCCCAGGATATGTTCAGTTGTTTGCCAAAAATTTAGCCGATCTTCTTGTTTTTTTTAACTATATCTCGAAAAATTGAGCTTTTTTGTAACTAACACGATCTTATTAGCTTCACTTGTTTGTTTGTGTGTTTGGAACAGAATCTTTTGGACTCGTTTTTGACCCACTCTGAATGGTCAGATTTAATTGAAAATTTATACAGGGTGGCAAAATTGGTGTTTCAACCCAACGTGATAGAGAAAAATGAATAGCACATTACGGTCCTTTTTTCAGGGAATCTGATAATGCCATCAACTACATTCCTCTCTCTATCTTCTTTTGTTAGGCCAAAATTGAGATTTTGGCGATTTCAACTTTGGTCATTATCTCCTTTTCTGTTTGTGCTAAGATGTTGAAATGAGAACATTATACAGACATTTTTTTCGTAGCAATCCAGTAGCGTACTTTGTTTTTTCCCAAGAGATTTCCTTGCCGAGCTATAACATAAACTTGTGTTTTTTCTTATGGAAACAATAGTTTGAAATGGCTTAGAAAAAATTATCATTTTCTTTTTGTTCAAAAATATACAGGATTATTCACGAATATGGCTCTATAGAATATTTTTAGGGAAGACACAAGATTCAGGATTGAAATTCTAAAGTTGAGCTTCGAATAAGAAGACGACTTCTCCTATATTTTTCAAATTGAAAGACCCATTTTTAATTGTATAAATAGATTCTCCATTGAATTCTGATTCTTTTTGAATCCAAAATTTTGAATTTTCCCTAGAAAATCCTCTTCAAATGAGGAAATACAAGAAAAAAATCTCGAAATTCAACTCTGTTGTAATACAAACAACTTCGAGGTTTTTTCATTAAAATTTCTCAATTTTGAGAATCGATTTGAAGAAAGGCTGATGCTTCTTTTCCGATAGCGAGATTTACAGAATATGATAGAGAAGGGCAGAAATTCTTTGTCAAAGTTACAAGTGACAAAACAACAAAAAATCGTTTTTTTTTCAAATTAGAATCCCATTTTTTCAAGGCATTTTCGAAATTTTCGTCAAAAAAAAATAGGAGCATACGTCCAAGATTTTTATCCCAAAATAAAGATTTTTCGGGATATTCAGGAAAAACGACTTTGTCATCAATTTTCAATCTCATTCCGAATGTGTTTCTTCACTGGAAAATCATCAGCGGACAAGTGAAATTTTTGGAAATCTCTGTTATTGAGAAAATATTTTCTATAGTTCAGACGAATTAAGTTCTTGAATTATCATCTGTAATGCGAGAGCAACAATTGGTTCAAAGTTCTCAATGTGAGTATCAGTGAAGTCAACGTAAAAAATTCTCAAGAATGCAAAAAAAAATAATTTTCAATGGTTTTGAAAAAATAATTAAGAGAACATGTAACAATTTCATTACTGAAAAATTCAAATTTCCCTACTATGACAAAAAACAAATTCTCCAGAATAAGGAATTTGCGGAAATTATCCTGAGCTTTGTAAAATAAAGAAAAACTGAACTCGCCTGAACTATAAGAAAATATTTTCTCGATAACAGAGATTTCCGAAAATTTCAATTGACCGCTAATTATTTTCCAGATATCATTGTTGGTTTTCTGAAAACCCTGTGTCCCGTCTAATAGTATTTTAATTTGAATTTAAAAAGACACATATCATTCTAAATTTGAGAAGATACCGTGGGAATAGTTATTTATGATAGAAGTGCAGAAGGGATTGATATTCTTACACGAGATCAGAGTCTGTATACTGTATCATACATTATTTTCTCTAATTCGCTCAATTTTTATCGAAATTAATTAAAAGTTGCCGTAAACAACGTTTAGTTAATTTCGCATTGGAATATATTGATTCGCAGAACTATTTTCTATCTCATAAAATTTGACAGATGTTGAATAAATTCATGGCAGGAGACCAGCCGACATGTCATCAATAAATATTACTGAAAACAGTGTTAAAATGAAATATTCTAACATTGTTTTTTTCCACGAGATGTGGCAGAATGAACGGATTAGACACATAATTAGAGAAACCCATTTCTAACATACTTTATCCGAATTCTGGGACAAGAAGCCGTTTCTTCACCGCGATGGCGGTCCGTCCTATACTCTTTTTTTTTAAATCGATGATCCCAAGAAAAAAATCAGAGCTGTTTGTTTTCGCAGGCGAGACGACAATGGGAGAGAGAGCTGGAGGCGGCGCTGAGAGAGAGGGACGATTACAAGTCCCAAGTGGAGGATCTGCAAGCCATCCGAGCCGCCTACGCGCAACTTGCTGACAGCCGAGCCAGCATGGCCGAAGACGCCAAAAAAACGACGCCGGGCAACGAGCCCAAGACCAAGGACGTGGAGGAACGCAGAAGAATAAGAGGTTAGTTTGTTTCTGCTCGAGCTTCTTCGAAGAGTTAAAAAAAAACATTTTTTTAACCATGAAACAAAATTTTGACATTTTTGTACTATAAATTCCGGACAGGTAAAATTTTTGTCAAATTCAACACCCTGTATCTTTTTTCGTGGTTCTCCGATTTGGTTGAAATTTTCACCAAGTATAGCATTGGGTCTTGTAATATTAACCTGAAATTTACTTTGCGAAAATACCTGTAGTTCATCCGTTATACAGGGTGAAACAAAACCTTGTTTTATACCCTTCAGTTCTAAACACCCTGTAGTGAATTTGAGGCGAAAAATTTGATATCATCAAGTTTTAATTTGAAGTGTGACCCTTTCTTAACAAAATGTTTTTCGAATTACGGCAGTATCTGCTTTAAAAAAAAATATACACATTTTCAAAGAAAGTGTTGCATTTTTTTCAATTTTTATAACAATTCAAAACATAACAATACCTTATCGACTAGCAAACATAAACAAACATCTGAAAATTAATAGCGTGTATTTCCACCTCACTTTCTCATCACTTCTACAATACGACGTCGCATACTTTGAATGCAGTTCCTAATTGCTTCGGGGGAATATTTCCCCAACAATTTCTGTTAATGCAGGACAATGCTAGGCTTCACGTTGCACGGGTTGTAACAGAATACTTTGAAGAGGCGAATATTCAACGATTGGTGTGGCCAGCCAGAGTCCGGATTTAAATCTAATTGAACATGTATGGGATATGCTAGGTAGACGTGTTCGAAATCGGCAGCCCAACACCTTGCCCGATTTACGAACAGCCCTTCTTGAAGAACGGGAAAATATTCCCCCAGAAGCAATTGGGAAATGCTTTGAAAGTATGCCACGTTGTATGGTAGAAGTGATGAGAAAGCGAGGTGGAAATACATGCTGCGCTGCTCTCAGCCTCGCAACTGCAAATATTGCAAAAGAAGATAGAGGAATGCAGTTGATGGCCTTATCAGTTTCTCCAGAACCGTATTTTCCTCTTTCTCTCATGGTTAAAAAGTTGTAGTTCAGGTATCACCAATTCACTGCGCAAAAAAATTAACGCACATCATGGAAATTTCAAATTTATTCTACAACTGAAGATGTTCTCAATGATCATTATTTTCATTAGAATTTTGCATGCATATGTTATCTACTTTCAACGTTTTTCTCCAATACAGATGTTCTTTCCCAGCAGGAATAAAAAAGATGATATTATCAGATTTTCTCCATTCTAAAATCAGTTGTTCTCGATCGATTCTAGTGATCAATAATTTTTCTTTCGTTTGATTTTCTACACTCGATCGCTATGCAACGCGAAACACGCAATTTGACCCAACAGAAAATTGCCCAAGCGGTTGTTTTGCGAGAAGAAGGGTGGACATACACAGGAATTGCAGAAAGGTTTGGAGTTTCCCATATTTTTTTCTTCATGTTTTATTTTTTTAAATTTGTTCTCTGTATTGAATATTTTCTTAATTTACTTTTGTAGAGTGTCCTCATGATTATTTTGGTTATTGTTTTATTGTTTGGGTTTATAGGTGAAAACCTCAACCCTTATTAATTTGAATAATAATAATAATAATAAAAAAGTGTATTCAGAACGTTGCAGCGATTCAGGGAGACAGATTTGAATTTTCGAAGACCAGGACAAGGTAGACCACGGGTAACAACTGCCATTCAAGAACGTTACTTGAGAGTTTCTTCGTTGAGACAACGGTTTGCAACCGCTCGCCTCCTACAAAATCAGCTTGAGCAAACTCAGGGGGTGCAAATAAGCATTCAGACAATAAGAAATCACCTCAGAGAATATGATTTAAGGCCTCGTGTAGAGGCACGAGGCCCAGCTCTTACCCCAGCCCATCGAAGGGCGCGTTTGGATTTTGCGAGAGAGCATATCCATTGGGAAGGAGTTCTCTTCACAGATGAGTCAATATTCGGCCTCTACCATTCTGATAGACGTTCCCTTGTATACAGACGTCCACATGAATGGTATGCTCAGTGCAATTTCCTGAATACTACTGGTTTCGGGGAAGGATCAATTATGGTATGGGGTGGAATATCTTTGACTGCTCACGCAGACCTAGTGGTCGTTGATAATGGAGCTATGAATACTGATAAGTATATAAGGAACATTCTTGAAGAGCATGTAGTGCCATTTGCCCCATACATTGGTGAAAATTTAATTTTCATGGACGATAATGCCAGACCCCTTCGTGCGTGCATCGTTCAGGAGTACCTTGAAGAGGTTGAAGTCTCTCGAATGGAATGGCCAGCAAGAAGTCCAGGTTTGGGCAACCTCAATAGAAGGCTGAGAAGCTCAGAAAATCATCCAGCTACTCTTAATGACTTAGGAATCCAACTCGGAGAAATCTGGGAAGGATCAGATCAGAACATTTCAAGATCGCTCATTTTGAGTATGAACCGTCGTTGCCGAGCTGTAATTAACGCAAGGGGTGGAAATACCAAGTATTAAATCACCTATCAGCATTTTAGTATTTTGAAAATTGTTCATTTCTCTTCTTTCACATAAGATTCGGTGAAATCCTGAATTTTTCTCCCATTTAATGTGTCTTGTTTCATTCGAACCTTCCCGAGACAACATAAAAATTAAGTTATAAAGTCAATGTAGGGTTAACTATCATTTGAATTGAGATTTTCAGAATGTGCGTTAATTATTTTGCGCAGGGTAGATGCGTCAAAAGATCCAACAGATCAATATGGCTGATCGCTGAATGACATTTACCCTTCCTGGTCGCACGTCAAGCGTTCAGCTGTTTTAATGGCGGCTTTTGCGTTTTAGCCGAAAAGAATCGTCCATCGCCTTCTGGCAGACATTGTTTCGTTTCCCGTTACGCGATTTAGCCATTCCTGCAGCGATACGTGCAGAACCGTGAGGTCATTAGGACTTCGGATCGCTTTGTTGACGTCAAAAAGCTCGTTGGCGAGCCGGTTACTGCTTGTTTTATGCCCGGCGAGGACGTGTTTCGCTAAATGCGAGATCCGAGGGGGACGAGGTTTTATGCGATGGGGAGGGGGAATCGTTAAAAATTAACAAGGGGCTTTTATGGGGAATTCTCATTCCGATATGGCGAAATTTTGAGTTACATCGAATATTGCATGTGTTTCTGCTATTCGATGCCTGCACGAATTCATACGAGACATTCACGAAACCAGGGAATTTTTTCAAAAAGAAAGAAGAATGTTTAGTTCCCAAAAAATCTTCAAAATTTGATTCAGAGAGCTGAAATAATACAATACATATTGAAACAAAAAGGGAACTTGGCTGAGGTTGGTGCAACATAGGAAAACCATACAGGTCTGCAGTATGATTAAATCAGGAAAGGGAAAAAACCTGAGCTGAAAAAAACCCTTCCCCGCCCGTGCAAAAAAAAATTACTTAAAATATTAAATATCAGGAAAATCTGGATAGACATCAGTGTGATCTGAGAGAACATCTTCATGTTATCCGTCGATGGGCTCAGATAAACAGATTCTTCACAAAACGACTCGCAATTCTTAAACAGAAATGAAAAAGACAAAAGCAGAACAAAACCAATTATTTAGACAAAATTTAATTATTTTGAAATTAACCACCAATTTCAAAAATGCATTAGTTTCTTTATGTATAGCCTCGGAACCATCTTGAAATTTATAAATGGGACAACGATTTATAAGATGTTCTATAGTCTCCTGATTTTCCCCACACTCAAAACTAGGGCTCTCAACCGAATTCCATCGGAAGAGCATGCTGTTGCATCTTCCATGGCCTGTTCTAATACGTCAGAACAGACCATATTCCCCTGGGAAGGTCAAAACCAGGAACTCTGATGGAAGGATCAATAATAAGATCTTTATTGAAAAAATTGCATAGTTTCTATTCAGATTGCGAAATTTTTTTGTCGCTTCTAATCATATCAATCTGAAAATTTGACCAAGAAGGTTTGCGCGACTTCAATCTAGAATATAGTTGAGTATGGAAAAAAAATTTGGAAAGGAATAGAATTTGTTTCAGAAATTCAAAGTTGTTGTCTCCCTGCGAATATGGGGAGGGACAATATTTGAGAGGACTGGTAACCAAGGAGTTGGTGTAGATTTGATAGTACCAGTGATAATCCTCCTGAAAAATTTAGTTGGGCATCAATTTTTTTTTACACGAACACTGTTCAACCAAACAGGGCAACAATATTCATCAGCAGAAAAAACCAAAGCTAGCGCTGCCGTACGAAGTATTGTTGCATCAGCGCCCCATGAGGAACCAGCTAGTTTCTGAAGAATATTGTTTCGAGTTTCAAGCTTCAAACGCATATCATCTAAATGGGCGTTGAAATTTAGAGAGGAATCAGGTTTAATTCCCAGGAATCTAGGATTAGATTTATGTTGTGAGAGAGCAGAACGGAAAGTTACACTCAATTTTCTATACTTCTGATGATTATTCAGATGAAAACACGAAACCTCGATTTTATTTCATCGGATAATACATAACGAAAATGATCATAAAGATCAGAGACAACAAAAGCAAATACAAAATGAGTTATTAGCTCAAAAATATATCGACATAATAGAAAAAACCGAAACTATAACAAGTAATCTTTAATAAGAAAATCACACAAGACCCGACATTTAATAATTATACAGGGTGGACCAAGTTCGACGGCCTATTAGACGTTTCTGGAGTACTTTCTAAAAGTCAATACTCGAAAAAAATGATTTTTTTTGAAAATTTTCAAAAAAAAGGGCAACTTTGAGGTACTGTAACCTCGACTGTAGCATCAAAAAAAAAATATTATACCAATGCTTATTTTTTGATAAGCCATCGATTTTTAAAAAAATAGATAGGTCCAATTTTCATTCTCCAATCGCCACTAGTTTAGACCTTATGAATTTTCCAAAATTTCAGATTTTCCATTGACCATAACTTGATTAATATATTTTTAATTACTGTTTGCATTTTCGCAATCAATTCCTTCAAATCGGTAGTTCATTCTTGATTCTGAATCACCAAAGTTTTGGAAATTCTTCCTTCTAAGATCCACTATGTACTAACTAAAAAAATCCATACCTATTTTGAACCCAACTATTTTGTTACAGAGCTAGAACGAGAGAACATAAAGTTGAAAAAGAGGTCACGGAGCTGAAGGAAGAAACAAACAAACAAAAGTCGAAAATCCGAAGATTGTCAGAACAAATTTTGAACATCAACGGTAACGGCCTAAAGGTAAAATCAAGGAAGCCCTTAATGCACCGTTCAAACATCACATTCAGATAGAATATTTAAATTCCCCATTTCATATCGTTATTGATAATTATACTGACGAAATAAAGTTGAAATTTGCAAAGTTTCAATTCTTCTCATCCTGAATACAAACTTTTTAATATTAAGAGACAGTTTAACTATCCAAAACTATGTTTCAATACCTTCCCCAGAGAACAAGATTCTCTATTTTCCAACATCTCTTGGTTCTCCTAGAAGAACAATTAATTCTTGGCATAGCTCAAAGGTGAGGAAGTATTGCAGCGCGATATAAAATAATTCATATTTCCCCTTTTCCAGGTCTTGGACATTGTTCAACTCGAAACCAAAGACGTCGGCTCTGGAGATGTTGGGAACGAGAAAGACTCTCTTCTTCCAAAGACAAACTCCTGCAATTTACGTGTTATGACTTCAGAGTTGCAATCAGATCTCCAGAAGGTTCTCAAATCTAACACTTCTCAGGAAGAGGTGAAACAGAGCTTCACAGCTAAGCCAAAAGAAGATACGAAGAGTTTGCTCCAACATTCAGAAAGTTCAAACGAATGCCAATACTCTTCTTTATCCTGTAGCCCTATGGAGTCTTCAAGTGGTAACCAAGAATCTAAAGGGAGTAAAATCATATCCACTCCTGAAAATTCTATAATAAGCATTGGAGGTATCGAATTCAAGGTACCAAACAGTAATCTGGAGACTACTTTCGAGATACATCCAATAAAGAGGGAAGATAGGGAGTCCAACATCAAGGAGATCTTGGAGAAGAAAGACAAAGTGGAGGATATACTCAGGATAGGAGATAACTCCATGGTTTCAGTCAAGGTGAAGTACATCCCTCCTAAGAAGATCCAGCGAAATCCAACGCCGAGAAAAATTGAAACCAAGGAGTTTGAGCTGGTGGAGGATCGTTCAGAGGAGGCTTTGAGGAGTATGGGGAAGCAGGTGGTGCAGTTCAAGCCTTTGGAGGTCCCAGAAGAAGAGGTTAAACCGCTGAAGGTCACTTATAGGAACCCCCACGAATATCGATCGACCGATTCTGACCCCGCCACTGAGTCTCAGTCCAGTGAGGTGGAAAATTATGGTAGAATGTATGTTAAAGAGGTGAAGATGAAGCTGAAGGCAGTGGCGGATCATTGCGAGCAAGAAAGGCAGTATGGGGGTGAAGGGAGGGTGAAGAGTTTGAGCCATCTTATTTGATTGATGCTTCGGAATGTGTGTTGGTTTTTATATTTGAAATAAAGTTGATTACAAAGTTGTTGTTTGGTGCGAATGTTTTTTTTTCAAATAGGGTGATCACATCGAGTTTTTGATGTCTGAAAAGAGCTTAGTTCCTTATGGTGGTGAACAATGGTGGTACGGATAGGTTTTGAAACAATTTGGAACAGAGAACAAAATTCTCTATTTTCCTCTTGGTTCTCCTAGAAGAACAATTAATTCTTGGCATAGCTCGAAGGTGAGGAAGTATTGCAGCGCGATATGAAATAATTCAAATTTCCCCTTTTCCAGGTCTTGGACATTGTTCAACTCGAAACCAAAGACGTAGGTTCTGGAGATGTTGGGAACGAGAAAGACTCTCTTCTTCCAAAAACAAACTCCTGCAATTTACGTGTAATGACGTCAGAGTTGCAATCAGATCTTCAGAAGGTTCTTAGATCCAACTCTTCTCAGGAAGAGGTGAAACAGAGCTTCACAGCTAAGCCAGAAGAAGATACGAAGAGTTTGCTCCATCATTCTACTGACAGTTCGAATGAATGTCAATACTCTTCTTTGTCCTGTAGCCCTATGGAGTCTTCAAGTGGTAACCAAGAATCTAAAGGGAGTAAAATCATATCCACGCCTGAAAATTCCATAATAAGCATTGGAGGCATCGAATTCAAGGTACCAAACAGTAATCTGGAGACTACCTTCGAGATACATCCAATAAAGAGGGAAGATAGGGAGTCCAACATCAAGGAGATCTTGGAGAAGAAAGATAAAGTGGAGGATATACTCAGGATAGGAGATAACTCCATGGTTTCAGTCAAGGTGAAGTACATCCCACCTAAGAAAATCCAGCGAAATCCAACGCCGAGAAAAATTGAAACCAAGGAGTTTGAGCTGATGGAGGATCGTTCAGAGGAGGCTTTGAGGAGTGTTGGGAAGCAGGTGGTGCAGTTCAAGCCTTTGGAGATCCCAGAGGAAGAGGTTAAACCGCTGAAGGTCACTTATAGGAACCCCCACGAATATCGATCGACCGATTCTGACCCTGCCACTGAGTCTCAGTCCAGTGAGGTGGAGAATTATGGTAAGATGTATGTGAAGGAGGTGAAGATGAAGCTGAAGGCAGTGGCGGATCATTGCGAGCAAGAAAGGCAATATGGGGGTGAAGGGAGGGTGAAGAGTTTGAGTCATCTTATTTGATTGGTGTTTTAGGATGTGTGTTGGTTTTTATTTTGAAATAAAGTTGATCACAAAGTTGTTGTTTGGTGCGAATGTTTTTTTTTTGTCAATAGGGTGATCCCATCGAGTTTTGATGTCTGAAAAGAGCTTCATCTCTTATGGTGGTGAACAATAGTGGTGCGAAAATTGAAACATTTTAATTCGGAAAAATGTCAATGTTTCTATTGCTGTTTTTACGTTAATTTTGATAAGTTTATGAAGTTTTGTAGATCCCGATCAATTTGATGGTTGGGAAAAGTTTCTTATGCAACTTGGAGACAGAAAATTTTGATATCGCTTGAAATTCAATCTCTTACTAAATATACAGCTCCACAAGAGTTACTGATATCGTTTTCAAAGATATGTACTCTTCGAAAAAATCGCTGTTAAATAATTTAACATTTCGTCATTCTAATCGCCTTCTTTTCTGAAGTTTGGTTCTTTGCATATGCTTCATGAATGTTCTTATTTTGAAATGGAGTCAGTTTATCAACGGCTTCAATTTGAAACAAGTTTTCTGAAAATGCCAACACGTAAATTGACAAATGCTGAGGCTGATAGGGTTATAGGAATGCTACAAGGTTACCTAACTCAGGTTTGTTGTAGCGGAAAGGCTCCAAGTCAGCCAAAGTGTGATATCTCGACTTTGGAATAGGTTCACGGAGACAGATTCCGTGTTGGGAAGACCAAGACATAACCTCCTCAGGATCGTTTCATCACCGTTTCGGCGAGAATAAAGCCTACATCTACGTGTAGAATGCTACGAAATACTCTTCAAAATGTAGATGGGGTCCAAGTTTCCATCGAAACCCTCAGACGACGTTTGAGAGAGGTGAATCTAGGTTCTAGACGTCAATTAAGAGGAGTTCCATTAATACGTGTCCATAAGCGTCAAAGACTGGAATGGACAAGGCAACATATCAATTGGAACGATCAATGGCGTAGTGTCCTTTTCACTGATGAACCCAGATATGGACGATTTTCAGATTCTCGAAGAGTATAGGTATGGACAATCCAACGCATACCCCGTAATCGTCGCTATGTTAATTTCAATGTGTTGTTATATCCTTAAAACAAAAACAATTCGCTCTGCTTCCGAGTAGCTGCAGAATAACGAGTGATCGATCACCTACAACAAAATTCGGATCCTTAAACAAAGTTCTGGATCCTGGATCAATCACAATTAGAGATGTTTCATGTGTAGATGGTGTTCGCCAGGCACACATAAAAGAAAAAAGAAGAAGAAGAAGAAATGTTGTGGTGATTGCACATGTCTCGATCGTAGTCTGATCATTGTTGTTGTGGTTTTTCTTCATGAATTAGTTTCAATTAGTTCATTTTTTGCTGAATGCTTCTTATTTCTTGTCATATTTACGTATGTTTTTCCCTTATTGATTCCCATTTTCCTCCATTCCTCATACCATTCTTTCTTCACTTTCTGTCTGATCTTATTGTTAACATCCTGATAATCTTCCCTATATTTTATTATACTTTTCTTTCTACCTTCATTAGCCAGCTTATCTGCTTTTTCGTTACCTATTATGCCTGAATGGCTGGGGATCCAAACACATTTTATCCTTACTTCTTTCTGTTCTGCTTTTAATAACATTGCTTTTACTCTCACTTCCATTGTGCTAATGTCTGTTTTAATTATCCAGTTTTTTAACTTAAGGATTGCACTTATCGAGTCTGAAATAGAGAAAATAATCCCTGCCACCTTCCATAGACTATAGAAATTGTTGACGCACCTTCGATGAACATCACATTATAGTCAAAGATTATAGAGTATAAAGATAGGAAACGAAGCGACTACAGTGATGTCAGCGACATCTGTTTTTCAAAAGTAATCGGGTTATGGTTAAAATATTTAATTAGGGTCCATTTGGCATAGATTATTAGTAGGCTGTTGTCAATTTTGAAAGAAATACTTGAATAAATATTTTTGCTGAATGATGATTGTATTTTCTCGCGTATTTTCCACTGGAATAACTCGAAATCTACAAGAGTAGCACCTAGCTCACTCCATAATCTTGGTTTGTGTGTTTTTCTCTTATCAATTTTGTGTTAGAAACTGGCCGACATTCGAAATGCATGGTGATTAATTGCAGAAATAATAGAAAGAACAATCTCGAATGTGCATTCTGTTCATTACCAATGAGAATGGAAATGTAAGTTTTGAAACTCGTATCATGTTACTGTCTTGTTCATTGCTTTTTATTTTCAGTGTTGTCAAATGGATAGAGGTTTCGGGGCAAAAATATATTGTTCTGGATAATTTGTTTGCGAACCGAATTTTCTTCGGTCTCATTCATTTGATCAAAAAGTTCCACTCATAGAGGCAATGGTGGACAGAAGAACGACTTATAGAGGTGGTGGTTCTCTTGACGACCCTTCCAGCAGTTCGACTCATCTACTAGACCCTCTAGACTCATTGAGGTTTAAATACACTGGGTAAGAAATGTATGAATCGGGTCCAGAACAACTGTTTGACTTATCGATGTTCGATTCATCGAGAGTTCACTGTATGAATAAGTTCTTGAAATTGTTATAATAGTTCTCTAATATGTGAACAAATTTTTTAAATGTTCTCAATTTCATAATTATTGTATTGTAGTTGATTTTACACAATCATTTCAAATAAAAATATAAAGAATCCAAAACGTATTTCATTTGATTCAAAACAATGTGTAGATGGAAAATATAATCCTGATCAAAAAACGGAGCTCTGCTTTTGTTTTGTCGATTAGGATGTTTCTCTAAAAGCTCGACAAAGAATACTCATTTTAATGGAAATTTATGAAAAGTATAATTCGAATTTCGCGCCTATTAAAATAGTTTTCTGTACTGAGTTATATCTTCAGCGCTATCTAGGTGTCAAAAGTAAGAAACTAGCCAAAAATCGTAGTAGGATTTTAGTGCCACAGATGTAAGGGCGTTTCCTATCTTTCTAACTCTATAATCTTTGATTATAGTCAAAATTTGACAACAGCAGTTGAAAAAATAACTCCAAACCGATTCAAACTGTCATTCTCTCTGCAAAATGTCCCAAACACTGGCGAAACTGTATCCCCTGGCCAACAGGGTAGTGATAAAAAAAGCGGAAGCTGCCGCACGTTCCCAAGGAGGCATAGTGTTGCCAGAAAACGTCAAGACGAAATTGCTGAGGGGCACAGTTGTTGCGGTGGGGCCCGGAAGCGTTAACAACGAGGGGGGAAGGATCCCCCTCTCGGTTAAAGTGGGCGACAACGTCATTCTGCCGGATTATGGCGGCACCAGGCTCGAGATTGGAGAACAAAAGGACCTGTACGTCTTCAGGGAACCGGATATCTTGGCCAAGATAACCGAGTAATGAGATTGTTGTGAATGCGAGTTGTGTTAGTGGAATACATTTTTTTTACGATTAGTTTCATTGCGTTAATCAGGGGGTTGGGAAAATGAGCGAAAGCTGGAAAAACAAAGTTTGATGTTGCTCGAACTGTTGTAGATTTGAGAAGGCGATTCAATATACAAAATTTAAGAGCATGATTGAGCCTTTCCTTGAAAATTCTCACAATTTCCAAAATGAAAAAAAAAAAAGAAATCTTCAAATCACAGAATGAAAAGTTTAGAAAATATTAATTTTTTCGCATGAACTAATGAAAATGCTTCCTGTGTATTAAATAGTTTCAGGCTTTCACGACCGGATATATTGACATTAAGAGAGTCTTCCGGGCTTATTGGCCGTGGTCTATTAGGAATTATTTCACCTAACGTTTCGCCCACAACTGCGGTAGGCATCTTCAGAGGATTCTTGGTCTTAGATTGTAACTCGACCAACCCACACTGACAGATATCTACACAAGCAGTCCAATCACCATCCTCAACAGAAACGAGGAGTTATAAAAACACTAGTAGATAGAGCCCGACGATTGTGCGAGCCGGAATTTCTGGAGGATGAACTTAAACATCTACAGCATGCATTCGTCGCTAACGGATATAATGCTAAGGAAATTCAGAGGGCAATAAGACCAAGACTGTCCACACGTGATGATAACACTTCACAAGTCACCCCCAATGGAAGAGCTATCTTACCATATATCCCCAAGGTCACCGATAGAATTGGTAGAATACTGAAGGGCCACAATATAGAGACTGTCTATAAGCCAACTCAAAAACTTGGCCAAATGATCAGAACTACCAAAGACAAGGTCGACCCGCTCTCTCAACCCGGTGTTTACAGGATACCTTGTGACTGCGGCAAAGTCTACATTGGTACAACGAAGAGAAGTATCAATACGAGAATCAAGGAGCATGAACGATGCTGTCGACTCAATCAGATAGAAAAATCCGCACTAGCGGAACATGCTCTGACAGATGGACACAATATTGTTTTCTCAAAGGCAGAAGCTATTTCAAACATCAAAAGTTTCTATCCTAGGATGAACATGGAAGCCATTGAGATATATAAACATAAGAACAATATGAACAGAAGGGAAGAAATTCCTTTAGTACATAGCGCATGGTTGCCGGTGTTGGAAAAGACTAAAATCAAGCCAATACGAAGTGGAAGCGATGGACCAATCAACATCGCGCGCGTAAACCCACTACCTTCTCCCGCCAATGATCAGAGTATAAGTGGGGCCAACGGATCGAATCCAGCATCACTTTCGGAAATTCAACGGTCGAGTTACAATCTAAGACCAAGAATCCTCTGAAGATGCCTACCGCAGTTGTGGGCGAAACGTTAGGTGAAATAATTCCTAATAGACCACGGCCAATAAGCCCGGAAGACTCTCTGAATGTCTTCCTCTGTATGCTTTTTAATTTTCTGGAACATTAAATTCCTATTCGATTATTCTATAAAGGGTTTCCCATAATTAGACCGAAAAATTTCTAGTGGATGTTCTAGACAATATCTGAGACCCTCTCGACCAAAATTATATAGTACAAAAATGCTTCGAGTAAAATAGAGAATTCAAGCATTTTAAGACTATAAATACAATGTATGGCCCCCACGGGCATCAATAAGAGTTTGACATCTTCTTTGCATACTACACAAGAGGTTGTTGAACATTTCTTGAGGAATTTGGATCCATAAACGGGGCAAAAGCTCTCTCAGATAATTTAAGGATTTTGGGGTAGGTTGATGATTATCTAATCTTCTTTGGACCATATCCCATGCATGATATATGCACTTCAAATCTGGGGAGTGCGGAGGTATTGGTGAATGTGGAATACCAAGCTCCTCGCTCGCATTCTCAACTATGGCTGCACGGTGCGGTCTAGCGTTATCGTCTAGAAAGTGAAAAGTTTTACCATAGCAGCGTGAAAATTTGGCAAAACTTTCAATAAATGTTCCCTTTAGTGTAAGGCGGTCATATTCCCAGGACAAATGTGTGGATCTGTGCGTCCGTTGAAACATATCCCGGCTCATACCAAAACAATACCTCTTCGAAATGGATGGACTTCTTGGACATAGCGACGATTACGGGGTATGCGTGGGATTGTCTATACCCTTATTCTTAGAGAACCTGAAAATCGTCCATATCTGGATTCATCAGTGAAAAGGACACTACGCCATTGATCGTTCCAATTGATATGTTGCCTTGTCCATTCCAGTCTGTGACGCTTATGGTCACGTGTTGATAGAACTCCTCTTAACGGAAGTCTAGAACCTAGATTCACCTATCTCAATCGTCGTCTAATGGTTTCGATGGAAACTTGAACCCCATCTGCATTTTGAAGAAAATTCCGTAGCATTCTACACGTAGATGTAGGCTTTCTTCTCGCCGAAACGGTGATGAAACGATCCTGAGCAGGTGTTGTTTTTCGTCGCCCACCAAACCTTGGTCTTTCCAACAAGGAACCTGTTTCCCTGAACCTATTCCAAACTCGAGATATCACAATTTGGCTGACTTGGAGCCTTTTCGCTACAACAACCTGAGTTAGGCCACCTTGTAGCATTCCGATAGCCCTATTTGCCTCAGCGTTCGTTAATTTACGTCTTGGCATTTTCAGAAAACTCGTTTCAAATCGAAGCCGTTGATAAACTGACTCCATTTCAAAATAAGAACATTCATGAAGCATATGCAAAGAAACAATCTTCAGAAAAAAGGCGACCAGATTGACGAAATGTCTCATACTATTTTTTATTGCATCGATTTGAGTTGTTATTGAGTTTTGAATGATTTTGTATCGATTTTCTCGAAGATTACATACTTTTTAGAACCTAACTCTTATGGAGCAGTAAAGTTGTACACCTATAGGTTAATCAAATTTTAAACATGAATATTGTAAGCATGTGAAAAGTTGTTATAATTTTTTTTTCGAAAATTATCGACCCAAATCTAGTGATTCTGTTAAAACTCCCGAACACAATTTCAGAGAGAGTATTCATCCAATTACGCCCCTAGACAAACCAAAGGCGGAAGCTCACACGAGACCAAACTTTGAATTTCCGATCGTATAAAACCGGAGAGATAGGATTTTCATAATCTACCGTGCTGAAATAGGCATTATTGGGGATTCGCAAACCTACCATCAGTCTGGATCTTCATTGTTCCGTTTTAGCCCCATTCATGTCTGGCATGTTATGGTATAAATTACTAATCAACGTCGACATCATACAATGCCGCTGATGGTTCGACTCAGAGGTCGGAAGATTGGCTGGGATGGAATCAATTTAATAATTAAGGGCTTCGGCGTGCCAGAAATTGTCGGTGATTTACGGTTTTATGGAGAGGTCATAGGTTATGAGCGATTCACAGAAGGGATTATGAAAGTAATTAGTTTTATTCATCTAAATCCATAAGACAAGCCCAATAAGAAGTAAGAATACACAGCCTACATTCGAAATAAGGAGAAGCTTTTTCATTAATTTTAGGATCATTAACATGTTGGAACATTATCATCATTTTTCTTCGCACGATCCAACGCGATCATAAAAAAAAATAGGGTACTAATTTGAAAAGCGAAAGTTATGAGCCAATCTTGATTTTCCAAAATTCTAGAAATGTACAATATTTCCACAATCTTCGACTTCGAAAATGTGAAAATGGTTTGTGCTTAAGATACACTGCGCAAAAAAATTAACGCCCATTATGGAAATCTCAAATTTATTCTACAACTGAAGGTGTTCTCAATAATGATTATTTTCATCAGAATTATGCATACATATGTTATCCACTTTCAACGTTTTTCTACAATACAGATGTTTTTTTCCAGCAGGAATAAAAAAGATGATATTATCAGATTTTGAATGTATTGGCTCCATTCTAAAATCAGTTGTTCTCGATCAATTCTAGTGATCAATAGTTTTTCTTCCGTTTGATTTTCTACACTCGATCGTTATGCAACGCGAAACACGCAATTTGACCCAAGAGGAATGTGCCCAAGCGGTAGTTTTGCGAGAAGAAGGGTGGACATACACAAGAATTGCAGAAAGGTTTGGAGTTTTCCATACAAGTGTATCCAGAATGTTTCAGCGATTCAGGGAGACAGGTATGAATGTCTGAAGACCAGGACAGGGTAGACCACGGGTAACAACTGTCATCCAAGAACGTTACTTGAGAGTTTCTTCGTTGAGACAACGGTTTGCAACCGCTCGCCTCCTTCAAAATCAGATTGAGTGAACTGATGGGTGCCAATTAGCACTCAGACAATAAGAAATCGCCTCAGAAAATATTATTTGAGGCCTCGTGTCGCGGCAAGAGGCCCAGCTCTTACACCAGCCCATCGAAGGGCGCGTTTGGATTTTGCGAGAGAGCATATCCATTGGGAAGAGGCCGATTGGGAAACAGTTCTTTTCACAGATGAGTCTAGATTCTGCCGCTACCATTGTGATCGACGTTTCCTCGTATACAGACGTCCACATGAAAGATATGCTCAGTGCAATTTCCTGAATACTACTGGTTTTGGGGGAGGATCGATTATGGTATGGGGTGGAATATCTTTGACTGCTCGCACAGACCTAGTGGTCGTTGATAATGGAGCTATGAATGCTGATAAGTATATAAGGAACATTCTTGAAGAGCATGTAGTGCCATTTGCCCCATACATTGGTGAAATTTTCATTTTTATGGACGATAATGCCAGACCCCATCGTGCGCGCATCGTTCAGGAGTACCTTAAAGAGGTTGAAGTCTCTCGAATGGAATGGCCAGCAAGAAGTCCAGATCTCAATTGAGCAGGTTTGGGACAACGTCAATAGAAGGCTGAGAAGTTCAGAAAATCATCCAGCTATTTTTAATGACTTAGGAATCCATCTCGGAGATTTCTGGGAAGGATTAGATCAGAACATTATAAGATCAGATATTTTGAGTATGAACCGTCGTTGCCGAGCTGTAATCAACGCAAGGGGTGGAAATACCATGTATTAAATCACTTATCAGCATTTCAGTATCTTGAAAATTGTTCATTTCTCTTCTTTCACATAATATTCGGTGAAATCCTGAATTTTTCTTTCATTTAATGTGTCTTGTTCCGTTCAAAACTTTCCCGAGAGAACATAAAAAATAAGTTATAAAGTCGATGTAGAGTTAACTTCCATTGAAATTGAGATTTTCAGAATGTGCGTTAATTTTGATTGCGCAGTGTATTTATAATAGAAACAATAAACATGATACCAGAATACTCTTATCTCCCTTTTTTCTTAATTTTTTTCTTGATATTTCGGAAATTATTTCGACGAATGCAACGATCTGAGTACGAATGTATTCAGAATTGCATACTCTATCAAATTCGAGAACAAAAACCAGAAAAAAATTTTGAAATTTTTTTTTTACTCCCTATAAACTGAAAGTGGTCAGGCTCCAAAAATATTTCAGCTCGGTAGATAATGTCAAACAATAACATAATCCCAATTTTCAGATTTCAAATAGGTCCAGTTCTCCAGAAACGCCTACTAGGCCGTCGAACTTGGTACACCCTGTATATAGTATATTTTTATGCAGACAATCTTCTCTGAAATGACTCATTTAATCTTTTTGTTCTTTGTTATGATTTATTTGAGTCTGTTTATGTACGAATTTTTGTCTTGATAGGGTTCTTTATTGATTTTTCTGTTTTCTGAATGTTGGTTGGACATTCTTCAGGTGCTCATACGATATCCTATAAATAGATATCGAACTGAAATCCCACCCCAAACATCTTGGACATCTACAGGGTGGCGTTTTTTCCCCCACGCGATCAGAAAGTAAGAAGGGCTCGATTAGGTTTGCCTCCATGAAATTGGAATTTATTATTTGCGGCAGGTGTTTGTTGGGGTTGGCTCTTCTAACCCTCCACCTCTAACAGGATGTTGGGATCGATACACACTCTCGAAGACCGGAGAATCACGTTATCTTGTTTGTTGCCAATATCGGAATACATCCGCTAGAATCGCCCCCCTTGTTGGGGGTTTCAAATGAACTCTGGCTGACTGCCGTGCAATCCATTCCATTGAATCCTATCCGGTTTCTTTTACGGCACGTTCTTGATCCTTTTTTGCCTATTGAAAAGATCCTGAACCGTTTCGATAAGAGAGAACTTTTGGAAAAAATTGGTGAGGCTTTTTTCGCAGGTGAATAGACCATTTCAAAGTATCTTGCTCATACAAAATATTCAATATAAGAATATGTGAAGGAATTCTTAGCCATCAATATCTTTTTCTGTTGGAACATTGCGGCTTATACATATTTGATGTGAATTTTTATTTAGTTAGTCACCGACGTCAGAAGATTTCGAGGCAACCTCGATTCTTCAACAACAAGCATCTCCACTACTCTTCTCGATTTCGAGAAATTCATCATAATGGTTGATAATTAATTTTAAGATGAGAAGAATTGTTAACAATGAATTTGTAAAACTTTTTTCCTAAATTGTTTTTTTCATTTTATGCATTAGTCCTCGAAATATTCTTGACTAAGCATTTGAAAATTAAGTGGTGTTTTCATGGCACTTGTAGTGTTTTTTTGTGAAAAACCTTTCAAATGAGGTATCACTCACCCCATCTTCCCTATTCAAAAATTGGGGGTGAGGGTTGTAGTAGCAAGGGTTGAAGCGCTATGCGTCCTTAACCTACATCTTGAGTTATCCCCCTCGAAACAGAAATCGACCTGTCCGAGCATTCCTATCGAAAAAATTCATTTCGTCTGTAATCTCGTCTGTTTCGTTTTCAAATGGCCACCCTGTATTTCGAGAACTAATGCATAAAATGAAAAAACAATTACTGTGCTGAAATCAGTATAAAAATACCTTTCAAATGAGGTATCACTCACCCCATCTTCCCTATTCAAAAATTGGGGGTGAGTGTTGTAGTAGCAAGGGTTGAAGCGCTATGCGTCCGTAACTTACATTGTAAGTTGTCCCCCTCGAAACAGAAATCGACCTGTCGGAGCATTTCTATCGAAAAAATTTATTTCGTCTGTAATCTCGTCTGTTTCGTTTTCAAATGGCCACCCTGTATAAGGCTTTCACGACCAGAATTAATGACATTGAGAGAGTCTTCAGATAGTGGGGAATGAACTTGAACACCAAAAGCATGCATTAATCGCCAATGGATAAAATGTCAGATCTCAAAAAAGGTAAAGAAGAAGAAGAAGGATAAAATGCCAGAGAAATTCAAAGGCTAATGAAACCAAAAGTTTCCACACGTGATGATAACATATCACAACTCACCCCCAATGGAAGCTCTATCTTACTATACATCCCTGAGTTCACAGGTAGAATTGGTAGAATACTGAAGAGGCACAACATCTAGACCAGTTATAAGCTGACTCAAAATCTTGGACAAATGATCAGAACTATCAAAGATAAAATCAATACGAGAACTAAGGAGCACGAACGATGCCGTCGACTCAATTAGACAGAAAAATCTGCTCTTACAGATGGACAAAATATAGATTTCTCAAAGGCAGAATATCGAAATTTATTATCCTAGGATGAACATAGAAGTCATTGAGATTTGTTGACTTAGAGACAACATAATCAGAACAGAGGAAACCCCCTTAGTACATAGCGCATGGTTGTCGGTCTTAGACAGAACCCAAATCGAGCCGATACGGAGTAGGAGCGATAGGCCAATCAACATCGCGCACGTAAGCTCACTACCTGCTCCCGCCATTAACCAGGGTATGAATAAAACTTCAGGATTGAACCGGAAATTCAGAGGTCCAATTACAATCTCAGACCAAGAATCCTCTGAAGATTCCTACCGCAGATGTATGCGAAACGTTAGATGAAATAATTCCTAATATACCAGGGCAATAAGCCTAGAAAATTCCCCCAAAGTAATTTTTCATTATTATCAGAATATTTAGAAAATTAAGAAAATTGATACTGGGAAAAAATTCTAACTATTGTTATCAGTGTGAGAAAAAACAATACTGACATTTTCGTGGTAATATCTACAGGTTCTTTTCGGCGTTTCACAATCAACACTCGAAATCACAAACGAAATCTCAATTTTTTCGAAAACAAAAACTGCAAGCGACAAAGCCTTGTTCACTAGACAAAAGATCTACCGAAACTGAATTCAAAATTTCGAAGGAATTGAACGTTCTCCAGTGATAACCACTTTTTGAGCATCAGAGTTACATCATATCTGAGGGAGCTTCTGCTCCGTTTATGGAACCAATTTCCTCAAGAAATGTTCAACAACCTAGTGTGTGGTATGCAAAGAAGATGTCAAGCTGTTATTGATGCCCGTGGAAGCCATACATTTTATTGATAATCTTAAAATGCTTGAATTCTCTGGGAATAAAATTTCGTTATTTTACTCCATATTTCTGAATCACCTTGTATACGCTGCAAACCTGCAGGCTAAAATTAATTTCATTTCCTTCAACTTGAAATCATATCAATATGAAGTTTCATCACAAAATCTCATTTAAACTATATTTTTTACTATTTAAGTCAATATCTCTAACTCATGTAGGATTATTTTCCAAAAGTATGGGTAATAGTATAGTAATAGTAAATGGTAAGTAAAAATTAAAGGAAATGAAGATTTCTGACCTTTTCGCTTATATCTCGAGCTCATGGATTCATCGACAAATGCATTAAACTGGCAAACTTTTTATACACATCCAAATTTGAGGTGAGAGTAATCAGGATCAAATCATACACCAGATGGGATTCAGCATTAACTTACAACATTTCTGAGATGTGAGCAACGTAACTTTTCCAACTGTCGTCTAGTGTTCATTTCATATTCACAAGGACGTAAAAACATGAATTCGCAGCAGAAATACTTTCTGTATTGAATGGGAGGGCATAAGAAATTTAATAAACGGGAGAGATCCCAGATATGCTGCAACTGTTCACATTTTCATACAGCAGATGCTGGCTGGGTTGGAGAATCTTTAGAATCTTTTCAAGAATTTAATAAACTATGTTGAAGTGCATGGGGATATATCATGATGGTTTTCCCGAACAAAATGGCTGTTTGAACTGATGAGGAATTTTAATGACACTTGAAAAATTTTCGGGGAGGTTTTGAATATGTTTTTGTCTCCGTTTTTCTTTCAGAATGTAAGGGAAGTCCTTTTCCCTAGAAACTTTATGATAAATTTTCTCAAACTCAGGATTTTAAAAAATTATTAAAGTTTATAAGCACACATTTATAAGTTAAATGAAATACTTATTTAATAAAATTGCAAGTTCATTTCAGAAAAGTAAAACTGGGGACTGTTGTCCGAAGGAATTTACATGGCTTTTACCTCAGAAGAGTAATAGTTTTTTAATACTACTGCCATCAAAAGTGACACTTTCAATGTCAGCAAACAATGTTAAAATTGATTGTTTTCGTGGAAGCGTGTTTAAAACATTTTTAACATTAGTGTTAAAAATATTTCAAGCACTCCATTTTCTTATGATGAAATCAGATGAGAAAAATTCAGCAATTGCAAATTTTCATTATCAATATTTAACAATCATTACTTATGATCATTAATATTAATCTCAAAACTAGAACAATTACTAACATTCCACTGATAAATTACACAATTCTTCACGCCGACAGGCTCCAAATAATCCAAAAATAGTTGCAACCTTAACCATCAAGTATTTCTCATTTGGTGCCTCCTTTATAAACTTTTCAACTTGTTCACGACTGAGAATTTTCGATTTTTTGGGACGATATCCTTCACTTTTTCGTTTTTAATATGCTATTTCCTTAAAATATTTCTTAACATCCACACTCTTTTTCAAAAGGGCGCTTGACTTGTTCATTGAAAATTAGCTCCACAAAGTTGATGACCTCCATATTTTTTATTTTTCTTGTAAGAATGCCAGGAAAACAGTTTTACTGAAGTTTCCTTCTACATTTTTCAATTTACACCAGGCCAGGAAATCGTTATTTGCAATATCGTACTTCTGAACAGATTTTTTAGATAGGAGTTCCAGGAATTCCCATTGAAATTAATGCAATATTCTCGTAAAATATCGTTTAGTGATAATGAATCCGTTGCAGGAAGCCAACATGTTATCAATAAATATTACCAATGAAAACTGTGCAAGAATGAGATATTCTCACACGATTCATTCTACAAGATGTGGCACAATGAACGGATTTAACACAGAATAAGAGAAAAAATTTTATATACTCCGCAGGATGTGAGTATGGTAGAAATATCTTTCATTTCATTCTCATTTATCTCAGAAACAGAAAAAATACAAGATGTAGGTATAGATCTTTTTTGTTTTAGACAACTATCAATTAAACTTTAAGGTTTGTGTGTCTGGCAGATTGAGAAGGTTATGAAAATCTTTGCATAAATTTAATTAACATGGTAATTTTCAATACAGCATTCAAGTATTTTGATTTTTTCCCCTTATCTTATAATTTTCTCATTTTTTATTTTAATTGTCCATAATTTTTCTCCCTTATTATTTATGACTTTCCCAACAGAGACTAACCGAAGATGCGTCATCCTAAACGAAGAAAATAGAATGCTTCATCTTCTTAATGAAATATTTCAGATCTAATTTGATAGTTCTTTAACTGATTTTATCGTGACAAGTAAGATCATTTCTAATCGATTTTCTTTGAAAACTGAGAGTGGAACTCCATATTCTTTCACAAAATGCTGAAACCTCCCTAAATTTCCCTTGGAAAATGTGCTTCTTTTTCAATCCAACATCTTTGTTAACGAAATAGTTATTTATGATACGAGTGTTAATAGTGACGTTTTATTTTGCGAGTGAAAAAGTTTGTGAAATGAGCGGAGCGAATTGAACAATTTATCGAACAAAATAAAATCAATTTTAACACAAATACCATACAATGTTTTATGTACAACTGCCCTATTTTGATAATGAATTTGCGAATTTGCAATGACAAAAAACTTCAAAAATGCATTTTAATATTCAAATAATCAAAAGGTTGTTGTGCATGGCAAACGTTGCCAACGTTATGATTACTAACAAATGAGAAAGGACGCTGTCATTTGAATTTCGTTCTTGTCCAATGTTCGTCTTGGGTTTTTAACAGGTCAATATGTTTGTCGAGAGTCCAATTATTAATAAAAATGACGATTGGGTTGTTCCTCTGGATTTTGAACAACAAATCTGGAACTCCTATCCAAAAAATCTGTTCAGCAGTACGATATTGCATATAACAATTTCCTGGCTTGGTGTAAATTGAAAAAAGTAGAAGGGAACTCCAGTGAAATTGTTTTCCTGGCATATTTGGAAGAAAAATCAAAAATATGGAATTCAAAAAGAAAACGTGAAGGATATCGACCCAAAAAATCCAAAAATTATCACTCGTGAACAAGTAGAAAAGTTTATAAAGGAGGCACCAGATGAGAAATACTTGATGGTTAAGGTTGCAACTATTTTCGGATTATTTGGAGCTTGTCGGCGTGAAGAATTGTTTAATTTGTCAGTGAAAGATATCGAAATAATAAATGAATCATTGGTTATACAACTTCCAAATACAAAAACGAAAGTCAGTCGTTCTTTCAGTATTATTGGGAAGTATGCAGACTATTTTCATGAGTTCTTTGCACTGCGCCCATCTGTCATCTAACATCTTCGTTTTTTCCTAAAATATATGAATAATAAATGCACTGCCAATCCAGTTGGTATTAATACATTTGGGAAAATTCCATCTATTTTTGCCGAATTCCTCAAACTGCCAGAACCAAAGCAATATAAAAGACACTGTTCTCGAAGATCCTCCGCTTCATTGCTAGCAGAATCAGGAGCAAATATTGCTGATATAAAAAAACATGGTGGATGGAAATCTACGACGGTAGCCGAGGGCTTTGTTGATCATTCCATTGCATCTTGAAATGTCACTGCTGAAAAAATTCTCCCAACCTCAATAGATTTTGGATCATCATCATCCAATATTCTAAAGTACTGATGAGTTTGTCTCATCTGATTTCATCATAAGAAAATGGAGTGCTGAAAATATTTTCAACACTAATGTTAAAAACATTTTTAACACGCCTCCACGTAAACAATCAATTTAACATTGTTCGCTGTCATTAAAAGTGTCACTTTTCACGGCAGTCGTACAAAAATCATTATGCAACATATAATTCACGCTCTCCTGAACCGAAAACACATCAACAACCTGCGTTCAACTATTGAACCAATTCCATTGAACGTGTTCAACTCTAAACTCATTTAGACCATTCAACGATATCGATTCAGACCCCGATCAGAACCCAACCATTCAGAAAACGAAGTGGGAGCTCATTGGAGAAACCAATTTCCTCTTCCGATCTCCCAAGAATAATCAGTTCGATTTCAAAACTCACAGAAAAAGTTACAAAAAGCCAGGATAAGTTTCGCAGGTTTCCAAAGTGAATTTGACGTTCTGTCATATTAAAAGGACGTATAAATTCCACCTGTACGTTTGAGGAATCTGAGTTATGTCGAGAGTCTCTCATAAAGGCGGTCTTCAATTGGATAATTTGGTTAATTGTTGATCGTATTGACATGAGGGTCAAGTAGAAGATCAATTGGACGGTTTGTTTAGTGTTTCGAATGGAATTCGACAAGAAAATCGGGTGCATGCAGAATTTAACTGAGTATTAACCTTTTCTCGACACACCCTTGCTGTTGCGAAGTTCTCCACTCCAATTTAAGGGCTTGTTACGTATATCTCGTCATTGTGGATTCATCTGGGAGGTTTTAAAACACCCAACACTGTTAATTCATTCGAATTTCCGAACTCTGAGGGTTTTTTTCGCGAAACTTTGAAGGTCAGGCAGCCCGAACTAAGGGTGTTAGATCCGGACGTCTAGAAGAACTGAAATTACGACAACCGACACTAAATCTGACAGTTTCGCGACATTTTAATCTTGTATGGACCTTCAATTTCGTGTATTTTAATTCTGGAGCTCGGCTAGCGACTGGAATCCATTCATTGACGGCGCGGTAGGGGCATGCGCGTTTTAGATTATGTTGTTCGGGACAGGACTCTATATCGGGGGAAGGATGTAGAGCGAGGGTTGGTTTGGGGGAGAGAGATGGAAGGGAGAGGGTGCCTGGCTGGCACAGGGGTGTCCGTACAATTAGATACAGGTTGCTTGTCTCTGTGCCGTTCCTTTCGACAAATATTGCTTCTTTTACCTCCACGGATAAACAAGGGGGAGTAATTCGTGCAATGAGCTCGGGACGAGGTAGGGAGGAGGTGTATACAGGGTGGTTCATAGGTGCTAACTGAGCAAGAAACTGGAACACCCAGAATAAGGAGCTGTTTGATTTTTTTTTGGTGAAACTTAGATATTTTAGCCAGGAGTGAATGATTGAAATTTGGAGAAGAAAACTAGTGAAATTTTTAAGTAAACGTTAATTTTGTACTGGCTTGACTGGAGGCCCTCAGTTAGATGCTGATTTTGAGGCCCCCTCCAGCTAGTATGTAGAGTTCCTTGTGGGACACCCTGTATATATTGAAATTAATAGTTACATGTGTTGTGACCGCTATACAGGGTTATTCACTAACATGGCTCTAAAGAATATTTTTAGGAAATACACAAGATTTAGGATTTAAATTCTGAAGATGAACTTCAAGTAAGAAGACGACTTCTCGTATATTTTTTTAAGGTTCTAGGTTTTTCCGGAAATTATAACAACTTTCGTTTTTCAAATGAGAAGACCCATTTTTAATTGCATTAATAGATTTTCCATTGATTCCTGAGTGTTTTTGATTCCAAAAGTTTGAATTTTCCCGAGAAAATTCTCTAAATGCGGAAATACGAAAAAAATTTCAAAATTGAACTGTGTTGAAATACAGACAACTTCGAGGTTTTTTCATTGAAAATTCTCATCTTTGAGAATCTCTGAGAAGAAAAGCTGATGCTTCTTTTCCTATAGTGTGATTTTCGGAATATGATACAGGAGGTCACGAATTCTTTGTCAAAGTTAGAAATGACGAAACATGGAAAAATCGTTTTTTCTAATTGGAACCCCATTTTTTCGAAGCATTTTCGAAATCTTCGTCGAAAAATAATAGGAGCATACGACCAAGACTTTTAGGTAATTATAAAGTTTCCTGCCCACTTGTATTTTTTTTTTTTGTATTTTTTTTGTGATCTTGGAGTAGGAAAAATGAACCTAACCTAACCTAACTTAACCAAACCTGAATGTTTTATTTTTTTATGTAATTTTTGTTGAATTTTTTTTCAACTTTTGGTAGGGAAAATGAACCTAACCTAACCTAACTTTGTTAAACAAAAACTATATAGACTATATATAAGTCTATATCAGAGCCGTATTCGAGGTAAATGGAGTATATTTATAAGTTTCATTTATTTTTTTTCTCGAAAATTACTGCCTCCCCAGAGCTGTAATTGAGACTGTAGTATCAGGAAGTCCTGTGCAAAATATTTTTAAAATCGGTGACGGGGCGATAAAATTTATAATAACAGACTTTTATCCCAAAATGAATATTTTTCGAGATGTTCAGGAAAAACTATTTTTTCTTCAATTTACAATCTCATTCAGAATGTGTGAAATTTTTTCAAATCTCTGTTAACGAGAAAATATTTTCTTATAGTTCAATAGTTCTTTATTTTTCAAAGTTTAGGATAATTTCCGCAAATTCTTAATTCTGGAAAATTTCTTTTTTGTTATGGTGAGGAAATTTGAATTTTTTTGTAATGAAACTGTTATGTTCTATTAATTATTCTTTGAAAAGCATTGAAAATTATTATAAATTATTTTTTTTTCTGCATTCCTGGGAATTTTTTACGTTGACTTCACTATTACTTACATTGACAACTTTAAAACAATAATTGTTGATCTCGCGTTACAGATTCAAGAACTTAACTTGTCTGAACTATAGAAAATATTTTCTCGATAACAGAGATTTCCAAAAATTTCACTTGACCGCTAATTATTTTCCAGTAAAAAACACATTCGGAATGAGGTTGAAATTTGAAGACAAAATCGTTTTTCCTGAATATCTCTAAAAATATTCATTTTGGGATAAAAGTCTTGGAAGTCCCCTCCTATTATTTTTAACGAAGATTTCGAAAATGCTTCGAAAATGAGGTTCCAATTTGAAAAAAAACGATTTTTTGATCTTTCGTCACTTCTAACTTTGACAAACAATTTGTGACCTCCTGTATCATATTCTGAAAATCACGCTATCGGAAAAGAAGCACCAGCTCTTCTTTTCGGAGATTCTCAAAAATGAGAATTTTCAATGAAAAAACCTCGAAGTTGTCTGTATTTCAACAAGTTCAATTTTGAGATTTATTTTTCGTATTTCCTCATTTAAAGAGAATTTTCTCAGGAAAATTCAAACTCAAAAGTCCTAGAACCTTCAAAATATATACGAAAAGTCGTCTTCTTACTTGAAGCTCACCTTTAGAACTTCAATCCTGAATCTCTTCTTCTCTCATTTGAAATTTTTTTTATTGATTTTTGTTTCAGAGAAAATCAAATCTCTATTTTCTCTTTGTAGGTTTTTCGTCTTTCATCATTTTTTCTCGAATCAATATTGCATATATCCTTGAGTACTGATTCCTAAAGTTCATTATTTTCATTTTTCGAAGTTGGGAACACTCAAATAATAATGCACAACTAATGACGAAAAATTTATTGGTCCACTTTTCATTTACAATTAAATTCCTCTCATGTTCCACCTGATTTATCTAATTCCTGAAATTTTATAGTTCCATAAAATATCCAATAACAAAACTAAAAAATTTCAAGATAACAAAAATCCTTCTCTAATAGTTCAAACCCTATCAGAATATCCGTTTCTTCAGAAAAAAATTAAAAGTATCAGTATACATCTATAGGCATTGTATCGACTCACTATCATACTGATTGCTTAACAAATTAAGTACACTTTGACGAACTGAAATATATGTTGTATATACTTAATAAAACTTAATTCTATATCAATACACTATCTGATAAAATAAAAGGAATGCGCTCAGTGTCTGTGATCCGGCGGGGTAGGGAAGAATCTTTTTCTCTTCGGTGTTCCATGGGTCCTAAAAAAAATTTTTTAGAAGTCTCAATCGAAGAAATAGATGTTGAAATGGTCTTGGACCTATTAAAAGAGCTGCAACACCAGTGAATTAAGAAAAAAGGCAGGGGCATTAGTGAAAATTGAAGGCGTCCGCGAAGGTGTACCAATATGGCTGCCAATTGTTTCCGGTTTTCAGTGGCGTAACATAAATTTTCATAACGGAAGAAAAATAACAGTATGAATATAATTTTAATCATAAAGCCGAAGGATCTAGGTTATTGGCTCTAAATAGTTGTTCTTTTCGTTGTAATTTCCAAATTAAGTCTCTTTTGTGAAATCTTTTTTGTTGAAAAGTAGAAAAGACTTCTTTATTAATTATACAATGAGATGTAAAACTGTATTGTACTCGTGAAGTAACAAAACTTCGAGTCTTCTTTCTTTTGAATTCAGCCCCCACCACTTTCTAACTGGCGCCCTATTCAAATAAGAAAGTTTCCCACCGCACAGTGTACCAGAGATTCTTGAAGAATAGTTTTCATTTGTTGATGATACAACAAAATATTCCCAACAAAAATGAAAAATGAGACTGGTCGGTAGAAATAAGGAAAAATCGGCAGTTTCGGCAACACTGCGTCTAATATCGAGGTTTATACAGGGTTATTCACGAATATGGCTCTATAAAGTATTTTTAAGAAAGACACAAGATTCAGGATTGAAATTCTTAAGGTATATTTTTTAAGGTTCTAGAACTTCCGGTTTTTTCGGATTTCAGATTTATTGCATCAATAGATTTTTCATTGTATTCTGAGTGTTTTTATTTCCAAAAGTTTGAATTTTCTCGAGAAATTCTCTTTAAATGAGGAAATACGAAAAAAAAATCTCAAAATTAAACTCTGTAGAAATACAGACAAGTTCGAGTTTTTTTTTTCATTAAAAATTCTCATTTTTGAGAATATGCTGATGCTGATGCTCTCGGATAGTGTGATTTTCAGAATATGATACAGGAGGTCACAAATTCTTTGTCAAAGTTAGAAGTGATGAAAAATTAAATAATCCTTTTTTTTTCAAATTGGAACCCCATTTTTTCGAAGCATTTTCGAAATCTTCGTCAAAAAATAATAGGAGCATACGTCCAAGACTTTATCCCAAAATGAATATTTTTCGAGATATTCAGGAAAAACGATTTTGTCTTCAATTTTCAATCTCATTCCGAATGTGTTTTTTTACTGGAAAAAAATTAGCGGTCAAGTGATATTTTTGGAAATCTCTGTTATCGAGAAAATATTTTCTATAGTTCAGACGAGTTAAGTTCTTGAATTATAATCTGTAATGCGAGAGCAACAATTTGTTTAAATTTCTCAATGTGAGTATTAGTGAAGTCAACGTGAAAAATTCTCAGGAAAGCAGAAAAATTGGGGATAATTTCTAATGCTTTTGAAAGAATAATTAACATAACATATAACAATTTCATTACTGAAAATTCAAATTTCCCAATCATGACAAAAAAAGAAATTCTCCAGAATTAAGAATTTGCGGAAATCATCTTAAGCTTCAAAAAATAAAGAAAAACTGAACTCGTCTGAACTGAAAGAAAATATTTTCTCGATAACAGAGATTTTCAAAAATTTCACTTGACCGCTAATTATTTTCTAGTAAAAAAACACATTCGGAATGAGATTGAAGAAAAAATCGTTTTTCCTGAATATCTCGAAAAATATTCATTTCGGGATAAAATCTTGGACGTATGCCCCTATTATTTTTCGACGAAGATTTCGAAAATGCTTCGAGAAAATGGGGTTCCAATTTGAAAAAAACGATTTTTTGATGTTTCGTCACTTCTAACTTTGACAAAGAATTTGTGACCTCCTGTATCATATGCTGAAAATAACGCTATCGGAAAAGAAGCATCAGCTTTTCTTCTCGGAGATTCTCGAAAATGAGAATTTTTAATGAAAAAACCTCGAAGTTGTCTGTATTTCAACAGAGTTTAATTTTGAGATTTTTTTTCGTATTCCTCATTTAAAAAGAATTTTCTCGGGAAAATTCAAACTTTTGGAATCAAAAAGACTCAGAATTCAATGGAGAATCTATTGATGCAATAAAAAATGGGTCTTCCCACTTGAAAAACGAAAGTTGATGTCACTTCCGAAAAAACCAGAAGTCCTAGAACCTTAAAAAATATACGAGAAATCGTCTTCTTTATTGAAGCTCACCTTTAGAATTTCAATCCTGAATCTTATGTCTTTCCTAAAAATATTCTAGAGCCATATTCGTGAATTTTACACTTCCCTTTAATAATTATCAATTGGTGGGTACCTGCTAAAAAAAATGAGAAGATACTCACATTTTTGGCGTTTTCACGTTCCTCAACAGCAAGGAGTCTGTGCTTGGGGTTTGCTGCAACCTTGAAGGCCCGTAACTCGGGGCGATGTTTATGAACATCTCCCAGTAGCTGGAGGGAAGTCCGATCAGAAACTTCAGAACCTGAGAAGTGAAGGTGTTAAAAAAAAATTTTCAAAGGTTATTTCTAAGTTGCTCACGTTCGCTTGTTGCTTCGCCTCGTACAAGAAGTTGTGTCTATTCCTTTTGTCGTCTATGTCGTCTGAGGAATATCCCACTATGGTTGGGCCGAAAACGATGGCAAGGTTTTCGGCGGGCATCTTGATCTCTTTCTTTTGTGAAATTCTGAAAAATCATCGGGTGAAATCTTAATGTATAAAACTAAGTGGGACGTTTTGTTGGTTACATCATTTATAACTCAAGATTGGATATACTGTTTGTTATGAAAGATTTTTTTTGGATTCTTCTACGACGGGGTTAACATAAAATACATTAAAACTCTGAAAAATTTGATGAAATGGAAAAAATGGGAAATCATTTTTCTTCTTGCGAATAATGCCAGTAGATGTCGCTAAGATTAATAGCGTTTTCGTGAAAGCATTTTATTTCATATTAATTCGGTGAACTACATTTTTTTTAAATATTAACGCATCAGAATCCATGTGTTTTCACACCTATCTTTTTTCCGAACACTACGAAAAATTTTATGACGAAATTTTTTGAACAAATCTCCATTCTACTATTATATATGTAAACAATTACTGTGTATTTCAGTTGCCTAAACGGATGTTTTGGGGGCGCATTGATTCTTTTGTCTGGCGACTTCCTGCAACCATTACCGGTAATTCCAAAATCGACGGCTGCCGATGAAATAAATGCTTGCCTAAAATCATCAAATTTGGCAAGGTAATAAAGCTCTCAATTCAGTTGATTGCGGTTGGAATAGTACCAATAGATATTTGCCGCCCACAAAAATGCAAAAAACACCTGCTCCATAAAAATTGTTGAGAATGATTTTTTGTAATTGCAAAAAAGGATGCAATGCGTCATGCATCTGTAGAAAACTGAGTCCTTTTTGTAACGCTACATGTGGGGAATGTTCAGGTGTTAACTGCCAAAACAGTTTTCCAATCTTTGGCAAATATGAAGAAATAATTGACAGTGGCGACAGCCACTCAGAATCAGATTAATTTTTTGACATAAAGAGTATTAATTTCACGAGAATAAAATGATGAATAAATGAAATGTTCAAATGATATTTTCATTTTGTTATTTTGAACAGATAGGGTTTGCTTTTAGGGATAGAAAAATAAAAATAACTAAAACTTACATTGATCCAAAATACTGTTATAAAATTGATTGAAATTAATCAATCATATTAATAAAGACCCCCATTTTTACACATTTTATGCTGAAAGGGGGTGGTTTATACGGTCTTGAAGTATATGGAGACCTTCATTAAACTTCATAAAACTCTACTGAGACCCAAAAATTACTTTGATTTACGTTAGAACAAGTTTCTTTCAATTTTGGATAAAGGGGTTGTTTTCACCCCTTAAAAATAATAAGCATAAATCGGCATAGGGTAGGAGTAGGAGACAAGTATAGCTTATATTCAAATTGTTATCAAAATCGAAGCATCTTGATAGAATTCGGAGGTAAAGCCTAATTTTCTCCCTCATTGACTGGACTAATTGTACAGGACAATTTTATCTCCACTTTCAAGGTATTATACCATGATAGTTTATTATAATATTAAAGTTGCTTTTTTATTTATCGATTGAGGCAGTACGAAGTCTGCCTGGTCAGCTAGTGAAGAATAAAAACAAAACAACTGTTAACAGTACAGTACTGGTTTTTGGGCATAAGTCCTGGTTAGTCAGTGAACTAAACCAGTACGTGAATTGTACTGCTTTTAGATTAAATTAAAAATTCAAAACATTGAAACGAAATATGGAAGTCTGAAAATTACAACCCTGCGCCATAATTCCATATAAGTAATATGTCTTGAGTTGAATATAAGCTAAGGATCAAAGATTGTCTGGTTTAACGTTCAAGCTTCTATCCGGCAACAATCGTTAACACTCAAAGTTTAATCGTTGATTTACCTACAATACCATGGCGGTAAAACGAAAAAAAATGCGTCTTTACTGAAAATTTTAAACTAATCCATACATTCATTCAAGAAAGTAATACCATTGAGCCTAGTGAAGTATATTGTGATAAACGTAATTGAACATTTTCTATAGAAAATATTGGAAAAATCGGCATTGGAAACCGTATAACAACAGTTAAACACAAATGAGGAGTGTCACAGTTCGAAAAGAAAAAATAATTTAATGAATTCATGAAATTATTAAAATTTGATCGTTGCTGGTCAACATTCGTATTGCCCTGGTTTCAGGTTAGAGAAAAATGGTCACATTAAACAACTGTATTAAAAATCGAGAAAAAATAAAGTTACCACTAACCTTTGAAGATGGAGCATCATATAGGCCAAAGTATCCCTGTTTGGCTGCGGTAGTTCGCCGATCTTGGCCTTCATCTTCTGGACATCGTTGTCGTCGCAAGCGGACACGAAATCGTTCCAGAGGGCCTTGGTTATCAGGGGTTCTTGCAGGGATCTGAGGAAATCTTTGATCACTCCGCAGAGGACATGGACATCAACATCGGTTAGACATGGCGCGGCTTTGCCCTTCAAGAATCGTTCCTAGAATGGCAACATGATTTTTGTCCAAGGTTTCGTAGCGCTACTTCCGTTTAGGTTAGGTTATATTAGATGGGGTTAGGTTGAGGTTAGGTCAAGTTAAATTCAGGTCTGAATTACGAAGTTGCGAAACACTAGATAGTTATTGATAAAATTATATCAATCCAATGAGCTTTGTTACAAAGGTGATTGATCAAATTAGTATGGAAATAGAAGACACAAGCTAACAATGCGGTAACATCACTAAGAGAGTTTTTAATAGTCTAATTTTTCTGGCTGTTTGTGAACAATTTAAGAGAAGAGACCTTTCGATGCCTCAATGCCAATGATAAAAAACTGCAGAGGAGATAGTTTTATGGGGCTATTTTCTCATGACAAATTCAAAGGTGCTTTCACTTTTTCGAAATTATACTAAATGACAAAGAATTTTTTTGTAAAACAGATAGAATAGCGAGGAATGAATTTATCAGCTGCATATGATACAGAATGGAAAGATGAATCAATTTATAAACTCTACAATCAATAAAAATGTGAAAAAAATGGTTGGACTATTAGAAAATATGTTATCCGACAGAAGGTTCCGAGTTTTTGTCGATAATAATAGTAGTAATTTCGAAACTTCAAATAATGGTCTTCCACAAGGTTCAGTTTAAGCACCTCTTCTATTCAATTTATATTTGTGTGACATTCCAGCTATTTCTTCGGTAAAATTTATTTATGCTGATGATATTGCTCTGGCTTTCCATCATTCTAATTTTCAAACAATATAAAGTACCCTTCCCGCAGATTTGGATATCATGAAAAATTATTTTTTAAATTGGAGTTTGTGCTCGAATGAAAATAAAACCGAGGTTTCGTGTTTTCATTCGAATAATCATCAGAAATATAGAAAATTGAGTGTAACTTTCGGTTCTTCTCCCTTGAAACATAATTTCAATCCTAGATACCTGGGAATCAAACTTGATTCCTCTCTAAATTTCAACGCCCATTTAGATGATCTGCGTTCGAAGCTTAAAACTCGAAACAATATTCTTCAGAAACTAGCTGGTTCCTCATGGGGCGCTGATGCAACAATACTTCGTACAGCAGTGCTAGCTTTGGCTTTTTCTGCTGCTGAATATTGTTGCGCTATTTGGTTGAACCGATTTCATGTAAAAAAAAAATTGATGCCCAACTGAATTTTTCTGTGAGGATTATTACTGGAACTATCAAGTCTAGCACCTACTCCTTGGTTACCAGTCCTCTCAAATATTGCCCCTCCCCATATTCGCAGATAGACAACAGCTTCGAATTTTTGGAACAAATTCAATTCCTTTCCGAATTCATTTACCATACTCCCCCATATTCCAGATAATGGGGTCCCCACATTGAAGTCGCGTAAACCTGTTTGGTCAAATTTTCTAATTGATATGAATAGAAGCGACAAAGAAATTTGGCAATCTGAATGGAATGTATGCAATTTTTTCAATAAAGATCTTATTACTGATTCTACCATCAGAGTTCCTGGTTTCGACCTTCCCAAGAGAATACGGTCTGTTCTAAATCGTATTAGAACAGGCCATGGACGATGCAACAGCATGCTCTTCCGATGGAATTCGGTTAAGAGCCTTAGTTGTGAGTGTGGCGAAAATGAGGAGACTATAGAACATCTTATAAATAGTTGTCCCATTTATAAATTTCAAGATGGTTTCGAGGCTATACACAAAGTAACAAATATATTTCTGAAATGGGTGGTTGATTTCTAAATAATTTAATTTATTCTGAAAAATTGGTTTCTTTTCTGCTTTTGTCTTTTTTCATTTCACATTAAGAATTGCGAGTAGTTTAGTGAAGAATCTGTTTATCTGAGCCCATTGACGGATAACATCAAGATGTTCTCTTAGATCACACCGATGTCTTTCAAGATTTCCGTGATATTTAATATTTCAAGTATTTTTTTTTCAACAGCGGAGTAGGGGTTTTTATTCAGCTGAGGTTTTTTTCATTTCCTAATTTAATTATATTGCAGACCTGTATGGTTTTCCTGTGTTGCGCCAACCTCAGCTGATACTTTTTTGTTTCAATATGTATTGTATTATTTTAGCTCTCTGAATAGAAAGAATCCATATGTATTATCCGATTTTGAGGAGTTTTGGGAAACGAAACATTTTCCTTTTTTTTTAATTTCCTGGTTTCGTGAATGTCTCATATGCATTTGTGCAGGCATCGAATAGCAGAAAAACATGGAAGATTTGATATAATTTAAAACCTCAACCTTGTCACTCATTGAATAAATAAATAATTGGTTTCTTTTCTGCTTTCGTCTAAGGATATTACTAGGCGTCAGGTAATTTAAATGAATGTTTAATGAATAGAAAAAGGAACACTGACAACAAACACTTGGGATTTCAGTCACTGAACGCACGTCTATGATATTTTCGTCTTATAAATCTTGTTTAACGACCTCTGAACTAGTTTCCGTCTATTCCGCAAAGTCTAAGAATCGCGATTTCGTCTAAAGTCTTACTTTTCCGACTAGTGTCCGTCCTATCGGTTCTTCTGAACCGCGTCTAATTAATTCTCCACGTTCTTTGATCGACTGCCCCAAATCGACCGTTCCTACTTCTCTCGAAATACCCCTTGATCTCCTTTCCTCGCTGGTTCTAAAAACTCTAAGTTATTGCATTCCCCCGATTCTCCACTTTTTCGAATCGACACCTGCTAACACTCAAGAAATCTAGCGTAAAATCCCTGTGAACGGTGCACTTGAGTCAAGTGCCGTAGGCAAAAATTTAAAACTACTATAAACTAACTAAATCTAAATAAAATCGCGGATCCCACATTTAATATATATAAAAAAATACCTTTAGAGTCTTCACGTCCTTCTCCGATCCAGGCACTCTATACAGACCAACCTCATTGGAATCCCTCAGCTCTATCTCGTTGACGCAGTGAATTATAAGAGGCGGTACCATCGGCGGCGTAGTACCAGTATAATCCGCTATGACGCTCTGAAAAAAACCTCCAAAATTAACACAACGCTCAACTTACAACCTCTGGTAAACCTCACCAATCCGTTGGCCTGGTTCGGGGTGTGGATGACAGGAATACAAGGAACTCCTAGCTTGTCCTTGCACTCGACGTGGCAGGTGTTCTTGCAGTCTTTGCACTTCCAGGCCAGCCTGCCGAACCTTAGCCTCGACTGGCAGAAACCGCAGTTGTCGGGTAGAACCACGGTTCTCTTCTGGAAGACGTGGTGTTTGGCGGCGTGGACGTTGTTGTTGTTTGTCCTGTTGTCTGCTTCGTATCTGTCTTTTTCGGCGATCAGTCTGGAGGGTTTGGGGGGCCCTTCTTGGCGGTTCCAGGATTGGAAGACTATGTCGCTGGGGGCTACCGGTTGCGGATTGAACTGTGGAAAGAATTAGTCATTTATTTTCCAAATGGGATACATACAGGTTCACAAAAACCTACTACAATATCCTCTAACTTGAAAAGTTGCACAGAACGCTATATAAAAGAAAAATACCAATAAAAATCTACAATCATGATAAACAATTAATCATAAACAAAGTACTGCCTCAAAATATTCCCCAACTGAGGCTAATATGAAGGTAACATAGGAGAAAATTATTGTTGAAAAGTCTGGAGCCTTGAAGACAAACTCAATAATATTTCAATGTGAAACGCTACTGTACAGGGTGATCAGATTTGGATGTTTTAGTACTACATCTCCTGAATTAAGCAAGATAAAAAAAGTAATATACATTTCATGGTCTCTTTTTCGAGAAACATAAATTGCTGAAAACCGCTAAGGTGTCTAGTTTCCATGCTACAGGGTGATTTTGAAATTTGGCCAATTATTATAATTGATTATAACTTCTGCAGTATTCCCGCTACGCTCTCGAAATAAAAACATCTTTAGTGGAGTTTTTTCAGTACTTTTTACCAATGCTATCAAAATTTTTGTGCATCTTCAAATTTTAGAGAAATTAAAAAAATTAATTTTTCAAATGGAAACCATTATGTGCTATGATGATTTTCAACATCCTTTTCTTAGTTTTGAGTAGTTTAAAATTTTTTCTAGTAAAATGAATTTCCAATATCGTCATTTAGTAGGTCTTCTTTTTTTTTATGTTTTATCTGAATTCCAGAGATTTCCCACATTTTTCCGGACACCCTGTATTATGCATATCTCCATTTGGTGCCATAATATGGGGATTCTGAGCGTGAGAACAGAAAATAAAGAAACGTCAATACGAAAAATGAAATCAAGAAGTAATCGAAATAAATATTTAATAATAATAATCTACATAACAAAGCGATCTGTCTTACCTGTAGATTCTACGATTTTTTGCCCGAATTCGTATTTCTTCAACTTGTCATATCTCGCGAAACGTCCGTTACTCTTGGAAAGGTCATTAACTAACGAATTGTATAAACTTGAATGAAGCTTTCAATTATTGCTAATTTTCTTTTTTTTTTTCAATTTAATTTTGAAGTCAAATCATTATCAAACAGCTACTTATTTTGCCAAATAAAAAACCTGGTATGTCCCTTTGTGATCGTCAATTGCAGATAACACTAGCTAATTGTTTGAAAGGCATAGAAAAGAGGATATTATTCTCTCTAAATGAGGAAATAAGAGAAAAAACATCAAAATTGAACTCTGTTAAAATACAGACAACTTCGAGGTTTTTTCATTGAAAATTCTCATTTTTGAGAATCTCCGAGAAGGAAGGTTGATGCTTCTTTTCCGATAGCGTGATTTTCAGAAAATGATACAGGAGGTCAAAAATTCTTTGTCAAAGTTTGAAGTGACGAAGCATCGAAAAGTCGTTTTTTTCAAATTGGAATCCCATTTTTTCGAAGCATTTTCGAAATCTTCTTCAAAAAATAATGGGAGCATACGTCCAAGACTTTTATCCCAAAATGAATATTTTTCGTGATATGCAGGAAAAACGATTTTGTCTTCAATTTTCAATCTCATTCCGAATGTGTTTTTTTACTGAAAAATAATTTGCATTCAAGTGATTTTTGAAAATCTTTGTCATCGAGAAAATATTTTCTATAGTTCAGACGAGTTAAGTTCTTGAATTATCATTTGTAATGCGAGAGCAACAATTGGTTTAAAGTTCTCAATGTGAGTATCTGTGAAGTCAACGTAAAAAATTCTCAGGAATGAAGAAAAAAATAATTTATAATTATTTTTAATGCTTTTGAAAGAATAATAAAAAGAACATGTTACATTTTCATTATCCTGAAAATCAAATTTCTCTACCATGACAAAAAAGAAAGTATCCAGAATTGAGAATTTGCGGAAAATATCCTAAGCTGGACTCGTCTGAACTATAAGAAAATATTTTCTAGATAACAGAGATTTCCAAAAATTTCACTTGACCGCTAATTATTTTCCAGTAAAATAAACACATTCGGAATGAGACTGAAAATTGAAGACAAAATAGTTTGTCCTGAATACCTCGAAAAATATTCATTTTGGGGTTAAATTCTTGGACGTCTGTTCCTATTAGTTTTAGACGAAGATTTGGAAAATGCTTAAAAAAAAATGGGGTTCCGATTAAAAAAAAAACGACTTTTTGATGTTTCGTCACTTCTTACTTTGACAAAGAATTTGTGACCTCCTGTATCATATTCTGAAAATCACGCTATCGGAAAATAAGCATCAGCCTTTCTTCTCGGAAATTCTCAAAAATGAGAATTTTTAATGGAAAAACCTCGAAGTTGTCTGTATTTCGACAGAACTCAATTTGGAGATTTTTTTTTCGTATTTCCTCATTTAGAGAGAATTTTCTAGGGAAAATTCAAACTTTTGGAATCAAAAAAACTCAGAATTAAATGGAGAATCTATACGAGAAGTCTTCTTAGTTGAAGATCACCTTTAGAATTTCAATACTGAATCTTGTCTTTCTTAAAAATATTCTATAGAGCCACGTTCATTAAATTCATTCGTTACCAAAAATTTCCATCAAAACAAAATAAAGCCAAAATAAAAATACAACACATGATAATTCAATAGATCACAGAAAAAACACGAAAATAGTGAAGTTATTCGCAATTCGATGCAACAAAAATGAAAAAAAATTACCTCGGGCTTTTGGGGTGTTTCTGGAGGGGGCGCAGACGGGGCATAGTTATTGTGCATCGCAGGAGGGGCACTCGGAACAGCCTCAATAACAGAAGTTGCCGTAATTGGACCATGCTTAGGCATTGTTAAAGTTGTGGTTGCCCGAACTGTATCGCTTGTACTGATCTAAAAAAAAATTATTTTCGTAATTAAGGGTTCAATTCGAAGGTTTTCCCAACCTAAATTAATCTAATTCTGTCTTTTACACTTATTTAAAGAAGGATTCCTACCTCTACTACTTTATGTCCAGACGATCTACGTTTTTTCATGGCTGGTTGCTCAGAAGCCACATCTGTACTTGGCCGAGGCTTTTTCCACATTTTTCCACCGTGGAATTTGGAAGTGTCCAAATCATCTTCGGACTTAGAGAAGCTGAAGTCCGATAATATAGAACCTAGAACGAAAAACATTACGGTATTCCTTTTTTTCATCGCCCAATAGGTTTTAAATTTCAAACCTGTTGAATTGATTTCAGGGATGCAACTCAGCTGAGGGGCTTGCTCTTGATCTATCCGATCAGTCTCCAAAAATGCCAATTTTCCCAACGTATCCTCAGGTATAACCCTTCGTGCCTCTCTGTCGTGTAACAAGAACTCCTTCATTTGAGATATTTGCATTTCCTGAAAATCTCCATTGATTAAAACTTCCTCAGAATTTAAAACTTAACAAACCAATAAATCCCTCTCCTTCTCAGCAGTTTTCGTGTTCCTCTTTTCTTTATCCAGGAACTTCCTGGCTAAAGCCAACTTTCCTTCCAAATCGCTGTTCTCTCGATTCATTGCATCTAGCCTCTCCTGCAACCTCATGCATTCTTCACGGGATTTTTTGAAACTCTGATACAGAACCTTGGTGTTTTCCACGAATTCAGTGTAGGATTTCTCCATGTAAGTATACTGGGACTTCAGAGTTCTGACAAACCTCGAAATTTCGTCATATTCAGCTATTATGGATAAATTCTGATCGGTTGAGCCACTGGAAGAACCAGTTTCGGGAACACTAGCCAAGCTTTCATCGCTATCCGAATTGCATCGCACAGGAATACCTCTATCGTTCCTGTAGGATTTAGGTGTATCGGTAGCATAGGGAGTTTTGAAAACAGATTCAGACATCCTCGAATATCACAGTTGTTTTCCACTATACACTCATATAGTTTGTAATCGATGTCTGGAAGAAAGACGTTATTGTATTGGTGATTTAATTTATTCTCGATTCACAACATGAAGAATTGTTTTACTTGAAAAATGGAACGTTTCAGTTTGAATTTGATTACGACCGGTAGGAATTTCTCGTTTCTGTGAACGTATTTTGACGGTTGAAATCAATGTTGCCAACATATGCTAATTCGTATTTAAGCCGTTTTTCGTTGAAATTTTCTGATTCAATTCAGGATGATTCAGGGAACTAGATTTCAATTGATATGTTTCATAAATTTGGAAATCTTATATTCTCGTCGACTGGTCTTGGATAAAAATATTTCAAGGAACAAATATCCTGATCATATAATAGAGTTTAAGGCATTGAACTCTTGGATATGCAACCCAAAATACATTCGGCTTCCCAAAGATTATTATTTTTTTAATTATTGTGTGAAACCCATAATAATGAGAGTATAAATTCAATTCGTATTTAAAATTATGGACTTGATGAATTAAGAAACGAAAGTGGAATAAAAATTCGAATAACAGAAAAAAATTTCCAGTAGATTAGGGTACACTCATAAGGTTGATTTGTACTCAAAATTAAGTTTTGGAATTGATGCTAAGAATTATTATATTTTGCCAGGCTTCTTTTAGAGCTACAAATGAAATTCATTTTGACTTTGAGTAACTTCTTAATAAAAAATTCAATGCAAAAATATTGTATTGTTAATAGGTTATCTTGAATTCTTTATTTCACTTCATTATTCTGTAGGTTGCTCTTTTTCTTCGAAATGTTCAAGTTAAAAAAAATCTATGTATGTGTTATGGTAGTTTCGGGAAATATAAGAACTACAATTCTTTCTGCGATTTTACTTTAATATATAAATTAATGGATTATGTTTTTTTCAACTTTTTACCCTTTTTCCTCGATGGAATATACTGATCAGAACTGGCTAGAAACTTGTCTGAACTGCGTAGAACCTTTTTTATGAACACGAAAACGAATCCAGTTTCTTATCATTTCTGAATTATGCGTGAACATACCCAATATCATGATCAATAACATCAAAAATCGTAACATACATGCAATCACAAGACTTTTTCCTTTAATCGTTTTATACAGTTTCCTTTAATTATATGTTTTTCCGAATGAGTTCTTCTGAAATTAATTTATGAACTCTCCTACCTTTTTTTCAAACATGTGTATTGATTAATACTTGAAGAAATTAAAGAAGTTATTATTCTACTTATAAACATAATTAACGATTATTGGCTAATACAACCTCATCATTCACCATTAAATTGCAAATTATAACATTGAAGTTAAAATTAACTATATTCTATATTTGAATTGCACTTGAAAATAAATCAGTCCGATATTCAATACACAACAATATTTGACATTACACATTATATCATTGTTTTGCCATTATTTACTTCACTATATCAGAGTTATAGACTTCTCCAATCATATATTCTTCTGAAACTGTTTTGTTATGTTCGTCAATACCAAAAAACGAACGTAGATCGTAGATCCAAGACCTCTTATCAAATTAGTTTAAAAACATCAGTCTTACTTCAAGAAATAACTGCTAAAGCTTCGTGAAAAATTAAATAACGATGAAAAATTTCAGTCAAGAACATTCTGCTAGGTTGATTAAATTATTCAATTAGTTAAGGGTGAGTACCCACTCGAATACAAAACCAAACACACCTAAAAGTTTATACAGGGTTTTCAACGAAGATCTAATTGGATATGTATATAGGTACATTTGTTTTCAGTCGCTGCAAATTTGCAATATGACGTGTTCCTTCTTTCACCTGTATCTTTTCAGAATTCTGCAACTTTTGGTAATGAAACTTCTCTTTGCTTATTCAAAATGGAACGCAAAGGGAATGATTGCAATGGAGTGATAGCCCTGCACAAAAAATAGCAAATACGAAAATACAGTTAAGTTAGTGTTTAGGAACTTCGATTAATTCTTCATCATGCTGCTTTTAACATAATACCGTCTTAGTCTAGGCTTTCTATTCCTCAGTTGAGGTCTGAATGTTTCTATACAGTCCTGTGGGGTTATATACTCCAGTATTTTATCTATACAGGGTCCAGGTAAAGTGTACTCGAAAATTTCAGTCAAAAGAGTTAGCATGTTTGCCATATTTAAAACCTTCACGCATTCCTCTATGAGTTCGTCTTCGAAAAGTCTGTTTCTTTGTGCGATCATCTGGTTTATGGCGTCAGCGACGTTTTTATCTGTTGCGGATTTAACAATTCTTCTGTAATTCGTCGCCAGGTCCCTGTAGGTGAAGTTTGTTCCTGGTATTTTTTCGTCTAACTTTGAGAGTTCAGCCATGCATTTCCTGGCTAAACTTCTGAATTTGGGATGTTTTTTAAAAGAGTACAACATGAGGTCGTTCTCTTGGTATCTCCCCATCAATCTTGGTGTTATGTGTTTGATCATGATTTCAGCCAGTTCCAACCTGTTGCTCCTCAGAGCTGTGTCCAAGACAGTGTCGTCGTAATGGGTCAAAGCAAATACATCGGCTCCTCTTCTCAACAACAACCTTACAAAATTCTTGCAGGAAGTTCTGAACTTCTTGTCGTATTTTCCAAACTTGAAGTTGTAGGAGATCTTATGGAGAGGGGTGAAGCCGTACAGATCAGGTCTGTTGACGTCACATCCTCCTTTAACCAACAACTCGAATGTCTCGTAGTTGAAGTAGGGTTGTTGGGCTAAACGATTTAAAGGTGTATCCCCTTGATCGTTAGTTAAATTAAGGTCGGCGTTGTATTTGATGAGATCCCTAACCGCACTCTCGGAGTTGTTGTACACTGCAGCTAGGTGGAGAGCCGTGTTTCCGTCGGACATTTTGGCGTTGACGTCACATCCGTAGTCGAGGAGAAGGGGTACCATGCAGTAGTTGTGGGCTACAACAGCTACGTGAAGTAGGGTCATGTTTTCTGGGTATTTCTGGTTTACGTCTGCTTCTCTGTCTAGGCAGTATTTGGCCAGTTCTTTCTCGCATTGGGAGACTGCGTAGTGTAAGGGGGTGAAACCTTCAAAGAGGGTGTCAATGTCGTCAAGAAAATGGGCGAATATCGTCATGACTTCGGCATCTAAAAAAAATATTTGATGTTAATTATCAAATGCTTACAGAACTTTTGAGATAATACAAAGGGAGATTGTATAAACGGGCAAGAGATTTCGTCTTATCAGCGTGTTGTCAGCTGCGGATGTTTTGATAAGAAGTACAAATTACCAGCGATATCTGGTGAAAATCTTCCAAATCCTGAACTTCCGGCTGATGAGTTTCATATGATGTGTGTTGAATTTTGCTAGGAACAAGAATGTTGAATTCAAGGGCCGAGAGTAAATAAGATCTTTGAAAACCTCATGATGTTCAAGACTTTCCAGAGATCTTCAGAGAATGAAAGAATCTTGACAAATTTTCGAGCCAACTTTCATTGAACGATGTTCTGAAATTGATTGATAGCTCTACAAATGAAGGTCGGTGTTGTAAATCGGAATTCTACTCGTTTTTGAATTTTATCCCAAAATGCTGATTAGTCAACGGTTTCTATGAAGAAGTTATGTTTTTCAGTATTCACAGGAGAAGTTATAAGGTTTTTTTCCTTGGTCATGGGCCACGATGATATACTGCTCCACAAGAGTTAGAGATATCGTAGTCAATCGTTTTGAAAAGTATGTAATCTTCGAGAAAATCGCTGTGAAATCATTTGAAACTCAACAACTTGAATCATTTGAACTAAATTTTTTGGCAATTTAAGTCAATATCCCTCATGTGAAGCAGTTTACTATCGAATGTACTGATGTTTCCAAAATAATTAGAGTTCTATGGAAATACAGTTGAATCCGCTTATAATGACATCGAGGGGAAATGAAAAATACGTCATGATAACCGGAAGTCACATAAAGCGGAATTTCAGCAAAATTGATGGTATTTTTCTTGGATTCAGTTTAAGAAAAGAACGAGAAATTCAGATTTTGCTTTATTGAAAAAATAAAAAATAGCTTCTCTTACAAAAAAAAACTAAATATAAAGAACTTTTTTATTTTTTAGAAAAATAATCTGAAATTTTAGTTTGCGTTTGTATTTTTCTACTTGAAATAATAGCTTCTTACACCATTGTACAACTTAGAAATGGCTTCAATGGATGTCATTTTGTCCACAAAACACCAATAATCTCTTCGAGGGTCTGGATTATACTAAAAAGCATGTCGTCACGCGTATGTCTCGTATCGTATCAAACCTCATCGCATTTAAAAGGGTAGGGTGGCTTGAGAAAACGATCGAGCGGTCACTATAACCGGAAAAACTTTCGAAAAATCATGTTGTATCTGAAATCATGTCATTGTAAGCGACATGTCATTATAAGCGAAGTCATTATATCCGGACCCTATTGTAAGGAGTTTTGAATGAAACCAAACTTAACACTGCATTTGCGTCATTATAAGCGATTGGTCAGTATAGCCGGCGTCATAATAAACAGATTCTACTGTAACTGAAATTGTCGATTTCCGAAAACATTTTTTCAATCACAGGTACAATTTGTAATTAATAATTGCCCATTTTAATCTAAGATTATTCCATTTCACGCTTTATTTAATCGAAAATCTAAATTAATCAGAATTAAAACAATTTTTTTCCCACATAATCTTGATTACTTAGAATGTATCTCCTCTAGTTTAAAAAATCAGAGGTTGTGTATTCTGAGTAATAAAAATTATGTAAAAAAAAGGTTCAATTGACATTTTTTGAGGTTTTCCATGAACTACTCGGAATTGTTGTAATTTAGGGGTGATTACAATGAGGTAAAATCTCAATCCTTTATCATAATCTGGCCTGTGATTGGAAGCAAATTTGGATATTTTCAAGAAATAATTTTTTTTAAATGGTACATATTCGCTGAACAAATGTAACGTTTGATAAACTGAGTTGTGGGACACTGTACTATGTACTGCCCCTCAATTCTTTCATATTGTTCTACTTCCTATTCGGCTCTTAGTCCAAGAAGTAAAGGAGTTATTAGGGCGAGATTTCGTGTTCAGAGCTTCAATGTAAGTCAAATAATTTGACGGTTGAAGTTGACCACACACGAAAGGCTTTCACTTTAAAAGTGGCACTTTTAATGACAGCAAACAATGTTAAAATTGATTGTTTACGTGGGAGCGTGTTGAAAATATTTTTAACATTAGTGTTAAAAATATTTTTAGCACTCCATTTTCTTATGATGAAATCAGATGAGAAAAATTCAGCAATTGCAAATTTTCATTATCAATATTACAATCATTTCTTATGAACATTAATATTAATCGTAAAACTAGAACAATTACTGACATAAATTCCCTGTGACGTAAGGGAGCTTCGCAACACATTATTAGAATCCTCAGCACCATCAGTACTTGTAGAAACCGGAAGTACAATATTGGATGATGATGATCCAAAATCTGTTGAGGTTGGGAGAATTTTTTCAGCAATAACATTTCTATATGCAATGGAATGATCAACATAGCCTCGGCTACCGTCTTTGACTTCCATCCACCATGTGTTTTTTATATGCGTAATATTTGCTCCTGATTCTGCTAGCAATGAAGTGGAGGATCTTCGAAAACAGTTTCTTGTATATTGCTTTGATTCTGTCAGTTTAAGGAATTCGGCAACAATAGATGGAATTTTTCTAAATGTATTATTACCAACTCGATTGGCAAGTGCATTTATTATTCATGTATTTCAGGAAAAAACGACGATGTTTGATGACAGTGCGCAGTGCCAAGTACTTATGAAAATAATCTACATACTTCCCAATAACACTGAAAGAACGACTGACTTTCGTTTTTGTATTTAGAAGTTGTATAACCAATGATTTATTTGTTACTTCGATATCTTCCACTGATAAATTACACGATTCTTCACGCCGACAGGCTCCAAATAATCCGAAAATAGTTGCAACCTCAACCATCAAGAATTTCTCATCTGGTGCCTCCTTTATAAATTTTTCAACTTGTTCACGAGTGAGAATTTTCGATTTTTTGGGACGATATCCTTCACTTTTCCGTTTTAAATATGCTATTACCTTTAAATATTTAATAACATCCACACCATTTTTAACGAGGGCGCTTGACTTTATCATTGAAAATTTGCTCCACAAAGTTGATTTTTCTTCTGAGTATGCCAGTTTCCCTGAAGTTCCCGTCTACATTTTACAATTTACGTCACATTGTTTTATGCAATATCGTACTGCTGAACAGATTGTTTAGGTAGGAGTTCCAGATTTGCTCTTCTTGCAGACTCTTCAATATCCAGAGGAACAACCAAATCGTCACTTTCATTAATAATTGGACTCTCGACAAACATATCAAGCAGTTGAAAACCCAAGACGAAAATTGGACAGGAACGATATTCAAACGACAGCGTCTTTTCTCATTCATATTTTGTTCTTGAAATTGTTCAATTCGCTCCGTTCATTTCACAAACTTTTTCACTCACAAATTAAAACGTCACTTTCACCCCTCATATCATAAATAACTATTATTCTGGAAACGTTACATATATTCACTGGACAAATGTGACGTTTGATTAACTGAGTTTTCTGAAACTGCCCCTCAAATATTTCATATTGTTCTACTTCTATCTTTCAGTCTATCTTCAGTCTAAAAAGTAAAGTTCGTGGTCAAAGCTCCAATGTTAGTCGAAAAAATTCGACAGTTAAAGTTGTCCACACACGAAAGGCTTTCACAGACGATCTTAAAAATATTTTCACAAATATCTACTCACCTCCATTCTTGAAAGCGTGCAAAGCGATGGGTTTACCATCTCCGTGGGGCATCATCGGATCCGCGCCATGGTTAAGCAAATACTCCATGATCCTCTTCTCCGCATCAGTGTTCAGCTCCCACACGGTCTTGGTCACGACGGCCAGCGGGGTCATACCTTTAGAATTCACGCAATTCACGTAAGTCGGAAATTCGTCCAACATCGCTTTCAGAGCTTCGAAATTGCCGATTTCTGCGTAGTTATGCAGCTCGTACTCGCAGAAGTACGGGAAATTGTCCGGTTCTGACCATTTGGGTTTTCCTTCGTTGTTTTCCATTTTGGAGAGGCGAAAGCGTGTGCTTTCGATGGAACTGAAGAAAATATAAACACTGCTGGAGGTGCAGGGCCGAAGGGGCGTTGATGCGACGTTGCCGGATGAAAAACTCGGAAATCCGATTGTGTGCCTTTCTCTTTCTGTAAGTTGTGGTGATTCCCGTTCCGAAAGGTTCACATAGCATGAGTATATTTCGTATCAAAATTATTGTGATCAGCAAGGGCGCCTCCAGCCCTTGGGCTAAGATGGGCAAATAAAAAATGGTTATTTATGATTTTGTATTTTTTTGTATGTTCTGGGCTCAACAATATGCAATCTACAATACATATCATCAAGAAACAGCTTGATGCCGTATACCCAGTTCTCTTCATCAAGCCTTTCAATCATTTCTCCGAACTGCCCTGCTATTTCAATTTCAATCTCCAATCCAACTCTTTTTAGCAAATAACTGCAGCAATAATGATCTCCTGATGCTCAATAGTCCCTATACATTTCAAGTAATCATACTCTCATACTTGTTTCATTCACTCCTTCATCGTTGAATACTACCAGTCCTATTCCGAGGCTTGTTGAATGAGAAATTTAGCAACATTGTGAACTTTTTTGGTGTTGGGTTGCTAGCCCAAAAACCAAACCTCCATCCTTGGAGGGGCTAGAAATTTCGTCGTTTGATTTCGAAAATTGTCAAAATCAGTTATTTATGATATGAGTGTTAAAAGTGACGTTTTATTTTGTGGGTTAAAAAGGATGTGAAATGAGCGGGGCGAATTGACTAATTTCACGAACAAAATAAAATCACTTTTAACATTTTGTACAACTGCCCTATTTTGATAATGAAATGGGCTAATTTGCAATGACAATAAACTCAATCTGCATTTTAATATTCAAATAATCAAAAGGTTATTGTGAATGGCAAACGTTGCCAACGTTATGATAACTAACAAATGAGAAAAGACGCTGTCATTTGAATTTCGTTCCTGTCCAATTTTCGTCTTGGGTTTTCACCTGCTTAATATGTTTGTCAAGAGTCCAATTATTAATAAAAGTGACGATTTGGTTGTTCCTCTGGATATTGAAGAGTCTGCAAGAAGAGCAAATCTGGAACACCTACCTAAAAATCTGTTCAGCGATACGATATTGCATATAACAATTTCCTGGCCTGGTGTAAATTGAAAAATGTAGAAGGGAACTTCAGTGAAACTGTTTTCTTGGCATACTTAGAAGAAATATCAAAAATATGGAGTTCATCAACTTTGTGGAGCAAATTTTCAATGATAAAGTCAAGTGCCCTTGTTAAATGGTGTGGATGTCAGTAAATATTTTAAGGAAATATTCAAAACAGAAAAGTGAAGGATCGTGAAATTTATGAAGGAGAAACCAGATGATAAATACTTGATAGTTAAGGTTGCAACTATTTTCGGATTATTTGGAACCTGTCGACGTGAAGAATTGTGTAATTTATCAGTGGAAGACATCGAAATAACAAATTCATCATTGGTTATGCAACTTCCAAATACAAAAACGAAAATCAGTCGTTCTTTCAGTATTATTGGGAAGTATGTAGACTATTTTCATAAGTACTTTGCACTGCGCCCTTCTGTCACCAAACATCGTCGTTTTTTCCTGAAATACATGAATAACAAATGCACTGCCAATCCAGTTGGTATTAATTCATTAGGGAAAATTCCATCTATTGTTGCCGAATTCCTCAAACTGCCAGAACAAAGCAATATACAGGACACTGTTTTCGAAGATCCTCCGCTTCATTGCTAGCAGAATCAAGAGCAAATAGCACGGATATAAAAAAAACATGGTGGATGGAAGTCTACGACGGTAGCCGAAGGCTATGTTGATCATTCCATTGCATATAGAAATGTCATTGCTGAAAAAATTCTCCCAACCTCAACAGATTTTGGATCATCATCATCCAATATTGTACTTCCGGTTTCTACAAGTACCGATGGTGCTGAGGATTCTGATAATGTGTTTCGAAGCTCCCTAACGTCACAGAGCATTAATGTTAGTTATTGTTCTAGTTTTACGGTCAATATTAATGGTCATAAGTAATGGTTGTCAAATATTGATGATAAAAATTTGTAATTGCTGAATTTTTCCCAACTGATTTCATCATAAGAAAATGGAGTGCTAAAAATATTTTCAACACTAATGTTAAAAATATTTTCAACACGTTTCCAAGTAAACAATCAATTTGAATATTATTTTGTGTCATTGAAAGAGTCACTTTTAATGACAGTGGTACAAAAGAGAAGTTATGAACTCAAGGGTAGTATATGATGAAATAAAATTTATACTTACCCATAAAGAAACTGCAACACCCAGAAAGTAGCTGTTTAAATTTTACATTAATTAACATTCGGAAAAAAACGAAGAGTTTACAATTTTTTCATTGAATTTCTTAATGATGTATTTGTCCACTGCGGTTATCTATACACTCCCCAACACGTCTTGACAAATTTTACTTCCTGCAACTTGAAATCATATTAATATGAATTTTCATCAGAAAATCTCATTTAAACTATATTTTTTTGCAATTCAAGTCAATATCCCTAACTCATGTGGAGCAGTTCATTCATGAAATATATGTACAATCTTTCCAGCCTAATTTTCGATGCGTTGTCTCAGTTCTTCCGCACTATTCCCCTCACCACCAATAAAATTCACATAAAAAAGGTAACTATTTGAATAAATATGTAGACTTTCAATAGCTCTACAACTTTTATAACATGTTTCACCTGATAACTCCTGTGTATTTTGAAATCATTGACCGTTCTAGAGATTTTTCCTAAACTCGATGTATGTCATATCCTCCAATTTCCTTCTTTTTCGTTAAGCACGGCAATGGCGCCTCGGTGGAAGCAATGAACTTGGTATGGATTGGTGGCTGGGCGCATGTACGTGGGTAACACACAAAGAAAAGATGACAGATGGGCCTCCGATGAAATCGAAAGTAGAAACCGATTTGAAGGGGGTGGACATTGGAAGATTGGAGGATCCAAAACGGATTTTTGTGATTGGACTGAGGTGTATCAATTTCATCTATTGAATATTGTCTGGGAGGTCTTTGCATATTCCTGAAAACTTAATTTGGGTTTTCTCTCCAAGTCTCTGGAACAAGAGACAATTAAAAAAAAATTTTAAATAATAGAAGAAAGGCCCCTGCGTAAAAATTTGAGCGCTCATGTGTCAGGGGCCAAAACTTTACAAGAAGAAATTGTTGCCTAACAATGAACAAAAAAAAACATTTTGAACTCTGAAGCGTGACGTTTCGGAGTCTAAATCAGACTCCTTCGTCAGACAATTTCTAGTTTTCATACAACATCGTAGAATCGTGACAATAATTTGATCATTTGATTGACATTTGTCAATATATGATGAATATTGATTACTAGATGTTGATATCGATATTTTATTTTAAAATTCCCTGAAACCAGTTCTTTTTTCAATAAATCCATCCAAATTAGATCTATTCCTACTGAACAATTGGCGAGATTATTAGCCTCATCCAACAAAATACAAGCTGACTCCTTGATTCTTCTTTTATAATTATCAGGTTCCGCCATTAGAATTTTTGTGCCATTCCAATCCATCATGTGATTGCCGGTATTGGAACACACATGATCTGCTATCTGCGATCTACAATATCTCTATTTTTTATGTTATTCTTATGTTCACGTTTTATAATTTCTAATGATCTTGATGTTTCTCCTGTATAAGATTTTCCACAAATACAGGGAATATCGTAAATACAATTTCTTGATTTTTGGTTCTCATTCAAAGGTTTAGTTTTTGTTAATAAAGATCGTAAATCATTTTTTGTTTTGAATACAGTTCGTATCTTCAATTTAGAACCAATTCTTTTAATTTTTTCTGAAAGTCCATGAACATAAGGAATCAAGTTTATTAAAATTGGTTGTTTTTGAATGTTTGTTGTTGGTTCCTGACTGTTATTATCGTTTTGTCGCAAAATTGTTCTCTCTAGATTTGAAATAGTTTTTTCTATGAAATTCGTTGAATATTGATCATCCAAGAAAGAGAGATATTATAAAAACACTTTATGATAGAGCGCAATTAATTTAATCGGCAACTGAAATACGAAATGACGAAATTAATTTCATTAATGATATTCTTGGGGATAATCAATGTCAAACGAATTTCATAGACAAAACTATTTCAAATTTAGAAAATGTCTTTGTACGACCAATATTAATTGAGATGGATAGCTATTGAGTAAAATATAAACAATCACCTTGTAAGGTTTTTTGTTTGCATTTTAATACGTCATCATCAAAAATATGAGACTGTATTCGTTGTCCTTTAGACTAATTTTTTATTTTTCTCGGGATTTTGATCCTTGAGGAAAAAAAGTATCGTCTTATTTCGATTTAATTCTCCACATGATGTCTTGCTAATTTTCGAATTGAAGATCTTATACTTGGAAAAACTCCAGTGGCAACTTTCCAGCTCATTATGAAGGTTAATGTCTACATCTGTTTTTCTAGGCTGAATGGGAAAAATTTCAATTGACAACAGTTCACCTAAGAAATATATCATGAAATTAAAGGACTCAGCCTGTGTATTAGAAGAATTTTCATGTTGATATGTAGCAGAATAACGATTGAAGTAATAAATTATTGATAATTCGGAAACTGAAAAGTACTATCTGAAATTCCATTTTCGAATTATATCGTTTCATGTATTCCTGAATAAACTCTGTTATGAAAATTGATAACTTCACTTCGAATAAAAAGGTGGATGCGCTAGCGAAATAATTTCATTATTTATCCTCCTCTTTTGAACATGAAAATTGGCGAAATGTCATATGTACCACTGAAGTTAAATGAAAGCATGCAAAAAACAAATAGGTAGGTATATTTTTTTAATTTTAATTCTAAAACGAAACACTTTATACAAAGAAATCTTATTGCTATGGTTCTTCTCGATAATGATGAAGTCCATCTTAAATCTTCGAGAATCAAGATAATGGTATTTTCAGTACATCATTCCTAGGTGTACAGCTGATCCTCTTTGGAAGTAAACATTTGGGTTGCTGCTCATGGTTTGCTCAAGAGTGGTATAGACGTTTCCATCGTCTGGACTCAGAAACACTCCACCTGTAAAATAAAAGACAAATGCTGAAAAATATTAATTTTTTCTCAATGCACTAAAAGATAGAAGAAAAGCTTTTCTTCAATTCTATTCTTTAATTTTATATTAATCATCGAAAAAGAACATTAAAGAGACGATATCACAAGACAAAACTTTTGATTAGACGATATAATCAATTAGATTCAAATCCGACATATATTTTCACCATATTCAAAGAGAAACTCGCTTCAATTATAATAAATCGAAGTGATAAATTCGAATTTAAATACCCTTATCGAATTTAAAGTAAAAGCTCAGACGTCTGGACACTTTCCCGAGGTGGAAATTTCCTTTGAGTGCGTTCATGCGCAAGCTTCCGACACACGATTCGAGCATTAATGCGTTTAATATATTCGTAGATGTAATTTTAATTCGATGCAAATCAGCATACGGGTTAGCGTTGCGATCGATGAGGTCTGCTGATTTTGATATCGATAATTGATCAGTTTCTCGCGAATGAGCACATGGTGAAGGAGGAGCAATCCTTATACAGGGTGAGCTAATAGTTCTCGATCGATGATATAGATTTTTTTCAATGATGGCTTACCCGAAAAATGTTCATTTCTCAGGATTTTACGAAGAAGACTGTTAAGAACTGTACCAGGTTTAACAGTTTTTATAAGCAAAAAATGAATTATCTTTATACAAGTTTATTACTTGACAATTACAAAAAAAATTGTTTTTCAATTCAATCGATCAAAACATCAAAGCAATCTATATTACAAATTTCTATTCAAGAAATGTTTTCAACAAAGGCTCTTGCACTTGGAATTTCAGACATTGACCTCTTATCTCGTATCTCGTAATCCTTTCGGATCCAAAATCTGATGATTCCAATCTATAAGAAAATATACTGCTCAAGAAGAGTTAGGAATATCGTTTTCAATCGTTTTGAAAAGTATGTAATCTTCGAGAAAATCGCTGTGAAATCATTCAAAACTCAACTACAACTTGAATCGATCCAATAAAAATAAGTATGAGACATTTCGACAATATGGTCGCCTTTTTTCTGAAGTTTGCTTCTTTGCATATGCTTCATGAATGTTCTTATTTTGAAATGGAGACTGTTTATCAACGGTTTTTAATTGAAACGAGTTTTCTGAAAATGCCAAGACGTAAATTAACAAACGCTGAGGCTAATAGGGTTATCGGAATGCTACAGGGTGGCCTAAACTCAGGTTGTTGTATCCAAAGTGGTATATCTCGACTTTGGAATAGGTTTAGGGAGACAGGTTCTGTTTGGAAAGACAAAGGCTTGGTGGGCGACGAAAAACAACACCTGCTCAGGATTGTTTCATCACCGTTTCGGCGAGAAGAAAGCCTACATCTACGTGTAGAATGATACGGAATACTCTTCAAAATGCAGATGGGGTCCAAGTTTCCATCGAAACCATCAGACGACGTTTGAGAGAGGTGAATATAGGTTCTAGACGTCCATTAAGAGGAGTTCAATTAACACTTGACCTAAGCGTCAAATACTGGAATGGGCAAGGCAACATATCAATTAGAACGATCAATGGCGTAGTGCCCTTTTTACTGATGAATCCAGATATGGACGCTTTTTAGATTCTCGAAGAGTAAGGGTATGGACAATCCAACGTATACCCCGTAATCGTCGCTATGTTCAAGAAGTCCATCCATTCCGAGCGGATAGTGTTATGGTATGGGGTATGGATATGTTTCAACGGACGCACAGATCTACACATTTGTCCTGGGAATATGACCGCCTTACACTATACGGAGCATGTCATTGACAATGTTTTGCCAAAATTTCACGCTGCTATTGTTGAAACTTTTCAATTTCTAGACGATAACGCTAGACCGCGATGGTGCGGTCTATTCCACATTTACCAATACCTCCGCACTCACCATATTTGAATTGCATAGAACATGCATGGGATATGCTCCAAAGAAGATTAAATAATCGTCAACCTACCCCACAATCCTTAGATGAGAGAGCTTCTGCCCCGTATATGGAACCAAATTCCTCAAGAAATATTCAACAATCTCGTGTGTAGTATGCAAAGAATGTGTCAATCGGATATTGATTACCGTGAAGATCATAAATTGTATTGAATAGTCTTAAAATGTTTGAATTCTCTGGGAATTAAATTTCGTTATTTTACTCGATTTTTTTTAACCACCATGTGTACGCTGCAGACTTACAGGCTGAAATTAATTTTATTTCCCGCAACTTGAAATAATATTAATATGAATTTTAATCACAAAATCTCATTTGAACTATATTTTTTTTGCAATTTGAGTCAATATTCCTAACTCATGTGGAGCAGTTTATTTCTTTCATCTTCAGGAACAATCAAATTTGGAAGTGTTCTGTTTTTTTATACGCGCTGACTAAATGAAAAAACGCTTATTAAACCGATTGAACAACGTTTGAATGATTTGTCTGAGAAATTTTGTCAACGGAGAGAGAATATGGATATATTAACGAAATTCTGCACAAATAGAAACAAATATGTGACCATACATAATGAAAAAGTGTCAGAATGACAATTCTCGGAATATGTCGTAGTTTTTGGTCCTGAAAAATATTCTGTTTTCTTGTGTTATAAAATGTTTGGTTCATATATGGGAGATGATTGCCTTTCATTGGGGTCCCGTAGCGGTCTTCAAACATCTGAAGTGCCGAAAAATCATCACCTGGAAGGTCGTATCCGGTTTGAAAAACCCTCATGACCAGAGAGCAAGAATTTGTGGAATTTTAATTTGAATATCGAGGAAATTTCGAAAGACAAGTGTGATTACGTCTCCAAATTAGCTGATGAACATGGTATCGAAGTGATTCTTCTGCAAGAAACCCACACGGCAACAGAAAAAAATCCTCGTAAAAGAGGACAGTTGAAAGGTTATGTATTAATGGATTTTTTACAAGTTTAGCCTGTTATCTTAAAAAATTATCAGTTCGTAATTTTCAACAGATTCGGAAAGGGGAAATTGATGGAGTTTTTTTTCATTTCTTTCAAATTTTGTGACATTTCTGTCATAAATATTCATAAACCTCCGAACATTATTTGGCCAAGAAATCTGAATGTTGATGTTTTTTAAAGTAGCAAATGCATTTCTAAAATGCATTTGATTTATTCTGAATAATCGGTTACTTTTCTGCTTTTGTCTTTTTTCATTTCAGATTAAGAATTGCGAGTCGTTTTGGGAAGAATCTGTTTATCCGAGCCCATCGACAGATTACATGAAGATGATCACACTGATGTCTTTCAAGATCTTCCTGATATTTAATATTTTATGTTATTTTTTTTACGGGGAGACAGGTTTTTTCGGCTGAGGTTTTTTCCCCTAGCTGTATAGTATCGTATGATACTAGTGATGATCGTATCGTATAATTCTATAGTATCATACGAAGAATGTTATGATACCCCGTTCTTTTTTTACCTCAGCTTAGGTACTTTTTGTTTCAACATCTATTGTATTATTTTTGCTCTCATTTTCATAAGACTACATAGATAGACTGTTATCATTATTATCATTGATAGTCTTCGGTTTTTTATACACACTGACTAAATATTATCGAGTTCAAAGCCCTGAGGTACGAAAAACAATTAACTTTCTGAGTTTCCGATATGATTTCTTCTGAAAATTCCAGCTGCAACATCGTATATACCTACTTTTCAGTCTTAAGTAGGTGAATTACTAGTTTCTTCGTTTATTACAAATCTATTCACCGAGAAGAAATACTAAGAACCACAGTATCAGTATCCAGAATTTTTGCATCCTGATCTGAATGAAAGCTCCTGGATTTTTGAACAAAAAAACGCTGCATAGCGCCTGAATATGGACGGAAAAATGTTAGATTCCAACCAATTCGGATGAAAAATGTCCCGCTTAATCCGAATCTGCTGTAAAAAAAATGGGTTTTCATTAGAAACTTAAAAGTTGGGGGTCATATCTCGTAAAAGGACCTTTAGGGCTCAAAATCTGATGGGCCCATTCGATATCTCTGGAAAACTGAATCGCGAAAAACCACCGTTGAGCGCGTTCATGCGCAACCCTCCCGGCATACGACCAGCGCATTAATCCGTCTAATTTATGACCGCGTCTGGCTTTCATTCAATGCAAATTGCATCGCATGGCGGCCGGGAAAAATTACGGGCCGTATGATGGATGCGTAGGAGCAGTCATAGAGGCGAGACGTGCCCGTGTGTGCGAAATGAATCGAAGTTAACTTTTGATTTATCGGCCATTCAAGCCGAGCGACCACCATGTCTGAACAATGAGCAATGGGCAGGATGGCGGGGAATTTATTACGATTGTATTCGGAATGCTGGATTTAAGGCCCGGCGCAGACGAAGCAGAGGTTAAGGGGCGGTGTCGCCTTTCGATCTGCTCGAAAAGTGCATTCGCAGATGCATCGATAATGAAGGATGTTCACACTTTTGAATTTATAGATATTCATATACTGCGTAAAAAACTACACTGCGCAAAAAAACCAACGCACATTCTGAAAATCTCAATTTTAATGAAAGTTAACTCTACATTGACTTCATAAATAATTTTTCATGTTCTCTCGGGAAGGTTTTGAACAAAACAAGACACATCAAATGGAAGAAAAATTCAGGATTTCACCGAATCTCATGTGAAAGAAGAGAAATGAACAATTTTCAAAATACTGAAATGCAAATAAATGATTTAATACTTGGTATTTCCACCCCTTGCGTTAATTACAGCTCGGCAACGACGGTTCATAATCAAAATGAGTGATCTTGAAATGTTCTGATCTAATACTCCCCAGATTTCTTCGAGTTGGATTCCTTAGTCATTAAGAGTAGCTGGATGATTTTCTGAACTTCTCAGCCCTCTATTGAGGTTGTCCCAAACCTGCTCAATCGGATTGAGATCTGGACTTCTTGCTGACCATTCGAGAGACTTCAACCTATTCAAGGTACTCCTGAACGATGCGCGCACGATGGGGTCTGGCATTATCGTCCATAAAAATGAAAATTTCACCAATGTAGGGGGCAAATGGCACTACATGCTCTTCAAGAATGTTCCTTATATACTTATCAGCATTCATAGCTCCATTATCAACGACCACTAGATCTGTGGGAACAGTCAAAGATATTCCACCTCATACCATAATCGATCTTTCCCCGAAACCAGTAGTATTCAGGAAATTGCACTGAGCATATCTTTCATGTGGACGTCTGTATACAAGGGAACGTCGATCACAATTTATGGTAGAGGTGGAATCTGGACTCATCTGTGAAGAGAACTCTTTCCCAATCGGCCTCTTCATAATGGATATGCTTTCTCGCAAAATCCAAACGCGCCCTTCGATGGGCTGGGGTAAGAGCTGAGCCTCTTGCCGCGACAGGAGGCCTTAAATCATATTCTCTGAGGCGATTTCTTATTGTCTGACTGCTAATTTGCACCCTATGAGTTTGCTCGAGCTGATTTTGAAGGAGGCGAGCGGTTGCAAACCGTTGTCTCAACGAAGAAACTCTCAAGTAACGTTCAATGGCAGTTGTAACACGTGGTCTACCCTGTCCTGGTCTTCGGACATTCATACCTGTCTCCCTGAATCGCTGCAACATTCTGGACACACTTGTATGGGAAACTCCAAACCTTTTTGCAATTCTTGTGTATGTCCACCCTTTTTTTTTGCAAAACTACCGCTTGGGCACCTTCCTCTTGGGTCAAATTGCGTGTTTCGCGTTGCTTAGCGATCGAGTCTAGAAAAACAAACGAAAGAAAAACTATTGATCACTAGAATGGATCGAGAATAACTGATTTTAGAATGGAGCCAATAAATTCAAAATCTGATAATATCATCTTTTTTTTATTCCTGCTGGGAAAAAACATTTGTACTGAAGAAAAACTTTGAACATTAAGGCAAATTATGGAAATCTCAAATTTATTCTACAACTGAAGGTGTTCTCAATGATAATTATTTTTATCAGAATTATGCATGCATATGTTATCCACTTTCAACGTTTTTCTTCAATACAGATGTTTTTTCCCAGCAGGAATAAAAAAGATGATATCAGATTTTGAATGTATTGGCTCCATTCTAAAATCAGTTGTTCTCGATCAATTCTAGTGATCAATAGTTTTTCTTTCGTTTGATTTTCTACACCCGATCGCTATGCAACGCGAAACACGCAATTTAACCCAAGAGGAATGTGCCCAAACGGTAGTTTTGCGAGAAGAAGAGTGGACATACACAAGAATTGCGGAAAAGTTGGGAGTTTCCCATACAAGTGTGTCCAGAATGTTGCGGCGATTCAGGTTGACAGGTATGAATGTCTAAAGACCAGGACAGGGTAGACCACGGGTAACAACTGCTATTCAAGAACGTTACTAGAGAGTTTCTTCGTTGAGACAACGGTTTGCAACCGCTCGCCTCCTTCAAAATCAGCTTGAGCAAACTCATGGGGTGCAAATTAGCACTCAGACAATAAGAAATCGCCTCAGAAAATATGATTTAAGGCCTCGTGTCGCAGCAAGAGGCCCAGCTCTTACCCCAGTCCATCGAAGGGCGCGTTTGGATTTTGCGAGAGAACATATCCATTGGGAAGAGGCCGATTGGCAAAGAGTTCTCTTCACAGATTAGTCTAGATTCTGCCTCTACCATTATGATCGACGTTCCCTTGTATACAGACGTCCAAATGAAAGATATGCTCAGTGCAATTTCCTGAAAACTACTGGTTTCGGGGGAGGATCGATTATGGTATGGGGTGGAATATCTTTGACTGCTCGCACTGACCTAGTGCTCGTTGATAATGGAGCTATGAATGCTGATAAGTATATAAGGAACATTCTTGAAGAGCATGTAGTGCCATTTGCCCCATACATTTGTGAAAATTTCATTTTTATGGACGATAATGCCAGACCCCATCGTGCGCGCATCGTTCAGGAGTATCTTGAAGAGGTTGAAGTCTCTCGAATGGAATGGCCAGCAAGAAGTCCAGATCTCAATCCGATTGAGCAGGTTTGGGACAACCTTAATAAAAGGCTGAGAAGTTCAGAAAATCATCCAGCTATTCTTAATGACTTAGGAGTCCAACTCGGAGAAATCTGGGAAGGATTGAATCAGAACATTTTAAGATCACTCATTTTGAGTATGAACCGTCGTTGCCGAGCTGCAATTAACGCAAGGGGTGGAAATACCATGTATTAAATCACTTATCAGCATTTCAGTATTTTGAATATTGTCCATTTCTCTTCTTTCACATGAGATTCGATGAAATCCTGAAATTTTCTTCCATTCAATGTGTCTTGTTTCGTTCAAAACCTTCCCGAGAGAACATAAAAAATAAGTTATAAAGTCAATGTAGAGTTAACTTTCGTTGAAATTGAGATTTTCAGAATGTGCGTTAATTTTTTTGCGCAGTGTGTTAAGAAGAATAGGTGCCAAAACTGAATCTTGTGGAAGATCAGTGTTATATTGGATGAATCTGGGGCTATTTGAGATCGTTCAGAAGGAGACTATTTCTCCAATTAATGCCTGCAAGGAGGTACAGCTAAAACTACACTAACATCGTGAGATAATCTACTCCTAAAGGTGTACCTTATGTTTCCTTATGAATAGAAGTACTTTCTATCAATCCTGTTGAAATAATAACATCGATCCCATTCAAATACGAATCAATCCAAGCGTTTTCATGAACGAGTCGATGAAAACCGATTTCATCTGAGCCAGATGCTCTATGTTGATCGTGGTTTTTTCGCATGTCAATTGACAGCCAGATGGGTGAGAAGTGGAATGATTTAGAACGTATTCATGTCTCGTGAGCAGCAGGATTTTCATTGGATGAGGTTAATCGACCGTTCGCTCACACGCAGGATTGCCGACGAATAACCGAAAGAATATTAATTGTTCATACTTTCTTGGCTGGTTCGCATGTTCGAAAAAACGAGAGCGATTCTACTATCCTGTTGGTCTCGCCAGGATTTCATGCTAATTGATGTGTACAGGGTGGGCAAAATTGGTTATACCTGAAGTGCGACTTTTTAACCAAAAGAGATAGAGAAATTTGGGCAATTTCAAATTTGTTCACTATCTCCGTTTCTGTTCATGTGAGGATGTTGAAATGAAAACATCATTTAGACACTTTTTTCGTAGCAATCCTGTAGCGTTCCTACCTATTTTTTTTCTCATCTGTACACTTCTTACGAAGAACATTTGAAAAGAGTTCATGCTTGAATAATGTATCTACAACATGCAACAACAGTAAAAGTGAACTGCTATACAGACCTAAAAAAATAGTTATTTATGATATGAGTGTTAAAAGTGACGTTTTATTTTGTGAGTGAAAGAGTTTGAGAAATGAGCGGAGCGAATTGAACAATATCACGAACAAAGTAAAATCACTTTTAACACTTATACCATACAATGTTTTTTGTACAACTGCCCTATTTTGATAATGAAATGGGCGAATTTGCAATGACCATAAACTTCAAAATGCATTTTAATATTCAAATAATCAAAAGGTTGTTGTGAATGGCAAATGTTGTCAACGTTATGATTACCAACAAATGAGAAAAGACGCTGAATTTCGTGAAAGTGACGATTTGGTTGTTCCTCTGGATATTGAAGAGTCTGCAAGAAGAGCAAATCTGGAACTCCTACCGAAGAAATCTGTTCAGCAGTACGATATTGCATATAACAATTTCCTGGCCTGGTGTAAATTGAAAAATGTAGGAGGGAACTTCATTGAAACTGTTTTCCTGGAATACTTAGAAAAAAAATCAAAAAATATGGAGTTCATCAACTTTGTCGAGCAAATTTTCAATGATAATGTCAAGCGCCCTTGTTAAAAATGGTGTGGATGTTCAAAACGGAAAAGTGAAGGATATGGAACCAAAAAATCTAAAATTTTCACTCGTGAACGAGTTGAAAAGTTTATAAAGGAGCCACTAGATGAGAAATACTTGATGGTTAAGGTTGCAAGTATTTTCGGATTATTTGGAGTTTGTCGGCGTGAAGAATTGTGTAATTTATCAGTGGAAGACATCGAAATAACAAATAAATCATTGGTTATACAACTTGCAAATACAAAAACGAAAGTCAGTTGTTCTTTCAGTATTATTGGCAAGTATTTATATTATTTTCATAAGTACTTTGCACTGTGCCCTTCTGTCATCAAACATCGTCGTTTTTTCCTGAAATACGTGAATAATAAATCCACTGCCACTCCAGTTGGTATTAATGCATTTGGGAAAATTCCATCTATTGTTGCCGAATTCCTCAAACTGCTGGAACCAAAGCAATATACAGGACACTGTTTTCGAAGATCCTCCGCTTTATTGCTAGCAGAATCAGGAGCAAATATTACGGATATGAAAAAAATGGTGGATGTAAGTCTACGACGGTAGCCGAGGGCTATGTTGATCATTCCACTTCATATAGAAATGTCATTGCTGAAAAAATTCTCCCAACCTCAATAAAATTGCATCATCATAATCGAATATTGTACGGTTTCTACAAGTATTGATGGTGCTGAGGATACTAATAATGTGTAGCGAAGCTCCCTAACGTCACAGGGCATTAATGTTATTAATTTTTCTAGTTTTACGATTAATATTGATGTTCATAAGTAATGATTGTTGAATAATGATAATAAAAATTTGCAATTGCTGAATTTTTCTCGTCTGATTTCATCATAAGAAAATGGAGTGCTAAAAATATTTTTAACAATAATGTAAAAAATATTTTCAATACGCTTTCACGTAAACAATCAATTTTAACATTGTTTGCTGTCATTAAAAGTGTCACTTTCAATGGCAGTTGTACAAAAAAGTTTTTTGCTGAAATTCTTTCCAAAGGCAAGATTATGAATACAACATTTGAAAAAACGGAACAATACATGCTTAAACAATGTATCTACAAGATGCAACAATAGTGAGTAAAAGTGCTATTGAAAAAAAATTTCTTCCTGAAATTCTTTCCAAAAGAAAGATGTTAAATACCCACCTGAAAAATATCTTGTTGAGTAGTACCCAGGAGGATGGGGATAGTACTGATACAATCCTTTGTAGCTTGGAGGTGGCTGGTAAAGTCCCAAATCTGAAATATTATACAGTATGTGCAGGACATGTTGGAATATGTACAGTGCTTATTTAGACTTCTCGAAACGAAATATCAATGAATTATTTACTATTTTATCTTTTGTATATGTTTGTTCATCAAGATTTCAATATGAAAGAAATTAATTGGTATAGATCGAACACTTTTTACTGGAAATGAAATTAACACTCATTAAAGAAAGTGGATAATTTGATCATGAATCACAGGTCTACTCTTATTGATTATGAAGAAAATTATTTTCTTATTAAAATAGTCTATTTCCTTCTAAGAAAGCGTCATGAATATTACCCACACTTGTCAACTTTTCTTTGGAAAAACGTGCTCGATGGGATTTAGATCTGGATTTTGAGCTGGCCATGAATGGTGCATCAATACATTGGTTATTCAACCAATCTTCTGCCATGTGAACGAGCATTGTCTTGCATAAAATGGCAGTTTTTAACCGAAAGTTCATGCAAAGATGAGCAGAAAAAGTTGGAGAATAACTTTAAAATATTCCAGGAAAAACTGGACTCTTTTCGTTAACATCAGAGGGTACTTCTGGACCCATGAATTCTTCACATTTTCAGATCGTCCTCATATCATTGATCTGGATAAAATCGACTTAAAGCTTATTAATTTGTCTTCCTGTACAAGAATTTTTGCAACCATTCTTATCCCCTGAAAGATATCGATATCTCAGTGACCTGGAATTTTGTTACTGTTATAGTAATCATCGAAAATGAATACCATTTTCAATTCCTAGGCTCAGAGATTTTTATAATGAGGTTGGAGAAATGATATCAGAATTTGTCACTGAGATGAGAGATATACCGGTTTCAGCCTTATTTGGCATCATCAGTATCTGATACACCTATGGGAAGAAATATTTAAGAAACTTTTTTTGTTCTTCATTTTATTCTTTCTCTAATTTTTTTCTTCGAAAACACATTACTGTTTCATATGTTCAATGAGGATTGCTATTGTTTTTTCTGCTTAATCTACTCTACTAATAGATTGTCCTTTTTCGTTTCGAGAAGTTTAATCACTTTTCTAATACTGAATAGAAAACTGAAGTCTACCACTATGTGATATTTTAGTAGAGGATACTGTTATTGTTTTGTACAGAAAAAAATTACAAATCACCATTTAACATGCAATTCTAAAACCAAGATACAAACTGAAATTGGCTTTCAGAAGCGTTATTGAAATTGCCATCATCGAAATCAAAAGTATCATGTAATGTTTACCAGATGAATGAGCTGTAAACATACTAAATTTCATGTGAATCTAACAGTGATTGTTGCATGATTGAGACACACTTGCTAAACACATTTTCTCATGTATTTTATGCAAGTATCCAACCAAAACCATTTTGATGTAATGTTCATTTTTTGAAGGAATCTCAAAAAACACGTTAACCCACAAAGAAATATGCTAAAATTTATGATGATTCCTGCAATCATATTTCACCTCAGAAGGTTTGCATTAAGAGTGGTTCTTGTATCTCATTTCAGCAATGATGTGGTCTTTAAGCAATCCATATACAGTCGCTACTAATTAATAATATATATTAAAAACTATCAGATAACAATAAAAACCACACATTATTCCAACAACACTTCATGAAAGATCGTTATTCCGAATGATATCGTTAAATGTTCTTGAAATGAGAGATTGGAGATATGTACATTCCAAGTGGAACACCCTAGGTTAATTCTAGCGCCATAATCGTATACCTACATCTCATTCGTACAGATTTCTTCACTGGCTGTAAAATTATGAATTAACATCGTTCGAGCGTCAACTCTATCTTGATTCTATTGTTATGCCAGCTGTTTGTGTGTAGCAAATGGATTCCAATAAAAAATTATGCCTGCAATGGGAGTTGCTTTGATATCTACAATATTTCCTATTGTAATTCAGAAATTGTCAACTGTATTTCAGAAAACATCAAATGTAATTCAGATTAGTCAATTGAATTTCAGGAATAATCAATTGTATTTCAGAAAACATCGAATGTAATTCAGATAACACACTCAATTCAATTTGAGATATGGTCAATTATATTTCAGAAATGGCAATTTGAAATTTATTTCATACGCACATTGATACCAGATTGCATTTCAGAAAATATCAATCGTAGGTGATTAGAAATAAAACAATGATAATGAATGAACTTTTTCACGTGAAACATTCAATCTACAAAACTGGAAAAATTTGAAGCGATACAGGCATGTCTGCCATCGCAATTGCATCATAGCTCGGTCAATAATATTTTTCAGGTATGTACGTCTTTTTTCAATAACCCCTGGTTTCACACTGTTTGGAATTCTGAGGTTTGTTTTAATGTGAGTTCTTATTTTCGACCATAAAATTTCAATTGGATTGAGCATGGGAGAATAAGGGCTCATCCTCAGCAGTACTGCTACTGTTTGGGTGATTACTGTCTGCAATATCGAATGGCATGCAGTATTATCACAGACGATCACTCAATCTGATAATTGGTTCCTTATATCTTGCCACTGTTGCAACAAACCCTCAACCCATTCATTTGTTGAAAGAGCTGTGAATAAACCTCGTAGTCTCTTCATGGTAATACACCAGCTGCAGACACTGTTGACAATAATTGCATCTTCAATTGAATATATACTCAATTCGACTAATTTTCATTAGGTGTTATGTGCTTCCTGAAGCTACGGTGTTAGGTGAGGAATCGACTGAAAAGGTTTTGCATATTTTTGCTGAAAATCCAGTGTTGAAGAAAAGAAAGAGCCAGCACCAACATATTATATTGGTTTTATTCATACCTGGAAACATACCCAATTGAATATGATGGTATTATATGATTGACGATATGATAACCATTATGACTCAAAATACGACTTAAATTCAAACAATATTCGAACTTTCCGAATTACAAATTAAGATTTCTGAAATAAAATTGATTAATCTGAATAACATTTGACGTTTTCTGATATTCAATTGATTAAACTGAAATTCATTTGATGCTTTCTGAAATTGAAGTGACCAATCTGAAATACAATTGACGGTTTCTGAATTACATTTGGAAATGGTGTAGATTTGTAAGTAGAAAGAAATGAGGGTTCGTTCAAGAGAATTTTCAATTCTGGGTGTGACCATAGAACAAGACATTAAGAGGTTTTACTAGGCTTATTAGCCATTGTCAGAATGGCAATTCTCGTAATATGTCTTAGTTTTTTGTCCTGAAAAATATTCTGTTTTCTTGTGTTATAACATGTTTGGTTTATCTATGGGAGATGATTGCCTTTCATTGGGGTCCCGTTGCGGTCTTCAAACATCTGAAGTGCCGAAAAATCATCACCTGGATGGTCGTATCGGGTTTGAAAAAACCCTCACGACCAGAGAGCAACAATTTGTGGAATTTTAATTTGAATATCGATGGAATTTCGAAAGACAAGTGTGATTGCGTCTCCAAATTAGCTGATGAATATGGTATCGAAGTGATTCTTCTGCAAGAAACCCACACGGCAACAGAAAAAAATCCTCGTGAAAGAGGACAGTTGAAAGGTTATGTATCAATTGATTTTTTACAAGTTTAGCTTGTTATGTTAAAAAATTATCGGTTCGTAATTTTCAACAAATTCGGAAAGGGGAAATTGATGGAGTTTTTTTTTCATTTCTTTCAAATTTTGTGACATTTCTGTCATAAATATTTATAAATAATAACATTATTTGGCCAAGAAATCTTAATGTTGATGTTTTTTAAAGTAGCAAATGCATTTCCAAAATGCATTCGATTTATTATGAATAATCGGTTTCTTTTCTGCTTTTGTTTTTTTTCATTTCAGATTAAGAATTACGAGTCGTTTTGGGAAGAATCTGTGTATCCGAGCCCATCGACGGATAACATGAAGATGATCACACTGATGTCTTTCAAGATTTTCCTGATATTTGATATTTTATGTTATTTTGTTTACGGGGAGACAGGTTTTTTCGGCTGAGGTTTTTTCCCCTGGCTGTATAGTATCGTATGACACTAGTGATGATAGTATCGTATGATTCTATAGTATCATACAAAGAATGTTATGATACCCCTTCTTTTTTTACCTCAGCTCAGGTACTTTTTGTTTCAACATTTATTGTATTATTTTAGCTCTCTTTTTCATAAGAATAATATATTAGGAATTATTGCACCTCATGTTTCGCTTGTTTCTGCAGTACGCATCTTCAGAGAATCCTTGGTCTAAGGAACCCCGAAGGATCTATCAAAGTTTGTCTTTATTGAAATTTGAACAAGGTTCTGGAGAATTGAGTGGCAAAGATTATGTTGCCGTACCGGTAATTCTAAGTTGGACTCGTAGCTACAGGTAGATTCTACACTTGTTACACTCGTACTGTTTGTGTTACAGGCCCCTGGTATTGTTGGTAAATATTGATTGTCAAGTAGACGTACTAATCATATAATTTTTGTAGTAGTTCTTACACTGCTTTCAAAATGAAACCCGAACACGATGAAAATATACCTACGGATATATTGGAAAGTGCCGAAGCAGTATATCTAAATCTTTTGCTACCCAAATCTCGCCAAGTTTATGAACTTGCATATCAGCGATTCATGGATTGGTGTAAAGAAAAAAGTGTGCAAAACTATGCGGAGAGTGTTCTCATGGTGTATTTCTCAAATTTAACGAAGACCGTCAAGCCATCCACTCTTTGGTCACAGTATTCAATGTTGCGATCCACACTGGCTATCGAAAATAGTGTGGATATTAGTAAGTATTCAAAATAACGAGCATTGTTAAAAAGGCAAAGTGATGGATATATACCTAAAAAGTCTAGGGTTTTTACAAAGGAGGAAGTGGATCGGTTCCTGCATATGGCACCGGATAATGTATATTTGATGATAAAGATTGTTCTTGTATTAGGAATTTGAGGTGCTATGCGTTGTGACGAACTAGTTCATTTGAAAATTGATGACATTGAAGATATGGACTCGGTCCTGGTCGTAAAAATTTTGCAGACCAAAAACAAGAAACCTCGCTTGTTTACCATTATAGGCGATAATTATTTGCTTTTATTTCGAAAATATGTTGCACTACGGCCATCAAATATACAGGAACGTCGTTTATTTTTGAAGTTAAAAAAATTGAAAGGGGTATACTGGACATTCGCTAAGAAGAACATCTCCTACACTTCTTATTGATGGTGGCGTTGACCTCACTTGTCTTGAAAGACATGGAGGTTGGAAATCGAGTACGGTAGCAGAAGGATGTATTGAAGAATCACGTATCAACAAAGAGAATACTGCCAGAAAAATAAAGCAACCTGTCAAAGAAGGTACAAGTACCTGTTCAGATATTTGCTCGAATGTTTCATCAACAGTTACGGAGAATATTTCGAGTTCTAACATTAATGAAAATTTTTTGAATTGTTCGGAACTTGTTGGTGATAATTTCATTGGTGCTTTGAATTTTGACAATAATTATTCCAATTGTACAGGGTGGGCATATTTCGATGTTTTAGCACTACAACTTTTGAACCAGAGGAGATAGACAAAATCTGATACCCCATTCTCGATCTCTTTTTCGGAGAAACTGACAAGAGTAGTATTCATTTTTGGCTACCTTCTTTTGTTTTCGAGTTATAAGCGATAATTGGAAAAATGGTGATATCGGAAAAAAATTATATCTCCGCCAATACTGATGATAGAGCTCTGAAATTAAAACATTCTACAGGCACTTTTCTACGTAGAATCCAGTGGCATGCTCGCCTTTTTTGCAGCATTTTTAATTACGAAGCTATGACACAAAGTTATGTTTTTTTGAAGAGGAACACTAGATTTCTTTGCCATTTTTTGAAAGCTTTATTTTTTCTGATTTCAAATATATATAACATCGTATGGTTCGTATCAATAAATCAATATGAGTATAGAAATTTTTCAAGAACCTATATTCATCTGAGTCTCAATACTTTCTATGGTGTGACATGTTCTTTCGAGCATTTAGGCCGTCGTCGTATATTAGTTCTCGACGTTTCGCCAGTTCGAGTGTCGGGCATCTTAAGGAGTTATATTTCAGGAGCTGTTCTCACTGGACTGAACTGCCTTCAGTCCAGTGAGAACATCTCCTGAAATATAACTCCTGAAGATGCCAGACACTCGAACTGGCGAAACGTCGAGAACTAATATACGACGACGGCCTAAATGCTCGAAAGAACATGTCACATTGAACGATGGCCGCGAAAGCCTCAACCAATTCACTTTCTATGGTTTCAATTGTCGATAAGCACGAAAAACTTAGTATCGTATAATTACCACAATTTCTTTCTGGTAGTCTTTTCATTTCTATGCTCTTGTTATAGGAAGCTACATTTTTCTGTCCTCATCAACAGTTGAAACCATAGAAAGTATTGAGACTCACATGAAAATAGGTTTTTGACCGATTTCTATACTCATACTGATACAAACTTCACGATGTTATATATTTTTGAAATCAGAAAAAATCAAGCTTTCAGAAAATGTCACAGAAATATAGTGTTACCATTTAAAAAAACATAACTTTGGATCATAGCTTCGTAATTGGAAATGGTGCAGAAAAGAGGAGCATGCCACTGGATTCTACGTAAAAAACTGCCTGTAGAATGTTTTAATTTCAGAGCTCTATCATCAGTATTAGCGGAGATATACATTTTTTTCGATATCGCCATTCTTCCAATTTTCGCTTATAACTCGAAAACAAAAGAAGGTAGCCAAAAATGAACAAAACTCTTGTTAGTTTCTCCGAAAAAGAGATCGAGAATGGGGTATCAGATTTTGTCTATCTCCTCTGGTTCAAAAGTTGTAGTTCTAAAACATCGAAATATGCCCACCCTGTACATTCAATATCACTATAAATAACTGATAAATACCTAAATATAGTTGCCCAATCTGTTTGTTTTACTAAGTTTGTAAGAGACAATGTTTTTTTCTTCAAATTTCAATTAGAGAGCTCAAATGCAATTACTTTTAGTCCTAGGATTAGAAGTAGCGTTTTTAATCCTAAGATTAAAAGTGATGCTAAGCAACCAGCAAATTTTTGTACCTGAAAATAGTACAAAAATGTCAACAGTTTTAGATGGTTTCACAAAAAAATTGTTTTCAAAGTTGACGAAAGGATCCCAAGTATATAATTCTCATTTCACACCATCTGCTCGACTCATCAATCAATAAAATTAAAATGATTGATGAGATCCTACTCGACGAATCCTCATACGTATTTAGCCCAATTGAAACATGCTAATCTCGGCATTTATCACCTTTATATGGACAATTCTAAATTTCACGACTCACGTCGAGATAACGGATCAAAAAACAAATCAATGTGTGCGACTGCATGCTCAGAAAGGAGTCCTCATCATCTCTATCTTCGGTGTAATTACTGTCAAACAACTGGCCGAAGAATAGATACGAGAGCTACTGTTATGATGGTAAATTGTTACTTATTACGATTCTTGGTCAACAGCTGTATAAACTGTCTGCCTATATTTATCAGGGAACGTCATTTGAGTGAAATGAGGTAGGTACAGGTTATGGAGGCTGAAGATCAGAGGAGTTTTTCGTTTCCGGTTGATACCATGTCCTAGATGCTGGATAAATATACTTACTCACCTAGAAGGAGCTGTTTCAATTTCAAATTTCTTGGTAAAACATAGATAGGATTCACAATTTTTTTTATTAAATTTTTAATAATGCCTCTCCTCGAATAGGTGGTTTGTTGTAAAATTTAAAAAATTTGCAAAAATCTACTAGAATATTTGAGTATCACAAATGTTAACGTGAAATCACAATTTTTCTTCAAATTTTAATCATATATTCCTCCCTATGCTATCTATATTTTACCAAGAAAAAATTTTAATTGAAACAGCTCCTTCTGGGCGTTTCTTTCTCGATCAGTATATTAGCCTCATTAAAATTTGGTATGAATATACCATATACAGGGTTATTCGTGAATATGGCTCTATAGAATATTTTTAGGGAAGACACAAGATTCAGGATTGAAATTTTGAAAGTGAGCTCCAAGTAAGAAGACGACTTCTCGTATATTTTTTAAAGTTCTAGGACTTTCGGGTTTTCCGGAAATGATATCAACGTTTTTCAAATGAGAAAATCCATTTTTTATTGCATTGAATTCTGAAACTTCTTGATTCCAAAAGTTTGATTTTTCCCGAGAAAATACGAAATAAGAAATAAAATCTCAAAATTGAACTCTGCTGAAATACAGACACCTTCGAGGTTTTTTCATTAAAAATTTTCATTTTTGAGAATCTCCGAGAAGAAAGACTGAGTTTTCTTTTCCGATAGCGTGATTTTCAGAATTTGATACAGGAGGTCACAAATTCTTTGTCAAAGTTAGAAGTGACGAAACATCAAAAAATCGTTTTTTCAAAAAGTTACCCCATTTTTTCGAAGCTTTTTCGAAATCTTCGTCAAAAAATAATAGGAGCATACGTCCAAGACTTTTATCCCAAAATGAATATTTTTCGAGATATTCAGGAAAAACGATTTTGTCTTCAATTTTCAATCTCATTACGAATATGTTTTTTTACTGGAAAATGATTAACGGTCAAGTGAAATTTTTGGAGATCTCTGTTATCCAGAAAATATTTTCTTTAGTTCAGATGAGTTGAGTTCTTGAATTATCATCTGTAATGCGAGAGCAACAATTGGTTTAAAGTTCTCGATGTGAGTGTTAGTGAAGTCAACGTAAAAAATTCTCAGGAATGCAGAAAAAAATAATTTGTGATAATTTTTAATGCTTTTGAAAGAATAATCAACAGAACATGTAATAATTTCATTACTGAAAATTCAAATTTTCCTACCATGACAAAAAAGAAATTCTCCAGAATTAGGAATTTGCGGAAATTATCCTAAGCTTAAAAAGTTCAAGAAAATCTAAACTTGTCTGAACTATAAGAAAATATTTTCTCGATAACAGAGATTTCCGAAAATTTCACTTGACCGTTAATTATCATCCAGAAAAAAACACATTGAAAATTGGAGACAAAATGTTTTTCCTGAATATCTCGAAAAAAATTCATTTTGGGATGTTTGGGATGAAAGTCTTAGACGTATGCTTCTATTATTTCTTGACGAAGATTTCGAAAATTCTTCGAAAAAATGGGGTTCCAATTTGAAAAAAAAGATTTTTTGATGTTTGGTCACTTCTACCTTTGACAAAGAATTTGTGACCTCCTTTATCATATTATCACGCTATCGGAAAAGAAGAATTAGCCTTTCTTCTCAGAGATTCTCAAAAAATGAGAATTTTTAATGAAAAAACCTCGAAGTTGTCTGTATTTCAACAGAGTTCGTTTTGAGATTTTTTTTCGTATTTCCTCATTTAAAGAGAATTTTCTCGGGAAAGTTCGAACTTTTGGAATAAAAAAGACTCAGACTTCAATGGAGAATCTATTTATGCAACAAAAAATGGGTCTTCCCATTTGAAAAAAGAAAGTTGATGTCCTAGAACTTTCAAAAAATTCAATGGAGAAACTATTTATGCAATGAAAAATAGGTATGCCCATTTGAAAAACGAATGTTGATGTCACTTCCGCAGAAACCGGAAGTCCTAGAACCTTCAAAAAATATATGAGAAGTCGTCTTTTTACTTGAAGCTCACCTTTAGAATTTCGATCCTGAATCTTGTGTCTTTCCTAAAAATATTCTATAGAGCCATATTTACATTTATGACTATTTGACGCTTTGATTTTCTGTTGTCCATATTGAGGTGTATTTTATGTTTTTTTTAATTTAAAACTTGTTACATAACTTTTCTTCCTCACTTCTATGTTCTCCAAATGCGATCCTTCTGTAAAGTTTCCGTCTTTCAAACGATTAGAGGTTCTATTTGTCCTCTTACAGCTCCTAAACACCTTGTATAAGCGCCATAAATTTTCTACTCCGAATTACCAGATGCTTCTGGGACATCTTCGCCTATTGCGATCTCAACGCAATTCAAGACCAAACAAACATACCCAAGGCATATAAAATCTGTGCTATGATAGCATCATTAGCTACTTCAATAGAGAGTAACACACTTCTCGAGGTGTGAACCTTTATATCTCAACCGGATCTCGCGTTCTTGAGAAGCTTATTAAGAGCCGCTTTTAATGTACGTCAGGTAACTGCGATCCCAGAGCTTAAGTGCTCATCTTTCCGATATTATTTGGTATCTCATAAATACGGCATCTTAACTATGTCAAAATAACATGGAGGAATTTACGGTTCAGCTCTCGATATTTATCGTTCACTGGCTGTGTCGAAATAACCTCATGGATTTATGTCCCATGGTTTATCCGTTGTCGGAGATGGAATCTAGAAGATGTTACTCAATCGAATATATTATTGGAAAAGCCAGCTCATTGGTCGAATGGAAAAAACCTGATATTTTTTGTTGACCTGGATGAAAAGCCTTCGATTCTGTCCCTCATGATCATTAAGAAAATGGAACATATATATAGACTATTTGTAATTTATATTCGCATGGGAAACATCAATAAACATTGAAAACATCTTGATATCCATATAAAACTAAGTCGATCATTTTGTTGGTTACACAACTTATAACTCAAGATTGTATGAACTGTTTGTTATGAAAAAGTTTTTTTTTGGATTCTTCTACGACAGGGTTAAAATAAAATACATTCGATGAAATGGAAAAAAAAAGGAAAAATTTTTCTTCTTGCGAATAACGCCATTAGGTGTCGCTACGGTTAATAGCGTTTTCGTGAAAGTATTATATTTGGCATTAATTCCGTGCACTACATTTTCTAATAATATTAACGCATCTGAGTCCATGTGTTATTACACCTATCTTTCTTCCAAACACTACGGAAAATTTTATGACGAAATGTTCTGAACAAATCTTCATTCTACTATTATATATGTAAACAATTAGTGTGTATTTCGAGTTGCCATATACGGATGTTTTGGGGGCGCATTGATTCTTTTGCCTGCTGACTTCCGACAACCATTACCGGTAATTCCAAAATCGACGGCTGCCGATGAAATAAACACTTGCCTAAAATCATCAACTTCAAATTTGGCTAGGTGATAAAGCTCTCAATTCAGTTGATTGCGGTTGGAATAGTATCGATAGATATTTGCAGCCCACAAAAATGCAAAAAACACCTGCACCATAAAAATTGTTGAAAATGATTTTTGTAACTGCAAGAAAGGATGCAATGCGTCATGCACCTGCAGAAAACTGAGTCTTTTTTGTAATGCTACATGAGGGAAATGTCAGGTGTTAACTGAAAAAACAGTTATCCAATCTTTGGCAAAGATGAAGAAATAATTGATAGGTAGTGGCGACAGCCACTCAGAATCAATTTAATTTTTTGACACAAAAAGTATAAATTTCACGTGAATAAAGTGATGAATTAATGAAATGCTTGAATGATATTTTCAATCTGTTATTTCGAACAGAAAGGGGTTGCTTTCAGGGGTTGAAAAATAAAAATATCTAAAACTAAAATTGATCCAAAATACTGTTATCAAATTGATATAAATTATTTAATTATATCAATAAAGACCCATTTTTACACATTCTATGCTGAAAGGGGATGGTTTATAAGGTCTGGAAGTATATGAAGACCTTCATTAAACTTCATAAAACGCTACTGAGGCCCAAAACTACTTTAATTTACGTTAGATCAAGTTTCTTTTAATTTTGGATAAAGGGGTTGTTTTCACCCCTTAAAAATAATAAGCATAAATCGGCATAGGGTAGGAGTAGGTGACAAGTATAGCTTATATCCAAAATTTCATCAAAATCGAAGCATCTTGATAGAATTCGGAGGTAATGCCTAATTTTCGCCCTCATTGACTGGACTAATTGTACAGGAAAATTTTATGTCCACTTTCAAGGCATTATACCACAATAGTTTATCATAATATTAAAGTTGCTTTTTTATTTATCGATTGGGGCAGTACGAAGTCTGCCGAGTCACCTTGTCTATTATAGTTTAGGAGGTCTTTCACACGGTTATCTTCTGCAGCATTCAAAAAGCTCAACTTGAAAAAACCGAAAAGTTTTTTGGATTTCCATCATTTCAAAAATGGTACGTTTTTGGACAAATTTCTAGGAACCAAAATTGATGGGGACATTATTTTCTACAACTTTTTTATTTCTAGTCGAATTGGAACGACGACAATAGCAAAAAGTAGATCGCATCAAAGTACCCACAAAATATTTTAACCTTGTTTATCGAAATTTCAATGAAACTCTAAAAAAATTCAAAATTTTTCTGAACACTTTTCTTGGCCGAGAAAATATTCGTTAAATATTTTCTCGAATACTCATAAAATATTTTTTATCTCCTCATTGTTATTTACTTCTTTGTTTCAATATGTATTGTGTAATTTTAGCTCTCTCAATCAAAAGAAAATAATAAATATCATACAAAAAGGGTCTTAATTGTACACGCTATAACTGATTAATGTTTTATCGATAAAAAAGTTTTTAAATGAATTTTGTAGGGGTTTTCTTCCGTAAACCTAACGTTTCAGAGATATATGAATTCCAAAGGTGGATTTCAGCACCATCAATTAATTAATCTAACTTCATGTCGATATTTAAATGTAATCCTTTCAAACTCTGATCTATTCATTTCCCCTTCAATATAAGTAAAATTTAATCTCCACGACATGTCAAGTTTGGTGGTATCTCTTCTGAAATCCTCATCGAAAGACCTATTTTTTTAATATCTTGTCACACTGCACGATTTAACTAGGTGCACTGAAGATCAACGAGGTATAAGAGCGAAACAGCCATCACTGGACCATAACGTAGTAGTCATATCCAATTTACGGTACCTCTTGAAACCGGCATACGAAGACTCTCATTCCATTTGGAGCAAGAACATTAAGTTCTGCACGAGTCTCCTATGAGGAGCATGCTTAATTGAAATACTGCTAGAGTTGTTAGCGGGCTCCGACAGTATGTACGATAATAAACTTCCTAATAATGCTCTACAACCTTCGGATTTCATGATGCTGGGAGTGTCAATATTCTATATAATCGCTTTTGTCAGTCTGGGTTATGTCACAGTAATATGCTTGCAAGTTAACATTTTTTCACCTCGATCTGTCTGAATATTGTTGACTTGTTGAGGTGAACAGTGTTCTTGTAGAAAAAATTGATGCCCAAATATATTTTTCTATGAAGATTATTACTAGAACTATCAGATCTTCACCCACTCTTTGCTTACCAGTCCACTTAAATATTGTACCTACCCATATTCGCAGAGAGACAACACCTTTGAATTCTTGAGAATTTATGTATTTCCTACAAACGGTAGATATAATCATTTAAAATGTGGAAAAATGGTTTGACTATTAGAAAGCATTTGATCCGACAGAAGGTTCCAAGTTTTTGTCGATAATAATAGTAGTAATTTCAAAACTTTGAATAATGGTCTTCCACAAGGTTCAGTTTTAGCACCTCTTCTATTCAATTCATATTTGTGTGCCATTCCAACTACTTCTTCGGAAAAATTTATTTATGCTGATAATATTGCTCTGGCTCTCCATCATTATAATTTTCAAACAATAGAAAGTACCCTTTCCGCAGATTTGTATATCATAAAAAAAAAATTTTTGAAGTGGCGTTCGTGCCCGAATGAAAATAAAACCGAGGTTTCGTGTTTTCATTTGAATAATCATCAGGAATATGGAAAATTGTGTGTAACTTTCGGTTCTTCACACCTAAAAAATAATTTCAATCCTAGATACCCAGGAATCAAATTTGATTCCTCTATAAATTTCAATGTCCATTCAGATAATCTGTGTTTGAAGCTTAAAACTCGAAACAATATTCTTCAGAAAGTAGCTGGTTCCTCATGGAAATAAAGTTGCTCTGTTTGGTTGAACAGTGTCAAAAAAAATCTATGCCCAACTAAATTTTTCTATGAGGATTATTACTGCTACTATCAAATCTACACCTACTCCTTAGTTACCAATCCTCTCAAATATTGTCCCTTCCCATATTCGCAGAGAGACAACAGCTTTGAATTTTTGGGAATTCATTTCCCATACTCACCTATATTCCATACAATAAGGTCCCCAGATTGAAGTCGCGTAAACCATTTTGGTCAAATTTTCTTATTGATATGAATAGAAGCGACAAAAAAATTTGGCAATCTGAATGGAATGTATCCAATTTTTTCAATAAAGATCTTATTTCTGATCCTTCCATCAGAGTTCCTGGTTTTGACCTTCCCATGAGAATATGGTCTGTTCTAAATCGTATTAGAAGAAGCCATGGACGATGCAACAGCATGCTCTTTCGATGGAATTCGGTTGAGAGCCCTAGTTGTGAGTGTGGGGAAAATGAGAAACTATAGAACGTCTTATAAATAGTTGTCAAATTTATAAATTTCAAGATGGTTTCGAGGCTATACGTAAAGTAATAAATGCATTTCTGAAATGGGTAGTTAATTTCAAAATAATTTAATTTATTCTAAATAATTGGTTTCTTCTCTGCTTTTGTCTTTTGTCATTTCAGATTAAGAATTGCGAGTCGTTTTGAGAAGAATCTGTTTATCCATAGACGGATAACATGAAGATGTACTCTAAGATCACACTCTTTCAAGATTTTCCCGATATTTAATATCTTAAGTAATTTTTTTTTCACGGGCGGGGTAAGGGCTTTTTTTCATCTGAGGTTTTTTCCCTTTCCTCATCTAATCATACACCAGACCTGTATGGTTTTCCTGTGTTGCACCAACCTCAGCTGTGTACCTTTTTGTTTCAATATGTATTGTGTTATTTTAGCTCTCTGAATCAAAAAGAATATATATAACGGTAAATATCATAATTCAATTTGAGATCAGTGTAATTATTTTTCTCTATCTCTCATGGTTAAGAAGTTGTAGTTAAATATCACCAATTTTGCACACCCTGTACGAAAAGTAAGGACCTGACATTTTTCGTGATCAGATGAACGATTTCATGAAGACCTAGCAAATAAAATCCTCCTCTTGATGCCATTTCAGGGTCGTAAAACAGCCATAAACTGAAGAAAAAAAGTTACATTCTTCTGGGAATGTGAAATCCAACACCACCATATAAAGTTATCTCAGGCCCAAAGAATTCACTATCAAAATATGTGCACAGCTCGAAGACCATATAAAATAACAAGTTTCCTTATCATATTCCACGTTATTGTAGATTCATGTACATATTTGAACTATATCGCCTCATGTTTGTTAAAATCCAACAAACGAGTCAGCGCAGGTCCTTTTGTACCAGTTACTCTTATCGTTTTGATCTTTTCCTAAGGCGGATCAAGTAAGATTGTTAGTTCAATTGCAACAGGAGTTACAGTTTCAACGCAATGAATCAATGACCGAGGAATTAATGCACATCAATCAAATCTTCATTCTGATCTGATAATGCGATGTTGAAAACATCAAAATCTTTTGATTATTTAACTCATGGATTTTAATTATAGTCTCGAGTTTGTTCCTATGCTTCTATTCCTTGAATTTTCTGAAAATTAGTAGGAAGTGAAATGGGGTTACTTGATACACATCTAAACTTACTATAAGGTAAGGGATTCGAGGTTCAATACTCCAAAAAATTCTGAGATTCCCCATATTTTAGGAAAAAAATTCATTTTCATGGAGCTGATGGGGCTGAATGAAATTTGTTCGAAATAGTCATGACGACAATGTGAAAATGTTGAGAGATGAACGTTGGTCATATCTAACTACACTCCCCGTCAATAAATTCCGGACAGGCAAAATTTTTGTCAAATTCAACACCCTGTATCTTTTTTCGTGGTCCTCAAATTTAGTTGAAATTTTCACCAGGTATAGTATTGGGTCTTGTAATATCAACCTGAAATTGACTTCGTAAAAATATCTATAGTTTATCCGTTATACAGGGAGAAACAAGACCTTGTTTTAAACCCTACACTTCTAAACACCCTGTGCTGAATTTGAGGCGGAAAATTCGATATCATTAGGTTTTAATTTGAAGTGTGACTCTTTCTTAACAAAATGTTTTTCGATTTCTGTAATTACCTGCTTTTGAGAAAAGATACACATTTTCAAAGGAAGCGAGGTGGAAATACACGCTATTAATTTTCAGATGTTTGTTTATGTTTGCTAGTCGATAAGGTGTTGTAATGTTTCAAATTGTTATAAAAATTGAAAAAATGAAACACTTTCTTTGAAAATGTGTATTTTTTTCAAAGCAGATACTGACGTAAATCAAAAAACATTATGTTCATAAAGGGTCACACTTCAAACTTAAAGATATCAAATTTTCCTCCTCAAATTCACCACAGGGTGTTCAGAAGAGGAGGGTATTAAACAAGGTTTTGTTTCACCCTGTATAACGCATTAACTACGGGTATTTTCGCAAACTAAATTTTAGGTTAATATTACAAGACCCGATACCATATCTGGTGAAAGTTTCATCAAAATCGGAACGAGAAAAGTTACCGGGTGTTGAATTTGACAAAAATTTTGCCTGTCCGGAATTTATTGACGGGGAGTATATATACATTATAAAATCGATAATTTCAAGCGCAGATAGTGTATGCCCAATTCTGCAATTTTTCAGAATATCAAGAAACAGGCTTTGATTTGCATCCAGAGTTCGAATTCGTAATATTTTCACAAAAAAAACTGATATTTTCTAGTTGACTTTGAATGTATATAATTGGAACGAATTGCAAACTGTCTATGTATCATGACAATTTTCAATAAAAATCGGTATAAAATGTAGATTCGCATGGACATACAATATTGCTCTCTAAACCATCGATATACAGGGTTATTCTCGTATATTTTTTTAAGGTTCTAGGACGGTTTTTCCAGAAGTGACATCAACTTTCGTTTTTCAAATGGGAAGACCCATTTTTCATTGCATAAATATATTCTCCATTGAAATCTGAATCTTTTCGATTCCAAATGTTTGAATTTTCCAGAGAAAATTCTCTTTAAATGAGGAATCGCGAAAAAAAAAATCTCAAAATTGAACTTTGTTGAAATACAGACCACTTCGAGATTTTTTCATTAAAAATTCCCATTTTTGAGAATCTCCGAGAAGAAAGAATGATGCTGATTTTCCGATAGCGTGATTTTCATAATATGATGCAGGAGGTCACAAATTCTTTGTCAAAGTTAGAAGTGACGCAATATCAAAAAATCGTTTTTTTCAAACTGGAATCCCATTTTTTCGAAGCATTTTCGAAATCTTCGTCAAAAACTAATAGGAGCATACGTCCAAGACTTTTATCCCAAAATGAATATTTTTCAAGATATTCAGGAAAAACGTTTCTTTCTTCAATTTTCACTCTCATTCCGAATGTGTTATTTTACTGGAAAATAATTAGAGGTCGAGAAAATATTTTCTTATAGTTAAGACGAGTTAAGTTTTTGAATTATCATCTATAATGCGGGAGTATTATCAAGTTAATGAAAGCCTGCTTAAATTATGTTCACTGAAAAGTGTCTTTTTCGGAATTTTCGATATTTACACTCAGTAATATATCATGACATACACTTTTTAAACTGTCTGAGAAATGTATGAAGGAAATTTTCTCTAAAATTTGAAGCGGTATTGAAATTTCGATAGCACTCGAAAAAAGAGAACATGACATGTATATCACTATTTTCGTATCTCCCTTAATTAAGGAGATGTAGTACTAAAACATCGAAATCTGACCATCCTGTACGTATGATTTAACGTTCGTATAATCGAGGTTTTCCTGTATCATCTTTGACAATCGCCAATGTCATCTTCCGGCGTTTCTGATCTATCATTTTTTCATGACTGGCCGGACTGGCGCCCGATCAGGGACCTCCAACAGTCTCCAATATCTCCGATGGCAAGGAAACGGAGTTATTAACCCCGAATATCCATACAATCTCTCGATTCCCATGGAATAAATTTCCCTTTTTTCCCCGGTGCTGCGTTAGATGTCCTTGCCCAGCAGAACGAAGGTACCGGATCTCATGGCGCTAATCTAGCTCTTGATCAAACACCGTAATTTATATTCCCCTCGGAGAGATGCCCAGAAAAAAAGGCTGGGAAGTCGTGTACTGGCAACGCAAAAACAAATCTGCTTTAGATGCAAATAGGCGAATTCTGCCGGATGAAAATGAGCGTAAATAAGCGATTAAAAGACGTTGAAGTGTCGTGATCTTGGAATAATCTCACTTATGGCCAGTGGCGCAGACGAGGAATTGCGCACGCACATGGTTTGATTGTGGGAGATTGACGCAATGGCCTCTAGGAGAAAAGAGAAAACTTTGATGGTTAGACCTCAGGGAGTCTGATGCACGCGGAGTTCATAGGCGTAACTATTGATCGAAAGAATTTAAAAAAATTGTTGGTAACAATTTAAAAAACGAATTAAAATTGAAAGATTTCCTCGACTCGAAGGGTTGACCCTACTAGCTCTAGATTTGATATTGAGTCGAGTGATAATCATCTCACTTTTGTGTGTGACGTTAGTGCGCAGTTGCAAAGATCTGTCTTCAATTATAAATACAGGTTGGTTCATTATGTCCCGTAATTGCAAAACTCTAATAACTATTGACATGTGAGTAACAGAATGGTCGAACCTACTGTATGATATTCCTTTTATTCTCAAGACTTTAATGAGATGAGAGTTGAGGCTCAGCTTTGGAGAATTTTATGAGAAAAGTAAAATTTTTGATAAAATTATGTGTTGTATGTGGAAGAAAAGTTAACAACTACATAACAATTTTTTCTAGAGAATAAACCATTAAAATATACTGATCCACAAGAGTAAAGGATATCGTATTCCATCGTTTTGAATAGTATGTAATCTTCGCGAAAATCGCTGTAAAATCATTTGAAACTCAATAACAACTTGAATCGATCCAATGAAAATCAGTATGAGACATTTCGTCAATCTGGTCGCCTTTTTTCTGAAGTTGAAATAAGAATGTTCCTATTTTGAAATGGAGTAAGTTTATCAACGGTTTCGATTTGAAAAGCGTTTTCTGACAATGCCAAGACGTAAATTGACAAACGCTGAGGATAATAGGGTTATCAGAATGCTACAGGATGACCTAACCTAGCGGAAAGGCTCCAAGTCAGCCAAAGTGTGATATCCCGACTTTGGAATAGGTTCAGGGAGGCAGGTTCCGTGTTGGAGAGATCAAAGCTTCACGATCCGGCGAGAAGAAAGCCTACATCTACGTGTAGAATGCTACGGAATACTCTTCAAAATGCAGATGGGGTCCAAGTTTCCATCGAAACCATCAGACGACGTTTGAAAGAGGTGAATCTAGGTTCTAGACATCCATTAAGAGGAGTTTCTTCAACACGTGACCATAAGCGTCAAAGACTGGAATGGGCAAGGTAACATATCAATTGGAAATATCAATGGCGTAGTGTCCTTTCACCGATGACTCCAGATATGGACTATTATCAGATTCTCGAAGAATAAGGGTATGGACAATCTAATCAATCACAATTACACATTTGTCCTGGGAATATGACCGACTTACACTATAGGGAGCATGTCATTGACAATGTTTCGCCAAATTTTCACGCTGCTATTGGTGAAACTTTTCAATTTCTAGACGATAACGCAGCCATAGTTGAGAATGCGCGCGAGGAGCTTGGTATTCTACATTCACCAATACCTCCACACTCACCAGATTTGAATTGCATAGATCATGTATGGGATATGCTCCAAAGAAGATTAGATAATCATCAACCTACCCCAGAATCCTCAAATGATCTGAGAGAGCTTCTGCTCCGTTTATAGAACCAAATTCCTCAAGAAATGTTCAACAACCTCGTGTTTAGTATGCAAAGAAAATGTCAAGCTGTTATTGATGCCCGTGGGGGCCATACATTGTATTTATAGTCTTAAAATGCTTGAATTCTCTGGGAATAAAATATCGTTATTTTACTCGATTTTTCCTAACCACCCTGTATACGCTGCAAACCTACAGGCTAAAATTAATTTTATTTCCTCCATCTTGAAATCATATTAATATGAATTTTTGAATTTTCTCAATTAAACTATATTTTTTTTTGCAATTTAAGTTAATATCCCTAACTCATGGGGAGCAGTTTGAATGGTCCCATCAATCTCTTATAAAAAAATCTTTTTTCTGAGGTTTTAACGTAATTGGGATATGTTGTTTCAGAATCCATACATTCAGTATGTGCTTCAATTGCCAAAATGTCTCATGACAAACTTTTATGTGTTTGTGGACAATTTCTGGTGAACCTTAAGTTATTCCATTTTCTGAAAGTGTTAAAAAGCTCATTTGGTAGTCTTTCACAAGTTGAGTGATGGCAAATTGAAGGAAAACGTTTTCATTGTGCTACAAATCAGAAAATTACTCGACGTTAATTTTACAAATGAAATTCAATTATTATTTTCAGTCAATATTGTAAGAATAATGTGTAAAACTAAAATACTTGAATGATTTTTCTATACACATCACATATTGTCACAATGTGACTATCAAACAGCTAGTACAACACACTGTGTAAACACAGCCTTAACGATAATCATATCCTGTATAGAGTATAAGATTCATGCTCCAAAGTAACTGCTATCGATGCAAATATAATTATTGTAAAAGAATGCTCGTTTTCATGTAGAAAGTGTCACTGTAATATCAATAAATGATCAGCGCTCAAGAGAAAATTTTACAGTTTCTTTTACCGTTTAACTCGACCGATTTATTCCAACATTTCGAGAGGAGAAATATGCTGCATTTTTCAGTTTTATCCAAGAGTTTGAACATTCCTTAGTAGACTAAGGAATGCAACATCTGTTTCTGCTTTTTCAAGTACCTTTACGTCAATGTTTTTTATGCCGAACGTAACCTCAAAAATTGACATTTGAAGTTAACCCAAGATGGCGGAGATCAACTGACAGTTTCCCTAGATAAATGAGCGTTAGTTCTTCGGAGTTTCTCTCTGAAAACGCCGATTTGCTTCATTCGTTCGATTATCCTATACCTAGTTAACAATCGCTAGTTTGTTGCAGGTCATCGGTTCGCCAACAGTGAAGTAATTGGCAAAATCAGAGCGTAACGAAAGAAAATAATTGATTTGGATAATTTGAATTTGTCTCGACCCAGTAACTTTCAATAAGATGGTAATTTTCGGAGAAAAAGCCTGTCGAATGAGGGTATTCGCTAGAAAACTGGCATATCTCGTTGAAAGAGAAACTATTCGAGGAATATGGTTGTTTTGTTTCGATCGAATGATCGAAGAAAAAAATTTAAAATTTGCATATTCATAAACAGCTCGAATTATACTATTTCAGAGTATCAGAATGGTGCGTAATACTGTTACGAAATAACATATTCGATGAATAAAAAAAAAGTCATTTCCATTGTTCACTAGAGGATGAAGATTTCAAGAAAGTGAGAGTAAACGCTACCAAAATGGTGGTGAATGATTATGAACCCACTGAAGAATTCATGGTCAAATTTAATGAAGGTACATCTGGATACATCTAATAATCAGGTTCAACTGACTCCGAATCTTTTTTCACAATGATGTAAGCAAAATTGGAATTCAAATATACTGCTCCTGAAGAGTTAGGAGTTGTAGAATCATTTAAAACTCAATAACAACTTGAATCGATCCAATGAAAATCAATATGAGACATTTCGTCAATCTGGTCGCTTTTTTCTGAAGTTTGGTTCTTTGCATAAGCTTCACAATGTTCTTATTTTGAAATGGAGTCAGTTTATCAACGGCTTCGATTCAAAACGAGTTTTCTGAAAATGCCAAGACAATGCTAATGGAGCTATCGGAATGCTACAGGGTGGCCTAACTCTGGTTGTTGTAGCGGAAAGGCTCCAAGTCAGCCAAAGTGTGATATCTCGACTTTGGAATAGGTTCAGGGAGACAGGTTCCGTGTTGGGAAGACCAAGGCTTGGTGGGCGACGAAAAACAACACCTACTCAGGATCGTTTCATCACTGTTTCGGCGAGAAGAAAGCCTACATCTACGTGTAGAATGATACGGTATACTCTTCAAAATGCAGATGGGGTCCAAGTTTCCAACGAAACTATCAGACGACGTTTGAGAGAGGTGAATCTAGGTTCAAGCCGTCCATTAAGAGGAGCTCCATTAACACGTGACCATAAGCGTCAAAGACTGGAATGTGCAAGGCAACATATCAATTGGAACGATCAATGGCGTAGTGTCCTTTTCACTGATGAATCCAGATATGGACGATTTTCAGATTCTCGAAGGATAAGGGTATAGACAATCCCACGCATACCCCGTAATCGTCGCTATGTCCAAGAAGTCCATCCTTTCCGAGGGGGTAGTGTTATGGTATGAGCCGGGATATGTTACAACGGACGCACAGATCTACACTTTTGTCCTGGGAATATGACCGCCTCACACTATAGGAAGCATGTCATTGACAATGTTTTGCCAAATTTTCACGCTGCTATTGGTGAGACTTTTCAATTTCTAGACGATAACGCTACACCTCACCGTGCAGCCATAGCGAGGAGCTTGGTATTCCACATTTACCAATACCTCCGCACTCACCAGATTTGAAATGCATAGAGCATGCATGGGATATGCTCCAAAGAATATTAGATAAACATCAACCTACCCCAGAATCGTTAAATGATCTGAGAGAGCTTCTGCCCCGTTTATGGAACCAAATTCCTCAAGAAATGTTCAACAACCTCGTGTGTAGTATGCGAAGAAGAAGTCAAGATGTTATTGATACCCGTGGAGACCATACATTTTATTGATGGTCTTAAAATGCTTGAATTCTCTAGGAATAAAATTTCGTTATTTTACTCGATTTTTCTTGACCACCCTGTATACGCTGCAGTCCTACAGGCTAACATTAATTTTATTTCCTGCAACTTGAAATCATATTAATATGAATTTTCATCACGAAATCTCATTTAAACTAAATTTTTTTGCAATTTAAGTCAATATCCCTAACTCATGTGGAGCAGTTTATTTAGTCTATCAATTATTATGTCTATCAAAATCAACGTGGCAGTGCAATATCGATTGAAATTTCAGAATGTAAGACATAATTGAGCCTCTTTCGTTTTTTTTATCAAACTTCTGAAACCTTTATTAGCTAGAGAACCTTTTGAGTAAAGGTTTGTCTGTAAGGCTAGAAATTTTTATAGCGATAGTTCCTAGCATGCTGAGGACGAAAACCATGACCTGGCACCCCTCACCCCTGCACATCATCAACCCCTATATCTTTGAAAGTGTAAAAAAAATTAAAAAAAAACTTGTCGCTGTTAAGTTGAAACTTCCATACGATTTTGTTCATTCATTGTGAAGTTCAAAAAAAGTTTTACAAAAAAGTGACACAAGGTCGCGAAAACCGCATGACTCTATTTTCAATAATAGCTGAGATATGATGCAGTCTCAGCCAATTTAGGACGCAGTGTACTACTCTCGAAACGACTGTACTATATCATGAAGAAATTAATGATAACATATCAGATGATGACAGTTGAAAGGTTATGTATTAATTGATTTTTTACAAGTTTAGTTTGTTATGTTGAAAAATTATCAGTTACGTAACTTTCAACAGATTCGGAAAGAAAAATTGATGGAGTTCTTTTTTCATTTCTTTCAAATTTTGTGACATTTCTGTCATAAATATTCATAAATCTCCGAACATTGTTTGGCCAAGAAATCTCAATGCTGCTGTTTTTTAAAGTAGCAAATGCATTTCCAAAATGCCTTCGATTTATTCTGAATAATCGGTTTCTTTTCTGCTTTTGTCTTTTTTCATTTCAGATTAAGAATTACGAGTCGTTTTGGGAAGAATCTGTGTATCCGAGACCATCGACGGATATCATGAAGATGATCACACTGATGTCTTTCAAGATTTTCCTGATATTTGATATTTTATGTTATTTTGTTTACGGGGAGGCAGGTTTTTTCGGCTGAGGTTTTTTCCCCTGGCTGTATAGTATCCTATGATACAAGTGTTGATAGTATCGTATGATTCTATAGTATCATACAAAGAATGTTATGATACCCCGTTTTTTTTTACCTCAGCTTAGGTACTTTTTGTTTCAACATTTATTGTATTATTTTAGCTCTCTTTTTCATAAGAATATATATATATATATATGATGAAGATTATTAATATAACTTATTTTTTCATTCCTTCAGACGAACACGTATATAAATTTCAGGCTTACAGAAAAAAGTTCATTTTTGTTCGTATTTTACACCCTTTTCGAGTCGCCTGGCAGGTACTTGTGTTCGTCGAAATCGCCTGACAATTTTTTGCGGAACTTCACAATGAATGAACAAAATCGTATAAATGTTTCGACCTTACAGTGACAAGTTTTTTCTTAATTTTTTTTACGCTTTCAATGATTTAGGGGTTGATGATGTGCAGAGGTGAGGGGTACCAGGTCATGGTTTTCGTCAACATCATACTAGGAACTATCGCTATAAAAATTTCTAGCCTTACAGACAAATGGTTACTCTAAAAGTTCACTAGCTCTTGGACTATATGTAGTTTTTGTTAAGATAAGAATATCGAGATAAATTATGGAGAATTTTGTTAATATTTCGGCTGAAACATAACGTCATTGTTCTCGTGGATACCACAGCTGAAGAAAGTATTAACATAATCGGAAAATGCATCGACAGGTTCTCGTTTTATGCGTTTTACGATTCGGTTATGTCGTATCGCAGACACATCCAGGAAACGACGAAGTACCTAGTTGTCCAGAATTTTAATTGAACTTATAGGTGCTCATTGTTCGGTACTCGGAAATATAAACAGCGATGAATTCCTCCAGTCCTTAATTGCAATCTACCTTCGCGTATTAATGAAGCCGTTTATAATTATAGTTATTTCGATCACGTGAATCTTTATTTTCCTCGAATGGTTGCTTTCTGGTGGTACCAGATTTGATTTATATTGCACTGCTTCCGTAATTGGTACATATTAATGCTGAAGAATAACGCCAGACAGTATTCGAAAAGGAATTGAGCTTTTCGGTGAATTCAATACGATTTGGATGAAGTTCGAAAAGAAATTCTGAAAAATATAGCTGGTACTTTATGAGGTACTGATGAAACAACAGCAGATCTAGCCTTGGTTATATCTGCTGTTGAGTACTGTTGACCTTTAGGCTTGACAGTGTGTATGGGCCAACAATTTATGCATAACTGAACGTGGCTGTCAAGTTTTTTCAAGTTAATCAAAAGCTAATGGAAATTCTTATAAATATGGCGTCATTAATCTGATGATTTCTGAATATACTCGTTCATTCAAAAATTGCACATATGAATGGAATGTGAAAACCGAAAATTTATTATTTTGTTTAGTGATTATCTATTGTAAATTAGAATTAAATTGACTTCCTGTTGAAATTTCAAAATGTTGCATTCCAAGTGTCCTTCTGATGAGATTTTGATCATACTTAAAAAAATTGCAGTTCTAGATTTTTTTTTAAATATTGATAAAATTTTTAATTGATTTTCTGATGAAATTTTAATTGTGCTCCGGAATCTTGTATTCCTCGAAAATTCAGTGAAATTTTTTTAATTTTCAATCGAACTTCTTATGAGATTTTGATTTCGCTTCTAAATATTGCATTCCTCGAAAATTTCATAAATTTTTATTCAATTTCCAATTCGACTTCTAATGAAATTTCGATTGCGCTTTGAGATATTGCATTCTTCGAAATATCCCAAACTTTTATTAAATTTCCGAGTGACCTCCTGAAGGGACTTTATATCTGCTTGAAAATATTGCATTCCCCGAAAATGTCATCACATGTTCATTGAATTTCCAGTAGATTTCCTAATGGGTTTTAATTTTGCCTCAAATATAGCATTTCTCGGAATTTATTTAATATTGATTGAATTTGAAATTGCCCCTCTCATGAGAATTTGATGCTGCTTCAAAATATTGCATTCCTCGAGAATAAAGTAGATTTTCACGAATTTTCATTGAATTTCTAATTAGACTTTCAATGAAATTTCTATTTCACTTCTGAATATTTCATTCCTCGAAATATTCAATGAGGTGTTCCAAATTTTCATTAAATTTCTGAATGACCTTCTAATGAGATTTTGATTCTGCTTTAAAATATTGCATTCCTCAAGAATTAAGTAGATTTATACGAATTTTCATTAAAATTCTAATTGGACTTCCAATGAGATTTTGATTTCGTTTCATTATATTTCATTCCTCGAAATCTTGAATGATGTTTTCCAAATTTTTATTAAATTTCTAAATCATCTTCAAATGAGATTTTGATTCTGCTTCAAAATATTGCATTCCTCGCGAATTAGGTAGATTTTTACGAATTTTCATTAAATTTCTAATTGGAATCCTAATGAGATTTCGATTTCGCTTCAAAATATAACATTTCTCGAAATTTTGAATGAGGTTTTCCAAAGTTTCATTAAATTTCAGAATGATCTTCTAATGAGATTTTAATTCTGCTTCAAAATATTGCATTCCTCGAGAACTGAGTTGATTTTTACGAATTCTCATTAAATTTGTAATTGGACTTCTAATGAAATTTCGATTCAAAATCTTTCATTGCTCGTAATTTTTTATGATGTTTTCCAAATTTTCATCAAATTTCTGGAGGACCATCTAATGAGATTTTTATTTTGCTTCAAAATAATGCATTGCTCGAGAAGTGAGTAGATTTTTACGAATTTTCATTAAATTTCTGCTTCGACTTCTTATGAGATTTCGATTTCGCTTCAAAATATTTAATTCCTCGAAATTTTGAATGATGTTTTCAAATCTTCTATTGAATTTCTGAATGACCTAATGAGATTTTTATTGTGCTTCAAAATATTGCATTGCTCAAAAATTAATTAGATTTTTACGAATTTCCATCAAATTTTTAATTGGACTTCTAATGAGATTTCGATTTCTCTTCAAAATATTCCATATCTCGAAATTTAGAATTATCATTAAATTTCTAATGAGACTTCGAATGAGATTTTGATTTCGCTTCGAAATATTCAATTCCTCGAAATTTTGAGTGATGTTCTCAAATCTTCTACTGAATTTCTGAATGACCTAATGAGATTTTTATTGTGCTTCAAAATATTGCATTCCTCGAGAAATAAGTAGATTTTTACGAATTTCCATCAAATTTTTAATTGGACTTCTAATGAGATTTCGATTTCTCTTCAAAATATTCCATATCTCGAAATTTAGAATGAAGTTTTCAAATTCTCATTAAATTTCTGAATGACCTTCTAATGAGATTTTGTTGCTGCTGAAAATATTGCATTCTTCAAAAATTAATTAGGTTTTTACGAATTTCCATTAAATTTTTAATTGGACTTCTGATGAAATTTACATTTCGCTTCAAAATATTTCATCCCTCGAAATTCTGAATGATGTTTTCAAAATTTTTATTTAATTTCTGAATGACCTTTTAATGAGATTTTGATTGTGCTTCAAAATATCGCATTCCTCCAAATTTTCTTCAAATATTGAATGAATTTTTCAATTGCAGTTGCATTTCTCTGAATTTTCATTGAACTTTCTCAAATTTTTATTGAATTTCTGAGTGAACTTCTAATGAGATTTCGATTTCCATTTATGAAGTTTTTTTATTTATTTTCGTATTTTTATGATATTACTTTCAGAATTACCCAATTTCAATGGACATGAACGAATAAATGAGGGCTTCAAATTTGAAAAAACCAATTCTTAACTCAGAAACAGATTCGCATCATCAAAAAATACAGTCGTATCAATGTCATTAATGAAAAAATCATCCTGTTAACCTCATTTGAGTCTCTCAACCATAAACCAAGAGTTGACTAATCTGAACTTATCCTAAAACCTGACGGTCTCTCCCTTAAGAAATTCATATGTAATTCCTTCGAAGAATTATTGGAAAGAATCACTAGTATATATTAAATAATATCATCATTTCAATAAGTAATCCCTACCTGTTCCAACACTGGCGACAACAGCCGGTACCTTCTGCGAAGACCCATGACTCAACCCATACTTCGCCGGCTTAAAATGAAAAAACGACGGCGAATACCCCGACCCAGCCCTGCTCAAAGAACTGAACCTCTCCTCTCTATCCTCCACATACACCCCCTCTTTCCCCATCGCAGCCAACTGCCTCCCCTTCGGCATAAACATAATCAGGAACACGACAATGCACGACACCACCAGACCAAAAGCGACGCAAGCATCCTTATGCCTCTCGTGCACTATGAACCCGGCCATCGTCCAAACCACCCATATGAGGATGCTGCACCCGACCGACATGCAGATGTAGGTAGCCTCTCGATAGTTGTCCCGAATGCCTCTAGACTTAACCGCCAAAACAGTCACGAACACTACTAAAGATACCACATAGATCAGACTGAAGAGCATGTCCATAAAAGGGGTACGACACAGTTGCACCGTTATAGGTGCTCCTAAATCCTCAGCGGTCACAAGAAGTTCGTGTCGTACTTTAACACTGTCGAAGGTTACCTCGTCCACTATTGGAGGGTTTGTCAGCAACCACTGGGTACCTATGGCCACTTGTATCAAAATAGCGAAGAGTAGCAAGAGTCCTTGGTAAGGAGCAGGTAAGTAAACACCCCCATTCAAACTCACTAAAAACACGCATTTCACGAGTAAAGAAGCGAATATAATAGCGTATGTCACCCCGGTACCAAAACGTACCAAAGCACATGTGAATTGCGTAGGAGTTGCTGTGAAAACCCCAGCCAAAGCAGCTCCAGAAAACAACCCTAAGAGCAGCATTTGACCCAGGAACAAATGTCTTCTACTAGGCGTCGTATAGTACGCTTTACACAAAACAAACACTTCAAACCCCGCTATTAAAAGCATGGTAACGGCGGATAGAGACAACACTGGTACTACCCACACTTCATCCCTGAAAAAAGCGTCAATTCTGGTACTTTTCACGGCGCAACCCGCACACACATATACTGGAGTTGTGGAGGTAGTTCTTGGAGTCGATGGCACCAGGAAAAATTCGGTACTAAGTTCTAAGCGTCTTTTAAGGGGTGAAGAGGAGTTCCAGTGCAACCCCTTGAGTCTCAAGGGTTGTATTGGTACGTTGGAGACGTACCCAACTCCTTTTTCACCACTGGTGGTACCAGGGGTACTTCGCACATCACTTTTGGGTAGTACCGGGGGTTTTCTCGAGTGGTACCCGCTGTAGAAGTCTATAGATCTCGGGGTGGTACCGTTTTCGACGGTGGTACCGGTAGGTCCACGGTCTAGGTCTCCCGATCGTGCAAGACGGTCTTGCGCGAGAGATAGCGACAGGTAAGTCGCGAACACGATGAATGTTTTAGCCATACTGACTGCGGTACGTCTGGTACCTCTTCAGGGACGGGTTTTGGGAGTAGAGGCAGGTATTTCGCTGCTCCCAAAGTTCTTCTCGGTACGACCTGACGCATTTCTGGCGGCAATTAAGGATTGCCGCCGTTGGGATGGTTGGTGTTTGATGTTTCGGTACCGTTTGTCTTCGCCGAAAAATTTCCGTGGTACCGATGGATTCGGGCGGCGATTTTCGTGTGTTTATGTGGTGTTCACGTGGGTTTGTTGAACTTCGAAACGTGGGTTTTAATTCGTTTTTTCACGGTTGAGGAAGATGAGGATTTGTTCAACATATGATCTGGTTAAACGATGAGTGATTTGTTCATCGCTTTTTTGGTAGACTGTTATCGTTGTAGTTGAATTCGATTAATCAAATTCAGTTCGACGGAAAAAGTAAAAGTTTTTATATCCCAGGGCTCATTTGGGATAAATATCAGCCAGAAATATTTCCATCTGACCTTCTCATTCAATTTATCTCCAGATTCATTTCCGATACTATCCTACGTTCCAGAAAATAGAATTACAAGACTGAAATCCCGTAAACCTATTTGGTCGAATAACTTTCTGAATTCGAACTTCAGCTACGAAGAAATCTGGAAATCCGAATGGGATGCATGTTCTTTATCTAATAAAGATCTAATATCTGATCCATCGAATAAAGTTCCTGGTTTTAACCTTGCCAGGAGAATATGGTCCCTTCTTAATCGAATAAGAACAGGTCATGGTCGTACCAACAGCATGCTTCTCAAGTGGAATTCAGTTGATAGTCCTAATTGTGAATGTGGTGAATCAGAGGAAACAGTTGAACACCTAATTAATAATTGTTCGATTTATAAATTTCAAGATGGCATTAGAGCCATACACAATGTATCAAATTCATTTTTACAATGGGTTAAAAATTTAAGATCAATTTGATGAAGTAGAAATCGAATTCTTTTGCTGTTCTGTCTTTTTTTATTTTCAGGTAGGAGTTTGTGTTTGGAGTCCTTCCTCCGAAGAGCCGTTCCGATAATCGTAATGTCCTTCAATATAAACTATTCAGATACAACAATTTTATTTATTTTTTTTACGGGGAGAGGTTTTGTCGGCTGAGGTTATGATGATAGTAGATGAAGAATGTTATGGTACCCCGTTCTTTTTTTTTACCTCAGCTTAGGTACTTTTTGTTTGAACATTTATTCAAATTTTAGCTCTTTAATTCAAAATAATATATATATTTGAATATTCCCCAAAATAAACGAACCTTATATCGATAAAATGCCCTGAAAAAATGTCATGTTATTCTCATATAAAAAAAATCGTAGTAGTTGATTGAACTTCGACTTTGAATTCATCTGCACATTTAAGAGATTGACTGAACAAAATATGGTTGAGTTAGGATTTTTTCTGTGGGTCTATGATAATAAGTCTAGAAAACTTGAGTGTACCTTACCATAAAATGTGCCTCATGCCGTTCAAAAATCAGACACTTATTTCGGAGCAAAAAGATTTCACTTGGGATTTCTATAATAGTTACGTAAACTGTTGAAATCGCTTAATTCTATAGTGGTTCACACAGAAATTAACATCCTAACCAAAACGTAGCTGTTAATATTCCATTGTTCTCCCAAACTCAATTAATATTCTCTTGGGAATACACCAAACTTTGTTCGGAAATAAAAGATTATAGGTGCACCATTCATTTTAACATTGTTATCTCGAGACTAGATCGGTTAGCATTTCTCAGAATCTTGCGAGCCTCTCGATTACAATAGAGGGGAAATGTTCATAATTTTTTCAAAATTCACTCAAATAATGCTTGCGATATACCCGATAATTGATTAGTAATAGTTATTTATGATATGAGTGTTAAAAGTGGTGTTTTATTTTGCGAGTGAAAAAGTTTGTGAAATGAGCAGAGCGAACTGAACAATTTCACGAACAAAATCACTTTTAACACAAATACCATACAATGTTCTTTGTACAACTACCCTATTTTGATAATGAAATGGGCGAATTTGCAATGACAGTAAATTTCAAAATGCATTTTAATATTCAAATAATCAAAAGGTTGTTGTGAATGGCAAACGTTGCCAACGTTATGATTACTAACAAATGAGAAAAGACGCTGTCATTTGAATTTCGTTCCTGTCCAATTTTCGTCTTGGGTTTTCAACTGCTTAATATGTTTGTCCAGAGTCCAATTATTAATAAAAGTGACGATTTGGTTGTTCCTCTGGATATTGAAGAGTCTACAAGAAGAGCAAATCTGGAACTCCTACCTAAAAAATCTGTTCAGCAGTACGATATTGCATATAACAATTAACTGGCCTGGTGTAAATTGAAAAATGTAGAAGGGAACTTCAGAGAAACTGTTTTCCTGGCATACTTAGAAGAAAAATCAAGAATATGGAGTTCATCAACTTTGTGGAGCAAATTTTCAATGATAAAGTCAAGCGCCCTTGTTAAAAATGATGTGGATGTTAGGAAATGTTTTAATAGGTAATAGCATATTCAAAACGGAAAAGTGAAGGATATCGTCCCAAAAAATCGAAAATTCTCACTCGTGAACAAGGTGAAAAGTTTATAAAGGAGGCACCAGATGAGAAATACTTGATGGTTAAGGTTGCAACTATTTTCGGATTATTTGGAGCCTGTCGGCGTGAAGAATTATGTAATTCATCAGTGGAAGACATCGAAATAACAAATAAATCATTAGTTATACAACTAACAAATACAAAAACGAAAGTCAGTCGTTCTTTCAGTATTATTGGGAAGTATGTAGACTATTTTCATAAGTACTTTGCACTGCGCCTTCTGTCATCAAACATCGTCGTTTTTTTCCTGAAATACATGAATAACAAATGCACTGCCAATCCAGTTGGTATTAATACATTTGGGAAATTCCATCTATTGTTTCCGAATTCCTCAAACTGCCAGAACCAAAGCAATATACAGGACACTGTTTTCGAAGATCCTCCGCTTCATTGCTAGCAGAATCAGGAGCAAATATTACGGATATAAAAACACATGGTGGATGGAAGTCTACGACGGTAGACGAGGGCTATGTTGATCATTCCATTGCATATAGAAATGTCATTGCTGAAAAAATTCTCTCAACCTCAACAGATCTTGGATCACCATCATCCAATATTGTACTTCCGGTTTCTACAAGTACTGATGGTGCTGAGGATTTTTCTCATCTGATTTCATCATAAGAAAATGGAGTGCTAAAAATATTTTTAACACTAATGTTAAAATTATTTTTAACACGCATCCACGTTAACAATCAATTTTAACATTGTTTGCTGTCATTAAATGTGTCACTTTTAATGGCAGTTGTACAAAAGGGTTTTGGGGTATTATCATCTTTTACTTATAAGGTTGTTCAACGAAACGATATGTGGATGAACATTGTCATGCATCGTCACCAAGAGCTTCTTCAATAAGTACGAGAATAGCTTTGTGAAAAAATAACTCGGTTTTTCAACCAATTATGGCATAAAATACCATAATTTTTGCTTTAACATAAATAACCGTCACAACATGAGGAACATGAACACGAATGTCATAGAAAGAATGACACTATGCCCATTTCGAATATGGTCATTTACGGCATTCCGAAGACGGTACATCCATATGGAATATGGGACACTGAAGAAGAAATAAATGAGAACTCTATCGAGGAGTATTCGATCTTCCGAATTTATGCACACCACGTTTCCGATATCTCATCGAAGTCTCTGAAGAAAAAAGTTATCTCAAGAGCTCTTACAAGGTGTCGAGGAGTATTTATGGACTCCATATATTAAATGCAGAGTTATCTTCAGTATCACCGTCTTTAACCGGACTCAGTTCCTCGTTTTCTATTATATAATTGAGGCAGATGCGTAAAAAATAATAGTCATTATTGTATGCAATAACCGCAATTTTAAGTGAGATATGTTGAAGGAGGTCTAGATCTAGACTGGAATAAGTGATATGCTGATGATTATAAGCACATGCGGATATATTTGGTGGATCTTTTGATCATGCAATTCAAGGAAGTTGTTTTTCTAACTGTGTCGGAGAAATCTAGAATCGATTTCGAAATGAGGGAAATACAGAGATTTCATTCGGAGACGTAATATGGTGGGGGAAAGCTTCGGAATCATACAGGGTGAATCTTTGACTTGTACATACTTGATGGTCAAAGGAATATTTGAATCTCGATATTAACGCATATTATAGAAATCTCAAATTTATTCTACAACTGAAGGTGTTCTAAATGATAATTATTTTAATCAGAATTATGCATGCATATGTTATCCACTTTCAACGTTTTTCTTCAATACAGATGTTTTTTCCCAACAGGAATAAAAAAGATGATATTATCAGATTTTGAATGTATTGCCTCCATTCTGAAATCAGTTGTTCTCGATCAATTCTAGTGATCAATAGTTTTTCTTTCGTTTCATTTGCTACACTCGATCGCTATGCAACGCGAAACATGCAATTTGACCCAAGAGAAATGTGCCCAAGCGGTAGTATTTTGAGAAGAAGGGTGGACATACACAAGAATTGCAGAAAGGTTTGGAGTTTCCCATACAAGTGTGTCCAGAATGTTACAGCGATTCAGGAAGACAGGTATGAATGTCCGAAGACTAGGACAGGGTAGACCACGGGTAACAACTGCCATTCAAGAACGTTACTTGAGAGTTTCTTCGTTGAGACAACGGTTTGCAACCGCTCGCCTCCTTCGAAATCAGCTTGAGCAAACTCATGGGGTGCAACTTTGCACTCAGATAATAAGAAATCGCCTCAGAGAATATGATTTAAGGCCTCGTGTCGCGGCAAGAGGCCCAGCTCTTACCCCAGCCCATCGAAGGGCGCGTTTGGATTTTGCGAGAGAGCATATCCATTGGGAAAAGGCCGATTGGGAAAAAGATGTGTCTAGATTCTGCCTCTACGATTGTGATCGACGTTCCCTTGTATACAAACGTCCACATGAAAGATATGCTCAGTTCAATTTCCTGAATACTACTTATTTCGGGGCAGGATCGATTATGGTATGGGGTGGAATATCTTTGACTACTCGCACAGACCTAGTGGTCGTTGATAATGGAGCTATGAATGCTGATAAGTATATAAGGAACATTCTTGAAGAGCATGTAGTGTCATTTGCCCCATACATTGGTGAAAATTTTATTGAAGAGGTTGAAGTCTCTCAAATGGAATGGCCAGCAAGAAGTCCAGATCTCGATCCGATTGAGCAGGTTTGGGACAACCCAAATAGAAGTCTGAGAAGTTCAGAAAATCATCCAGCTACTCTTAATGACTTAGGAATCCAACACGGAGAAATCTGGGAAGGATTAGATCAGAACATTTTAAGATCACTAATTTTGAGTATGAACCGTCGTTGCCGAGCCATAATTAAAGCAAGGGGTGGAAATACCAAGTATTAAATCACTTATCAGCATTTCAGTATTTTGAAAATTGTTTATTTCTCTTCTTTCACATAAGATTCGGTGAAATCCTGAATTTTTCTTCCATTTAATGTGTCTTGTTTCGTTCAAAACCTTTCCGAGAGAACATAAAAAAAAGTTATAAAGTCAATGTGGAGTTAACTTTCATTTAAACTGAGATTTTCAGAATGTGCGTTAATTTTTTTGCGCAGTGTATAACTTGAAACAATGCTGCAAGGGGTTTCATTACATCACCACTTTCAATACTGTAACGAACTCATTACGATACTGAAATAGAAAAAAAAATAAAAAGCTGTGATTTTCAAAAGATGACGAATTGCTAGGAAATGTATCTAATTTGTATAGTTGTTGTTATTCTGGCATAATATGGTCAGAAACTTCTCCAATAACAACTCTCATACTCCGTGAATATGAATCCATCCGACATTTCTGAAACAAATTGCCACTTTAAAACACTTGCTACCGAAAACAAAAAGATCAAACAGAGAAATTTGGAGTCATTCCGTAATGATTGAATTTTTCATTGGCATAAATATATCTTTTAAGGCTTACCTCGAAGATGATCCAAAATACTCGGACAAATCACGCACAAAATCGTGTTTTACCAACAGCCCCCCCTATATAACTTCGACACAGTATCACGTCCAACAACACCAGGCACGCCAATGCATGAAATAAATCACAAAACTACACAAAGACCCCGAAGTGAATTCTCAGAATTTCATTAAAACCTGAACAGGTCCCATTACTAAGCAAAACACCCCACCGAAAAGAAACCATGACAACGGACAATAATTAAGGATCGTCGACCCTCAAAAGCTTCGGCAAAAACTTCCGACAACCAAGAACTGGGTTGCGCGTATAGGAAAAATCATATGGGGACCCCCTGCCCCCCCTGGAAAACCCCTAGGAACCGAAAAATGAATAAAAGGACGGCCCGAAGTCAAGGAGATCGGAATCAATAAATAAATGACGGCATGTGAACCACGTTTCAGTCAAAGTTTTGAAAGCGTGCGGTAAACAGCTGCTGTTGCGGGCTCGCTGTTTGTAGAAAACGCGAAAGTTCAAATCATGTCTTCCACCAATAACAATCCCAATCACCGACAAACCCCCGCGTACGAAATAAACCCGCGAAAGAACGTTTTAGTGAAACAAAACTCTGAAGATTCAGCTTCTCCCAAAACCAACCAGATCAACATAAGGTTGAACACGAGAATCGAAAGACAGAAGAGTTTCCCTCATCCAAAAATCGCATGGGAAGACATAGACGACCTCGACAGAATCCAGGTACCAATAATCGCAAGAAAATGTCCAGAAAACACAAAACCTTCTCGACTCCTAAAACGTCAAACTTCTGTAGATCGAGACTCCATACTATCCTGCAAGGAAGACATCATAAACAAGCTCAAACTTCTCCTCAAAGACGACACAGAAATGCCAGAGAAACAAAACCTCAGTATATTCCTGAATTCCAACCCAAAAGTTGAGTGTAAGACAGAATCTCCAAACACCCTTTTCCAATTCAGGCAAAACCCAATCAAGCATCTTCGAGATTACCAAGATAACCCTGCAGAACCACCAAACATCATCGTACCATCTCCAGAACTAATCCAGGAAGAACAACAAAAAACAGAAAAGAAGACAACAATAACAGATAATTCTCAGCCGATAAACAACGTGATAATAAGGCCTTCAACTGCGAAATTCAAGAGGGAGATGTTTAGTAAGAGGACGAATTCAGCTTTTAACTCCGTTTTTGCATCGGAAGGAATGAATCAGAGACCACCGTTGAAGAGGAGTTCTTCGGCACCTATAAGACCGGAGCATGCCAAGTCCAAGTTTTTGGCTACGAAGAGGAAGATTAAAGTTTCTAAAAAGAAGGATTCGAAATCGTTGAAGAAAATTGGAGAGCACGGGGCAAATTCAACGAATATGGTGAGAAATGTTTTGCGCTCTTGTTTCTTTGGAGAATTGCGTCTTCTTTTCACAGCATCAGGCGAAAGTTATATTGATATACGAGAATATATCTTGACGTGGAAATCACTGAATACTTCCTTTTTTCGGGTTTTTTAAGAATGATTAATAATAATAAAAATAATAATAATAATAATAATTTATTAATCCCTTCAGACATAACATTGATGTATGAGACAAGTCAAATATGCAACTCATGATGCTGAATACAATAAATAGACAACAATATCTTTACATCATCAATTCAACAAACACGGATTGCAATTTCATATCGTACAATCGTGATAAATAAAAAACATGTATGACCCATAAGAAGTCTATCATAGAACATTTAAAATTGGTCAAGCTTTCAGATGCAGAACATTTTGGAGAATCTGAATCAGTATTCGTAATGTCCTAACTATACAGGGTTATTCACGAATATTCCTCTATAAAATATTTTTAGGAAAGACACAAGATTCAAGATTGAAATTCTAAAGGTGAGCTTCAATTAAGAAGACGACTTCTCCTATATTTTTTGGAGGTTCTAGGATGGTCTTTCCCATTTTTTATTGCATGAATCGATTGAATTCCGAGTCTTTTTGATTCCAAAAATTTGAATTTTCCCGAGAAAATTCTCTTCAAATGAGGAAATAAGAAAAAAAAAATCTCAAAATTGAACTCTGTTCATATACGAACAACTTCGAGGTTTTTTCATTAACAATTCTCATTTCTAAGAATCTCCGTGAAGAAAGGCTGATGCTTCTTTTCCGATAGCGTGATTTCCAAAATATAATACAGGAGGTCACAAAAGTTTGAAGTGACGAAACATGAAAAAAAAATTTTTTTTCAAACTGGAACCCCATTTTTTCGAAGAATTTTAGAAATCTTCGTCAAAAAATAATTTCGAATGTGTTTTTCTACTGGAAAATAATTAGCGGTGAAGTGAAATTTTTGGAAATCTCTGTTATCGAGAAAATATTTCCTTATAGTTCAGTGAAGTTCAGTTTTTCTTTATTTTTTAAAGCTTAGGATAATTTCCGCGAATTCTTAATTCTGAAAAATTCGTTTCTTGTCGTGGTTGGGAAATTTGTATTTTCAGTAATGAAAATATTACATGTTTTGTCAATTATTTTTTCAAAATCATTAAAATATATTACAAATTATTTTTATTTGCATTCCTGAGAATTTTAAGGTTGACTTCACTAATACTCTCATTGAGAACTTTAAACCAATTGTTGCTCTAGCATTACAGATGATAATTCAAGAACTCGTCTGAACTATAGAAACTATTTTCTCGATAACAGAGATTTCAAAAAATTTCACTTGACCGCTAATTATTTTCCAGTAGAAGAACACATTCGGAATGAGATTGAAAATTGAAGAAAAAATCGTTTTTCCTGAATAAAAGTCTTGGACGTATGCTCCTATTATTTTTTGACGTAGATTTCGAGAATGCTTCGAAAAAATGTGGTTCCAATTTGAAAAAAACGATTTTTTTGATGTTTCGTCACTTCTAACTTTGACAAAGAATTTGGGACCTCCTGTATCATATTCTGAAAATCACGCTATCGGAAAAGAAGCATCAGCCTTTCTTCTCGGAGATTCTCAAAAATGAGAATTTTTAATGAAAAAACGTCGAAATTGTCTATATTTCAACAGAGTTCAATTTTGAAAATTTTTTTTCTTTTCCCCTCATTCAGAGAGAATTTTCTAGGGAAATTCAAACTTTTGGAATCAAAAAGACTCAGAATTCAGTGGAGAATCTACTTATGAAATAAAAAATGCGCGAAACACCCTGTATATATTTTGGCGCACCAATGATTCCACTGAAAAACTCATTTTCACTGCCAAAAATCGGGGTACATTCGATAAAAACCATCATAAATTAGTTCTTTTCCTGTATTTCACGAGTATCGTGCCCCGTCTGATGTTGTCGGAAGAAAGTTGAGGTATTAGTTCTGAGAAAGCAATTACCAACTGCAGAAATCGATGAGGAACTGCATCAAATTGTTTCCCGAGAACCAATTCTGAACTGGTTGATTCCGAAATTATGTGCATATCAGAGAAGTTCGAAGAAATTAGGTGATGTTTGAGAAAATTCGATTGATGTTCCACCAAAACAATCAAATAAACAATTTTATTAGTTATTCCATAACTTTTAACACTCACATCATAAATAGCTATTCTCTATTTCAGTATCCTAATGAGTTCATTACAGTACTAAAAGTAGTGCTGTAATGAAACTCGTTACAGCATTGTTTTCAGTTATATTTTTCGTTTCGTGGTTGTCAGTACTGACCTCCGATCCTCTCAATTCTCAAATGACATCAATTCAAATTCCGTGATCTGTCAAATTTCGTAAGTTACACCAACTGCCAAGATATAATACAAAAGTCACTAATTTGAATTTTTATTTGAATTTCCAGAGTATTTCAAAGAACTTTTCTGAAATAGAGAGTATCGTCTAATGCTAGTTGCAGAAGGCGATTCCAACACTGATTTGACAGATTACGGAATTTGAACTGATTTGATTTGAAAATTGATAGACAACCACAAAACGAAAAATATTACTGGAAACAATGATGTAATGAGTTCATTACAGCACTACTTTTAGTACTCTAATGAACTCATTACGATACTGAAATAGAAGAATAAATTAATTGATCAAGTAATGAGTTTTTCAGGACTGCACTGATACAAACACTGCCATTTCGAAAGCTGGATCTGAAATCATCACCATGGTTTCTCTCGTTAGTCCAGCTTCTAGTGACGTCGAGGAAATACCAGACATACCAGAAGAACCAAGAAGAAGTAGGTCGAATTCCCCCAAAAAAATACTATCGTTGTCTAAAAAAGAAGATAATGTTCAAAGAGCACCATCTTTAAGAAGGATAGTAAAGCAAGGTGAGTCACGAACAACTCTTATCAAGTTTATTCAACCCTTATTTTCATACCTGACATCGCATAATTTGACTCAAATATACTGCTCCACAAGAGTTAGGGATATCGTATTCAATCGTTTTGAGAAGTACGTGATCTTCGAGAAAATCGCTATAAAATCATTTAAAACTCAATAACAACTCGAATCGATCCAATAAAAATCAGTATGAGACATTTCGTCAATCTGGTCGCCTTTTTTCTGAAGCTGGGTTCTTTGCATATGCTTCATGAGTTGATTCAGTATCCTCATATGTCCAATCCAGTTTCTGTATCGAAGATTCCTTCTGTAGGATTTTTTATGGCTTCTTTTACAGCAGGCTACATTTTCTCAGTAAAGATATGAGGGAGGCAAATCAAGTATGAACTCAAACTCTGTTATGGGAGTTCTACACATAGCTCCCATGGCACTTACAAAACATTGTATTGACCTCTTTGATTTGTGTCCACCATGCTTAAGACACTTAGGTGACAACGGGGCATACTACAGCAGTGTATAACCACGGTACAATTTCTGGATCTCAGTAGTATTTTGAAAGAGTTTCTTCCACTTTTTTACGAATTCAGTTTGCTGACTAGGTTGACACCAGACATTTGCACTCACAAGAAAAGTTCAGAGTATATCCATTTAGGATCAGAGCTCTGAGATTGAAATTCCTTCTTCTCGTGAGCACATTTAGTGCCTGTTGCAAATTTTGAATACCCCATTATCTAACGTTCTCAAATCGTGATCAATTGTTGAACCAATCAAAACTCTACATAACCTAAATGACAGCTGTGACAGTTCTTTCATTCCTTCCCAAATATGGCCGCCTGAACTTTCCAAAGTCTCAACCTTCAATTCTGCCTCATAATACCAAGTTAATTGCACTTTATACAGGAAATAACGAGTATAAATCAACAGGAAACGCCCGGGTCCTAGAAAATTGACACCTCCGCCTTGAAAATTACTCAATTCTCAGCTTTGCCAACATGCAACTCTGGAAGAAATTCGAACCTTGTCAGTAGCTGGTTGCAAGAAGCGTTTTCGAATTCTGGAAATCGACCAGAGAAGTTCAGAAACTTCCTTGTGCAAGGAAAACCGAGGTCGATCTTGTTAATTACCGGCAACTCCTAATTGAAGTAGTCAAGGAATAGGGTTAGTCACGCATTTTCGATGAGAAAACGCCCTTAGGGCTTATGATTACTAATCAAGACAACCGTATTGCAAATCGTGATTGTTAATTCCAATAAACAATTAGTTCGTGGCGAAATAAGAAGTATACACAGAGGTGTCCTGGAATGAACTTGAAGTTGATCGAAGTGCATGAATGAGAAAAATTAGATTTGAAATTATTTTTCTTGAATATTTTGGGTTTTTCACTTCAGTCACTGAAAAACAATCTAGTAGGATGGAATTCGACAGAGAGTGAAAACCCGAAAATTTCAATCAATATTCAAATAAAAAATGAGTATTCTTGATAAATATCTTCAATGGATGATAAATTGCTTTACATGAGTTAAGGATATTGACCTAAATTGGAAATGAATATAGTTTGAATGAGATTTTGTTATGAAAATTCATATGAATATGATTTCAAGTTGCAGGAAATAAAATTAATTTTAGCCTGTAGGTCTGAAACGTATACAGGGTGGTTAAGAAAAATCGAGTAAAATAACAACATTTTATTCCCAGAGAATTCAAGTATTTTAAGACTATCAATACAATGTATGGCCTCCTCGGGCATCAATAAAAGCTTGACATCTTCTATCTTCTTTGCATACTACACACGAGGTTGTTGAACATTTCTTGAGAAATTTGGTTCCATAAACGGGGCAGAACCTCTCTCAGATCATTCAAGGATTCTGAGGTAGGTTGATGATTATCTATGTTCTATGCAATTCAAATCTGGTGAGTGCGGAGGTATTGGTAAATGTGGAATACCAAGCTCCTCGCGCGATTTCTCAACTATGGCTGCACGGTGCAGTCTAACGTTATCGTCTAGAAATTGAAAAGTTTTACCAATAGCAGCGTGAAAATTTAGCAAACCATTGTCAATGACATACTCTACAAAACGATTGAATACGAAATCCCTTACTCTTGTATAGCAGTATACTTTGAATCATAAATGTTCAACCAGTATTATCTTCAGAAAACGAAGTTTCAGTCGAATTATAAATTACGTAGTATCCTCATTATTATGAATTTGATCTGATGGAATTCTTTTTGTAGTGGAAGGACAGGAAAAATGACAATTCTTGATAATTTGCCAAAGTTTCGATCATTTAATATTTTCTTGATTTTCCTCAGTCCTACAATAAAATGAAATGGACATAAAACAGTTGGGGACAGTTGAAAGTTAATTTACAATAAATGTTTTACTGATTATTTTAGTTCTTTATATCTTCATAGATTGTAGACATCTGATACATGAAAATTGATGTAAATACGTTCTGAAGTTGGCAAATTATTGAGAATTGTAATTTTTCCCGTCCTTCCACCACAAAAAGAATTCTATCAGATTAAATTTGATTCGAATTTTATTAAACCCAAAGAAGTCGATAACACATCCTCGCAGTATTCGTGACTTCCAGCACTGTGACACCGTAACCCACTGCGTAGACAACTTGCGAACTTTTTTTTTTCTCCACATATCTTCAATCACGTACCGACAAATCGCGAATATCCCTGTCGGCTCTGGCACAAATAGCGAAACAGCATCGATCTCAACCGTATATTTGTATGCATTTTCAGTTTCTTTCCAACAATCGAGCATTCACGCCATCAGGAGCTTCTCGGCAGGATTCCCAGGGAGAAGAAACTCCACGGTGACTTCGATGATGCTTGGGGTAGTTTGAAGAGGGCTAGCACCACAACCCAGAAGAAGCTGGAGAAGAGCGGGTCCGATTTTCCCGTTCCTGATGACGACGAAAGAGTGCCGAAACGTCGGTTGCTGAGGAGCCGGTCCGCGCAGGTGGAGAGCCTCAGGTGAGTTTAGGGATGATTTGGTATGTGTGAAAAAAGTTAGCTAAAATTGTTTTTTGTACAACTGCCAATCAAAGTGACACTTTTAATGACAGCAAACAATGTTAAAATTGATTTTTTACGTGGAGGCGTGTTAAAAATATTTTCAGTACTCCATTTTTTCATGATGAAATCAGATGAGAAGAATTCAGTAATTGCAAATTTTTATTATCAATATTTAACAATCATTACTTATGAACATTAATATTAATCGTAAAACTAGAACAATTACTAACATCAATGCCCTGTGACGTAAGGGAGCTTCGCAACAATTTATTAGAATCCTCAGCACCATCAGTACTTGTAGAAACCGGAAGTACAATATTGGATGATGATGATCCAAAATCTGTTGAGGTTGGGACAATTTTTTCAGCAATATATATATATATTCTTATGAAAAAGAGAGCTAAAATAATACAATAAATGTTGAAACAAAAAGTACCTAAGCTGAGGTAAAAAAAGAACGGGGTATCATAACATTCTTTGTATGATACTATAGAATCATACGATACTATCAACACTTGTATCATACGATACTATACAGCCAGGGGAAAAAACCTCAGCCGAAAAAACCTGCCTCCCCGTAAACAAAATAACATAAAATATCAGGAAAATCTTGAAAGACATCAGTGTGATCATCTTCATGATATTCGTCGATGGTCTCGGATACACAGATTCTTCCCAAAACGACTCGTAATTCTTAATCTGAAATGAAAAAAGACAAAAGCAGAAAAGAAACCGATTATACAGAATAAATCGAAGGCATTTTGGAAATGCATTTGCTACTTTAAAAAACATCAATATTAAGATTTCTTGGTCAAATAATGTTCGGAGATTTATAAATATTTATGACAGAAATGTCACAAAATTTGAAAGAAATGAAAAAAAAACTCCATCAATTCCCCCTTTCCGAATCTGTTGAAAGTTACGTAACTGATAATTTTTCAACCTAACAAGCTGAACTTGTAAAAAATCAATTAATACATAACCTTTCAACTGTCCTTTTTCACGACGATTCTGTTGCCGTGTGGGTTTCTTGCAGAAGAATCTCTTTGATACCATGTTCATCAGCTAATTTGGAGACGTAATCACACTTGTCTTTCGAAATTCCTTCGATATTCAAATTCAAAATCCACAAATTGTTGCTCTCTGGTCGTGAGGGTTTTTTCAAACCAGATACGACCTTCCAGGTGATGATTTTTCGGCACTTCAGATGTTTGAAGACCGCTACGGGACCCCAATGACATTTCTATATGCAATGGAATGATCAACATAGCCCTCGGCTACCGTCGTAGACTTCCATTCACCATGTTTTTTATATCCGTAATATTTGCTCCTGATTCTGCTTGCAATGAAGCGGGGGATCTTCGAAAACAGTGTCCTATAATTGCTTTGGTTCTGGCAGTTTGAGACATTCTGCAACAATAGATGGAATTTTCCCAAGTGTATTAATACCAACTGGATTGGCAGTGCATTTATTATTCATGTATTTCAGGAAAAAACGACGATGTTTGATGACAGAAAGGCGCAGTGCAAAGTACTTATGAAAATAGTCTACATACTTCCCAATCATACTGAAAGAACGACTGACTTTCGTTTTTGTATTTGGAAGTTGTATAACCAATGATTTATTTGTTATTTCGATGTCTTCCACTGATAAATTACACAATTCTTCACACCGACAGGCTCCAAATAATTCGAAAATAGTTGCAAACATAACCATCAAGTATTTCTCATCTGGTGTCTCCTTTATAAACTTCTTAACTTGCTCACGAGTGAGAATTTTCGATTTTTTGGGACGATATCCTTCACTTCCGTTTTAAATATGCTATTACCTTCAAATATTTACTAACATCCACCCCATATTTAACAAGGGCGCTTGAATTTATCATTGAAAATTTGCTCCACAAAGTTGATTTTTTATTTTTCTTCTAAGTATGACAATGAAACAGTTTCAATGAAGTTCCCTCCTACATTTTTCAATTTACACCAGGCCAGGAAATTGTTATATGCAATGTAACGTGGAAAATCCGAACTAAATTTAATATTTTTAGATCCTCTGTTTTGAACAGTTTTGTTTTTCCTTACCCATTTTAATAAATTCTCACAAGAGATTTGCTGTGAAGAAAGTTGTGCAAGAATTAGGACCATTTCCATCGTCCATTTTTTTTTATTTAGTGTAACCCTAAAAATCTTTCAAAACATTATTTTTCTTTAACTGTCTACTCATTTACTGTGGGCATAAAATAAGGACTACCTTTCTTCAAAACTTGAAGGTAGAGGATGTATCATTATATACCTAGATCGCCACCTCAACTAAGGTTCTGCAATACCATTCACCTCACGAATTTTCTTCATGAATTCAACCTTCCCAATCGGCGTGCCGCCACTGCTGATGTCCTTCGTGGCAAGGGGCTGTATCACATGGACCCCGACATATTTTATTATTGATTTTATTACTTACGATCGCAAAAAACTCAATTATCAATTTCGATATACCCACATCAAGTTCCAATGGTACCAATCGCGGTATTGTAAATTTTCATGTCGATGTTGGCAGTAATAAATTTTGCTTTTTATGTTATCCGATTCTAGACGGAGACATGAAGGATCGATTGGCAGAATATTTTAGAGGTGAATTTGCATAATGCGAGATGTACGGGGTGGGCAAAATGGGGGATTCTTGAACTACAATTTTTAACCGAAATGATAGATCTCTTTCTTCAAGAAACTCATATTGGAATCAACTGCGTTCCTCTTTCTTCTTTTATCTTCGAGTTATAGGCCAAAATTCTTGTTAAGTGCAAATCATCTTCGCCCATATCTGAGAAGTTAGGATTAGATAGTTCAATCCTATTTATACAGCTCCACAAAAGTTAGGGATAACGTATTCAATCGTTTTGAAAAGTATGTAATCTTAGAGAAAATCGCTGTAAAATCATTCAAAACTCCATAACAACTTGAATCGATCGAATAAAAATCAGGATGAGACATTTCGTCAATCTGGTCGCCTGTTTTCTGTATACGCTGCAGACCTACAGGCTAAAATCAATTTCATTTTCTTTAACTTGAAATCATACACTGCGCAAAAAAATTAACGCACATTCTGAAAATCTCAATTTTAATGAAAGTTAACTCTCGGGAAGGTTTTGAACGAAACAAGACACATTAAATGGAAGAAAAATTCAGGATTTCACCGAATCTCCTGTGAAAGAAGAGAAATGAACAATTTTCAAAATACTGAAATGCTGATAAGTGATTTAATACTTGGTATTTCCACCTCTTGCGTTAATTACAGCTCGGCAACGACGGTTCATACTCAAAATGAGTGATCTTAAAATGTTCTGATCTAATCCTTCGCAGAATTCTCTGAGTTGGATTCCTAAGTCATTAAGAGTAGCTGGATGATTTTCTGAACTTCTCAGCCTTCTATTGAGGTTGTCCCAAACCTGCTCAATCGGATTGAGATATGGACTTCTTGCTGGCCATTCCATTCGAGAGACTTCAACCTCTTCAAGGGTAATGCCAGGGTCTGGCATTATCGTCCATAAAAAATGAAATTTTCACCAATGTATGGGGCAAATGGCACTACATACTATTCAAGAATGTTTCTTATATACTTATCAGCATTCATAGCTCCATTATCAACGACCACTAGGTCTGTGCGAGCAGTCAAAGATATTCCATCCCATACCATAATCGACCACCCCCCCTGAAACCAGTAGTATTCAGGAAATTGCACTGAGCATAACTTTCATGTGGACGTCTGTATACAACGTCGATCACAATGGTAGAGGCAGAATCTGTGAAGAGAACTCTTTCCCAATCGGCCTCTTCCTAATGGATATGCTCTCTCGCAAAATCCAAACACGCCCTTCCATGGGCTGGGGTAAGAGCTGGGCCTCTTACCGCGACACGAGGCCTTAAATCATATTCTCTGAGGCGATTTCTTATTGTCTGCACCCCATGAGTTTGCTCAAGCTGATTTTGAAGGAGGCGAACGGTTGCAAACCGTTGTCTCAACGAAGAAACTCTCAAGTAACGTTCTTGAATGGCAGTTGTTACCCGTGGTCTACCCTGTCCTGGTCTTCGGACATTCATACCTGTCTCCCTGAATCGCTGCAACATTCTGGACACACTTGTATGGCAAACTCCAAACCTTTCTGCAATTCTTGTGTATGTCCACCCTTCTTCTCGCAAAACTACCGCTTGGGCACATTCCTCTTGGGTCAAATTGCGTGTTTCGCGTTGCATAGCGATCGAGTGTAGAAAATCAAACGAAAGAAAAACTATTGATCACTAGAATTGATCGAGAACAACTGATTTTAGAATGGAGCCAATACATTCAAAATCTGATAATATCTTTTTTTTATTCCTGCTGTGAAAAAACATGTGTATTGAAGAAAAACGTTGAAAGTGGATAACATATGCATGCATAATTCTGATAAAAATAATCATCATTGAGAACACCTTCAGTTGTAGAATAAATTTGAGATTTTCATAATGTGAGATAATTTTGTGCGCAGTGTATTAATTTGAATTTTCATTACAAAATCTCATTGAAACTATATTTTTTTGCAATTTAAGTCAACATCCCTAACTCATGTGGAGCAGTTATTAGTTGAGTTCAGTTTATACATCCTTTATTTTTCAGGAAAACTCCTGTTTTATCATTCATGTGATAATGAATGCCTGATGCTTTGTTGAAAAAAACTATTTAAAGTACTATATCATGTATGTATTTCTGTTGCATATTTTTTTTTCAAACAAAAACGATTTTTAAGTATTGAGGAGTTGTTCAGAGAAACTCTCTCAGGGAGGTTGAATTTGAATTATAAACTTTTTTCATGAGAAAAAAAAACAATTTTTTCAGTGAAAAATACTTGGATAGCCCCTAGACAAGAATTAAAGAAAACATCAGAACTATTACTATATCGGAAATCAGTTTTTGAAAGAATATTCAAAACTTAACATTCCAAATTTCCGAAACTCTCGGAATTTCAGTTAAAATTTCCCGAATGCAAAGCGTAGGGTGAAAAAGAACTGTTCAGTGTGGAAATATGCTCCCCCCGAAATGGAATGATTGGAGGAATGGGACCGCTTTAGCGATATCACAACCTTCGCCCGTTGTTTGGTGTTGAGGAGGTTCGATGATTTATTGTCTAAGCAGCAGCCGGATTCCCTTCATGTCGATCATGTATAAACTACACGTCGATTTGTATACACAGTGACACGGGAATCGCGACACGAAAAACCTTGCGAATTTTACACAAAGGTTCATTGTTTTCTCTCTCTTACTCCCGTATTCACCCTCTATTTGCTATCTGCAACACAAGGTGGATGGCATTTCTTGATGCTGAAATTTCAAGGTGACAACATTTTTTTTCAGTTGACAAAAAGGGTTTTTGTACAACTGTCATTAAAAGTGATACTCTTGATGACAGCAAACAATGTACAAGTTTATTGTTTACGTGGAATTTTCCTATGGTGAAATCAGATGAGAAAAATTCAGCAATTGCAAAGTTTCATTATCAATATTTAACAATCATTACTTATGAACATTAATAGTAATCGTAAAACTAGAACAATCACGACATTAATGCCCTGTGACGTTAGGGAGCTTCGCAACACATTATTAGAATCCTCAGCACCATCATCTGTTGAGGTTGGGGAATTTTTTCAGCAATGACATTTCTATATGCAATGGAATGATCAACATAGCCCTCGTCTACTGTCGTAGACTTCCATCCACCATTTTTTTTATATCCGTAATATTTGCTCCTGATTCTGCTAGCAATGAAACGGAGGATCTTCGAAAATAGTGTATATTGCTGTGATTCTGGCAGTTTGAGGAATTCGGCAACAAAAGATGGAATTTTCCCAAATGTATTAATACCAACTGGATTGGCAGTGCATTTATTATTCATGTATTTCAGGAAAAAACGACGATGTTTGATGACAGAAGGGCGCAGTGCGGAGTACTTATGAAAATAGTCTACATACTTCCCAATAATACTGAAAAAACGACTGACTTTCGTTTTTGTATTTGGAAGTTGTATAACCAATGATTTATTTGTTATTTCGATGTCTCCCACTGATAAATTACATAATTCTTCACGCCGACAGGCTCCAAATAATCCGAAAATAGTTGCAACCTTAACCATCAAGTATTTCTCATCTCGTACCTCCTTATAACCTCCTATAAACTTTTCAACTTGTTCACGAGTGAGAATTTTCGATTTTTTGGGACGATATCCTTCACTTTTCCGTTTTAAATATGCTATCACCTCAAAATATTTACTGACATCCACACCATTTAACAAGGGCGCTTGACTTTATCATTGAAAATTTGGTGCACACAGGCCCCTCTTTCGCCTAGGGCACTTTGGGCAAGTGCCCAGGGCCCCGCGATCGATAGGGGCCCCGCTCAGATTAATTGTTCCGAACTGAAAGGATCGAAGATTTCCTCAATAACATTTGGAAATTCCCCATTTCATAGAAAATTCCCCTATATTATTATATAACTGATTTATTCGAAAAGACCTCAACTGTTCTTTATTTCGAAATTACCTTTCGCGTACTAAAATTACCTTCAGGTAAAAAGGCAGAAGTGATCATTCACAATAATTCCAAATGGATTGGAATTCAGAGTCTTTTATCAACAAGTTCTCGAAGGTTGCAATTTTTATGACCCTTGCTCATTCATACTGGTATACACTAGATAAGAGCAATTATTAGTTTGTGTTATTTGTTGGGGTGGTTAGCCATAAAACATCTGTTCGAATCGGGTTGTTGATCACATTCTTGTATTCATTGGGTAGCTTCCAAGGAAATCCCCATTTGACTACATAATTTCAGACAGCGCTACAAGACAATAAATCAGTTGCGTACTTATCAGAGGGCCACGCAGAACTCGCGGTGCAGGGAGGTTCGGCACCAAAGGGGCCTCCAAGTCAAACTAAAAGCATAAAATGACGCCCCAATTATTTCATTCTATTGAACTTGCCGGTTCGCGAGATTTTTCCCATGATATAATGAACAAAACTCATACAAAGAAGGTAAAATTATCATTCCTAAAAAATAGAGAAATACTCCTAAATTATAAAAAAATATATGAGTTTTCCAGTAATTCAATTCGAAAGTTGAATTATCACTCAATTACTTCATGTGCTACCCTATTTTCAAGGGTTTTTTAATATACCGTCAAGCTTTTCGGGACTCTCCTTAAATGTGTCGCAAACACGTCTATCATACTTTTGAGCTTACTTAACTTTGGACAAAAGTGGCCAGAAGCTTGGTTATCGACAAGTTGATGGATATGTTTGCACAGAAAAATTAAAAAACGTGAATGCAATTTTGTTATAAAATTTTTTTTCAAATTCTTACCATTTCCAAGTGTAATTCAGAAACCGTCAAGTGTATTTCAGATTAGTCACTTCAATTTCAGAATGCATCAATTGAATTTCAGATTAGTCAATTAAATTCCAGAAAACATCGAATGTATTTAGGATCACTCATTGAATTTCATTCGATATTTTCTGAAATTCAATTGACAAATCTGAATAACATTTGATGTTTTCTGAAATACAATTGACTAATCTGAAATACAAGTGATGCCTGAATATCAACTGACGGTTTCTGAATTACAATTTTTTTAATATTTTCCAAAATATTGGAGGTATCGAAATCGTAATTGCATATTCGTAATCTGCGACCTCGAATTAATATAATCTATTCATCTCGTTAGTATAGAAAGAAAAAAAAATTTTTTTTCGAAAATTTAAAAAAAGGTATACCGAATATGAAAATTATTCCGAAAAAAATTTTTTTCATTCTATATTGATGTAGTGAATAGATTATATTAATTCGGGGTCGTAGATTACGAATATGTAATTGGAATTTCGATACCTCCAATATTTTGGAAAATATTATAAAAATTCCAAAATTTTTCTGGAAAATCGGTAAACTTTGAAGAGCAGATATAAGAAAAGTATGGATGCTATAGTTCTGGTCTTTTCCCCATATTATAGTACGTTTCTTTGAGAATAAAATGGTGTATTCACCTTTTTTCTATTAAGGATATTTCAGATTTCGTTACGTTTTCCGCAAAGGTCTATTTTTCGGAAAATTCAAATCGTTATAATTTCTACAAAAAATTAAAAAAAAAAAAACGAATAGCATATTCTTGATCTACGCCCACGAATTAGTTTATAATCTCAATTTGGTCGATCAATTCAAAAAAAAAATTTTGGCCAAAAATCGCAAATTTTTCCATACATATGTATGGAAAAATTGCCAAAAATTCGATTTTCGAATTTATCGACCAAATTCATGTTATTAGTTAATTCGAGGGCGTAGATTAAGAATATGCAATTACTTTTTTTATAAAACGATTTTTGTAGAAATTATAACGATTTGAAATTTTCCGAAAAAAGGGCCTTCGCGGAATAATTTACGAAATCCAAAATATCCCTCGTAGAGAAAGGATAAATACACTATTTTATTTTCAGAGAAACGTACTATAATATGGAGGAAAGACTAAAACTATAGCATCCATACTTTCTTTATATCTGCTGTTCAAAGTTGGCCGATTTTTCTAAAAATTTTTAGAATTTTTCGAATATTTTCCAAAATATTGGTAGTATCGAAATTGTAATAACATATTCATAATCTACGACCTCGAATTAATATAATCTATTTATCTCGATAATATAGAAAGAAAAAAAAAATTTTTCGGAAATTTTAAAAAAGGTATACAGAATATGAAAAAAAAAGTATACAATTGGAAATGGTTAAGTTTCTAGTTACCTTTATATCAGAATTTACATTATTTTGTTTAGAAATTTTTGTTATTCAATATATAAATTATTTTCATAACATTTTTGTCATAATTTCCCTTTGAAAAACTTCAGAGAAATCTTATCATGAATAATAGATCTATAGAGGGGAGGCCGAATTTACGCCACGCCACCACAAGAAATTTCAGGGGATTCCAGGCTAAAAAATCCCTTCCCCCTTTCGAGTATCGAAATTCCGTAAATCGGCAAAATTCTCTCGATTTGATAATTAAATTACATCACGGCATTTACATACCGTGGCTATGTGTGTCGTGAATAAACCTACTCGGCGGTAGGGAATTCCCCTGTATTTGTATTTTGTATGTGGTATTGTGGGTAGGGGCCCCATTATCCTAATGTGCCCAGGGCCTCCAAGAGGTTAAAGACGGCCCTGGGTGCACAAAGTTGTTGAACTCCATATTTTTGATTTTTCTTCCAAGTATGCCAGGAAAACAGCTTCACTGAAGTTCCCTTTTTCATTTTTAAATTAACACTAGGCCAGAAAATTGTTTTATGCAATATCGTACTGCTGAACAGATTTTTTTAGGTCGGAGTTCCAGATTTGCTCTTCTTGCAGACTCTTCAATATCCAGAGGAACAACCAAGACGAAAATTGGATAGGAACGAAATTCAAATGACAGCGTTTTTTTTCTCATTTGTTAGTACTCATGACGTTGGCAACGTTTGCCATTCACAACAACCTTTTGATTATTTGAATATTAAAATGCATTTTGAAGTTTATTGTCATTGCAAATTCGTCCATTTCATTATCAAAATAGGGCAGTTGTACAAAAAATATTGTATGGTATTTGTGTTAAAAGTGATTTTATTTTGTTCGTGAAATTGTTCAATTCACTCCGCTCATTTCACAAACTTTTTCACTGACAAAATAAAACGTCCCTTTCAACACTCATATCATAAATAACTATTTCAACAGTCTGTATCTCAGTGAAAAATGGTCGTATGAAAATTAGAGAAATCAACTTTTGAAGCTTGAAGACTCTAGTTTCTGAATTTATTTGTTGAAAAAATTTTTCAGAGTATCGGTGGCCATGCAATCCTCGGAAAAGCATGAAGAAAAAAATTTTTCAAATTTCGCAAATTTTCTTTTTGCTCTACGTACATGGAAATTTTTTTCAGCTATACTGATGCAGACGCAGCTCTAATTTGTTTTTCACCACCCTCAGAAACGACCATTCGTCTTCGAGATATCCAATTTGAATGGAAAGGACCCTTTTTCACTTAACTTCCGATATCCCCGGAAATACTGAAGGCCTGACAAACCGACAGCGGGTTTTTTTCTGCAGGAAATTTCCTAAAAAAATCGTTCATGTCTGATTGAAAAAAAATTTTTTTCACCTCTAACGGTAATATGGAAAAAGGCAAGAAAATGCCATTTTGCCATTTGTTGGTGAACGGACTGTATCTTCGTCAATATTTAGGGAAAGGCTAAGGTTAAAAGAAAATTTTACAGCCTTATGTACCCCAATGGCCCTTTCAAATCGGTAGATCGGTCGACTCAGCGATTTTCCTGTACCGATTGATTGAAATTCTTAAAAAAATTAAGGGAACAAGGTTTTCGTTCTTTGTTTTCAAAAATCAATTAATCTTAGTAACCCTATGAAAATGACTTAGATCTTTCATTTTTCAGCTTTGAAGACGAAGAGAAAGAGAAAAAAATCAGGTCCCAATCAACACCAGAGGGTCACAGGAAATCTCCCACAGAACCTGACAAGAACATGCCAGAAGCTATTGAACAACTACCAACAACTGAAAACATTTCTGATGTAGATCCTACAATGTCCACTACCATCTCAGAACCAAAACAAATAGAAGAAAGTTCAGTTAACACCGAAAGCCAAGACGGTCAACAGTTTTTCACAACAAAAGAAAAGGAGTGTTGGACTCTGTACCAGAAAATGAGTGACAAGGGTGTCAAGGTGAATTACGACACTCTCCTGAGGGGAATGTTGACTCCAACAGAGTATAGGAACAGAAGGCAGAGCTTAGCAGCAATGGCTAGCTTGGCAGAAGAGATTGAAGAAAAAGTGGGTGAAGACAATCCTCATTAGTTGTCCAAATTGAAAGCCATGATGACTTTAGACGGTGTTCAACTGAAGAGAATTTGATCTCCTTTTCATTGGTACATCCTGTTTATTAGAATGCATATTTCTTTCGGAACCGTGGATTGCAGTGTTAGAATCGTAGAATGATAAAATTCGTACAAGGTTTTCCTATGAGAACTAAATCATCTCAAATGGAAAATGAAATATTCAAAGGGGTGAAAGCAATAGGCTCTTTCAATCTGAGATATAATGTTAAAATTCAATTCAATTCTTTACCAATCAATGCAATTTTACGCCTCTGTTGGTTTTTATTTTAATGAAGCAACTTTTTTTTTTACTTTCGAAGACTTTAATTTTCATTCCTTGGTAATGGGGAATTTCTGTAAGATAAAATATATGGAGAACCCTTATAGTTTTTCACTTGATTATTAGCCAAAAATTTCTGGAAATTGTTCTGCTCCTCATTCCAAATTAAAAATCATCATTTTAGAATCAATGCAATCGAACTAGAAACAAAGGTAATGAAACAATAAAGTGTCCAATCATCATCTGAGAAATTAGACATGTAAAAATAGATCTTATCACTTAATTATGATAGCTCTTTAGTGCCACTAACACCTTGTGCCTTCGATGTCGAATTTGGGATAGCGAATGTGTAATAAAAAAGAAATAGAGATAAAATGAATGTGAAAATTGTTTTTTAATATTGCCTACAACGCTATGTCGCCTTCAAATGAATCTTATTCAAATCATTCGAATTTGAGCATTAGTGTCATTCATGCGAGATCTATACACATATTCTGCTCCTGAGCATCATCAAACTCAAGTTTGTGATTTAACAATGACAAAAATTTTCTCAAAATCGATATGTACTACTATCAATGAAGATGCCATTGACTGAAACCATCCTAATTCTATCGTAATCTTTATCATAATTATTTCGTAAATGAACGTAGGAAACCTTCGTATCTTTCGATACGATATGAAGTTGCATGTTCATCGAGATAGAGGGCGCAGCCTACGCTTGAAAATCGAATAATCTTTGGTACAGAATAAACTTACGTTTCATATGCAAACAAAGACTTCTTCGATGAATAGGTTATTCGTTGTTTTGATAGTTTCAAAATTACGGATGAAACAGAAATTTTGACAAATAGAGTGACATTTGAAAAAACTTGTAGTATTTTTAATCAGGATGCGAATTTTTGCTAGAACGTGTAACTAGAATTGTTTGATGTTACCTTATTGATTGAAAATAATATCATGAGTACATACATTGAAACAATAGATGTCGCTGGGAGCGTTCGATTCCAGCGCCCTCTAAGGACTGAATACGAAACTAATTTTCGATCCCCTCGGCAAACTGTCGATATTCACTGTAGTAATCTTTATATAGCCTAAAAAAGGACTGTAGCAAGGATTATAATGACTATATATAATAAACTCGTAGTCACTGGAGCAATGAAAGTATATAAATCGTAGGCAATAATAGAAAAAAATAATTATGATGAGTATGATCAATTCATCATGACCAGAGAGGATCATCGATTTTTACAGGGAAATAGCATAGATGGAGCTACGAGTCTACATAAGTGCATTCGATTATTTGCAACCCATGATACCCATAAGAATTATACAATTTTCAACATATTATCAACCTCGAGATATCAATCGACACATATTGTGGAATACTAGCATTTTTTGAAAATTCTTGAGAGTTTTTTTTCCCAGTCTATGCCAAAAATCAATCAAAATTTTTTTTTATAAATATTTTAAAGGCTTACAGCCTGAACTCTTGCTCTAATTTGTCAGGGCCAAATTCCTTCGAGAAAAATTGTTAACAATGAAACAATTATTATTATCATTGATGATACAAGTGCAGAAGGCATTGATATTCTTCCACGAGTTCTACCTATCTTTTCTCAAACTGTTTCGTCGTATTTTTGAACCCTCATAACTTGAGTTTGGAATATACACTGCGCAAAAAAATTAACGCACATTCTGAAAATCTCAATCCTAATGAAAGTTAACTCTACATTGACTTTATAACTTATTTTTTATGTTCTCTCGGGAAGGTTTTGAACGAAACAAGACACATTGAATGAAAGAAAAATTCAGGATTTCACCTAATATTATGTTAAAGAAGAGAAATGAACAATTTTCAAAATACTGAAATGCCGATAAGTGATTTAATATTTGGTATTTCCACCCCTTGCGTTAATTACAGCTCGGCAACGACGGTTCATACTCAAAATGAGTGATCTTAAAATGTTCTGATCTAATCCTTCCCAGATTTCTCCGAGTTGGATTTCTAAGTCAATATGAGTAGCTGGATGATTTTCTGAACTTTTCAGCCTTCTATTGAGGTTGTCCCAAACCTTCTCAATCGGATTGACATCTGGACTTCTTGCTGGTCATTCCATTCGAGAGACTTCAATCTCTTCAAGGTACTCCTGAACGATGCGCCCACGATGGGATCTGGCATTATCGTCCATAAAAATTAAATTTTCACCTATATATGGGGCAAATGGCACTACATGCTCTTCAAAATCCTTGTATACTTATCAGCGTTCATAGCTCCATTATCAGCGACCACTAGGTCTGTGCGAGCAGTCAAAGATATTCCATCCCATACCATAATTGATCCTCCCCCGAAACCAGTAGTATTCAGGAAATTGCACTGAGGATATCATTCATGTGGATGTCTGTATACAAGGGAACGTCGATCACAATCGTAATGGCAGAATCTAGACTCATCTGTGAAGAGAACTCTTTCCCAATCGGGCTCTTCCCAATGGATATGCTCTCTCGCAAAATCCAAACGCGCCCTTCGATGGGCTAGGGTAAGAGCTGAGCCTCTTGCCGCGACACGAGGCCTTAAATCATATTCTCTGAGGTTGGCTGGTTGGCACGAAATCGTTAAGGAAAACATTCAGGAGATTTTCAATGATTCAATAATGATGATTTCTTATTGTCTGAGTGCTAATTTGCACGCCATGGGTTTGCTCAAGCTGATTTTGAAGGAGGCGAGCGGTTGCAAACCGTTGTCTCAACGAAGAAACTCTCAAGTATCGTTCTTGAATGGCAGTTGTTACCCGTGGTCTGCCCTGTCCTGGTCTTCGGACTTTCATACCTGTCTCCCTGAATCGCTGCAACATTCTGGACACACTTGTATGGGAAACTCCAAACCTTTCTGCAATTCTTGTGTATGTCCACCCTTTTTCTCGCAAAACTACTGTTTGGGCACATTCCTCTTAGGTCAAATTGCGTGTTTCGCGTTGAATAGCGATCGAGTGTAGAAAATCAAACGAAAGAAAAACTATTGATCACTAGAATTGATCAAGAACAACTGATTTTAGAATGGAGCCAATACATTCAAAATCTGATAATATAATCTTTTTTTATTCCTGCTGGGAAAAAACATCTGTATTGAAGAAAAACGTTGAAAGTGGATAACATACGCATGCATAATTCTGATAAAAATAATTATCATTGAGAACACCTGCAGTTGTAGAATAAATTTGAGATTTCCATAATGTGCGTTAATTTTTTTGCGCAGTGTAGATGCAGAGCCAGAAACTGAGAAATTAGTTTTTCTTTTTAAAACTAAATAATGGTACTGAAAATTCGAAAATTCTCCCGAAAAAAAAAATTGGTATCTTCATACCACTCTCACCGCCGTGGACTTCTGCTGATTGCAGGAGTGTAGAAACAGGCCATTTCGCACCCGCCTACGATCTGAAAACCGTCAGACGCCGCTCCCGATCTCACTTTAGTTGCGAGAATCCAGTGGCGCGGGTGGGACGTATTTCTGGCTCTCTCCGATTTTGCCGTTTTTCCACTCCGAAATGCACGCGCCTCATTGCTGGCGTCCAGCACCGGAAAGCGTCTGAAAACCGTGTTTATTTACATTTATTCTTCTGATATTCAGACATTTCTCGGGGTTGTTACTCGCTATTTTTCACCAACGTAAAGGATTATGGTATTCTGACGTGAAAATCAAAAGAATGACCGATAGTTTCTGTGAGGACTTCGCGAGGAATATGTGAAATGTTGAGTTTTGCGAATGCTTAAGACATGGATCACGTGCTTGTGTGTTCATAGGGAAATTTTGATTTGGGCTGATCGACCATGCTGTGTCTCCTTTTGAAGGTGGCAGTTGTTTTCGCCGCATTTCGGATTTCTGAAGGTTGGTTTTTGTTTTTTTTTCGAGGGATTTTTGTATTATTTCAAGAAAAATAGAAGGAATACTATTTGATTTTCTGCAGAGGTCGAATTAGTGAGCCTGGTAGACCACGTGAGACAAGGGAGTTTATTTTATAGCAAAGCTGGAACACATCAATCTGAAAGTCCCTTGAGAGAATTATCGAAATTTTTTTCGCCGCAAAATTGGCTCAGTAGTGCTCTTTATTCTCAATAGCTTGAGCTACACATGGTATTTACATCTTTACTATCTAGCAGAACAAAATCGTGGGAGAATTTTTCATTTTCGTACAGTTTTCATGGTTATATTTATTCTTCATGTTATTATGTTGACCTTCTGCCATGGGTTCTTTTATTATCTGTCTATTTTGTGAGAGATAAGACAGTTCTGCTAATCAATATTTTTCAATGCAAAAATTATTAAACGATATTTATATATAGAGGGTTATTCACGAATATAGTTTTTGAAAGACGGTTTTTCGGAAAGTGACATCTACTTTCGTTTTTCAAATGGAAAAACCAATTTTTCATTGCATGAATAAATTCTCCATTGAATTCAGAGTCTTTTTGATTCCAAAAGTTTGAATTTTCCCGAGAAAATTCTCTTCAAATGAGCAAATACGAAAGAAATTTCAAAGTTGAATTCTGTTTGAATACAGACAACTTCGTGGTTTTTTCATTAAAAATTCTCATTTTTGAGAATATCCGAGAAGAAAGGCTGATACTTCTTTTCCGATAGCGTGACTTTCAGAATATGATACAGGAGGTCACAAATTCTTTGTCAAAGTTAGAAGTGACCAAACATCAAAATATCGTTTTTTCCAAATTGGAACGCCAGCACCGGAAAACGTCTGAAAGACCGTGTTTATTTATTCTTCCGATATTCAGACATTTCTCGGGGTTGTCACTCGCTATTTTCCACCAACGTAAAGGATTATGATATTCTGACGTGAAAATCGAAGGAATCAGCGATAGTTTCTGTGAGGACTTCGCGTGGAATATGTGAAATCTTGAGTTTTGCGAATGCTTGAGACATGGATGACGTGCTTGTGTTCATAGGGAAATTTTGATTTGGGCTGATCGACCATGCTGTGTCTTGTTCTAAAGGTGGCAGTTTTTTTCGCCGCATTTCGGATTTCTGAAGGTTTGTTTTTGTTTTTATACTACATATCCAAAGAGAGGAAGAGAGGCTTGTACTTCATCTTTCGAGAGAATTTGGTACTATTTCAAGAAAAACCTCGAGAGGAATACTATTTGTTTATCTGCAGAGGTCAGATTTGTGAGCCTGGTAGATCACGTGAGACAGGGAAGTTAGCTTTATGACACACATCAATCTGAAAATCACTTGAAGGAATTATCGAAATTGGCATACGAGTGCTCTCTTTCTCAAGAGCTTCAACTCCACATGTTATTTACTTTTTAATATCTAAGATATCGAAATCGTGCGAGAAATTTTCAGTTTGGCACATTTTTCATGGTTATATTTATTTTTCATGTTATTATGTTGACCTTCTGCCATGGATTCTTTTATTATCTGTCTATTCTGTGAGAGAGAAGACAGGTCTGCTAATCAATATTTTTCAATGCAAAAATCATTTAAGTATATATATAGGTATACAGGGTTGTTCAGGAATATGGATGGCTCTATAGAATACTTTTAGGAAAGGCACTAGATTCAGGTTTGAAATTCTAAAGGTGAGCTTCAAGTAAGAAGACGACTTCTCGTGATATCAACTTTAGTTTTTCAAATGAGAAGTTCGAATTTTCCCAAAAAAATTCTCTTTGAGGAAATACGAGAAAAAAAACTCAAAATTGAACTTTGTTGAAATACAAACAGCTTCGAGGTTTTTACATTAAAAATTTTCATTTTTGAGAATCTCCGAGAAGAATGGCTGATGCTTCTTTTGCGATAGCGTCATTTTCAGAATATGATACAGGAGGTCACAAGTTCTATGTCAAAGTAAGAAGTGACGAAACATCAAAAAATTGTTTTTTTTCGAATAAGGTCGCCATTTTTTCGAAGCATTTTCGAAATCTTCGTCAAAAAATAATAGGAGAACGTTTAAGACTTTTAGTCCAAAATGAATATTTTTCGAGATTTTCAGGAAAAACAATTTAGTCTCCAATTTTCAACTCAATCCGAATGTGTTTTTTCACTGGAAAATAATTAACGGTCAAGTGAATTTTTTGGAAACCTCTGTTATCGAGAAAATATTTCCTATTGTTCAGACGAATAATGTTCTTGAATTGTCATCTGTAATGCGAGAGCAACAATTCGTTTAAAGTTCTCAATGTGAGTATTAGTGAAGGCATTGTAAAAATTCTCAGGAATGCAGAAAAAAAATTTTTTAATAATTTTTAATGCTTTCGAAAGAATAATTAACAGAACATGTAACATTTTCATTACTAAAAATTCGAATTTCCCTACCATGAAAAAAAAGAAATTCTCCAGAATTGGTTGAGGCTTTCGCGGCCATCGTTCAATGTGACATGTTCTTTCGAGCATTTAGGCTCAGGCAGTTCAGTCCAGTGAGAACATCTCCTGAAATACAACTCCTGAAGATGCCAGACACTCGAACTGGCGAAACGTCGAGAACTAATCTACGACGACGGCCTAAATGCTCGAAAGAACATGTCACATCAAATTCTCCAGAATTGAGAAGTTTCAGAAATTATCCTAAGCTTTAAAAAATGAAGAAAAACTGAACTCGTCTGAACTATAAGAAAATATTTTCCCGATAACAGAGATTTCCAAAAATTTCACTTGACCGCTAATAATTTTCCAGTAAAAAAACACTTTCGGAATGAGATTGAAAATTGAAGACAAAATCGTTTTTCCTGAATATCTCGAAAAATATTCATTTTGGGACAAAAGTCTTGTACATATGCTCTTATTATTTTTTGACGAAGATTTCGAAAATGCTTCGAAAAAATGGGCTTCCAATTTGAAAAATACAATTTTTTGATGATTCGTCACTTCTTACTTTGACAAAGAATTTGTGACCTCCTGTATCATATTCTGAAAATCACGCTATCGAAAAAGAAGCATCAGCCTTTCTTCTCGGAGATTCTCAAAAATGAGAGTTTCTAATGAAAAAAACCCGAAGTTGTCTGTATTTCAACAGAATTCAATTTTGAGAATATTTTTCGGGGCCGAAAATTACGATATTTTCCGAAAATCGACAAAATGACAATGTATTGGCTATTACCTTCAAATTTTCAATAGGGAACAATCTGCAAAAAAAATTGGCCATGTGATACATCATTCTTGATCTCTCCACTGCACCTTTTCAATATAAAAAAATAATTCAATGAGATTCAATAAAAAATGGTTGTTCATCAAATCGCATAGGAATATTTCCTGAAAATTCGAGAGAGATAGCAACAGCGCTTGGGGGGTAGAAAAAGGGGTGGCTTTCAAGGTTTAGACCTGTTTACAATTTAATGTATCGACCATTAAACTCGATAATTTATGTGGTGTGCTCTAGGAATGATCTTTTTACGCATTCATTTCACTTCTCGAGAATAATATCAATGCAAATACAATATTCGAAATGAACAATCAACAATTATTCGACCTGACGTGAATGAATTCCTAACATTCCGCCAGTAATCAAGATTAAATTATCCGCGCGCTGAATATCTCAGGAACTGCATTTCTCCGGAGAGTGAGGTCTGGTCCAGTTGGATGCTGGGCGCCAGGACGAGGGTCAGGAAATTAACAGATGCTGGACCACCATTATGCTCAATTCAGACGGTTCCAAGTTATTAGGGGAGATTGACGGTATTTTAGTTAATTTGATTCGGTGGTGTTCAGAATTTTAATTCAGTTGATACTTGTTGAAATATTTGAGTTCGGAAGCTTACTAACTGGAGAAACTGCTTTTTAAAGAATAATTAAAGGAACATGTAACAATTTCACTACTGAAAATTCAAATTTCCCTAATATGACAAAAAATGAATTCTCCAGAATTAAGAATTTGCGGAAATTATCTTAAGCTTTAAAAATTAGAGAAGAACTGACCTCGTCTGAACTATAAGAAAATATTTTCTCGATAACAGAGATTTCCAAGAATTTCACTTGACCGCTAATTATTTTCCATTAAAAATCACATTCGGAATGAGATTAAAAATTGAAGACAAAATAGTTTGTCCTGAGTATCTCGAAAAATATTCATTTTGGCATAAAAGTCTTGGACGTATGCTCCTATTATTTTTTGACGAAGATTTCGAAAATGCTTCGAAAAAATGGGGTTCCAATTCGAAAAATAAAACATTTTTTGATGTTTCGTCACTTCTAACTTTGACAAAGAATTTGTGATCTCCCAGACAATATTCTCAAAAAAGAGAATTTCTGATGAAAATACTTCGAAGTTGTCTGTATTTCAATAGAGTTCAATTTTGAGATTTTTTTTTTGTTTTTTCTCATTTAAAGAGAATTTTCTCGAGAAAATTCAAACTTTTGGAATCGAAAAGACTCAGAATTCAATGGAGACTCCGGTGGAATACACTTCATTGAATATACAGCTACAGCTGGAAATTGGTTTGTGAGTGTGTATCCTTATGTTGTTTATGTACAGGGTGGTCAGATATCGATGTTTTAGTAATACACCTCCTAAATTAGGCGAGATAGAAAAGATGTAATATACTTGTCATATTCATAAATTGCTGAAAACCGCAAGTCGCTAAGGTGTCTAGTTTCCATGCTACAGGGTGATTTCGAAATTTGGCCAATTATTATAATTGGTTATAACTTCCGCTGTATTGCCGCTACGTTCTCGAAATAAAAACATCTATAGGGCAGTTCTTTCAGTACTTTTTACCAGTGCTATTGAAATTTCAGTGCCTCTTCAAATTTTAGAGAAATAAAAAAAATTAATTGATTTACCTCCGAGCTTGAATATGAAAATTCTGAAAAAAACCACCTTTCGGTCAACATAATTCAAGCAGCCTCAAGTTGTATGACTTTGTGAAAAGAAATGAATCAGAATCAGAACCCTCTTTGATTTTGTTAATTGAAAACTGTTTTTTCGGAATTTTCGATATTTGAGTTCGGAAGTATATCATGATATATTTTTAAAATTGTCTGAGAAAAGTCTATTGAAACTCGTCATAGCACAAACTATGGTTTGATTTCTCAAAAATTTTGATATTATGATATTACTGGTAAAAAGTACTGAAAAACTCCACTGAAGATGTTTTTGTACAACTGCCATTAAAAGTGACACTTTTAATGACAGCAAACAATGTCAAAATTGATTGTTTACGTGAAAGCGTGTTAAAAACATTTTAAACATTACTGTTAAAATTATTTTTAGCTCTCCATTTTCTTATGATGAAATCAGATGAGAAAAATTCAGCAATTGCACTCTTTTATTATCAATATTTAACAATCATTACTTATGAACATCAATATTAATCGTAAAACTAGAACAATTACTAACATTAATGCACTGTAACGTTAGGGAGCTTCGCAACACATTATTAGAATCCTCAGCACCATCAGTACTTGTTGAAACCGGAAGTACAATATTGGATGATGATGATCCAAAATCTGTTGAGGTTGGGAGAATTTTTTCAGCAATGACATTTCTATATGCAATGGAATGATCAACATAGCCCTCGGCTACCGTCGTAGACTTCCATCCACCATGTTTTTTATATCCGTAATATTTGCTCCTGATTCTGCTAGCAATGAAGCGGAGTATCTTCCAAAACAGTGTCCTGTATATTGCTTTGGTTCTGGCAGTTTGAGGAATTCGACAACAATAGATGGAATTTTCCCAAATGTATTATTCATGAATTTCAGGAAAAAACGACGATGTTTGATGACAGAAGGGTGCAGTGCAAAATACTAATGAAAACAGTCACATACTTCCCAATAATACTGAAAGAACGACTGACTTTCGTCGAGTTGTATAACCAATGGTCTATTTGTTATTTCGATGTCTTCCACTGATAAATTATACAATTCTTCACGCCGACAGGCTCCAAATAATCCAAAAAGAGTTGCAACCTTAACTATCGAGTATTTCTCATCTGGTGCCTCCTTTATAAACTTTTCAACTTGTTCACGAGTGAGAATTTTCGATTTTTTTTAGACGATATCTTTCACTTTTCCGTTTAAAATATGCTATTACCAGGAAAACAGTTTCACTGAAGTTTCCTTCTACATTTTTCAATTTACACCAGGCCAGGAAATTGTTATATGCAATATCGTACTGCTGAACAGATTTTTTAGGTAGGAGTTAAATGATTTTACTGCGATTTTCTCGAAGAACTCTTGTGGAGCAGTATAGTTTTTACTTCAGCAGAGTCTATAAACTTATGGCAGATACCTCTACTTGAATTTTTAATAGTAGTATACATCACTATTGTCTTGTTCCTCATTTTGCATGCAATGAACTTTCAATTTCAATCGTGAACTTGAATCTAAAACTCAATTTTTGTCTCCAGCATGGTTCATTTACAACCTCTTTCGTTGAGAAAAAATGTTCTTGTCGGGTTTTCTAACCGGAAGTGCAAGTTCAAAGGTGAGCACACTCCCGCTTGTTATTCCAGTGGCGTCCTGAACGGAATCGTAATTCCCATTCTCGCCGTATCCGAAAGGAATGTTATCTAAACATCTCGGTACAAGAAAGAGCTGCTCGCCCCCTCGCACAGAGAATCGTTACGATATTACGACACTCCGGGGACACCTAACTTTTTCAGTATCCAAGGAGACTGTGATACAAAGGGCTCCGACCGAGAACAGAAGTTATAATTCCAAGTCAGCGGAAAGGGAAGGAATTCGATGCACCTTTACACAACCAGATGTCCGATAGGAGAAATACGCGGGTTAAAAGTCACGGCGGCCATGTTTGAAGCGGTGGATCTGTCATTGGATGACGTTTGGGTGGAGGAATTGTGATATTTCGTCGATGTAACTATCCGTTCAAGAATTATTAATTGATATCCAATAAAAATAAGTTCGAAGATTTATCATTTTTCTGTTGTTTATGTACAGGGTGATTCACTTATCTTGGTAACCCCAATTTTCTCGAAAACGACCAAATATTTTTTTTTTCTGTGAATTGAGTTTTGAACAAGTCAATGTGGACTTGAGATGCGCATAAAAATCTTCGGAATAAATACAGACGCCAGGCGTCGCGGCGCTAACAAAAATTTTTTCTCCAGGAACATACCTTTTTTATCACGTCATTTGAAAGATAATTTCATTCAGAATTTCTTATTCGGATACAATTTTTATCCATTTCTAACCGTCAGAGATCTGCGGCGTGTTTTATGTTAATTCTTTCCCATTTATTTCTTTCTGTATTGTGGTAGTATGTCTTTATTTGGAGACATAGATATGATTTTTTGCCTTGAATTCAAGAAGGCTAGTTTTCTAAACAATCCGAATCTTCAAATAAGATCAAATATGTGTATAAAGCAAGGGGGCTCCATGTCACAACGCTGACATTGTGAAAGATATTGAGATGAAGAATTCGAAAATAAATGAACCCTTATATTTTGACCAAAGTAACTTATAATGAAATAGGGAAATGATATAACTTATGTATGGATCAAAATGCCCAGAGACATGATTTTGTTTCCTGAAATGACGGAGACTTTGTAACAAACTATTTCTCTATTATTATATTCATTAGATATTATATCTTATAACAATAAACATTTTTTTTAATAACAAACGAAAAATACCGAATCATATGTTCCTTATACCGGCCATTATGATCAAAACATAAGTTATATCATTAATCCATTTGATTATAAGTTACTTTGGTCAAAATATAAGGGTCTACTTGGGCACGTGCGTTTCTTATCTTTATTTTCAAATGGTCCAAGTTATTAGAATCAGTTTGGTATACCATATTTTTCAGGGTACCCCTCAGAAAGTAATCCATGAGCGTTAGGTCTGGCGATATCTGATGGGTCCATTGGTTCCTATCCATTGATTTTCGAATTCTTGATGTAAATATCTCTTCACAACGGCAGCGTTGTGACATGGAGCCCCATCTTGCTGCAGTCACATATTTCATCTTATTTGAAGAGGCACATTGACTAGAGAACTAGCCTCCTTGAATTCAAGGCACAAAATATGTCTCCAAATAAAGGCATACTACCACAATGCAGAGAAAAATAAATGGGAAAGAATTAACATGAAACACGCCGCAGACCTCTGACGGTTAGAAATGGATAAACATTGTATTCGAAAAAGAAATTCTGAATGAAATTATCTTTCGAATGACATGATAAAAAAGGTATGTGCCTGGAGAAAAAATTTTTGATAGCTCCGCGACGCCTGGCGTCTCTATTTATTCAGCAGATTTTTATGCTCTTCTCAAGTCGACATTGACCTGTCCAAAACGCCATTCACAGAATGAAAAAATATTCGGAGGTTTTCGAGAAAATTGGGGTTACCAAGATAAGTGAATCACCCTGTACAGACTGGTCAGATCCCGAAGTTTAAGTACTACGTCTACTAAATTTAGCGAGATAGAAAAAAAGTAATATACATGTCATGTTTTCTTTTTTCGAGAAACTCAAATTGCTGAAAACCGCAATTCACTAAGGTGTCTAGTTTCCATACTTCAGGGTGATTTTGAAATTTGGCCAATTATTATAATATATAACTTCCCCAGTGTTGCTGCTATGCTCTCGAAATAAAATAGTTATTCATGATATGAGTGTTAAAAGTGACGTTTTATGGCGTGAGTGAAAAAGTTTGTGAAATGAGCGGAGCAAATTGAACAATTTCACGAACAAAATTAATTCACTTTTAACACAAATACAATACAATGTTTTTTGTACAACTCCATTATTTTGATAATGAAATGGCTGAATTTGCAATGACACTAAACTTCAAAATGCATTTTAATACTCAAATAATCAAAGGGTTGTTGTGAATTTCAAACGTTGCCAACGTTGTGATTACTATCAAATGAGAAAAGACGCTGTCATTTGAATTTCTTTCCTGTCCAATTTTCGTCTTGGGTTTTTAACTACTTAATATGTTTGTCGAGGGTCCAATTATTAATATAAGTGATTTATTAATAAAATTTAAAACTCAATAACAACTTGAATTGATCCAATAAAAATCAGTATGAGACATTTCGTCAATTTAGTCGCCTTTTCGCTAAAATTTGTTTCTTTGCATATGCTTCATGAATGTTTTTATTTTGGAATGGAGTCAGTTTATCAACGGCTTCGATTTGAAACGAGTTTTCTGAAAATGCCAGGACGTAAATTAACAAACGCTGAGGCTAATAGGGCTATCTGAATGCTACAGGGTGGCCTAACTCAGGTTGTTGAAGCGGAAAGGTTCCAAGTTAGCCGACTTTGGAATAGGCTTCGATTTGAAACGAGTTTTCTGAAAATGCCAGGACGTAAATTAACAAACGCTGAGGCTAATAGGGCTATCTGAATGCTACAGGGTGGCCTAACTCAGGTTGTTGAAGCGGAAAGGTTCCAAGTTAGCCGACTTTGGAATAGGTTCAGGGAGACAGGTTCCGTGTTGGAGAGACCAAGGCTGGGTGGGCGACGAAAAACAAGATTTGCTCAAGATCGTTTCATCACCGTTTCGGCGAGAAAAAAGCCTACATCTACTTGTAGAATGCTACGGAATACTCTTCAAAATGCAGATGGGGTCCAAGTTTCCATTGAAACCATCAGACGACGTTTGAGAAAGGTGAATCTAGGTTCTAGACGTCCATTAAGAGGAGTTCCATTAAAGACTGAAATGGGCAAGGCAACACATACCAATTTCACTGATGAATTCAGATATGGACGATTTTCAGATTGTCGTAGAATAAGGGTATGAACAAACCCACGCATACCCTGTAATCGTCGCTATGTCCAAGAAGTCCATCCATTCCGAGGGGGTAGTGTTATGGTATGGGCCGGGATATGTTTCAACGGGCGCACAGATCTACACATTTGTCCTGGAAATATGACCGCCTTACACTATAGGGAGCATGTCATTGACAATGTTTTGCCAAATTTTCACGCTGCTATTGGGGAAACTTTTCAATTTCTAGACGTTAACGCTAGACCGCACCGTGCAGCCATAGTTGAGAATGCGCGAGAGGAGCTTGTTATTCCACATTTACAAATACCTCCGCACTCACCACATTTAAATTGCATAGAACATGCATGGGATATGCTCCAAAAAAGATTTGATAATCATCAACCTACCCCAGAATCTTTGAATGATCTGAGAGAGCTTCTACCTCGTTTGTGGAACCAAATTGCTCAAGAAATGTTGAACAACCTCGTGTATACTACACTCGAGAAATAGTGGAGCCATATTTTCCCCCTTACCTTACTTTAATGAAAAATTGTGAACCCTTCGTTTTTTTCTGGAAATTTCATTGAATCACTCCTTGCTACATTATCTATGTTTCACCAGAATAAGATCAAAATTTGAACAGCTTCTTCTTGGTGTTGCAGTTTCTCTCTCAGTTAATAAACATTTCTTATTTTGTAAGCCAAATTCAACGATCTCTTAATATTATTCCAGACCCATCGCCAACCCTCAATACACGACATAAAGCGTTCATCTTGTGCAAACATTCATAACGGAAGCTCAAATCGAATCCGGGATATCGAGTCATAAATTCGCCTCTCGTCAAACAAAGTTAGAAGTTCGCCGAAGTTCTATACTATATTTCTTCCCGGCCATTTTTTTATCTCAACTTCGTTATAGAGATCTCGAACGGGAGGGGGACCGTTCGAAAAGTTGAAAGTTTGGGGAGGCGCTTCGATCGCGCCAAGTGACCATAATAAACCGGAACGACGTCCGGAAAATGAGTTTCCGAAACCTCAGACGCCGTTGGAAATCCGGAGGACCGCCCGAGCAGAAGAAATCGATGCTACCGAAATGGCTTTTCGATGCTTCGCACCATCTGAAGAACTCTCGAGCCACGTTGAAAAATTATTGGTTTTGATGGTGTTTGTAAAAGAAGTTAACCAGTTTTCGATAGGGGAGACTTTGATGTTGCACCTACGACCTTAAAGTCATTATGGATCTATGAAGATGATAAAATCGAATTCCGCCATGTCTACATAAGCATCCACCAATTTCAACGTCTATGAAAAGAGCCGATAAAGTAGGAATCCTAGAAGAGATCTCAAACCGAGTGTGTTCTTTATTTGCTAGTAAACATTCTGGAAAACCATCGAATGCCGATTCATAATACACTGCGCAAAAAAATTAACGCACATTATGGAAATCTCAAATTCATTCTACAAGGTGTTCTCAATGATAATTATTTTTATCAGAATTATGCATGCTTATGCTATGCACTTTCAACGTTTTTCTTCAATACAGATGTTTTTTTCCCAGCAGGAACAAAAAAAGATGATTTAATCAGATTTTGAATGTATTGGCTTCATTCTAAAATCAGTTGTTCTCGATCAATTCTAGTGATCAATAGTTTTTCTTTCGTTTGATTTTCTACACTCGATCGCTATGCAACTCGAAACACGCAATTTGGCCCAAGAGGAATGTGCCCAAGCGGTAGTTTTGCGAGAAGAAGGGTGGACATACACAAGAATTTCAGAAAGGTTTGCAGTTTGTGATAGGGGAGGATTTGATGTTAATTCGCTGCGACCTCAAGGTCATTATGCATAGATGATGATGATAAAATCGAATCTTCCAAACAAAAGTTTTCCACACGTCCTACATAGTTCCATGTAACCCTCGAAAGATTCAACGTGAAATTCAAGCGAGGGCTTATCCACCAATTTCAACGTCTATGAAAAGAGCCGATAAGGTAGGAACCCTAGAACAGATCTCACACAAACCAAGTATGCAAAGATTATAAAGTATAAAGGTGGGAAACGAAGCGACTACAGTGATATCAGCGACATCTGTTTTTCAAAAGTAATCGGGTTATGGTTAAAATATTTAATTAGGGTTCATTTGGTATAGATTTTATAGAGATTATTAGTAGGCTGTTGTCAATTTTGAAAGAAATACTTGAATGATGATTGTATTTTCTCGCGTATTTTCCATTGAAATTACTCGAAATCTACAAGAGTAGCACCTAGCTCACTCCATAATCTTGGTTTGTATGTTTTTTCTGTTATAAATTTTGTGTTAAAAACTGGCCGACATTCGAAATGCATGGTTATTAATTTCAGAAATAGTAGAAAGAATAATCTTGAATGTGCATTCTTTTCATTACCAAAGAAAATGGAAATGTAAGTTTTGAAACTCGTATCAGGCAACTGTCTTGTTCAGTGCTTTTTTTTTTCAGTGTTGTCTAATGGATAGAGATTTCGGGGCAAAAATATATTGTTCTGGATAATTTGTTTGCGAATCGAATTTTCTTCGGTCTCATTCATTAGATCAAAAAGTTGCACTCATAGAGGCAATTGTGGTCAGAAGAACGACTAATAGAGGTGATGGTTCTCTGGACAATCCTTCCAGCAGTTCGACTCATCTACTAGACCCTCTAGACTCATTTAGGTTAGAATACACTGGGTAAGATATGTATGAATCGGGTCCAGAACAACTGCTCGACTCATCGAGAGTTCACTGTATGAATAAGTTGAAATTGTTATAATAATTCTCTAATATGTGAACAAATTTTTGAAATGTTCTCAATTTCATAATTATTGTATTGTAGTTTATTTTACACAAACACTTCACATGAAAATATAAAGAATCCAAAACGTATTTCATTTGATTCAGAACAATGTGTAGATGGAGAATATCATCCTGATCAAGAAACGGTGCTCTGCTTTTGTTTTGTCGATCAGGATGTTTCTCTAAAAGCTCGACAAAGAATACTCAATTTAATGGAAATTTATGAAAAGTATAATTCGAATTTCGCGCCTATTAAAATAGTTTTCTGTACTGAATTATGTTTTCAGCGCCATCAAGGTGTCAAAAGTAAGAAACTAGCCAAAAATCGTAGTTGGATTTTAGTACCACAGATTTGAGGGCGTTTCCTATCTTTCTAACTCTATAATCTTTGCAAGTATGTTCTTTATTTGGTAGTAAAAATTAAAAAAAAGAAATATGCCGCATCGAATGCTGATTCATTATGGGTGATTATCTTCTGAAGAGCAGAGAGATGCAGTTCGAGAAAGTATCTTTTATTGAAATATATGTGAAAGTCAACAACTCGCCCTGTATAGTTCGAAGTCCCCTTCAGTCCCATCGACTTTCCACATATTTCCCTTTCTCGGGTTGTCCTCAGCATCCCAACTCCTTTCATTTCCTTTTTGCATATATCTTCACTCCATTTCCGGAAATTTATATTTTTTTTTACGAGCCGCCCCATCTGCATAAATACGGTCCGAGGCAATCAGATGTGGTCGTCCGTTGTTTCTCTCCACGCTCCTCCGGGGTGAATATTTTATTCTAAACGATGCGGATTTTTATCCGAACATCTAAATTCATTCCGGCGGATTGCGAGGCGTTCCGACAGAACAAAAGTCCGTGTAGGAAATGGGAATGAAAGAGCGGTGATTTAGTGTATCCGCGAAACTTTGCGCATAATGCAGGTGACGGATAAATTTCGCTCTCGTTGTTCTAACGTTGGTAACGGGCGGGATTCCTACCTTATCGGCTCTTTCCATGGACGTTGAAATTGCCGCACCGACCTTTCTCGATTTTGACTTCGATTATTTCGAAACTTACACCAAATGTAGATGGAGTGAGTCTTGTATGCGGTTGACAAAATTGATGATACCTAAACTACGACTTTTCAAACGAAAGAGAATATTGAAATAAAAAAAATGACACTTTTTTCGAAGCAATCTAGTAGAGACTATGTTTTTTCTCAAAAGGTTTCCTTTCTGATCTATAAATATAACATAAAATTGTGTTTTTTCCTCTAGGAAACAATATAGTGTCTCTATAATGTTTTCTTTTCAACTTCGTTGCACGAACAGAGACCGTATTTTGGCCTATAACTCGAAAATAAAAGAAGATAGAGGAATGCAGTTGATGGTTTTATCAGTTTCTCTGAAAAAACCGCAATAATTCATTTATTTTCCTCTATCTCTTTCGGCTTAACAGTTGTAGTTTAGGTATCTCCAATTTTTCCCACCCTGTACAGGGTGGGCAAAATTGGTGATACCTGAACTACAACTTTTTAACCGTGGGAGATAGAGATAGAGGTGGTTTTTTTTTAGAGAAACTGATGATGCCATGAACTGCATTCCTCTATCTCTTTTGTTTTCGAGTTATAGGCCAAAATTGAAATTTGGGCAATTTCAACTTAGTCCATTATCTCCGTTTCTGATTGACTGGGATATTAAAAATAAAAAACATTATAGAGGCACTTTTTTCATAGCAATCCAGTAGCGAACTTTGTTTTTTCCCAAGAGGTTTTCTTCCTGAGTTATAACATAAAGTTGTATTTTTCTTATGGAAAAAATTGTTTGAAATGGCTTAGAAAGAATCGCCATTGTAGTTCAAGTACCACCAATTTTGTCACCCTGTATACAGGGTGTTTCCTAAACATGCGGCAAAAATTCAGGGAGCTGTTACTTGGACTATTCTAAGAATATTTTGTCCTTTGATGTTTTTGGAAAAACCTCTTTGTTTCGAAGATACAGGGCGAACAACATTTTTCATATTTTTAAAATTGATAATAGTATAAATAAAAATGCGTACCGCACTGTGTTTACTAAGTAGGTACAATTTATTTTTAAATGTGTTTGACAACTATAAAAAACGGCCAGTTTTTTGACTTATACCACTCCAGTAGAAAATGTGGAAGACTTGCGAAATCGGATCATTGCTGGGTGTAACTTAATAAGAAATGATCCTGGTGTTTTTGAAAGGGTTCGGCAGTCAATGAGGAGAAGATTGGATGCTTGTATGCTGGCTGGAGGTGGTCATTTTCAACAGTTTTTGTAGGTTAAGTTAAATTTTCATGTAATTTTTCATAATAAAATGTTATTATCTAAAATTTTGTTTGCCCTGTATCTTCGAAACAAAGAGGTTTTTCAAAAATCATCAAAGGACAAAATATTCTTAGAATAGTCCAAGGAACAGCCCCCTGAATTTTTGCCGCATGTTAAGGAAACACCCTGTATATATTTTGACGGGAGATTCCCGAGGTAAAAAAAACACTTCTGGTCCTTGCCATCTACCAATATAATTTCGTATATGAATCGATCTAATAAAATAATTATGGAAATTTAGGTTTTCATTGATGTGATGAATCTACAATAGACACAAATTTCCACTTACATGATTTATTTTTTCTTTCATTTTGGCCATTTCATCCCATAATTATGGCAGAAATGGAAGTTACCGAACTTTTAAAAGTAGATTGAATGCTATATAATGAGTATTTGGCCATTTCGGATAATGCATTTTTTCAAAATCTCCTGCAATGCGCACTTCTCGAGTTAATAATCATTGACAAAAATCTAGATCAGCGGAATCTAATGAAAATGGATTTTTTGTCTGAATGAATCTCTGTTTGATAGATTCAGATAAATTCTTCTATGTATTTGTACCAAATACAATTTAGTTTCTTTCCAACTTCGTTGTTGATATATTCGTATCCAAGGTTATATGGTTTCTAAGTAACCAAAAACATTTTCATGTAAAATAGTGCCAAAACGAGGTCGTATTACTAACATTGTCAAAAAGTTATCAGATCTCATGTAGAGCAAAGCTGCTAACACTACACTCTGCATCTTCACAAATCCTTATTTCACAAACTCTATGCTTTGGTCAAAATAAGTGACTTGGCCGTTTCGTTACTATAAGAACTATTGTATAACAGACAAGTTATAAACAGCTAATGAATTTTTCACCTTACGCTCACGTGGCGAAAGAGAAACGACCAATTCACTTATTTTGACCAAAGCATAGAGTTTGTGAAATAAGGACTTGTGAAGATGAAGAGTGTAGAGTTAGCAGCTTGGCTCTACATGAGATCTGATAACTTGTTAATAATGTGAGAAATGCAGTCTTCTCATGGCGGTGGAAAAGAGAATGTTTTCGAAAATACAGAATTAGAGGCATTCTTGATCAAGACAATGACAGGCGATCGTTATCGAACGCAATTAATGCGTTTGAGTCAAGCTTTGAAAGACAACGAGAGACATGATAAAGTGATTTTACAGCATGACAATGCGCGACCCCATGTTGCGAAAGTGACGTTGCTCTCTCGGATAATCACTTGTTTCGATCAATGACACATATCCTGGCTGACCAGCACTTTCGATTTTAAGAAGAACTAAAACATTGGATCGATTCAAAAGATGAGCAGTTTCTTCAACGAATGATTTGTATGCCGGCTGAAAGATGAGAGAAAGTTGTGAATAGTGATTGACAATACTTTGAATCATGAATGTGTGAAATATATTTCAATCTGATTATCCGTGGTAATCAGTTACCGTGGATATTTTTAGAGTCAAAAAATGAAATAATTATTTCTGAATTTTCTGAAGACTGTTGAATTATTGAATTCGAGTTGGAATTAACAAATAATTGGTAGATTGTATAAACTTAAGTTGTCGTTTCTCGATTCACAGGTAAATATATGATTACACTGTGAATAAAATTAAGTTTGAAATAAAATCTCAATTTAGAGAGCAAACGCATTGGAGTTATTCAATACCAATATTCAAATTACTATTATAAATGTATAACCAGTTTTTTACAATAAAGCCTCGAATTTTGAAAGAAAAGCGGAGGTTTACACATTACATGGAAATGTTTTTGGTTAGATAGATTCTTCTATTTCAACTTACAAAAAAAAAAAGTCCCATAAAAAGCAGGAATCGCATTTTCACGTCGCACCAAACGACCCGTCCGATTGTGTTTTGGAAGCAGTCGTTTTCCTCCACGTCCCGCGATTTTTCCTACCCAACAATCGGCGAGAATGCGAACCTCCCGCCGTCCATTGGGGAAACTCTGCTCTGATGAAATTCTCCCCCCGGTCCCGCGTTTCGACGGAACCCATCGCGCAATAAGCAGCGCCGTTCACACTCGATTGAATCGCGTCCTTTTGTTTCGACGGGCGTCCCATTCGGATCCTGACATCGGCATAAATCGAACCGGTGGAGCTTTTGTGAATAAACAGGGGTCGATTTATGGTAATATCTGGGCTTTGTCTGTTCGCGCGTACCTATTTGTTCTGGGAGACGTCAGGGGGGTAGCGTGGGTCTTTAGGGTGGATCGGGTGTTCCCAGGTTTTCGTATCTCAGGAAAGATCGGTCTTTTTAGCTTCGCAAATTTTTTTTCGGATACTTCATCCTTCAATATTGAATTATTTCTTTTTCCTACACTGTTTGAAGTAGATGCAGAAATAACAGCAAGAAGCGGAGCCAGAGACAAGGAGCACTTAGGGTTTTGAGAGAAGAGATATGAGTATTTCACAGTGGATCGCAAGATTGGTTGCAGCATTCTTGACAGTTGCAACTATTGTTCTGGGGGAGACGTCAGGAGGGGTAGCGTGTGTCTTTAAGGTGGATTGTTCCCAGTTTTTCGTATCTCTGGAAAGATCGGTCTTTTTAGCTTCGCAAATTTTTTTTCGGATACTTCATCCTTCAATATTGAATTATTTCTTTTTCCTACACTGTTTGAAGTAGATGCAGAAATAACAGCAAGAAGCGGAGCCAGAGACAAGGAGCATTTAGGGTTTTGAGAGAAGAGATATGAGTATTTCACAGTGGATCGCAAGATTGGTTGCAGCATTCTTGACAGTTGCAACTATTGTTCTGGGGGAGACGTCAGGAGGGGTAGCGTGTGTCTTTAAGGTGGATTGTTCCCAGTTTTTCGTATCTCTGGAAAGATCGGTCTTTTTAGCTTCGCAAATTTTTTTTCGGATACTTCATCCTTCAATATTGAATTATTTCTTTTTCCTACACTGTTTGAAGTAGATGCAGAAATAACAGCAAGAAGCGGAGCCAGAGACAAGGAGCACTTAGGGTTTTGAGAGAAGAGATATAAGTATTTCACAGTGGATCGCAAGATTGGTTGCAGCATTCTTGACAGTTGCAACTATTGTTCTGGGAGAGACGTCAGGAGGGGTAGCGTGTGTCTTTAAGGTGGATTGTTCCCAGTTTTTCGTATCTCTGGAAAGATCGGTCTTTTTAGCTTCGCAAATTTTTTTTCGGATACTTCATCCTTCAATATTGAATTATTTCTTTTTCCTACACTGTTTGAAGTAGATGCAGAAATAACAGCAAGAAGCGGAGCCAGAGACAAGGAGCACTTAGGGTTTTGAGAGAAGAGATATGAGTATTTCACAGTGGATCGCAAGATTGGTTGCAGCATTCTTGACAGTTGCAACTATTGTTCTGGGGGAGACGTCAGGAGGGGTAGCGTGTGTCTTTAAGGTGGATTGTTCCCAGTTTTTCGTATCTCTGGAAAGATCGGTCTTTTTAGCTTCGCAAATTTTTTTTCGGATACTTCATCCTTCAATATTGAATTATTTCTTTTTCCTACACTGTTTGAAGTAGATGCAGAAATAACAGCAAGAAGCGGAGCCAGAGACAAGGAGCATTTAGGGTTTTGAGAGAAGAGATATGAGTATTTCACAGTGGATCGCAAGATTGGTTGCAGCATTCTTGACAGTTGCAACTATTGTTCTGGGGGAGACGTCAGGAGGGGTAGCGTGTGTCTTTAAGGTGGATTGTTCCCAGTTTTTCGTATCTCTGGAAAGATCGGTCTTTTTAGCTCCGCAAATTTTTTTTCGGATACTTCATCCTTCAATATTGAATTATTTCTTTTTCCTACACTGTTTGAAGTAGATGCAGAAATAACAGCAAGAGGCGGAGCCAGAGGCAAGGAGCACTTAGGGTTTTGAGAGAAGAGATGTGAGTATTCCACAGTGGATCACAAGATTGGTTGCAGCATCCTTGACAGTTGCAACTATTGTTCTGGGAGAGACGTCGGGGGTAGCGAGTGTCTTTAGGGTGCATTTGGTGTTCCCAGTCTTTCGTATCTCAGGAAAGATCGGTATTTTTTGGCATCGCAAATTTTTTTTGGGATACATCATCTCTCACTATTGAATTATTTCTTTTTCTTACCCTATTTGAAGTAGATGCAGAAATAACAGCAAGAGGCGGAGCCAGAGGCAAGGAGCACTTAGGATTTCGAGAGAAGAGACGTGAGTATTTCGCAGTGGATCACAAGATTGGTTGTAGCATCCTTGACAGTTGCAACTATTGTTCTGGGAGAGAAGTCGGGGGTAGCATGTGTCTTTGGGGTGGATTTGGTGTTCTCAGTTTTTCGTATCTCAGGAAAGATCGGTCTTTTTCTGGCATCGCAAATTTTTTTGGGATACATCATCCCTCAATATTGAATTATTTCTTTTTCTTACACTGTTTGAAGTAGATGCAGAAATAACAGCAAGGTGCGGAGCCAGAGGCAAGAAGCACTCAGGGTTTTAGGATAAGAGATGTGAGTTTTTCACAGTGGATCACAAGATTGGTTGCAGCATCCTTGACAGTTGCAACTATTGTTCTGGGAGAGACGTTGGGGGTAGCGTGTGTCTTTAGGGTGGATTTGGTGTCCCCAGTTTTTCGTGTCTCAGGAAAGATCGGTCTTTTTTGGCATCGCAAATTTTTTTTTGGATACATCATCCCTCAATATTGAATTAGTTCTTTTTCTTACACTGTTTGAAGTAGATGCAGAAATAACAGCAAGAGGCGGAGCTAAAGGCAAGAAGCACTTAGGGTTTTGAGAGAAGAGATTTGAGTATTTCACAGTTCATCACAAGATTGGTTGCAGCATTCTTGACAGTTGCAACTATTGTTCTGGGAGAGACGTCGGGGGTTGCGTGTGTCTTTAGGGTGGATTTGGTGTTCCCAGTTTTTCGTGTCTCAGGAAAGATCGGTCTTCTTTGGCATCGCAAATTTTTTTTAGGTTACTTCATCCCTCAATATTGAATTATTTTTTTTTTCTTACACTGTTTGATGTAGATGCAGAAATAACAGTAAGAGGCGGAGCCAGAGGCAAGGAACACTCAGGGTTTTGAGAGAAGAGATGTGAGTATTTCACAGTGGATCACAAGATTGGTTGCAGCATTCTTGACAGTTGCAACTATTGTTCTGGGAGAGATGTCGGGAAGTGGCGTGTGTCTTTAGGGTGTATTTGGTGTTCCCAGTTTTTCGTGTCTCAGGAAAGATCGGTCTTTTTCTGGCATCGCAAATTTTTTTTAGGATACATCATCCCTCAATATTGAATTATTTATTTTTCTCACACTGTTTGAAGTAGATGCAGAAATAACAGTAAGAGGCGGAGCCAGAGGCAAGGAGCACTTAGGGTTTTGAGAAAAGAGATCTGAGTATTTCACAGTCGATCACAAGATTGGTTGCAGCATCCTTGACAGTTGCAACTATTGAGATGCGATCCAGACGTTGAAGAGTTGTTAATGCTGTCGGGGTAAAACGAGAAGATAGAATAAAAATCAGTTTTCAAGCGACGGATTAGCTTGACACTTCACTTCCTCATTCCCAGAAAGAATATCATACAAACAGTACATCGATTTCAGAGGAAATCTCATTTAACTTGAAGATATGCAAGCCATTTGAAAGTGAATCCTCTGTTTTACAAGGGGAAACCCTAGAGGTCTATATTTTTGCTCAAGAGGGCCTTCAGAGGAATCTCAAAGGGGTGTATGTACCGGGTGTTCTATCTCAGACAAGCCACCTCGTATATTTCCCATCGAATAGTGATTGGAAAAATTTCCTGAAATAGGTCGAATGATTTTGTTTGGGGACATGTTTTGACGTATAGGGATGAACCTTCAAAATTGAATAGGGAAGAGGGGTTCAGTGATATTTCATTTTGAAAATCTTGAAAGCAGCGTAAAAGACGTAATTTTAATGAACCACTAGCTGACCCGGCATACTTCGTACTGCCTCAATCAATAAATAAAAAAGCAACTTTAATATTATAATAAACTATTATGGTATAATACCTTGAAAGTGGATATAAAATTGTCCCGTACAATAAGTCCAGTCAATGAGGGCGGAAATTAGGCATTACCTCCGAATTCTATCGAGAAGCTTCGATTTGATTAACATTTGAATATAAGCTATACTTGTCTCCTACTTCTACCCTATGCCAATTTATGCTTATTATTTTTGAGGGGTGAAAACAACCCCTTTATCCAAAATTAAAAGAAACTTGTTCTAACGAAAATCAAAGTAATTTTTGGACCTCAGTAGCGTTTTATAAAGTTTAATGAAGAATAAAATGTGTGAAAATGGGTAAAATAAATAATTAATTTCAATCAATTTCATAACAGTATTTTTGATCAATGTAAGTTTTAGTTATTTTTATTTTTCAACCCCTAAAAGCAACTCTTATCAGTTTGAAATAACAAAATGAAAATATCATTTGAAAATTCCATTTATTCATCACTTCATTCACGTGAAATTAATACTGTTTGTGTCAAAAAATTAATCTGATTCTGAGTGGCTGTCACCACTGTCAATTATTTCTTCATCTTTGCCAAAGATTAGACAACTGTTTTGGCAGTTAAAACCTTCACATTCCCTACATGTAACGTTACAAAAAAGACTTCTGCAGGTGCATAACGAATTTGCAGTTACAAGAAATCATTTTCAACAATTTTTGTGGTGCAGTTGTTTTTTGCATTTTTGTGGGCTGCAAATATCTATTGATACTATTCCAACCGAAATCAACTGAATTGAGAGCTTAATTACCGAGCCAAATTTGAAGTTGATGATTTCAGGCAAGCATTTATTTCATCGGAAGCCGTCGATTTTGGAATTACCGGTAATTATTGTCGGAAGTCACCAGGCAAAGAATCAAAGCGCTCCAAAACATCCCTTTAGGCAACTCTAAATACACAGTAATTGTTTACATATATAAAAGTAGAATGGAGATTCGTTCGAAACAATGCGCCATAAAATTTTCCGAAGTGTTCAGAAGAGACATGGACATATTATGAGAAAATGTAGTTCACCGAATTAATATCAAATATGAAACTTTCACGAAGACGCTATTAACCGTAGCAACACATACTAGCGTTATTCTCAAGAAGAAAAATAATTTTCTATTTTTTTCCATTTCATCAAATTTTTCAGTTCTAATGTTTTTTATGTTAACCCCGTCGTAGAAGAATCCAAAAAAAATCTTTCATAACAAACAGTTTATCCAATCTTGAGTTATAAATGGTGTAAGCAACAAAATGGACGACTTAGTTTCATATATTAAGAATTTTCGGATTAAAAATACGATAAAACGAACTGCTGTGTCATTCGCAAAAGTAAATCGAAAGGAGAACCTCCATAATAACTCAGATTTTCATAAAACCGATATCGCTCGTTTCGCATCGAGAGTCGATAGGTATAGCGATGTGGAAGATTCTCCAGAATTTCCAGTCTAGTCATCAAACTGTCTGTTTCAAGTTCTGGATACTCTCGAGGAGTCCCCCAGCAGCCGTTAGAATCCCATTCGACGTCTCATCCCGATACCGAGGGGGTGCATTTCTTAAGAAGACGCTTCGAGATCAGGGGTGGCTCGTGCGGTGAATATTTAAGCACGAAGGTGAGGTAGGAAGGGATTCCGTTGAAACTGGCTTTCGAATAGAAAAAAAATCATCGGAATTGGTTCGCCCAGTCGAAAAAGCGAATTTCGTACACCTGCATGTTGCATAGAATGTTAGCATTCTGCATATGAAATTTCAGTTTCCTAAGATTAATAGTATTGAAGTTATGGATGTTTAATCAAAGCTATGCTGTGCACAAAAAAAGAGGAAATCATTTAATTACTCAGGAACCGTTGAAGATAAGTATGAGAAAGTGATACCAAAATTATCGTGTTACTACTATGAATAGAAAAATGCAATAATATACAGGGTGCGCCATTTGAAATAAGAAAGTAGTTACTACTTTTTGACATAAGCGGCAACACCGCAGCGCTGAAAATATTTTGGATCAATAGAGCATCTGTTCTTGTCCAGGAAACCAAATTTCAATTAATTCTTGTTTTCCGTTCTCCGTAAACGTCTAACCTACCATTGACCGTGGATCACCCTATATACAGGGTGTACCAAGTTCGACGGCGTATTAGGCGTTTCTGGAGAACTGGACCTATTTGAAATCTGAAAATTTGGATTATGTTATTGAATGACATTATCTACAGAGCTGAAATATTTTTGGAGCCTGACCACTCTCAGTTATACAGGGAGTGAAAAAAAAATTAAAAAGACTTTTTTTCGGTTTTTTTCGTGTTTGAATTTGATAGAGTATGCAGTTCTGAATACATTCGTACTCAAATCGTTGCATTCGTCAAAATACTTTCCAAAATATCAAAAAAAACTGAAAAAAAATGGGGGATAAGAGTATTCGGTGTTGTTTGTTATTTCTAATCTAGATATCTTCAGCACTAACCGTTTTCACGTTTTTGTAGTCGAAGGCAGAGGAAATATTGTACATTCTTAGATTTTTTAAAAACTCGTCACAGGGTGTTCCAAATGTTGGGTCAAAAATTGGAATCAAGATTGGCTCATAATTTTCGTTTTTCAAATTAGAACCCTTTTTTTATGATTTTTTTGGATTCTGCGAAGGAAATATTCCTTGTTGCAGATCATAATTCAGGGAAATATACACGGTAGAAGGAGCATAAGAAGAAGAAGAATCTCCTGGTTGAACAACTTGAGACAATGGTACAAGTGCTGTTCCGTTGAGTTGTTTAGGTCTTCGATGTCGAGGATGAGAGTAGCCATTTTGATAGCCAACCTTCTGAAAGGAGATGGCACCTGAAGAAGAAGAAGAAGCGAAGGAAAATGATGATAATGGTTCTGACATGTTGATGCTCCTAAAATTAATAATTCTTGAGTTATTTAGGATTCATGAAATTTGTTTCATATCAACAATGATAAATGAATTTGATGCTACGTACGACATGAAATCAGGAAATCCTGAATACATCAAGAATTATTAATTTTAGGAGCATTAACATGATGAAACATTATCATCCTTTTTCTTCGTACAATCCAACGCAATCATAAAAAAGTAGGGTTCTAATTTGAGAAACAAAAATTATGGGCCAATCTTGATCCCAATTTTTGACACAACATTTGGAACACCATGTGACGAGTTTCTCAAAATTCCAAAAATGTACGATATTTCCACTGTCTTCGACTATAAAAATGTGAAAACGGTGCGTGTTCGAGATATCTAGTTAAGAAATAACAAACATAATACCGAATACTCTTATCTCCCTTTTGTCTTCAGTTTTTTCTCTATATTCGAGAAAGTATTATGACGAATGCATCGATTTGAATACGGATGTATTCACAATTGAATACTACTCATTCCCTGTATAACTGAATGTGGTCAGGCTGCAAGATCATTTTAGCTCGGTAGATGATGTCAAACAATATCATAATCCCAATTTTCAGATTTCAAATAGGTCTAGTTCTCCAGAAACGCCTAATAGGCTGTCGACCGTGGATCACCCGGTATATGTCCACTCCAGGTCGAGCATGGCGTGCTCCAGACCATCCAGGACATCTCCGCCCCATTACCGACGTCCCGTGGCAACAAAGCGTCGAAAAGAATATCCAGAACACATTCCCCGCAAGTTTTTTCCGAACACCCATAAATCCTCACACATTTCAACGTCCGCGTCTATTTCTGGTGCCGTTGCGACAATCTCGCGAAGGAAATAAAAGACATTACGAGTGACAAATAGTCCGGGCAGCGGGAATCCTCCTCTGCCGTTGGCCGGACGACGAGTGCTTCGCCTCATTTTTATCTATCCGAGCTGTCGTCTTATATCTGCGACAAACACGAATAAGAACCGGCTTACCCGAGAATATATATATTCTGCCTGGAAGAAGGGGACGATAAATAAGAAAAGGTGTTTGCAAATCGGTGAAAAGGACGGCGGAGAACATATCTACTTTTGAAGCGAGGCGTGTTGTGGGGGTCTTAGTGAGGGGGCTTTATTCCCGGTTTATCCTTGTCCTGGACGGTTTCCTGAATCATTGTAGTAATTTTTCTCGTAGCCGAGATAGCTCCCTACATAAAGAATGAAGTTTTGCTTTCTGGTGGCCACAATTTTTGGTTAATATGACAATTCAAAGATTATAGAGTAAAAAGATGGGAAACGAAGCGACTACAGTGATGTCAGCGACATCTGTTTTTCAAAAGTAATCGGGTTATAGTTAAAATATTTAATTAGGGCCCATTCGGCATAGATTATATAGAGATTATTAGTAGGCTGTTGTCAATTTTGGAAGAAATACTTGAATAAATATTCTTGATGAATGATGATTATATTTTCTCGCGTATTTTCCACTGAAATAACTCGAAATCTACAAGAGTAGCTCACTCCATAATCTTGGTTTGTGTGTTTTTCTGTTACAAATTTTTTGTTAAAAACTGGCCGACATTTGAAATGCATGGTGATGTATTGCAGAAATAATAATCTTGAATGTGCATTCTTTTCATTACCGAAGAGAATAGAAATGTAAGTTTTGAAACTCGTATCATGTAACTGTCTTGTTCATTGCTTTTTATTTTCAGTGTTGTCAAATGGATAGAGGTTTCGGGGCAAAAATATATTGTTCTGGATAATTTGTTTGCGAATCGAATTTTCTTCGGTCTCATTCATTAGATCAAAAAGTTGCACTCATAGAGGCAATGGTGGTCAGAAGAACGACTTATAGAGGTGGTGGTTCTCTTGACGACCCTTCCAGCAGTTTGAGTCATCTACTAGACTCTCTAGACTCATTGAGGTTAAAATACACTGGGAAAGATATGTATGAATCGGGTCCAGAACAACTGTTTGACTTATCGATGTTCGATTTATCGAGAGTTCATTCACAATAAGTTCTTGAAATTGTTATGATAATTCTCTAATATGTGAACAAATTTTTGAAATGTACTCAATTTCATAATTATTGTATTGCAGTTGATTTTACACAATCATTTCAAATAAAAATATAAAGAATCCAGAAGCGTATTTCATTTGATTCAAAGCAATATGCAGAAGAAAAGATCATCCTGACCAAAAAGCAGAGCCCTGCTTTTTTTTTGTCGATCAGGATATTTTTTTAAAAGCTCGACAAAGTATTCAATTAAATGAAAATTTATGAGAAATGTGTTTCGAATTTGGCGCCTATTAAAATAGTTTTCTGTACTAAATAATGTTTTCAGCGTCATCTATGTGTCACAAGTAAGAAACTAGCCAAAAATCGTAGTCGGATTTTAGTACCACAGATACAAGGGCGTTTCCTATCTTTCTAACTCTATAATCTTTGATGACAATTATTATAAGGTATTTGACAATTTGGAATAGAATCTCATACAAGAGCTCAGGAAGCACAAAAAACTCTATACAAGTCTTTGAATTGTACATATACACTCCCCGTCAATAAATTCCGGACAGGCAAAATTTTTGTCAAATTCAACACCCTGTATCTTTTTTCGATGTTCCCCGATTTTGTTGAAATTTTCACCAAGTGATGTGATATCATTCAGTTTTAAATTGAAGTGTGACCCTTTCTTAACAAAATGTTTTTTGATTTACGTCAGTATCTGTTTTAAAAAAAAAGATACACATTTTCAAAGAAAGTGTTGCATTTATTCAATTTTTATAACAATTTGAAACATTACAATACGTTATCGACTAGTAAACATGAACAAACATCTGAAAATTAATAGTGTGTATTTCCACCCCGCTATCTCAAACACTTCTACTTCTACTTTCAAAGCATTTCCGAATTGCTTCTGGGGGAATATTTTCCCGTTCTTCAAGAAGGGCAGTTCGTAAATCGGGCAAGGTGTTGGGCTGCCGATTTCGAACATGTCTACCTAGCATATCCCATAAATGTTCAATTGGATTTAAATCCGGCCTTCTGGCTGGCCACACGAATCGTTGAATATTCGCCTCTTCAAAGTATTCTGTTACAACCCGTGGAACGTGAGGCCTAGCATCGTTCTGCATTAACAGAAATTGTTGCTTCCCCCAGAAGCAATTCGTAAATTCATGGAAAGTATGCCACGTCGTATGGAAAAAGTGATGAGAAAGCGGGGTGAAAATACACGCTATTAATTGCCCTCTCTGGCAAGTTTGTTGGCCTCTTCGTTACCTGTGATTCCCGAATGACCAGGAACCAAGATTGAAGAGACCTTATTTTTCTTGCCTACCTCATTGAGTCTTAGTGAAGTTTGGAAGACATGCAATCAAGAGCAATTTCATCCCTACCATTTCCAGACAGTTCGAATACTTCAACCAGAGGATTACCTTTGAAGAACAGATTTCTGCCTGCGGCTTTTGAATAACAAAGAGTCAACATCAACGTTTCTGTTAACTGACGAAGCCACTTCTACAAGAAATGGAGTCAACAATGTAGGGTCAACAGAAAACCCTCAAGCTGTCAAAATACATAACAGGATTTCTTTTCCGTAAGTGAACAAAAAAAATTGTTGAAAATTGACGATATGGTCCAATTTGCCTGGCCTGTACTGCAATAAGTACCGCATCGACGCCAGAGGGCGTGTTCGGCGGTCCCAGTAATTAGCAATTAGGCGCCAGTTCTATTATAAAACCTCATCAATTCAGCGACTCCATTCAGAATTTCCGATACAATGGACAAACAGTGGAATATTAGCAGTGGGCATAATTGGCTTCTCGTTTATCATGGCCCCGATATGGGAGCTGTTCAGCAGTTATTGGAATTATATGTAGATCAGGTGGGGCTGAACACTAGGATGTGCAGTCGCTGCTTTTAATTCCCCAGCATTGATTCTTTCTGGATTGGTTCAATTATTTCCATGTCCGTGCGCAAATCGAATGTGCCGCTGATGTTTGTTAGTTTTGGGAACAATAACACTCTGAAACGATAGTCGTTTCCCATATCGAATTATCCTGTATGAAAAAGAACAACAAAACAAAAAACCCACTTGAAAAAAAAAATTTAAAACAAAACAGAAGCACTGAAAAGTACAAACTTTTCAGCGTTTTCACCTAATGAAAAGGTGGATAATCTCAATTTTTGTTATTTTCGAATTCGACGTCAGCCAAATATGTATGTAGGACCTAACTCGCTGACAATAATTTTTTTCATTTCGTAGTGCATATTCATTTGATTTGGTTTTTTTTTTTTTAGTACAGGGTGTACAGGAAAATCTGCTAAACCTTTCAGATTCAGATGAAACGTAAGCCCAAATCGACTTGGGGGCCATTTGATCTTCCCATTTGTCTAAATGACATGGTTAGAAAAAGTCATCCTCAGATATTCAGCGACTATTCTCGCGTTATGACTGGGACAGCCATCCTGTTGAAACCAGACATCATCGAAATTAATTGGTAGCTGTCGAACTGTCCGAATAATTTGATTTTCTAAAAGCTCCAAATATTTTGAAGCATTTAGATTACCCTCGATGAAAAATGGCCCTATGATGTAATTACCCAGTATTCCTGTCCAAATATTAAGTTTTTTAGGATACTGGGTACGCACAGAAATACTCAGGTGCTCATTCTTCCTAGACCAATATCTTACTACGAATGGGTATTGTTTTCTATTCAAGGAAAACGATGACTCATCAGTGAATAAAATATTGCTCAGAAATTAACTACTCTCATTCCCTTTTTCCATCATAATTTCACAAAATTCCATTTTTTTGAAATGGTCTTCTGGAAAACTTTCTTGTGAGGTTCGCACCTTATAACATCTGTAACAATTTCTTCCCAAAATATTCCGAACAGTTCTAGCACCCAAATCGACTTGTTCAGCAATTTCTCTGCTAGAACAAGGTGCACTGATTTCAACAGCAGCACACACATTCACATCATTCGTCAAACGACTTTCACTGATGGTCTTCTATGGTCTATCAATACTGCAATGACGGCATGTTTGTAAACATCCACATTGCCCGAATTTTTCGATTATTTTTGAGATAGCCGAACGCGAAGGAATCGGCCTATCTCCAAAGGCAACAATAAAAGAATTTATTGTCTCCGAAATAGATTGACCACCGAAGTACCATTTTATGATTTGAATCTTCTCTTTAACCGTAAACATTCCGATTTACGCGAATCTAATTTATTTTCAAACCGTCTAGCTATCACATCTTACGTTCGGACGCGACTAATGTGCATTGCAATTCGCGACAGCTGTTACTTGCCATTCCAACTGTCCAGTCCCTTATTTGTTATCGAATCACAATGAGATTCCGATTCTTCCACTGTTCTACTAGACTCGGAGCTCATTCGAATTTAGCATTCATATTCCTATATTTCCATATGAATTTTATTTATCTGTATACGGTGTGGCTCGTCTCTGAACAAACTCCCTATACAGGGTGGCCGGACGATTGACGTCAAAAAAAAAAACAAAACAGGTCCCTCATGTCATGGGGTATTCGAATCACCCCCATGTATGTTATCCGATTTTTCACGGTTTCCGAGTTATGAATTTTTTTATGAAATTTGAGAATTTTCAACTTGAACATCTTCAAAATTTTTTTTTTCTAAAAGTATAAGACTTTCCTGATATTTTTTTCTTGTAGATAGATCGCCAGGAATTGTACTTTTATATATAAAATAACCAGCATCATAACTCTGATAAAAATTATGAAAATGTTGGTCTCAAGTGAGAAAGTTACGTATTTTGGATCATGATCTAAATTTTCAAATTTGAATTAAAAATGTAAACAGGTTACTTCATGGTTTTTTAGTAGGCTTAAAAACTGCGCTCAACACTCAGCTTTCAGAATCTTTGATAAAAAATGGTACTCAACGGTCTACTTTTGCTAGAATTAGCCTTCAAAGTCAGCGAGGTGGAAAATAACAAAGAACTAGACGTTAACTCAAAAATTATTTTCTGTCATTTTAAGATTTTTCTGATCAAGCTATGATAGAAAATGCTAAAAATCAATGAAAATTAGCTTTCTAAGAAAAGTTTTAGATAAGAGAAAGAAAAAGGTATGGCAATAAATCACACATCATGTAGATCAGTGTTTTTCAATCTGTGGGTCGCGACCCCTCAGGGGGTCGCAAAGCCTTTGTATGGGGGTCGCGAGAAGTCGAGAGAACTAGGTCCTACTTCGTTGAAAAACATCAATGAATTCTAATAAAAAAAGATTTATCAAGATTATACAGAAATACTGGTAATGTTATTCATACAAATGAATTCTTCGATTACTAGTTTATTTTACTGTGGAATTATTTTTTTTCAGTGAGAAGTTATGAAACAATTTATTCTTTCTTCACATTATTCGATACCATTTTCATTTCAAATATACCTGATGATTAAGGAGTCTAGAAAATCGAAGTTTTGATACTGGGGTCTTTGGTAATTTTGTCCGAGGTATCGAGTGGGCCCATCAGATTTTGAGTTTAAAAGGCCCTTATATATGAGGCCCAACCTTGAAATTTCGAATACAAACCCAACTTTTTTATTGCAGATTCGGATGAAGTAGGAATTTTTTTTATCTGAATTGGTTGAAACCAAAACATTTTTCGTCCATATTTGGGCCCTATGCAGCATTTTTTGTTCAAAAATCAAAGTTGGACCTCGTATCTCGGATAAGACCCCTTGGGGCCCAAAATCTGATTGACCTAATCAGTATTAGAATATGAATTTTCGCAATCTTTTCTGAATGAACGCCTCAGATTTTTGAAAAATAAATGAGGACGAAAACATTTTTGGTTTTAACCAATTCAGATGAAAAATTTTTCGCTTAATCCGAATCTGCAATGAAAAACATGGGTTTGCATTTGAAATTTCAATGTTACTTCTTTTGGGCCCCAAATCGTCGATTCCTCGCACGGATTTACTAAAGACCCCAGTATGTGAATTGATGTTATCCCACTTCCCATTTCATCAATGAAAAATGTCGGCTTCATTTCATTTCCTTTAAGTTTGTCTTTTCCTATGATGACATTTTCATTTCGTCCTTGAAGACGTTTATTCAAGCTATTTGAATGCTGAAAAGCTTTATTTCCAAAAGAAATTCCAGGTCAAAAATGAATTCCAAGTTTCCTGACTTTGCTTGCTGTGGAAAAAAAGTCTTTTGTTTGTTTTTGTTTTTATACTGAAAGTTCAGCGTGAAGTTCCATAACTCTGGTCAGTACTTTGCTATCGAAAACTACTCTGTATGGTAAAGCAAATTTCAATGGGGTGAATCTATACTTGCAACACAAATGGAAATGATTTGAAACAGACGAGTCTGCAACTCTTTTCCTCTAATCGAATTTACAATATTATACATTTGAATTATTTCAACGTTAACATACATGGAAAAAGCCAGGGTTGGGGGGTCGCGAAATTTTTTTCGATGCTATGGGGGTCGTGTCATGAAAAAGATTGAAAAACACTGATGTAGATAAAAAGAAATTTATTTATGAAATTTACAATAGGTTTCATGCGACTGAAAGAAAATTTTTCGCGAAGGTGTAGAATGTGTATTGAGGCTCGAGGTAGCCACTTTGAAAACCTATTGTAAATTTTATAAATAAATTTCTTTTTATCTACATGATGTGTGATTTATTGCCATACCTTTTTCTTTTTTTTATCTAAAACTTTTCTTACAAAGCTAATTTTCATTGATTTCCAGCATTTTCTATCATAGCTTGATCAGAAAAATCTTAAAACGGTAAAAATTTTTTTTAGTAAATGTCTAGTTCTTTGATTTTTTTCCACCTCGTTGACTTTGAAGGCTAATTTTAGCAAAAGTAGACCGTTGAGTACCATTTTTTATCAAAGATTCTGAAAGCTGAGTGTTGAGCGCAGTTTTTAAGCCTACTAAAAAACCATGAAGTAACCTGTTTACATTTTTAATTCAAATTTGAAAATTTAGATCATGATCCAAAATACGTAACTTTCTCACTTGAGACCAACATTTTCATGATTTTTATCAGAGTTTCGATGCTGGTTATTTTATGTATAAAATTACAATTCCTGGCGATCTATCTACAACAAAAAAATATCAGAAAAGTCTTGTACTTTTAGAAAAAAAAAATTTTGAAGATGTTCAAGTTGAAAATTCTCAAATTTCATAAAAAAATTCATAACTCGGAAACCGTGAAAAATCGGATAACATACATGGGGGTGATTCGAATACCCCATGACATGAGGGACCTGTTTTGTTTTTTTTGACGTCAATCGTCCGGCCACCCTGTATAAACAATGCCAATACCACTTTGAAGGCCTACGCTTCGCCAGCCTATTCCCTGTATCCTCCTGATGGAACGGAAGGACTTCAAAATTCAAAGATATTCAGCGGCAGATAATAAAATGGAGAACTTGGGAGCTGGATCCGACGTTCGCGATGCCACAATGTTTTTAATTAAATCTGGAACGGTGGAAAGCTACAATTTCCGTTTGCCGAAAGCGGGATAAATTAAAAGTTAAACCACTTAGCGTTAGAATGTTCGGGCCTTTTCCGTTCTTTTAACGAACGCTGATTTCGCCTGAGCGATTTCCAGATAATGCAATTTGTCTTCTTTCTAGGTGAGTCTGGCCAGCAACCAGGGATGATTTTCATCTGATGAATATGAAGATTATTACGTGAGTATAACACAGGCTATTGTTTCTACACAGGTGGCTTTTCAGGGATTGGACGCATAACAGTCACTTTGCAGACTAAGAAAAAAGTTTGTGAAATGAGCGGAGCGAATTGAACAATTTCATGAATAAAATAAAATCACTTTTAACACAAATACCATACAATGTTTTTGTGCAACTGCCCTATTTCGATAATGAAATGGGTGAATTTGCGTTGACAATACACCTCAAAATGCATTTTAATATTCAAATAATCAAAAGGTTGTTGTGAATGGCAAACAAATGAGAAAAGACGCTGCCATTTGAATCTCGTTCCTGTCCAATTTTCGCTTTGGGTTTTAAACTGCTTAATATGTTCGTCGAGAGTCCAATTATTAATAAAAGTGACGATTTGGTTGTTCCTCTGGATATTGAAGAGTCTGCAAGAAGAGCAAATCTGGAACTCCTACCTGAAAAATCTGTTCAGCAGCACGATATTGCATACAACAATTTCTTGGCCTGGTGTAAATTGAAAAATGTAGAAGGGAACTTCAGTGAAACTGTTTTCCTGGCATACTGAGAAGAAAAATAAAAAATATGGAGTTCATCAACTTTGTGGAGCAAATTTTCAATGATAAAGTCAAGCGCCCTAGTTAAAAATGGTGTGGTCGTTAGTAAATATGTATGGATGATTTAATAGCTGTTGTAAATGAATATGACAATTTCATTCCACTTTGACGCTAGGAATTTATTTGCCTCAATGAATGACACAAATAATTTCCTGTGGAATTTAGTATTCAGGATCTTTATCGCCAAAATAAAATAAATTCTAGAAAAAAAATTGAAAAACAAAAATACATTCTACGAGAAGAATTTAAAAAACAAAAACTTATTCTATGAAAAAAGAGGAAAACATAAGAATAATCCACATTGTTTTACCAAACAGTAGCCAAATCTATTATAAAGAGATAATCTCATATCTTTGAGTAGTCATATTTTACCAAGAAAAATTTCGAATTTCAACACCTCTGGGAGTTGCAGTTTCTTTTTCAGTTCGAATAACATTGCCTAATAAGGGTAATAAGCAACCAAAAAAAAAAAACAAAATTGTTTGATGCAACGTTAAATTTTTAATTTCATTGAACTAATTGATTCATAGTTACGATTTCTGTTTCTGTGTGGTGGATTTCCATGTTGTTAGGAATCCTAATTAACCATTTTATGGTGCATCACCCCCTTGTGCTCAACCACCAAAGCCATAATCTTGAAAATCGAGACATCGCATAGTAGCGCGTTAAATTTTATGAACTTGTTAAAGTCGACGATCCTATGTTATGACGTCGTTCGAGGAAACAATGACATCGCTACCATTTCAACCGTCTCAAGTATGAATTTTAAGGTACATGTTACGGGAAAAATTGTAATAAAAAAATGCTCGAAGAACTACTTCATATCAGACAGTTTTTTACAATGTGTAGTAGTTTGCTCTCTGCAAAATGAAATTTCTTTTCAATAATTAAGAATTGTGCAATATTGGAGAACTATACCTATCAGAATAAATGTCGAAATAGGTATTTATGATATGGGTGTTAAAAGTGACGTTTTATTTTGTGAGTGAAAAAGTTTGTGAAATGGGAGGAGCGAATTGACATATTTCACGAAAAAAATAAAATCACTTTCAAAACAAATACCATACAATGTTTTTTGTACAACTGCCCTATTTTGGCAATAAAATGGGCGAATTTGCAATGACAATAAACTACAAAATGCATATTAATATACAAAATATCAAAAGGTTGTTGTGAATGGCAAACTTTTCCAACTTTATGATTACTAACAAATGAGAAAAGACGCTGTCATTTAAATTTCGTTCCTGTCCAATTTTCGTCTTGGGTTTTTGACTGCTTAATATGTTTGTCGAGAATTAAATTATTAATAAAAGTGACGATTTGGTTGTTCTTTGGATATTGAAGAGTCTGCAAGAAGAGCAAATCTGGAACTCCTACCTAGAAAAAATGGAGGTCATCAACTTTGTGGAGCAAATTTTCAATGATAAAGTCAAGCGCCCTTGTTGAAAATGGAGATGTTAGTCAATATATCAAGGTAATAGAGCATATTTAAAACAGAAAAGTGAAGGATATCTTCCTAAAAAATCGAAAATTCTCACTCGTGAACAAGTTGAAAAGTTTATAAAGGAGGCACCAGATGAGAAATACTTGATGGTTAAGGTTGCAACTAGTTTCGGATTATTTGGAGCCTGTCGGCGTGAAGAATTGTGTAATTCATCAGTAAAAGACATCGAAATAACAAATAAATCATTGGTTATACAACTTCCAAATACAAAAACGAAAGTCAGTCGTTCTTTCAGTATTATTGGGAAGTATGTAGACTATTTTCATAAGTACTTTGCACTGCGCCCTTCTGTCATCAAACATAGTCGTTTTTGCCTGAAATACATGAAAAATAAATGCACTGCCAATCCACTTGGTATTAATACATTTGGGAAAATTTCATCCATTGTTGCTGAATTCCTCAAACAGCCAGAACCAAAGCAATATACTGTTTTCGAAGATCCTCCGCTTCATTGCTAGCAGAATCAGGAGCAAATATTACGGATATAAAAAAAAATGGCGGAAGGAAGTCTACGACTGTAGCCGAGGGCTATGTTGATCATTCCATTGCATATAGAAAAGTCATTGCTGAAAAAATTCTCCCAAACCTCAACAGATTTTGGATCATCATCATCATCCAATATTGTACTTCATGTTTCTACAAGTACTGATGATGCTGAGGATTCTAATAATGTGTTGCGAAGCTCCCTAACGTTACAGGGCATTAATGTTAGTAATTGTTCTAGTTTTACGATTAATATTGATGTTCATGAGAAATGATTGTTAAATATTGATAATAAAAATTTGCAATTGCTGAATATTTCTCATTTGATTTCATCATAAGAAGATGGAGTGCTAAAAATATTTTCAACACTAATGTTGAAAATATTTTTAACACGCTTCCATTTAAACAATCAATTTTACCATTGTTTGCTGTCATTAAAAGTGTCACTTTCAATGGCAGTTGTACAAAAAAACGTATAGACACGATTTTGAGGTAAACCCGACCTATCACGATACCTTCGAATGTTTCGTTGGCCTTATCCAGAGAAACCAGGTTTCATTTAACGAAAACAATATTGTTGCATATTCACGGCAAGCCAAAACAAGGAATATTAATCTTTTAACATAGTTCTAAACGGTCGTATCTCACGTGTTGTGTGTACGTAGTTCCAAGTTGTTTATTATTTATGTTTAGATAAGCCGTTTGATAACAGCTGATTTACCTTTCGCGAACACGCGAGAACCTGCCCTCACTCCCACTTGATAATGGTGGCCACGTTGTCACGTGGGCTGAGGAGTTGGTACGATAATGATTTATATTCGTTTGAGGATAAAAACAGCGTCCAGCGTGGGAGGCATGACCGAAAAGTGAAATTGCAATGCACAAGAATATGTGGGGAAAGATATTGAAGCTATAATCAACTGACTGCCTTTTTGAAAGTCAATATATGAAAAAAATGTTCTTAACTTTCTGTAACTATCAAGATTGATACACATCATGCCTACTTTATACTTTTCTGATGAAAAATAGGCTGGAGTGGGGGTACCTAGCTGAGGTTGGTGCAACACTGGAAAACCATACAAGTCTGCAGAATGATTGAATGAGGAAAAGAAAAAACCCTTACCCCACCCGTGAAAAAAGAAATTACTTAAAATATTAAAAGTCAGGAAAATCTTGAAAGACATCAGTGTGATCTGAGAAAACAGCTTCATGTTATCTGTGGATGGACTAAGATAAACAGATTCTTCACAAAACGACTCGCAATTCTCAATCTGAAATGAAAAAAGATAAAAGCAGAAAAGAAATCAACTATTTAGAATAAATTGAATTATTTTGAAATTAACCACTCATTTCAGAAATGCATTCGTTACTTTGTGTATAGCCTCGAAACCATCTTGAAATTTATAAATGATACAACTATTCATAAGATCTTGTATTGTCTTCTCATTTTCCCCACACTCACAACTAAGGCTCTCAACCGAATTCCATCGGAAGAGCATGCTGTTGCATCGTCCATGGCTTGTTCTAATGCGATTAAGAACAGACCATATTCTCCTCGGAACGTCAAAACCAAAACTCTGATGGAGGGATCAGTAATAAGATCTTTATTGAAAAAATTGCATACATTCCATTCAGATTGCTAAATTTCTTTGTCGCTTCTATTCATATCAATCAGTAAATTCGACCAAAAAGGTTAACGCGACTTCAATCTGGGTACCTGATTATCTGGAATATAGGTAAGTATGGGAAATGAATTTGAAAAGGAATTGAATTTGTTCCAAAATTTCAAAGTTGTTGTCTCTCTGCGAATATTTGAGAGGTCTGGTAACCAAGGAGTAGGTTTAGACTTGATAGTACCAGTAATAATCCTCATAGAAAAATTCAGTTGGGCATCAACTTTTTTTCATATGAACACTGTTCAACCAAACAGGGCAACAATATTCAGCAGCAGAAAAAACCAAAGCAAGCGCTGCCGTACGAAGTATTGATGCATCAGCGCCCCATGAGGAACCAACTAGTTTCTGAAGAATATTGTTTCAAGTTTTAAGCTTCAAACGCAGATCATCTAAATGGGCGTTGAAATTTAGAGAGGAATCAAGTTTGATTCCCAGGTATCTTGAATTGAAATTATGTTTCAAGGAAGAAGAACCGAAAGTTATACTCAATTTTCTATATTTCTGATGATTATTCAAATGAAAACACGAAACCTCGGTTTATTTTCATCAGGGCACAAACGCCACTTTAAAAAATAATTTTTCATTATATCGAAATCTGAGGAAAGGGAACTTTCTATTGTTTGAAAATTAGAATGATGAAAAGCCACAGCAATATAAATAGCATAAATAAATTTTTCCGAAGAAATAGTTGGAATGTCACACACATATAAATTGAAAAGAAGAGGTGCTAGGACTGAAATTTGTGGAAGCCCTTTATTCAAAGTTTCGAAATTACTGCTATTATTGTCGACAAAAACTCGGAACCTTCTCTCGAATAACATATTTTCCAATAGTCTAACCATTTTCCACATTTTAAGTGATTATAGAGTCTATAAATTAATCCATATTTCCATACTGTGTCATATTATGCAGCTGATGAATCCATAAATGCTGTCCCTGTTTTCAAGTTTTTATTGAACCCTGAATCATTAAATGTGGTGAGGGTAAGAAACTGATCACAACAATTCCTATTTTTCCTGAAACCCCCCTTACAATTCTGTAATGATTCTTCGATAGTTGATTCTATTCTTGATAGAATCAATCACTCTGAAATTTTGAAAGGAACGCTCAATAAACTAATAGGACTTCGTATATTTGATCGCTAAATTAATTTAACCATATTGAATGGGTTAGAAATAACATTCACGGTACGTTTTGATGTCCTTAATTCATGTAATTTCAACTTCATATCTTTGAATTGGGATTTCGAAGTTTAAACTGAATTAGAGATATTATCAAGACGACGAGCAATCAATTTGGGGTTGATTTTCGAAGATAATATCGCGAGATATCACTTAGTTTTTCTCAAAACTCCCATGAAATTCAATAAGAGATCAAGTATTGTATGTCATCCGGACAGGCCATGAATTTTCTTAAAAAATTCTGTCTGCTTCATAGTAATGAAATTGTTGAAAAGATATTCCAGCGGCCGTAAAAACTTAATACAGTATCGATCGGGACAAACAACATCAAACCTTTAAATAACCGCAAACTGTAACACAGACGAGTCACTCAAGTAGTTAAGCTATTTTTAACGATCGACTCCAGTTTATGGCCTATAGGGTCATTTTATGTATAAAGTTAACACGAGAACTTGCATAGTGAGGAAATCATTGCGTTCGTATAGTGTTGGGAACACACATAATTAATTATAATAAAATCGGAACAGGAGAAATCGTTTTGGTTGAGTGGATAGAGTTGTTCTTCACGATCGTGTTGATTATTTTGATATCGATGAAAGTTTTATTTCATTTAGGAAGAATTTTCTTAAGAAAATTCATTATGTGGGATTTAGAGTTCGAGAATCAGCCTGTAAGTCCAGTGATAAGAATCTTCCCTTTTGCATCAGTTTCTTTCATCTTTCCTTAAAAGTTGAAACTAAGACCTTGGTGAATTTATGTCGTTCTACTATGAATAAAATATTCGATTTGAAAAAAATTTTTTTTTTTGATAATTTACAATGAATAAACCTGTTCCTTCCAAGTCTGATTCTTTTCTAGTTGTGAATCCGCCTCTGCAAAGGAAAACTTACCATGCGCTATCTGTAATATATAGGAGCCGATCAGAGAACGGAAAATATGTAAATACAAGATACTTGACTCTGAATAATAAAATCCATAAAACGTATCCCAGACTTCTCGCTTTTGACCGAACCAATAACCTGAAACTGCAGATCATCGCGCTCTCCAACACAGAGGCGTGCGGGAATTCGACAATCCAAGATTTCAATGGAAAATTATGATAATCCTTGATTTGGAAATAATGATTTGTTTGAGACTTGAACTCTTCTAAAATATTGAATGTTATTTTCGAATGTTAGGTCGATTGGTATCAATTATTATACAGGGTTAAAAGTGACACTCTTAATGACAGCAAACAATGTTAAAATTGATTGTTTATTAGGAAGTTTGTTAAAAATATTTTTAACATTAGTGTTAAAAATATTTTTAGCACTCCATTTTCTTATGATGAAATCAGATGAGAAAAATTCAGCAATTGCAAATTTTTATTATCAATATCTAACAATCATTACTTATGAACATTAATTTTAATCGTAAAACTAGAACAATTACTAACATTATTGCCCTATGACGTTAGGGAGCTTTGCAACACATTATTAGAATCCTCAGCACCATCAGTACTTGTAGAAACCGGAAGTACAATATTGGATGATGATGAACCAAAATCTGTTGAGGTTGGGAGAATTTCATCAGCAATGACATTTCTATATGCAATGGAATGGAATATGATCAACATAGCCCTCGGCTACCGTCGTAGACTTCCATCCATCATGTTTTTTTATATCCGTAATATTTGCCCCTGATTCTGCTAGCAATGAAGCGGAGGATCTTCGAAAACAGTGTCCTGTATATTGCTTTGGTTCTGTCAGTTTGAGGAATTCGGCAACAATAGATGGAATTTTCCCAAATGTATTAATACCAACTGGATTGGCAGAGCATTTATTATTCATGTATTTCAGGAAAAAACGATGATGTTTGATGACAGAAGGGCGCAGTGCAAAGTACTTATGAAAATAGTCTACATACTTCCCAATAATACTGAAAGAATTACTGACGTTCGTTTTTGTATTTGGAAGTTGTATAACCAATGATTTATTTATTATTTCGATGTCTTCCACTAATAAATTAAACAATTCTTCACGCCGACAGGCTCCATATAATCCGAAAATAGTTGCAACCTTAACCATCAAGTATTTCTCATCTGGTGCCTCCTTTATGAACTTTTCAACTTGTTTACAAGTGAGAATTTTCGATTTTTTGGGACGATATCCTCCACTTTTCCGTTTTAAATATGCTTTTACCTTAAAATATTTACTAACATCCACACCATTTTTAACAAGGGCGCTTGACTTCATCATTGAAAATTTACTCCACAAAGTTGATGAATTCTAGATTTTCTCTTCTTGCAGACTCTTCAATATCCAGAGGAACAACCAACTCGTCCCTTTTATTATTAATTGGACAAACATATTAAGCAGTTAAAAACCCAAGACGAAAATTGGACAAGAACGAAATTCAAATGACAGCATCTTTTCTCATTTGTTAGTAATCATAACGTTGGCAACGTTCGCCATTCATAAAAACCTATTAATTATTCGAATATTAAAATGGATTTTGAAGTTTAGTGTCATTGCAAATTCGCCCATTTCATTATCAAAATATGGCAGTTGTGAAAAAGCATTGTATGGTATTTGTGCTAAAAGTGCTTGGGAACTTTTGGAATGGAAAGTCGTACCCCACCTGACGTATTCTACTGACGTTGCTCCCTCGAACTATCTTATGACAGTTCGGTCTTGTGAAGAAGTAAATAATTTGATCGATTCGTGGATCGATTCAAAAGATGACAAAATTTTTCAAAGTGGGATTCGTATTCTGTCCGAAAGATTGGAGAAAATATTGGTGAGCGATGGACAATACTTTTAATCATAAATGTTCGACCAGTTTTTCACAATAAAGCCTCGAATTTCGGGAAGAAACGGCGAAAAAAAAATTGTACACCTATCAGAACATGACCCCATTTTCAATTTTCGCTCCACAAAAAAGTAGGGAAACTGAAACTCCAACAAATCGAACAGGATCAGCGCCCTAACAACCCCTCCGAAAATAAAATCGCATCTGCCTCCACACCTGATTGAATAATACAAAATAGAAAATCGATCTTCTCGAGAACATCCAGTTTTCAACAAAATCCCTTCCTACCTCACCTTCGCGTTTAAATATTCACCGCACGAGCCACCCCTGATCTCGGAGCGTCTTCTTAAGAAATGCACCCCCTCGGTATCGGGATGAGACGTCGAATGGGATTCTAACGGTTGCTGGGGGAGTCCTCGAGAGTATCCAGAACTTGAAACAGACAGTTTGATGACTAGACTGGAAATTCTGGAGAATCTTCCACATCGCTATACCTATCGACTTTTGATGCGAAATGGGCGATATCGGTTTTATGAAAATCTGAGTTATTATGGAGATTCTCCTTTCGATTTAATTTTGGGAATGACGTGGCAATTCCTTTCATCGTATTTTTGTCTGGATGAATTTCTGATATACTGAAGAATACTTCCAGGTTCTACAATAAAGATTTATTACTTTTTTTCATCGAAAATATGGGAAAAAGCCCTATCTTGGTTATTATCTTTTTCTAATGATGTATTGAATTCCGGCAATTTTCCGACCGAATTTCGCAAAGCTGAAGTAGTAGCAATTTTGAAACGTGAAAAAAATTCTTCTGATCCGTCTTACTAGTTTATTGAGCGTCCCTTTCAAAATTTTAGAGAGATTGATTCTATTTAGAATAGAATCAACTATAGAAGAATCATCACAGAATTTTTAATGGGGTTTCAGGAAAAATAGGAATTGTTGTGATCAGGTTCTTAGCCTCACCACATTTGAGGATTTATCAGCTGCATATGATACAGTATGGAAAGATGGATTAATTTATAAACTTTATAATCTTTCAAAATGGGAAAAACGGTTAGACTATTAGAAACTATGTTATCCGACAGAAGATTGAGAGTTTTTGTCGATAATGATTGTAGTAATTTCAAAACTTTGAATAATGGTCTTCCACAAGGTTCAGTTTTAGCACCTCATCTATTCAATCTATATTTGTGTGACATTCCAACCACTTCTTCGGAAAAATTTATTTTTGCTGATGACATTGCTCTGGCTTTTCATCATTCTAATTTTCAAACAATAGAAAGTACCCTTTCCGCAGATTTGGATATAATGAAATATTAGTTTTTAAAGTGGCGTTTGTGCCCGAATGATAATAAAACCCAGGTTTCGTGTTTTCATTCGAAAAATCATCAGGAATTTAATGTTACTTTCAATATTAACCTAAATACCTTTGAATAAAACTTGATTCCTCTCTAAATTTCAACGACTATTTAGATGATCTGCGTTTGAAGCTTAAAACTCCAAACAATATTCTTCAGAAACTAGCTGGTTCCTCATGGGGCGCTGATGCAACAATACTTCTTCCGACAGCGCTAGCTTTGGTTTTTTCTGCTGCATAATACTGTTGCCCTATTTGGTTGAACAGTGTTAATGTAAAAAAATTGATGCCCAATTAAATTTTTCTATGAGGATTATTATGGTACTATCAAGTCTACACCTACTCCTTGATTACCAGTTCTCTCAACTATTGTCCCTTTCCATATTCGCAGAGAGACAACAGCTATGAATATTTGGAACAAATTTAATTCCTTTCCAAATTCAACTATATTCCAGATAATGAGATCCCCAGATTAAAGTCACGTAAAACTCATTGGTCAGATTTTCTGATTGATATGAATAGAAGCGACAAGGAAATTTGGCAGTCAGAATGGAATGTATCCAATTTTTTCAATGCAGATCTTATTTCTGATCCTTCCATCAGAGGTCCTGGTTTTGAGCTTCGCAGGAGAATATGGTCTGTTCTAAATCGTATTAGAACAGGCCATGGACGATGCAACAGCATGCTCTTCCGATGGAATTCGGTTGAGAGCCCTAGTTGTAAGTGTGGGGAAAATGAGGAGACTATAGAACTCTTATAAATAGTTGTCTCATTTATAAAGTTCAAGATGGTTTCGAGGCTATACATAAAGTAACAAATGCATTTCTGAAATGGGTGGTGAATTTCAAAATGATTTAATTCATTTTAAATCATTGGTTTCTTTTCTGCTCTTGTCTTTTTTCATTTCAGATTTAGAATTGCGAGTCATTTTTTGAAGAATCTGAGATCATCAACGGATAACATGAAGATGTTCTCTTGGATCACGCTGATGTGTTTCAAGATTTTTCTGATATTTAATATTTTTGGTAATTTTTTTTTCTCCTCGTCTAATCATACTGCAGACCTGTATGGTTTTCCTGTGTTGCACCAACCCGAGCTAGGAACCTTTTTGTTTCAATATGTTTTGTATTATTTAAGCTCTCTGAATCAAAAAAAATCTATATCAGCACCCCAGAGGTAAAGAGTGTTAAGTCACTGTATCAAAATTAGACAAAAGAGAGATTTTCAGTTCGATTAATGTTTCAAAGAATGTGTACTGCCATTATTTGGCGACTTGATATACCTAGGGAGTCAAAAATGTTTTCCACTAGCTAGAATTTACTGATGTGAATCCAATATTGTGTATATATATATATATATATATATATACAGGGTGAGTCGGGAGGAACGGACCAAACTTCAGGTGTGTATTCTGCAGGTCGAAATAATTCCAAAAAACTCATATGTTGTTATCCGATTCTCTTTTGTTTTCAAACTATAGGGTAATTAGAATATTTAAATAAGTTCAACCAATATTCAAATAAAGAGTTTCTCGGACTATGGATTGGTCGCTGTGGTCGTATTAGTTGGCCTCCAAGATCTCCAAACCTCACACCATTGGACTATTGTTTGTGGGGCTGGTTCAAGAACGAGGTATACAAAGTTTAAGTTGACACTCGGGATGCTCTAATTCGACGCATTAGAAATACGGCATTGCTTATCAAAGAAAGGCACGAATCAATCAGAAAAGCATCGAGAGCCCTTCGCAGACGAATGTGTTTCGAGGTGAATGGCGGGATTTTCGTGCATTTATTAAAATAATGCTATAAATGAAACCATTTTAATATAGGAAATGTTGTTTTTTATGATGACGCTATAGTTTGAGAACAAATGAAAATCGGATAACAACATATGAGTTTTTTTATATTATTTCGAGCTATAGAATACACACCTGAAATTTGGTCCGTTCCTCCCGACTCACCCTGTATATTCTTATGAAAAAGAGAAATGTTGAAACAAAAAGGACCCAAGCTGAGGTAAAAAAAGAACGGGGTATCATAACATTCTTCGTATGATACTATAGAATCATACGATACTATCATCTCTAGTATCATATGATACTATACAGCCAGGGGAAAAAACCTCAGCCGAACTAACCTGTCTCCCCGTGAAAAAAAAATAACATAAAATATTAAATATCAGGAAAATCTTGAGAGACATCAGTATGATCATCTTCTAATTATCCGTCGATGGGCTCAGATGAACAGATTCTTCCCAAAACGACTCGCAATTCATAATCTGAAATGAAAAAAGACAAAAGCAGAAAAGAAACTGATTATTCAGAATAAATCAAATGCATTTTAGAAATGCAATTGCTACTTTAAAAAACATCAACATTCAGATTTCTTGGCCCAATAATGTTCGGAGGTTTATAAATATTTATGACAGAAATGTCACAAAATTTGGAAGAAATTAAACAAAAACTCTATCAATTTTCCCCTTCCGAATCTGTTGAAAATTAGGAACTGATAATATTTCAACATAACAAGCTAAACTTGTGAAAAAAATCAATACATAACCTCAACTGTCCTCCTTCGCGAGGATTTTTTTCTGTTGCCGTGTGGGTTTCTTGCAGAAAAATCACTTCGATACCATGTTCAGCAGCTAATTTGGAGACGTAATCACACTTGTCTTTCGAAATTCCTTCGATATTCAAATTCAAAATATTGTAGATAGTTCCTTACCTCTGAGGTGCTGATATATATTGAGAAATGAAGTTTATCATCATCATAATATATTCGTGTTTAGGTATTCTCGGAAATAAAGAAGTTACGGAGAAAAAAATGGGGACGGTCAAGTTGAATTTCATCGTTCAAATGCCACGAAAATGCCAGCGTTCAAAATTCCTGAAAGCATCCTGCTTAAACAACGTAAATCATCAAAGACCAGAAGTTGGTTGTCCGTAAATTTCGCATAACTTCGACATTCACGAAACAGGAAAGTTAGCCAAGTAGTTCGATGTATCCAGCTTCGGTTAGTTTCATATTCCAAGCCCGCGAATTCCTCTCCCCGAGCAGGAAACTGCGTGAAAATTACTCCCAGAATTATACCGCCGATTCAACTCACGAAATTTAATTATCGACATTTATCACGAGGGTTGAGTTCCGGGACGTTTCTTGATTCATTGCGATCATTGCCGTTTCCGGTGCTCGACCATTTGTTCCTTAGCGAAAGGGTTCGAAGAATCGGAGGCAATTCATCAACAATTGCGATGCTGAGGGCTTAAGGGAAAGGGAAAGGTGGACTTTGACTGAGTATTTTCGTAAGCGACAGCTGGAAGTTTTCTGGAATGCGGCGGATCCATTTGCTGGAGGAATTCGGCGAAATATTAGTTGTACAACTTTGCTTCCGCTGTTTTGCAATAGCTGTTTGTAGCGGTAAGTGGTAGTTGAAATAAATAGGTCTTAGATATGAAAAAGAGAGCTAAAATAATACAATAAATGTTGAAACAAAAAGTACCTAAGCTGAGGTAAAAAATAACGGGGTATCATGACATTCTTCGTATGATACTATAGAATCATACGATACTATCATCACTAGTATCATACGATACTATAGAGCCAGGGGAAAAAAACCTCAGCCGAAAAAACCTGCCTCCCCGTAAACAAAATAACATAAAATATCAACTATCAGGAAAATCTTGAAAGACAACAGTGTGATCATCTTCATGTTACCGTCGATGGGCTCGGATAAACAGATTCTTCCCAAAGGACTCGTAATTCTTAATCTGAAATGAAAAAAAAAACAAAAGCATAAAAGAAACCGATTATTCCGAATAAATCAAATGCATTTTGGAAATGCATTTGCTACTTTAAAAAACATCAACATTAAGATTTCTTGGCCAAATAATGTTCGGAGGTTCATAAATATTTATGACAGAAATGTCACAAAATTTGAAAGAAATGAAAAAAAAAACTCCATCAATTTCCCCTTTCCGAATCTGTTGAAAATTACGAAACTGATAATTTTTCAACATAACAAGCTAAACTTGTAAAAAATCAATTAATACATAACCTTTCAACTGTCCTCTTTCACGAGGATTTTTTTCTGTTGCCGTGTGGGTTTCTTGCAGAAGAATCACTTTGATACCATGTTCATCAGCTAATTTGGAGACGTAATCACACTTGTCTTTCGAAATTCCTTCGATATTCAAATTCAAATTCCACAAATTGTTGCTCTCTGGTCGTGAGGGTTTTTTCAAACCAGATACGACCTTCCAGGTGATGATTTTTCGGCACTTCAGATGTTTGAAGACCGCTACGGGACCCCAATGAAAGGCAATCATCTCCCATAGATAAACCAAACATGTTATAACACAAGAAAAACAGAATATTTTTCAGGACCCAAAACTAAGACATATTACGACAATTGTCATTCTGACAATAAGATGTCCTACAATAAGCTTAGGTATTTGTTAACAAAATTCCGTCGAAATATTAGTCGATTTGTGTCTGCATCATAAAGTTTTTCTCGATTGATCATGTCAGTTTACGAGCCGAATTCTAGTCATTTGCGGGAGGTTTTAATTTTCTGCTTCAATATGAAGAAATCTGCGGCTGATGCTCATCTAATGCTCTCAGAAACCTATGATTTTAACATTGTGACAAGCAATAGACATTGAATTCTGTAATCTACAGCCTTAACATAGTGAAAGAACAAGTAGATGTCGATATATTAATGACTATTTATGCTATGACTGTAATTATGCAAATTTTCAATTTTTAACATCGTATGGTATTATTTTTTGGAGGTGTTCATCAAATGTTGATACAATTTTCGTCACTCAAAAATGGGCAATTAGGGAAATATCTGGACTCAAATATAGATGAACTTTTCGAGCACTGTTCAAGAAAAACAACATCTTAACTACACTCCCCGTCAATAAATTCTGGACATCATCAAATTCAACACCCTTTATCTTTTTTCGTGGTTCTCCGATTTTATTCAAATTTCCACCAGGTATAGTATTGGGTATAGTTATATTAACCTGAAATTTACTTTGCGAGAATACCTGTAGTTCATCCGTTATACAGGGTGAAACAAAACCTTGTTTTATACCCTTCTTTTCTAAATACCCTGTGGTGAATATGAGGCGGAAATTTTGATATCATTCAGTTTTAATTTGAAGTGTTAACCTTTCTTAACAAAATGTTTTTTGATTTACGTCAGTATCTTTTTTAAAAAAAAATACACATTTTCAAAGAAAGTGTTGCATTTTTTCAAATATAACAATTCGAAACTTTACAATACTTCATCCACTAGTAAACATAAACAAACATCTGAAAATGAATAGCGTGTATTACCACCTCTCTTTCTCATCGGTTCTACCATATCACGTGGCATACTTTCAATGCATTTCCGAATTGCTTCTGGGGGAATATTTTCCCGTTTTTCAAGAAGGGCTGTTCGTAGATCGGGCAAGGTGTTGGGCTGCCGATTTCGAACATGTCTACCTAGCATATCCCATGCATGTTCAATTGGATTTAAATCCGGCCTTCTGGCTGGCCACACGAGTCGTTGAATATTCGCCTCATCAAAGTATTGTGTTACAACCCGTGCAACGTGAGGCCTAGCATTGATCTGCATTAACAGAAATTGTTGCTTCCCTCAGAAGCAATTCGTAAATGCATTGAAAGTATGCCACGTCGTATGGTAAAAGTGATGAGAAAGCGAGGGGAAATACACGCTATTAATTTTCAGATGTTTGTTTATGTTTACTAGTCGATAAGGTATTTTAATGTTTTGAATTGTTATAAAAATTTAAAAAATCCAACACTTTCTTTGAAAATGTGTATCTTTTTTTTAAAGCAGATACTGACGTAAATCAAATAACATTTTGTTAAGAAAGGATCACACTTCAAATTAAAACTGAATGATATTAAATTTTCCGCCTCAAATTCACCACAGGGTGTTTAGAAATGAAGGATATAAAACAAGGTTTTGTTTCACCCTGTATAACGGATGAACTACAGGTATTTCCGCAAAGTAAATTTCAGGTTAATATAACAATACTATATGTGGTGAGAACTTCAACAAAATCGGAGAACCACGAAAAAAGATACAGGGTCTTGAATTTGACAAAAATTTTGTCTGTCCTGAATTTATTGACGGGGAGTATATATTTTTTCGCAATTTAAGTCAATATCCCTAGCTCATGTGAAGCAGTTTATTAGTCGATTTGTGTCTGCATCATAAAGTTTTTCTCGATTAATCATGTCGATTTATGAGTCGATTTCTCGTCATTTGCGGAAGGTTCCAATTTTCTGCTTCAATATGAAGAATTCTGCAGCTGAGATTCATCAAATGCTCTCAAATACGTATGGTGAGGCCGCTTTTAGTGGCAAAACGTACAGAGAGTAGAGGCATTTCTGGGGGATGAACTTGAACACCTACGGTATGCATTCATCGCCAATAGATATAATGTCAGGAAAATTCAGAGGACAATAAGACAAAAAAATTCCAAGAAACCCAAAATTAAAAGCTATCTTACCATACATCCCTTAGTCCACAGATAGAATTTATAGAATACTCAAGAACCAGTATAATAATCATTTCTAGAATATAAATTGTTTATTTCTTGAGAATCGTAGAGGGGCAGTTGTCTCAAACGAAGAGCTTTTAGGTTTCAGGAAAAAAAATCTAGACAAAAGCCGAACTATTTTTTTTCATACTGCAGACGTCGAATGGAACAAGCTAGCAAACTTTCGCTCATATGAATGCCGATATGAAATCGTGTCCCCTTTATTCAGTCTCCCTTTTCAAGTGCTCGAAGTCTGCCATCGAAGTCATCAAGGCAGTCTGGCGCCATGCTGTTAAAGTGGTGTCGACTCGATATCGCAGTGCTTTCGATTCCACAACTTTAGCACTCTGGCCTTCTCACAATATGTAATTCGAGTTCTGAAACGGGCTGCACGCGAAATAGATTATAAGCCAACAGTCAATCCAAACAAGAACCATTCTCACAACGATAACATAAGTTTCATAAGAATTCAATTACTCCAATGTTGTGAATATTTCGAAGGCGATATCCCCATTTCTATATTTTTGTACAACTGCCATTAAAAGTGACACTTTTAATGACAACAAACAATGTTGAAAATGATCGTTTACGTGAAAGCGTGTTAAAAATATTTTTTACATTAGTGTTAAAAATATTTTTAGCACTCCATTTTCTTGTGATGAAATCAGATGAGAAAAATTCAGCAATTACTAATTTTTATTATCAATATTTAACAATCATTACCTATGAACATTAATATTAATCGTGAAACTAGAACAATTATTAACATTGATGCCCTGTGACGTTAGGGAGCTTCGCAACACATTATTGAAATTCTCAGCACCATCTGTACTTGTAGAAACCGGAAGTACAATATTGGATGATGATGATCCAAAATCTGTTGAGGTTGGGAGAATTTTACCAGCATTGACATTTCTATATGCAATGGAATGATCAATATAGCCCTCGGCTACCGTCGTAGACTTCCATCCACCATGTTTTTTTATATCCGTAATATTTGCTCCTGATTCTACTAGCAATGAAGCGGAGGATCTTCGAAAACAGTGTTCTATATATTGCTTTGTTTCTGGCAGTTTGAGGAATTCGGCAACAATTTATGGAATTTGCCGAAATGTATTAATACCAACTGGATTGGAAGTGCATTTATTATTCATGTATTTCAGGAAAAAACGACGATGTTTGATGATAAAAGGGCGCAGTGAAAAGTACTTATGAAAAAAGTCTACATACTTCCCAATAATACTGAAAGAACGACTGACTTTCGTTTTTGTATTTGAAAATTGTATAACCAATGATTTATTTGTTATTTCGATGTCTGCCACTAATAAATTATACAACTCTTCACGCCGACAGGCTCCAAATAATGCGAAAATAGTTGCAACCTGAACCATCAAGTATTTCTCATGTGGTGCCACCTTTATAAACTTTCCAACTTGTTCACGAGTGAGAATTTTCGATTTTTTGGGACGACATACTTCACTTTTTCCTTTTAAATATGCTAATACCTCAAAATATTCACAAACATCCTCACTATTTTTAACAAGGGCGCTTGACTTTATCCTTGACAATTTGCTCCACAAAGTTGATGAACACCATATTTTTTATTTTTCTCCTAAGTATGCCAGGAAAACAGTTTCACTGAAGTTCCCTTCTACATTTTTCAATTTACACCAGGCCAGCAAATTGTTATATGCAATATCGTACCGCTGAACAGATTTTTAAGTAGGTGGTGTTCCAGATTTGCTCTTCTTGCAGACTCTTCAATATCCAGAGGAACAACCAAATCGTCACTTTTATTAATAATTGGACTCTCGACAAACAAATTGAGCAGTTAAATACCCAAGACGAAAATGGGACAGAAACGAAATTCAAATGACAGCGTCTTTTCTCATTTGGTAGTAATCATAACGTTGGCAACGTTTGCCATTCACAACAACCTCTTGATTATTTGAATATTAAAATGCATTTTGAAGTTTATTGTTATTGCAAATTCGCCCATTTCATTATCAAAATAGGGCAGTTGTACGAAAAACATTGTATGGTATTTGTGTTAAAAGTGATTTTATTTTGTTCGTGAAATTGTTCAATTCACTCCGCTCATTTCGCAAACTTTTTCACTCACAAAATAAAACGTCACTTTTAACACTCATATCATAAATAACTCTTTCGAATAGGAGAAACTTCAATAGGATGAATCCACACGTCTTTAATTAGCCTTCTTGTTTTTTTCTGCTTGTTCCTATTGTGATGATAGTTCAGTTACTTCTGGCATCATGCTCATATTGGATAACATAAATTCAGTGGTATAGACATCCAAATATATATCCTAAAATATATTAGATTTTTCAGGGCAGAGCCATAATTATTTTTTCCATAAGTTACAAACTTATTTCACGAAGAGACAACAATACAAGTTGTTCAATTAATCTAAGACAAATTCCAAATTGAACACTTTGTCAATAGATCTCCATTAAGGTGGAAAAAATTATTCTACAAGAACTGAATAACTCAGAACTTGGAAATGTTCCGGAGAAGGTTTCCTCATTTTCATATCTTGAAGTGGGTGAACCCTGTAAAAGTCGGTGTGAAATATGAAACTTTGACGGAGGCACGTCCATTTGAATGCCTCCATATTTCACACCTCCCTTGCGGGAGTGACGTGACCGTCAGTTTTTCCAGAGAATTATTATTGCCTACCTCCGAACATATGGGTCGTTTATGCCATGTTTATGGGTCAGGTTGGAGTGTGACGTGAGATTATAAAACTGCAAAAACTGGCTACTCCAGAATGTTCACGTTTCGGTTCATGCATAATTTCAACGAGGAAATGTTCCGAACTTTTTAAACACATTTGGGAAAGTTATGATTTTTTTCTGCCTAATATGAGATGTTGAGAGACGGGAGGATAAAGCAAAATTTGTCCAATTCGTCGGAACGTGAAGAAGATTCCCAATAATATTTTCATGAAATATTCGTATCTACTTACAGTATACTAACTTAAGCTCCAACCAAACTCTATAAGTGCTCTGGCGATATATAACTCTTTCAAATTTATGAGCTCATTAAAGTACCACTAGGTCCCATGTGTGTCAATAATATTTCCATGAAATAGTCGTATCTACCTACAGTACTTACTGAAGTACTCTATAAGTATTCTGGCGATATTACTCTTCTAAATTTATGAGGTAAACACATTACCACTAGGTCCCAAGTAAGGCAATAATATTTTCTTGAAATATTCGTATCTACTACTACTGCTAACAAAAGCTTCAAGCAAACGCTATAGGTGCTGTTCAAAATCTGGGTTGTTCTGATTTTGTTAAATTACTGTGAAGAACTGTATTCAGATAATTGAGTTGGAGATGGTAGTGTAAAAACATTTATTGACATCATTCACAGTCATGAAATGAATAAGTTACCCGCCATGAAGTTACAGTAAAAATACAAATATTAAAGTCATCTATAAGCTCAGAGTGAATTATTCAACTAAAAACAGAGGTAATCTACAGGTATTCAAAATGAGAGGTCAGATGAAGTCAGACTTAGACTTTGAGATGGTTCCATTGATTCAAAATTAAGAGTTTTCAGTGATGATGCAATTGAAATTGATTCCGAGAGCCTCTTTATTTCATCAGAAAAACAGGAGGTGGAATAATGAATTGTTAGAGTAGGCTGAGTTGTTATAAAAGTGAGATCAGGTCTTAGAGGAGATACGTGTATTGAAAGCTTAGTAGTCTAAGTCTGTTCTTCATTGAGATTATTACAAATGTGAGAATATCATGATTGAGAAATCAATATTTATGATCTATAACGTTGGTCTATAAAGAGAATGCTAATTAATCAATTGAGACGACATTTACAGTGACAAACTGCTTTTAATGAGCAGGGTTAGTGTTCATCAGAAAATTAGAGGCTGCAATTGACCATTATGAGGATTATAACAGGAGAGTTCTATGTATGAATTGAAATCATCAATTCTTTGGTTTCGAGAAAGCAGAAGGCTTGAGATCTTACTTGCTAAGGGCTTCAGATGAATGAAATTGAGAGTTTGTTATGTTTAATGACGAGATCATACCAGTTGAATGGTTTTATCAATATTTGAGGAGGCCGCTCAAAGTGAAGCAGGGACTGAGACTGTCAATCAGGTTCAATGTTTGAGCTTCTTGATCGTTCAAATACTTCAGAGAAGTTCACTTGGTTTTATCGAGAGAGACGACTGATTCCATAATTAACCTTTGCGTTTGAGGATTTTCATTCATCCGAAACTCGAGAACAAAAGAGAGCAAGTGTTATGAGAAGTGAATAGTTGAAAAATGAGATGAATAGATTGAGATAATGAGATTCACATGAGAATATAACAAATCAGTATTCATTACCATAGAGAATGTTCATTCTTGGAGCAAGTAATCACTTCCATGTGAGTAGTCTAGAGATATCTGAAAAATCTATGAGAACTGCAAAAATATACCAAAATATACATCTTAGAGAAGTCCAATGCATTAGTTTAACGCGATAGAGATCTTATTAGAATAAAGTGAGAGAGGATTACCATTATTTTTATAGATTTTCATGATCTGAAACGTGGACAACTTTTTAAACTTTATAAAAAGCAGGAAAATAACATGGAATATTCAACAATTAAGGATTCTGAGATTTCACCCACCTTTTTGAGTTACTTCAAGAAATGAACGAGATGATCAGTTATTAAGCGAGGTGACTTTTTGAAAATTCTAATTTACAAGAGTATCATAAGAGGAGGTCTCTTCATAGGCAGAGCTGGATTACAAAAAAAGGCGATTAATTGATCCAATTAATGAACATGAGTTAATCTGTAAGCTGATTAATACATTGAGGAGGATAATTTGATGCGAGCAGTTAATCAGCTGACCATAGAGCTCTGCTGAGTGGAGTGGGCGTGGCACTGCGATCTAACCATAGGCGTAGCTGCGGATGAGGGCTGAGGGGTGCAATTCTCAACAGGTGCTCTAGCGATATTAACTTTTTAAATTCATGAGGTAAACACAGTACCATTAGGTCCCGTATGAGTCAGCAATATCTTCATGAACTAGTCGTATCTACCTACAGTACTTACTACAGCTCCAATCAAACTCAATAAGTGCTCTGGCGATATTACTCTTTCAAATTTATGGGCTTAATATAGTACCACTAGGTCCCATGTGTGTCAATAATTTTCCTTAAAAAGTCGTATCTACTTGCAGTACTTACTAAAGCTTCCAGTAAAATCTGACTGAGGCGATATTAACTTTATTAACTTTTTAAATTCATGAGGGAAACACAGTACCACTTGGTCTCATGATAAGTCAATATTATTTTCGTGAAAGCCTGAATCAAAATCTGTATGTGAACTCATTTCAGCAAACGTTTTATGTCCAGATTAGCATTGAAAATTTCTGTAAGAAGAACTAATGCTATCGCTGGAAGTTTTCCAGAATTTCAGATGCTATGCGGTCGTAACCAGGGTACTTCGAGCTGGATTGATCCAATTCCTCTCGTCAAATAAGAATGATCGCCCACTTCTCTCGGTTCTTCCTCACGGCGCGGTGAATAATTACGATGTTTTTCCACCGTTCCCTCGCTGGGCATAACGAACATCAAAGTGAAACATCTCCTCACTTTCTCCCATGAAAAAGCTCGTTTGCAATCTGGCGAGGGATCCGTAGCGCAAACACGGCTAACGTTACAGAATAAGCCCGGATAAAAAGATCCGAAACGAATGCCTCATTCTGCTCTCCCGTTTTGTTTCCTCGATAATACGAGCCGGGATCTCCCTCCCCCTTTCCCCGCGGAAAAGACGGGAGAAAGGAAGCCACAACTAATGAATCCCCGGCCTGGATGATCCACTCATATTTTTCCATTCCTGAAGAGCAGTCGTTTAGTCGAAAATAATTGACAAGAGACGCTGAAATTGTCAAATGAAGTGGTAATTAATTCGTTTTAATGTTTAATTGGGAGGCGAGGGTGCGGAAATTTCAGAGCGAGGGCGGAATTATGTTGCTGTCGGTTGGGGAGGAACTGGAGGTGTTTCTTGGAATGCCAATAAGATTATCGCGAAAAAAATTGAATCGGATGGTACCAGATAACTGCGGGATTTATTCGAGAAAGCTGCTCATTTTGCAGGACAACATTTCTTTTCAATTTTTAACCCTTACATGGAGATAAGATTTCATATGATATAGGTAACATAATATATTATACAGGGCGTTCACAAAGGGTATTTCTTTATTTAATAAAAACAAAGCTACAAATCAGAGGAAAAATTTGCCTTTATTGAAATTTAGACAAGGTTTTGGAAAATTGGGTGGCATAACCAGAAAGGGATGTTGAATTTTCCAGGCCTAGAGAGTAGAGGTTCAAATCGAAAAAGTTACTTATACTATACAGGGTATCCCAAATTGCTTGATTTTGACTGTTTTAGGTACTTCTGGACCAGATAGGTAAAAACTTGGAAAAGTGTCCTGATGGGCTCGATTTTCGTGAAAACACCATTAGTTTTGATTTTTTTTATATTATGGAAAATTATCGATTTCGAAAATGTGCCATTACTTTTTTATTTACGAAAAAATCTGAAAACGATTTAAAATTTTCAGAAGCGCTTTTTCACGGGAAATAAGAAACTATATTCAATTTCCCATTCTTGTGGAAAAAAACAATTTTTTCATTTTGAATACGAACGCATTTTTCTCATCTTATTAAAGAAAAATTTAAAGATGAAAAGAATTCATAATAATGTCTTATTCCCAGTGAAAAAGTCCTTGTTGAAAGTTTTCATCTTTTTCAGATATTTACGAAAATGAAGAAGTTATGGCACGTCTTCTAAATCGAAAAAATTTCAAAATTTTGTTATATCTTCAAAATAAATGAAGATTTCCTGAAACTGGTGTTTTCACGGAAATCGAGCCCAGGATTTCTTTTAACGTTTTTACCTATCTAGTCTAGAAGTACCAGAAACAGCCAAAATCAAGCAATTTGAGATACCCTGTATTTATATTCTTCTGATTCAGAGAGATTAATTAATACAATACCTACATATTGAAACAAAAACGTAACTAGCTGAGGTTGGTGCAACACAGGAAAAACATACAGGTTTGCAGTATGATTAAATGAGGAAAGTGAAAAACGGCTGAAAAAAACACTTACCTCGCCCGTGAAAAAAAGTTAACTAAAAATATTAAATATCAGAGAAATCTTGAAAGACGTGATCTAAGAGAACATGTTCATGTTATCCGTCTATGGACTCAGATAAACACTCTTCACAAAACGACTCGCAATTTTCAATCCGAAATGAAAAAATAAAAGCAGAGATGAAATCAATTATTCAGACTGAATCAAATTATTTTGAAATCAACCACCCATTTCAGAAATGCATTTGTTACTTTATGTATAGCCTCGAAACCATCTTGGAATTTATAAATGGGACAACTCTTTATAAGATAATCTATAGTATTCTAATACTATTTAGAACAGACCATATTCTCCTGGGAAGGTCAAAACCAGGAACTCTGATGGATAGATCAGTAATAAGATCTTTATTGAAAAAATTGCATAGATTCCATTCAGATTGCCAGATTTGTCGCTTCTATTCATATCAATTAGAAAATTTGACTAAAAAAGTTTACGCGACTTAAATTTGGGGAATATAGGTGAAATGAATTTGGAAAAGAATTAAATTTGTTCCAAAAATTCAAAGTTGTTGTCTCTCTGCGAATATGGGGAGGGACAATATTTGAGAGGAGTAGGTGTAGATCTGATAGTACCAGTCTTAATCCTCATGGTAAAATTCAGTTGAGCATAATTTTTTTTTACAAGAACACTGTTCATCCAAACAGGGCAACCATATTGAGTAACAGAAAAAACCAGAGCTAGATAATTTAAATTCTGTTTTAATTTTTTCTGAAAATTTCAGTAAAATTAGAAACTTGAAATTCTTTAAGAGAAACGCCATATTTTATAATTATTTATTTAATTGAGTTGAATACACTAAAGATTTAAAAGTGGGAGGATTCATAATAAATAATAGAAACGTAGTCTACGTGCCATGGATTTAGGAATTTAAGAACACCCTGTATGTCATATCGAAACATTTTTCACTGCAGAGTTAACATACATACATAACAAACATAAAAAAGCATACAGAGTCGAGTTGACAAGCACTCTTTTATTGAGGTCAGTTGAAAATTGATCTTCGTCAAGTTGGGGAATACTAAAATGAAACATTTTTCAACGAAAATGTTCCATGTGAACCAGTTCAACTCTTTATCGAATTTAATACATTACGGTGCATATACGATCATAAGAATTCATTTGAGAACATCCAGACTCTTGCAGTAGAGTTCTTTTACTCAAAGCTACTGAAAGATGAAAGAACATTTTTTTCATCAAATCGAGCAGAACATACGAATCCAGATAGCTTTCCACTTTTATGCATAATGTATGTCCCAATCTGGAGCAGTTATATTTCATCTACATACAGTAAACCGAATTTTTGATGAAGTCCATGCTGATGGAGCTTTCATAAATCTCAGAAATTAATATATACCCCGCATGTGATGCCCTCCTATCGGAAATGTTCATGGTCTGGGAGGCTTCATGGTTTCATCTTTGATCAACATTCCGTGCTAACCCAATTTTCCACTTTTTCGTATTTCCCATGCGAAATGGTAATACGAAGGGATACTGATGGCTGAATGAGGCAGAGAACGTACTAGCTTCCAATTAAATTGAAAAAAAGGAGGAGCTTTCAAGAGCTTATTCGAAATTCTTTCAAACATTCCCCGCATCTCGTTAGCAATTTACTGTTGAGGATTCGTACTAAGTTATTCTCTAAACTGAGCGAGATTTTTATCTAATTTGTGTTTAACAGTAATTAATATCATGAGTTCACCTGATTTTTTCCGACATAAAATTCGACAAAACACTTTGCTAAGCAATATTTTGATAAGCATGAGTGCTGCACGAATGAATTATCAAGATCAATTCACTCAGTCGAAAATTCTGAAGAAACAAACATAAAAGATACTCAGAAAAACATACAGACAAATTAAGAACGGCCTCTTTTTTTATCGGATTAGAAACAGTGGAGAAGAATTATTTTCACGAAAATTTCCCGATTCTTCCAACATCAACTACTTACATATACATCTTTTGATTCAGAGAGCTGAAATAATACAATACATATTGAAACAAAAAAGAACCTAGCTGAGGTTGGTGCAACCCAGGAAAATCATTTAGGTCTGCAGTATGATTAAATGAGAAAAAGAAAAAAACCTCAGCAGAAAAAAACTCTACCTCGGCCATGAAAAGAAAAATTACTAAAAATATTGAATATCAAGGAAATCTTGAAATACATCAGCGTGATCTAGGAGAACATCTTCATGTTATCCGTCGATCGGCTTAGATAAACAGATTCTTCACAAAAACGACTCGCAATTCTCAATCTGAAATGAAAAAAGACAAAAGCAGAAGAGAAACCAACTTTTTAGAATAAATAAAATAATTTTTAAATTAACCACCCATTTCAAAAACGCATTTGTTACTTTGTGTGATGGTCCCAAATCATCTTGAAATTTATAAATGGGACAACTATTTATAAGATGTTCTATAGTCTCCTCATTTTCCCCACACTCACAACTAGGGCTTTCAACCGAATTCCATGGAAGAGCATCGTCCATAGTCTGTTCTGATACGATTAAGAAAAGACCATATTCTTCTGGGAAGGTCAAAACCAGGAACTCTGATGGAAGGATCAGAAATAAGATCTTTATTGAAAAAAATGGATACATTCCATTCAGATTGCCAAATTTCTTTGTCGCTTCTATTCATATCAATTAGAACATTTGACCAAAAAGCTTTACGCGACTTCAATCTGGGGACCTTATTATCTGGAATATAGTTGAGTATGGGAAATGAATTTGGAAAGAAATTTAATTTGTTCGAATAATTCAAAGCTGTTGTCTCTCTGCAAATATGGAAAGGGACAATATTTGAGAGGACTGGTAACCAAGGAGTAGGTGTAAATTCGATAGTACCAGTAATAATCCTCATAGAAAAATTTAGTTGGGCATCAATTTTTTTTTACATGAACACTGTTCAACCAAACAGGAGCAGAAAAAACCAAAGCAAGCACTGCCGTACGAAGTATTGTTGCATCAGCACCCCATGAGGAACCAGCTAGTTTCTGAAGAGTATTGTTTCGAGTTTTAAGCTTCAAACGCAGATCATCTGAATGGACGTTTAAATTTAGAGAGGAATCAAGTTTGATTCCCAGGTATCTAGGATTGAAATTAAGTTTTAAGGGAGAAGAACCGAAAGTTACACTCAATTTTCCAAATTTCTGATGATTATTCAAATAAAAACACGAAACCTCGGATTTATTTCCATTCGGGCACAAACGCCACTTTAAAAAATAATTCTTCTTTTTATCCAAATCTGCGGAAAGGGTACTTTCTATTGTTTGAAAATAAGAATGACGAAAAGCCAGATCAGAATCATCAGCATAAATAAATTTTTCCAAAGAAGTAGTTGGAATGTCACACAAATATAAATTGAATAGAAGAGGTGCTAAATCTGAACCTTGTGGAAGACCATTATTCAAAGTTTCGAAATTACTACTATTATTAAGTAATAACATGAGGGTATCTCATTCTTCCATCATCAACCACATATCATTTGTGGAAATTTGTTCATCCCTATGCAATTTCGAATAGAAAGTAGAAAGTTTCAGGATTAGACGAACAAATCAAACCTCGCTTCACGAAGAAGCAAAAGTTGCAATTCGATTCAATTTCAATCAACTAAATCGTAAACGAAAAAATCAATCAAAGAAATCTCCCGGAAACGATAGCATTCAATCTGAAACGCGGCCATAAATAAAAATAACCAATCAACAAAATGGAGGATAAAGAAACTATGTAGGGTTGAAATCCACGCGGAGATGGAAAGATCAGAAAAGATGGATCTGGCAGGCTACGAGACCCGTAGCCGTAGCTCAAAAGCCTCTTCTCCATTTATACATCCGGAGTCGCTTTCGCATTATTGCCGAATAAAATTTTATTGGGCCGATAAGGTAGCGATTGTTTGCGCTAGCCGCCCTTCGATTTAAGGGCTTCTTCGGCACCTGAATGTCATTTTGGGACGCCTGTTCCTCCAATTCGATTATTTGTTTCATACGTATTGGGCTGTTAATATTTATGGCGAAGATCTTTCCGCAATTCCAAATTTCGTGAGAGGGTCGAACAACTGCTGATGGATGGATGGAGTTGTACAGGGTGGTCCAACGACCTCAACTTTGGTGAACAGATAGTCATCAGAAAATAAGGTATTTTGTAAAGTTAAAGAGATATAGATAATTTACGTTATTTAATATTTCAACGAAAAATGCTCCAGCTAGTCAGGGCATGAGACCACCTTACATTTATATGAGGCAAAAGGAGGTAAAATGCTTCTACTCAGGCTAATAATAATCAAAACTTGAACAGTGAGATTTATTCCTCTCTGATGACAATAGCTATTTACAATGTCTAATATCACAGATTAAAACAATTTTATACGAGGACAAGAATATGTACAATCGTGAACAATTCTTCAGAAATACAATTCACAAGCGTTTTCGTTCTTTGTTCACTTATCTGGCTTTAACGGTGCTGGGCAAGGGGAGTGACTATCTCTCGATTTTCTCCCAACGTTCGAACTCCTGGATATCCTGAAGACGTTGCAGCAAGAGGTGAGGGTTGTATCCTTTCAAACAGAAGCGTTGAGGTTTCAACTTCCTCCAAGATGCAGGTACTGAAGGATTTGAAGACTGAGTTCCCTCCAGAGAGGTTTCAGATGTCTAGATCCCTCCAAAAAGGTGTCGGAGGCCTAGCTCTCTTCAAACAAGTCCCGGAGGCTTAGCTCTCTCCAAAAGATACCGGAGACTTAGCTCTCTTCAAAAGATACCGGAGACTTAGCTCCCTCCAAAAAAATTATTCCAATTACATACTGACTACTGATGCTTTCTGAGGAGGATGAATCGGAAAAAAAAGGTGTAAAAAAAACATTTCTTCTGGGCACAAGAATCAATTGATACAACATATTTCAAAGTTGAAATCTCACCCTGTATACATGTTTGTTTTTTTTTGGATAATCTCCATTTCAAAGAACATTCCCAAACTTTTCCGACGTATATACGATGCCACAATGATGCAACGGAGTACTTTTATTATGTACACACCATTCGGACGTATGTATGCATTCCTGAAAGGATCCACTATCTGGAACGAATAATATATTAGTAAACACACAACTGATGTAACCGGCATTATAGCTCTCCATCTGTGAGTGCGGGAATCCAGCCCAAGCCCTCTGTAAACAACGGCGAGGTAAATATAATCCTACAAATATGCAAAGGCTCTATTTGTGTTTTCCTGCCGATATAGTTTCCTGGGAATTGTCTTCTCGTGCTTGCGAGTTATCCCATGATGATGATGTTTGAAATAGCTGCGATAAAGTTAAGAACAAACTTTGTCCCAAGAATACCTGGCTCGATCCATCTGAATTTGAGTATACAAATAAAATAAATTATTTTAGAAATGAATTTTTTATGAATCTCTTCCTCCATCACTTCCTTTTCGATCTGTATCGTTGTATAACTACTCAAAAACTGCTCAAGATAAGTATGAGAAACTGATACCAAAATAATCGTGTTACTACTACTAGAAAAATACAATAATATACAGGGTGTGCCATTTGAAATATCAAAGTAGTTACTAGAATTTGACATAAGCGGCAACAACGCACCACTAAAAATATTTCATGTCGATAGAACATCACTGTTCTTGTCCAAGAAACCAAACTTTCAATGACTTCTTGCTTTCTGTTCTGTGTAAACGTCTAACATACCATCTTATTTCTGATCCTTCCATCAGAGTTCCTGGTTTCGACCTTCCCAGGAGAATATGGTCTGTTCTAAATCGTATTAGAACAGGCCATGGACGATGCAACAGCATGCTCTTCCGATGGAATTCGGTTGAGAGCCCTAGTTGTCAGTGTGGGTAAAATGAGGAAACTATAGAACATCTCATGAATACACTGCGCAAAAAAATTAACGCACATTATGGAAATCTCAAATTTATTCTACAACTGAAGGTGTTCTCAATGATAATTATTTTTATCAGAATTATGCATGCATATGTTATCCACTTTCAACGTTTTTCTTTAATATAGATGTTTCTTCCCAGCAGGAATAAAAAAAGATGATATTATCAGATTTTGAATGTATTGGCTCCATTCTAAAATCAGTTGTTCTCGATCAATTCTAGTGATCAATAGTTTTTCTTTCGTTTGATTTTCTACACTCGATCGCTATGCAACGCGAAACACGCAATTTGACCCAAGAGGAATGTGCTCAAGCGGTAGTTTTGCGAGAACAAGGGTGGACAGAATTGCAGAAAGGTTTGGAGTTTCCCATAGTCCAGAATGTTGCAGCGATTCAGGGAGACCGGTATGAATGTCCGAAGACCAATACAGGGTAGACCACGGGTAACAACTGCCATTCAAGAACGTTACTTGAGAGTTTCTTCGTTGAGACAACGGTTTGCAACCGCTCGCCTCCTTCAAAATCAGCTTGAGCAAACTCATGGATGCAAATTAGCACTCAGACAATAAGAAATCGTCTCAAAGAATATGGTTTAAGGCCTCGTGTTGCGGCAAGAGGCCCAGCTCTTATCCCAGCCCATCGAAGGGCGCGTTTAGATTTTGCGAGAGAGCATATCCAGTGGGAAGAGGCCGATTGGGAAAGAGTTCTCTTCACAGATGAGTCTAGATGCTGCCTCTACCATTGTGATCGACGTTCCCTTGTATACAGACGTCCAAATGGAAGATATTTCCAGAATACTACTGGTTTCGGGGGAGGATCGATTATGGTATGGGGTGGAATATCTTTGACTGCTCGCACAGACCTAGTGGTCGTTGATAATGGAGCTATGAATGCTGATAAGTATATAAGGAACATTCTTGAAGAGCATGTGGTACCATTTGCCCCATATTGAAAATTTCATTTTTATGGACGATAATGCCAGACCCCATCGTGCGCGCATCGTTCAGGAGTACCTCGAATGGAATGGCCAGCAAGAAGTCCAGATCTCAATCCAATTGGGCAGGTTTGGGACAACCTCAATAGAAGGCTGAGAAGTTCAGAAAATCATCCAGCTACTCTTAATGACTTAGAAATCCACGTAGGAGAAATCTGTGAAGGATTAGATCAAAACATTTTAAGATCACTCATTTTGAGTATGAACCGTCGTTGCCGAGCTGTAATTAACGCAAGGGGTGGAAGTTCCAAGTATTAAATCACTTATCAGCATTTCAGTATTTTGAAAATTGTTCATTTTTCTCTTTCACATAAGATTCGGTGAAATCCTGAATATTTTTTCCATTTAATGTGTCTTGTTTCGTTCAAAACCTTCCCGAGAGAACATAAAAAATAAGTTATAAAGTCAATGTGGAGTTAACTTTCATTAAAATTAAGATTTTCACAATGTGCGTTAATTTTTTTCGCGCAGTGTAGTTGTCCCATTTATAAATTTCGAGATGGTTTCGAGGCTATACATAAAGTAACAAATGCATTTCTGAAATGGGTAGTTAATTTCAAAATGATTTAATTCATTCTGAATAATTGGTTTCTTCAGCTTTTGTCTTTTTTCATGTCAGATTGAGAATTGCGAGTCGATTTATGAAGAATCTGTTTATCTGAGTCCATAGACGGATAACATGAAGATGTTCTCTCAGATCACACTGATGTCTTTCAAGATTTCTCTGATATTTAATATTTTCAGTAAGTTTTTTTCACGGGCGAGGTGAGGGTTTTTTTTCAGCTTTTCTCATTTAATCATACTGCAAACCTGTATGGTTTTCCTGTGCTGCACCAACCTCAGCTAGGTTCCTTCTTGTTTTAACATGTATTGTATTATTTCAACTATAAGTAAACCTCAGAATTAATGTTTGTGTTAACAATCGTTAATTGAAGAATCGAAATGAAGGTGGGATGATGCAGTCCCCGAAATTTCTTCCAGAATTTCATTTGTCCCGAGACGAAATACGACCCCTATTTCTGTCAGTGAGGGTTTCACATATCCTCGAGATGCAATCTCCCTAGCGATACAACGTATGAGCTATTTCGAGTGGCACAGGTCACCATATTGTTCGAGCGAACAATCCTGCTAGACGTCCCATCCAGTTATAAAGTCGCCGGAACAAGGAATTCATAAAACGAACCGGCGTTTGACTAACGACCGTCACGTTCATCTCGTTTACTTTGAGAACAGGCCGCTTTATGGCTCTTTACGACTCCTAATCATAATTATATGCATTAAATTTGGAACGCACTACACCTCGGATGTCACATATAAGAAATTTATAATTTCCAACGCAGGGGAGAATTTTTCGTTTTCGACCATTATGTTAACCAATTATTCTGCGGTGGACCTATTTTTTCATCTGGGAGACGATGGGAATTGACGATAATGATGGAGTCGTTACCCTTATTATTAAAGAAAAAACTATATGTCATTTTGACGAAATTGGATGTCACTGGATAGTAATTTCTACTCAGTACATCGAAACTGATTGCTTTAAATATCGAAGTTTTTTATGAAGATTTTGTTCCTGAGGTGTATGGGGTACTGATGATTCCAAATAAGGCTGGAACCGGTTTATCTCTCAGTTACAAAATCTAATATCATTTCTCCAACCTCATGATAGAATATATCTGAGCCTGGGAATTGCGAATGGTATTCATTTCGATGATTAAAATTTTGAATTCATCTATGTTAAAATAGTTATTTATGATATGAGTGTTAAAAATGACGTTTTAGATTGTGAGTGAAAAAGTTTGTGAAATTAGCGGGGTGAATTGAACAATTTCACGAACAAAATAAAATCACTTTTAACACAAATACCATACAATGTTTTTTGTACAACTGCCCTATTTTAATAAAGAAATGGGAGAATTTGCAATGGCAATAAACTTCAAAATGCATTTTAATATTCAAATAATCAAAAGGTTGTTGTGAATGGCAAACGTTGCCAACGTTATGATTACTTACAAATGAGAAACGACGCTGTCATTTGAATTTCGTTCCTGTCCAATTTTCGTCTTGGGTTTTTAACTGCTTAATATGTTTGTCGAAAGTCCAACTATAAATAAAACTGACGATTTGGTTGTTCCTCTGGATATTGAAGAGTCTGCAAGAAGAGCAAATCTGGAACTCCAACCTAAAAAATCTGTTCAGCAGGACTATATTGCATATAACAATTTCCTGGCCTGGTGGCAATTGAAAAATGTAGGAAAGAACTTCATTGAAACTGTTGTCCTGGCATACTTAGAAGAAAAATAAAGAATATGGAGTTCATCAACTTTGTGGAGCAAATTTTCAATGAAAAAGTAAAGCGCCCTTGTTAAAAAAGGTGTGGATGTTAGTAAATATTTTGAGGTAATAGTGTATTTAAAACGGAAATGAGAAGGATATCGTCCCAAAAAATCGAAAATTCTCATTCGTTAAAAAGTTGAAAAGTTTATAAAGGAGGCACCAGATGAGAAGTACTTGAAGGTTAAGGTTGCAACTATTTTCTCATTAATTAAAGCCTGTCGGCGTGTAGAATTGTGTGATTTATCAGTGAATAAAGACATCGAGATAACAAATAAATCATTGGTTATACAACTTCCAAATACAAAAACGAAAGTCAGTGGTTCTTCAGTATTATTGGGAAGTATGTAGACTATTTTCATAAGTACTTTGCACTGCGCCCTTCTGTCATCAAACATCATCGTCTTTCCTGAAATACATGAATATTGAATGCACTGCCAATCCAGTTGGTATTAATACATTTGGGAAAATTCCATCTATTGTTGCCGAATTTTTCAAACTGCCAGAACCAAAGCAATATACAGAACACTGTTTTCGAAGATCCTCCGCTTCATTGCTAGCAGAATCAGGAGCAAATATTACGGATATAAAAAAACATGGTGGATAGAAGTCTACGACGGTAGCCGAGGGCTATGTTGAACATTCCATTGCATATAGAAATGCCATTGATGAAATAATTCTCCCAACCTCAACAGATTTTGGATCATCATCATCCAATATTGTACTTCCGGTTTCTACAAGTAGTGATGGTGCTGAGGATTCTAACAATGTGTTGCGAAGCTCCCCAACGTCACAGGGCATTCTAGTTTTACGATTAATATTAATGTTCATAAGTAATGAATGATTGTTAATTTTCAACACGCTTCCACGTAAACAATCAATTTTAACATTGCCTGCTGTCATTAAGAGTTTTATTCTTTTTCTCAAAAATACAGTATGTCACAACAAAAATTCATACAGTTTAAACGGAAAAAGCCCTTCGCTGTCAAAATGAATACATTTGCACCATTCTCAGCGAATTTATCGTCATCGAGACGTTACCCTCGGACCCATCGCTTGACCCGCCAATGGTCACCGTCCATCGACAACCATAACACGCATGCATATATCCCCCGTTCGCGACACAATCGCCTCCATAAAGGCAAAGAATTTTTTTTCGTTTCATTCTGAAAAAGAGAGCTAAATTAATACAATGAATGTTGAAACAAAAAGTACCTAAGCTGAGGTAAAAACAGAACGGGTATCATAAAAATCTTCGTATGATACTATAGAATCATACGATACTATCATCACTAGTATCATACGATACTATACAGCCAGGGGAAAAAACCTCAGCCGAAAAAACCTGCCTCCCCGTAAACAAAATAACATAAAATATCAAATATCAGGAAAATCTTGAAAGACATCAGTGTGATCATCTTCATGTTATCCGTCGATGGGCTCGGATAAACAGATTCTTCCCAAAACGACTCGCAATTCTTAATCTGAAATGAAAAAAGACAAAAGCAGAAAAGAAACCGATTATTCAGAATAAATCAAATGCATTCAGATTTCTTGGCCAAAAAATGTTCGGAGGTTTATAAATATTTATGACAGAAATGTCACAAAATTTGAGAGAAATGAAAAAAAACTCCATGAATTTTCCCTTTTCGAATCTGTTGAAAATTACGAACTGATAATTCTTTAACATGCCAAGCTTAATTTGTAAAAAATCAATTAATACATAACCTTTCAACTGTCCTATTTCACTAGGATTTTTTTCTGTTGCCGTGTGGGTTTCTTGCAGAAGAATCACTTCGATACCATGTTCATCAGCTAATTTGGAGACGTAATCACACTTGTCCTTCGAAATTCCTTCGATATTCGAATTCAAAATCCACAAATTCTTGCTCTCTGGTCGTGAGGGTTTTTCAAACCGGATACGACATTCCAGGTGATGATTTTTCGGCACTTCAGATGTTTGAAGACCGCTACGAGTCCCAAATGAAAGGAAATCATCTCATATAGATAAACCAAACATTTTATAACAAAAGAAAACAGAATATTTTTCAGGACCAAAAACTACGTCATATTCCGAGAATTGTCATTCTGACAATAAAGTATGTCACAACCAAAATTCATACAGTTTAAACTGAAAAAGCCTTTCGCTGAAAGTAAATTTGTCGTCATCGAGATGGTGCCCTCGGACCCATCGTTTGACCCGCCACTGGTCACCGTCCATCGCCCACCATAACACGCATGCATATATTCCCCGTTCGCGACACAATCGATCAGAGCACGGGACAATTAAGCGCTGAACCTGCACGGAGGAAATGAACCCACCCTAATTTATTTCCGCCATCAGTTTGTGTTCACTCAATTAGCCGTTATAGAGTTGGCCGTGCCGGCTTTTCATTTGCGCTTTGCGGAAACGTTGCTTCTGCCCTCTCTCCTTCGTTGCCGCCGAATTGAAGATCTCCGACGGTGGGAATTCCTGATGAGGATGCGGCCGGCGGGATAGAAACGTGCGGGACGAGTGGTTTGCGAATTTGAGATGCGGGGTCGACCGGATATCGAAAATGAGGAATTTATACCTTTTTGTACAACTGCCATTGAAAGTGACACTTTTAATGACAGCAAACAATGTTGAAATTGATTGTTTACGTGGAAGCGTGTTCAAAATATTTTTAACATTAGTGTTAAAAATATTTTCAACAGTCCATTTTCTTATGATGAAACCAGATGAGAAAAATTCAGCAATTGCAAATTTTTATTATCAAAATTTAATAATCATTACTTATGAACATTAATATTAACATTAATGCCCTGAGACGTTAGGGAGCTTCGCAACACATTATTAGAATCCTCAGCACCATCAGTAGGTACTTGTAGAAACCGGAAGTACAATATTGGATGATGATGATGCAAAATCTGTTGAGATTGGGAGAATTTTTTTAACAATGACCTTTCAATATGCAATGGAATCAACATAGCCCTCGGCTACCGTCGTAGACTTCCATTCACAATGTATTTTATATCCGTAATATTTGCTCCTGATTCTGCTAGCAATGAAGCGGAGGATCTTCGAAAACAGTGACCTGTATATTGCTTTGGTGCTGGCAGTTTGAGGAATTCGGCAACAATAAATGGAATTTTCCCAAATGTATTAATACCAAGTGATTGACAGTGCATTCATTATTCATGTAGTTCAGGAAAAAACGACGATGTTTGATGACAGAAGGGCGCAGTGCAAAGTACTTATGAAAATAGTCTACATACTTCCCAATAATACTGAAAGAACTACTGACTTTCCTTTTTGTATTTGGAAGTTGTATAACCAATGATTTATTCGATATTTCGATGTCTTCGACTGATAAATTACACAATTCTTCACGTCGACAGGCTCCAAATAATCCGAAAATAGTTGCAACCTTGAACATCAAGTATTTCTCATCTAGTGCTTCAATAATAAACTTTTCAACTTGTGCACTAGTGAAAACTTTCGATTTTTTGGGACGATATACTTCACTTTTCCGTTTTAACTATGCTATTTTTTTTAAATATTTACTAACATCCACACCATTTTTAACAAGGGCGCTTGACTTTATCATTGAAAATTTGCTCCACAAAGTTGATGAACTCCATATTTTCGATTTTTCTTCTAAGTATGCCAGGAATACAGTTTCACTGAAGTTTCCTTCTACATATTTCAATTGACACCAGGCCAGGAAATTGTTATATGCATTATCATACAGCTGAACAGATTTTTTAGGTGGGAGTTCCAGATCTACCCTTCTTGCAGACTCTTCAATATCCAGAGGAACAACCAAATCGTCACTTTTTATAATAATTGGACTCTCGACAAACAAATTAGGCAGTTAAAAACTCAAGACGAAAAATTGGACAGTAACGAAATTCGAATGACAGTGTCTTTTCTCATTTGTTAGTAATTATAACGTTGGCAACGTTTGCCATTCACAAGAACCTTTTGATTATTCGAATATGAAAATGCATTTTGAAGTTTATTGCCATTGCAAATTCGCCCATTTCGTTATTAAAATAGGGCAGTTGTACAAAAAACATTGTATGGTATTTGTGTTCAAGTGATTTTATTTTATTCGTGAAATTGTTCAATTCGCTCCGATCATTTCACAACCTTTTTCACTCACCAAATAAAACGTCACTTTTAACACTCATATCATAAATAACTATTTTATTCATTATAGCGAGCTCGAAAAAATGATTAACGACTATAACATTTCATCAGGTTCGAAACACAATCAGAAATTAATTCCGACACCCTGTATTCCGATGTTCATCGCTCAATTAGTCTGGCAGAATGCCGGCTAAATGTCGTACCCGATATGCATGTCCCATCAAATTGGATAATCAGCAAATAGGATCAAGTAATTGAGCAATTCCAGTCCTTGTCGGTCAATCATAATAAGCCGAAACATGGGAGCAATAATCGCGTTCATCACTGTTGGAATACGCCGAATTGACCAACGTGCAGGACCAATTTTCGGTGGTGCAACATCAGATGGTCAACGAGGAAGATTGTGTAGAGAAAACGATCCCAAAGTTGGACTTAAAATTGATTCATTCTTAATTATTATTTACTCAATTCTCATAGTTTAGAATGAAAAGTAAATACGTTTTTATTGCGATATTTCTGAGGTAAAAACCTTGCAAAACACTAGTTGTTGTGTTTATGGATGTAAATTCTGAAAAATCTAGGAGTCCTGGTGCACATTTTCATTATTTTCGTGGTAAAAATCAAAATGTTTACGTAACCAACAAACTAAAAATCGTAGAGGAAATCAATCGACGTAAATCCTGGGAGCATGTTCTAATAATGGAAAAACCTGTATCTAAACATATTAGAGTATGCTCACACCATTTCCGACCAGAAGATTATAGAATGAAAACAGGAAACTGATGTCCTTGATTGTTGATTGTTGCGAAAATGAACTTATGTTCAGCAAACGATCAAATCTATATGTGGAATTTCGAAAAAATTCCGAGAATTGCCAATTTTAACCAATATATTATACATATATGGATTAATTTAATATCAATATCAAAAATAGCTTGATAGTATTGTCGTTCATTTAGCAACGGAAAAAGGGCAATCAATCGATAGATAAGTTGAAATTCTATTTTATTATAACTGCAGCCTTGTTAAGATGCACTCAATGAATAAAAAAATCTAGCGAGTAAAATATTCTTCAACATGATTAATCAATGATCACATCATGTTCTGCATACATACGGTTCTTTGGAGAATGTGCATTATTCAAAATTTATCACTCAATTTCTTTTCATAGATTTTTTCCCTTCCTAAACAGAATAAAAATTAGTAGCCTTTATTAGATGAAAATATTGCTCATGTTGATGTTCAATTGCATTACAATTATGCATGTTTTCATATTCTATTAGGTCACAAACTTATTACAACCTTCTCTTAGTTTTCATCATAAATGGATAATCCTAATGTTTTCTGTTTTGTACAATTTATTGTTACAGAAAACAAAAAAAAACAACTAGACAGTAAAATTGGCAAGATATTCTGTAGTAAGTACAACCCTGTAGAGTAGAGTAGCAGGGCTAAAATATGCTTGCAAAGTCCAGACAGTCTTGCTTGGCATGTTGTTGTATTTCCTCGATATGATGGGGTTGTCCTTGTAGAATTCCAATGTTTGAAATAATTTTTTTCCAAATAGAATCAAATGATTGCATTGCAACACTTGCTCACCTTCTACACAGTATCTATAAGCATGTAAATATTGGAAAATTTCCCATAATTTGAGGAACCTTTGGTAAACATCTTACCGGATGATCTGAAAGGCATTCAACATTGAATAGTGCTCACCTGAATATTTTACATGAAATAAAACAAAAAGCACAATTATACCTATATTTAGACAAACAATATAACCCACATATAACCACAGGATCCACAACTAAGGAAACAACTTCGATTATTGATAGTAATCCCATAGATTCCAAATAGAAAGCTAATGTAAACAGCTGATCGGCGAATGCAGCGCCACCATCGGTAATTATTTCATTTGTTTCTCATTTGTTAACGTCAGTTTCCAAAAACACAATATTAATCAAGAAAGTTTATTTTATCAAGTCACTAACTTGTAAAACTGACAGTTAACTTGCAAAATTTTTACAAGTTAGTAGTATAATTTACATTAGAAAATTTTGTTTTATAATCATATAAATTGAAAATCATGATACAATTGTTTTTTACACTAACACAGATTTTTGATGATGAAAGAGTTGATACTGATGATGATGAACCATCTGTTGACTCAGAAACTGCTGAACTCGTTTCAGAAACGCCATTACCTTTTGAGATCTGCAAATGACAACTAAACTTCATTTTTTTCAATAAATTTATCAAGGAAAACAAACCTGCCAACAAGGGCATTTTCTTTCATTACCAAGCAACTTTTCAGCATAGACCATTTTGCCCATAAAGTATTAGGGCTAAATCTAGCTGTAGTTGATTCAAGTAGACCAACAAAACATCTTCAGTTACCCCAATTACACTATTTTTGTTTCGCCACTTTTTGAAGTCGTCGTATTCTCGCTCGTACCTTGAAGCTGATTTTGCAGGTAATAAACTTGATGCCCCACTGCTGGCTGCCTCAATAATTTTTTTGGTACATTCATCTTCGCTTCCGCCAAAACAAATGTAAAGAAAAATAAACAGACATGTTCATGGCAACGCTTCCATAGCTTACGACATTTGCGACAAATTATTGAGATTTGTTTGGAATTTATCTAACCTTTTGAGAAATGAGAAACAAATCAAATATAAAACAATACACGCAAGGTACCGGGTTTTACTGGGTCAAGGAGGTAACTGACTCGCCTGCGGCTCGTCAGTTATATCCTCCATCCGCCAGTAAAAACCCTCTTACCCTGCTAGTAATGTTATATACTATTGTCGAATAGATCTGCGGCTTATTTTGGTTGTCATCGACGAAGACGTTGAGCAGTACTGATGCCGAGTAATAACTCTGAAACTGGTTTACTGCTTCGTTGGTTCGATGACAGAACGTTCTTGCAGTTCCTTCATGATCTAGATCTAGATTTTCGATAGCCCATGTTAATAGTTATGTTCTTCGTCGGCTTATGAACGTCATAAAACCTCTTTCATTTCCACAGTATGCAACGATCGTAATAGCCGAAATAATAGAATTTCGTGCGCCATGCAATTCGTTCCACTTAGAAAAACCAGGTGCCACAACTGAGCTAGCCCTGGCGGAAATGAAAATTAATTATTATAAATCATTCATGCGCGTAATTGCGAAGGGCTTAACGTCCCGTTTCACGTTTATCCGAATTTCGCCGGTGGTAAACGGCAAAAATTGGCGTCGTAAATCACTCCGCGGGGGCTAATTGAATGGGGCAGGATTGTTCGGCAACATGTATGAGTTTTGATTGGATTTTGTCCGGGCGACTCTGGCTGGCGCCCGATTTTCCGCTGTTCCCGATCTGGGATCGCAGACAGATCGAGCTATTTCGAGTCCTGAACGGCTACAGATGGTTGTTGATGGGTACAAAGCTTCGGTTGTTCTTGTTCCGGACTATTTGTATCATCTGGCTGTTCGTTAGCGGTGCAAACGGTACGAATGTTGGCTGTTTATGCTGATACGCATACAGTGTGGTGCGAATGAAGACTGTTCTTCCAGAAGGTCCAGTTTCAGCATCTCTTCTTTTTGAAAAAAAAAAATTGGGTCAAGATGGTGAACAAAACAGAGGATTCAGGTTCTCTTCCCAACAATAATCAGAATTATCGAAAATAGTATCACTTTCGGTTCTTCGTCTATAAAACATATTTCGGATCATAGATATCTCGATTCTTCCCTCAATTCTCTTTCATCTCAACTTAATAATTTCGGGTTTCTTTCATCCCAGGAAGGGTTACATGAATCCTTTATGAAATAATCTGCTCCACACACATGAGTTTGGGATATTTTTTTTTTATTTATTTTATTTTACTTCCACACAAACACCAATGATAATGGTAATTACAAATGTAGAATAACAATTTAACCTAAAAAAAATAAATCCCTCAAGATCTCCAGGCAGTCAAAAAATAAAGCGACATCATTTTTCATTAGAAATTCGTTAAATACAGCCATTGACATGGGCGCCCGCAGATGGAGGCCAGGGGGGGGGCGTGGCCCCCCTGAGATTTTGATTCCCTTTTTGCTTTTGAGCAAAACCGAACACTGATTTCGCCTGCGCCTCATCCAATCATTATTTGGCCCCCCCTGAGAAAAAATTCTGCGGGCGCCCATGGCCATTGATATGTTTATAGGAGAACAACCACCTGGTTTAACAACGAATATGTCTTCATTTTTGTTTCTTAAGTTCAATTTTGGAACTTTGAAACTCACAAAATCGATAAAATTACTATTTTGGTTATGAATGATTTTTAAAGTAAATGCTACAGCATTATATTTTCTCCTTTTATCTAATGTACACATGTCAAAATCTTGTAACATGGATATATATGATTTCATGAAGGGATATACATGATATTTTTTCAGATGTAAGTATCCAAGAAATCTTTTTTGAACTTTCTCAATTTTATCTATATGGGTTATTGCCATTGGCATCCAAATCGCCGAGGCATACTCAAGGTGAGGTCTTACTAAGCTATTGTACAGTAGGATGGTAGTTGAAATATTAAAATCTTTGGTGTTTCTTAGGACAAGATCCACAATTTGATATGCTTTATTTGTCAGTGATTCAAAATGATCGTCAAACTATATTGACCTAAATTGCAAAAAAATATAGTTTGAATGAAATTTCTTGATAAAAATTCATATTAATATGATTTCAAGTTGCAGGAAATGAAATTAATTTTTGCCAGTAGGTCTGCAGCGTATACAGCGTATACGTGGTTAAAAAAAATCGGGTAAAATAACGAAATTTTATTCCCAGAGACTTCAAGCATTTTAAAACTATCAACACAATATATTGTCTCTACGGGCATCAATAACAATTTGACATCTTTTCTGCATACAACACACGAGGTTGTTGAACATTTCTTGAGGAATTTGGTTCCATGAACGGGGCAGAAGCTCTCTCAGATTATTTAAGGATTCTGGGGTAGGTTGATGATTATCTAATATTCTCTGGAGCATATCCCATGCATGTTCTATGCAATTCAAATCTGGTGAGTGCTGAAGTATCAGTAAATGTGGAATACCAAGCTACTCGCGCGCATTCTCAACTATGGCTGCACGGTGCGGTCTAGCGTTATCGTCGAGAAATTAAAAAGTTTCACCAATAGCAGCGTGAAAATTTGGCAAAACATTGTCAATGACATGCTCCTTATAATGTGAGGCGGTCATATTCCCAGTACAAATGTGTAGATCTGTGCGCCCGTTGAAACATATCCCGGCCCATACCATAACACTACCACCCCCTTGGAATGAATGAACTTCTTTGACATAGCAACGATTACGGGGTATGCGTGGGATTGTCCATACCCTTATTCTTCGAGAATCTGAAAATCGTCCATATCTGGATTCATCAGTGAAAAGAACACTATTTCATTGATCGTTCCAATTGATATGTTGCTTTGCCCATTCCAGTCTTTGACGCTTATGGTCACGTGTTAATGGAAATCCTCTTAATGAACCTGAATTCACCTCTCTCAAACGTCGTCTGATGGTTTCGATGGAAACTCGGACCCCATCTGCATTCTGAAGAGTATTCCGTAGCATTCTAGACTTAGATGTAGGCTTCCTTCTCGCCGAAACGGTGATGAAACGATCTTGAGCAGGTGTTGTTTTTCGTCTTCCACCAAGCCTTGGTCTTTCCAATTCGCACCCTGTCCCCCTAAAACTATTCCAAAGTCGAGATATCACACTTTGGCTGACTTGGAGCCTTTCCGCTACAATAACCTGAGTTAGGCCACCCTGTAGCATTCCGACAGCCCTATTAGCCTCAGCGTTTGTTAATTCACTTCTTGACATTTTCAGAAAACTCGTTTCAAATCGAAGCGAAATGACAACATTCATGAAGCATATGCAAAGAACCAAACTTCAGAAAAAAGGAGACCAGATTGACGAAATGTCTCATACTGATTTTTATTGGATCGATTCAAGTTGTTATTGAGTTTTAAATGATTTTACAGCGATATATTCTAAGATTATATACTTTTCAACTATCCCTTACGCTTGTGGAGCAGTAAATTTTGAGTTATTTCTAAATCAAAATAGCGATTGTCCACCTGTGCGCGAAATAAATTCCCCGTTTACGAACTTTTGAACCACCCTGTATATAACAATATCCTCCCAACCGACCGTTCATTCGAATCGACACCGACCATTAACAACGACTCCGAAAGAGATATCTGCCCGCATGAACTCGCGATAAACGACTGCAACATTTAAACCACCGGTATCAATTCCGCCAGTACGGGGGGCTGGAATCCATACGGAGATTTATCCTCGCCGGCCATTATTGCGTCCATCTGTCTAGGTCCAGTCGGAATTGAATCGATCCATCCGTTTATGGTCGCCTAATTGAACTTTATAAGCTCCTCTGCCGATTTGGGTGTTCAATTAAAATGGCGGTGAAACTAGCGACTGCAAAGCGGATTAGCAGACATGCATGTTTTTGAACCCTCAAAACTTGAGTTTGGGATATACTAGATTAACAAAATTTTCAGTATATGATGTCGATAGTGAACTTATTTAGTGTACGAAGTTTCAATTGCATAGCTCTCACACTCGAGATTTTATAGATATCTAAAAATCCTCAGGACTCACTGAAAATCATAAAAACTGTTATGGTACTTCCCGATGTCTTATCAAGTTGAAATTTACTATGTGAGCTTGTTTCAGCACAAAAAATTTACAAACTTTCAACTTTCACCTCTTAACCTTCAGAATTAGGAGATTTATGAATTTATTATCTTCTTCTTAAAGTATTGGATGCTCTAGGATCATTTTTACAAAGTTTGGAGAAATTGTTAGGAACTGTGTTTCTTCAAGAAAGGCAGTTTTTTTATGACTGATCTAACTTTTGAAACAATTTGCCAATTTGATATAGTATAGATTTTTTTCAGTACAATCAGTTGAAATTGGTCGAAATATTAATTTTGAATATTTGGTTCGGCAAAAATAACATTATTTTTCGAGGTGAAACAATTTTCTTCGAATTGAAGATTACAGGTACTGTTAGAGATAACATAAGAAAAATAAAATTTTGAAAGAGTAAAAAATTGTACCACATTTCACATGAAAATGTTTTTTTTTTAAAGTGACACTTTTAATGACAGCAAACAATGTTAAAATTGATTGTTCACGTGAAAGCGTGTTTTCAACATTAGTGTTGAAAATATTTTTAGCAATCCATTTTCTTATGATGGAATCAGATGAGAAAAATTCAGCAATTGCAAATTTTTATTATCAGTATTTAACAATCATTACTTATGAACATTAATATTAGGTACTCTTAAAACAAGAACAATTACTGACATTAATGCCCTGTGACGTTAGGGAGCTTCGCAACACATTATTAGAATCCTCAGCACCATCAGTACTTGTAGAAACCGGAAGTACAATATTGGATGATGATGATCCAAAATCTGTTGAGGTTGGGAGAATTTTTTCAGCAATGACATTTCTATATGCAATGGAATGATCAACATAGCCCTCGGCTACCGTCGTAGACTTCCATCCACCATGCTTTTTTATATCCGTAATATTTGCTCCCTGCTAGCAATGAAGAGGAGGATCTTCGAAAACAGTGTCCTGTATATTGCTTTGGTACTGGCAGTTTGAGGAATTCGGCAACAATAGATGGAATTTTCCCAAATGTATTAATACCAACTGGATTGGCAGTGCATTTATTATTTATGTATTTCAGGAAAAAACGACGATGTTTGATGACAAAAGGGCGCAGTGCAAAGTACTTATGAAAATAGTCTACATACTTCCCAATAATACTGAAAGAACAACTGACTTTCGTTTTTGTATTTGGAAGTTGTATAACCAATGATTCATTTGTTATTTCGATGTCTTCCACTGGTAAATTACACAATTCTTCACGCCGACAGGCTCCAAATAATCCAAAAATAGTTGCAACCTTAACCATCAAGTTTTTCACATCTGGTGCCTCCTTTATAAACTTTCCAACTTGTTCACGAGTGAGAATTTTCGATTTTTTGTGACCTTTTGTGTGTCCTTCACTTTTCCGTTTTAAAATATGATGAACTCCATATTTTTGAAGTATGCCAGGAAAACAGTTTCACTGAAGTCCCTCCCACATTTTTCAATTTATACCAGGCCTGGAAATTGTCAGATGCAATATCGTACTTCTGAACAGATTTTTTAGGTATTAGTTCCAGATTTGCTCTTTTTGCAAACTCTTCAATATCCAGAGGAACAACCAAATCGTCACTTTCATTAATAATTGGACTCTCGACAAACATATTAAGCAGTTAAAAACCCAAGACGAAAATTGGACAGGAACGAAATTCAAATGAATATTAAAATGCATTTTGAAGTTTATTGTTACTGCAAATTCGCCCATTTCATTATCAAAATAAGGCAGTTGTACAAAAAACATTGCATGGTATTTATGTTAAAAGTGATTTTGTTTTGTTCGTGAAATTGTTCAGTTCGCTCCGTTCATTTCACAAAATTTTCACTCACGAAATAAAACGTCACTTTTAACACTCATATCATAATTAACTATTGGTTGGATATTATAGGGTGAATTTCAAGCTGATACTTTTTTGGGCCTTCTGTATTGTAACAGAAGTTTGTTATCGGCAAAAATTCTTTTTTGTGGTTACAACCTCGATTTGAACCGCTTTCCTATTGGCCTAGAAAATTCAACATCCTCATCTACTTTTTCAAGTACACCTGCTGGAAATCTTTCACCTTGCTTTTTCATTTGGCTGAGCTTATCTCGAGACGCAATTAACCGCAAGCTCTTTTCTCCTCATCGACACATCCAGCGCACTCCAGGAAAACCCTCCAACCTCCCGTTTCTTCTCTTGCGGCCTGTGTCACAACCTCCAGAGTCCCTGGCTTCACGAGACGTTGAATAATGAGCGTAATTTATCGCCACGAGCGGAAGGAGCGGTATATTCCGAGTCTTTGAGAAAAAACTCGGTTTTCGTCGTGAAAATACCACTCCGGAATATCTGGAACGGAGCGATCTATTTAGGGTCTGAAAAATTCGGGTTTGCGCTCGAAATATGTCACGGCGGATGAAAACATGCATTTTTTAGCGGTGTCGCGCCGCTGAAGCTCCTTCTTCACCGGCTTTTATCGAGATGCGACGTGCGAGCGGATGTTTATCTTTCGAATTTCCGATGACGTATAGAGTTACCATATGTATAAATGTGATACTTCGAACAAATATACGTGTTTGAATTCTTACTGCATGAATATACCTTAGTTGATAGTTTAAAAGGGGTTACAGTCCACTGCGACCTGATGGTCTATTGTTCCCCCTGACAAAGCTTTACAGCTCGCCTTCCAGTCCTAGAGATCTTATGAAATCCAATATCTCGGAAGGCTTCAGTGAGGCAAATTCCTCACTCCTACAGGTCTTTTGACCAAAGCATTGTTTCCTTTGGCTTACAATGCCAAAGCATTCTGTGACTAGGTGAATAGGAGTTTCTTCCTCCTCCCCACAGAATCTACACTCGTCAGTGTTCGATACGCCCATTCTCAGCAAGTGCTTTCTGAGGCGACAATGCCCTGTAAGAAAGCTAGTGAGGAGGTGCAGTTGGTTCTTACTGAGATTCTAATATCTTTTGGATCTTGCAGTTTCAAAATTCCGAAGGAACTTTTTGGAGTGATCCAACCTTTGTAGATTCTGCCAGAGTGTTTCTCTTTCAGTTTTCTCCTTCTCCAGAAACATAGAGTTACCATATGTATATAAATGTGATACTTCGAACAAATATACGTGTTTGAATTCATACTGTATGAATATACCTTACAATAGTTTTAATAGAACAGGATCGATGATTTTTAGAACGAAAAACTGGAAGAAGAAAATAATGTAACAAAAATTAAGAGAAAAATGAATCCAACCAAAAAAATTTTCATGTAAAATATTGCCAAGACGAGGCCGTATTTCTAACATTGTCAAAAAGTTATCAGATCTCATGTAGAGCCAAGCTGCTAACTCTACACTCTTCATCTTCACAAGTCCTTATTTCACAAACTCAATGCCTTGGTCGAAATTAGTGACTATTTTTCGATCACAAACGAAACATTTCGAATGATATGTTCTATATACCGGCCATTATGATCCATACATAAATTATAACATTCCCCTATTTCATTATAAGTTACTTTGGTCAAAATATAAGGGTCTACTTGGGCACATGCGTTTCTTATCTTTATTTTCAAATGATCCAAGTTATTAGAATCAGTTTGGTATACCATATTTTCAGGGTAACCATCAGAAAGTAATCCATGAGCTCTAGGTCTGGCTATACCTGATGGTTCCTATCCATTCATTTTCGGATTCTTGATCTAAATATCTCTTCACAATGGCAGCGTTGTGCCATGCAGCCCCATCTTGCTGTTGCCACATAATTCATCTTATTTGAAGAAGCACATTGACTAGAAAACTAGCCTTCTTGAATTCAAATCACAAAATCATATCTATGTCTCTAAATAAAAAGGCATAGTACCACAATACAGAAGAAAATAAATGGAATATAATTAACATAAAACACGCTGCAGATCGCTGACGGTTAGAAATGGATAAAAATTGTATTGGAAAAAAAAGTTCAGAATGAAATTATTTTCCGAATGCATTCCTCTATCTTATTTTGTTTTTTTTTCGAGTTATACGCTAAAATTGAAATTTGTGTTATTTCAAATTTGGTCATTATCTCCGTTTTTGTTTGTGCTAGAATGTTGAAATTAAAACCATATACAGCGCTTTTTTCGTAGCAATCCAGTAGCGTACTATGTTTTTTCTCAAGAGGTTTCCCTGCTGAGCTAACATAAAGTTGTGTTTTTTCTTATGGAAACAATAGGAAATTATGACTCAGAAAGAATCATTACCCTTTCCACTCCGTTTCAAATATATATAACACATCATACAGGGTGGGCCACGTAAAACAGTTCATCCCCCATTTCTGAGTATGCTCCACTAAATGTTCCGACAGGTTAATATTTTGACACCAAATAGGAATTGTTAAGTATATCTTAATATATAAAACTAAGTCGGCCACTTTGTTGGTTACACCATTTATAACTCATAATTGGATGAACTGTTTGTTATGAAAGATTATTTTCTGGATTCTTCTACGATGGGGTTAACATAAAATACATTAAAATTCTGAAAAATTTGATGAAATGGAAAAAAATTGGAAATAATTTTTCTTCTTGCGAATAGCGCCAGTAGGTGTCGCTACGGTTAATAGCGTTTTCGTGAAAGTATTAAAGTTGATATTAATTCGGTGAACTGCATTTTCTAATAATATTAACGCATCTGAGTCCATATGTTATTACACCTATCTTTCTTCCGAACACTACGAAAAATTTTATGACGAAATGTTTTGAACAAATCTCCATTCTACTTTTATATATGTAAACAATTACTGCGTATTTTGAGTTGCCTAAACAGATGTTTTGGGGGCGCATTGATTTTTTTATCTGGTGACTTCCGACAACCATTACCGGTAATTCCAAAATCGAAAGCTGCCGATGAAATAAATGCTTGCCTAAAATCATTAACTTTAAATTTGGCTTGGTAATGAAGCTCTTAATTCAGTTGATTGTGGTTGGAATAGTACCAATAGATATTTGCAGCAAACAAAAATGCAAAAAACACCTGCACCACAAAAATTGTTGAAAATGATTTTTTTTGACGGCAAAAAAAGATGCAATGCGTCATGCACCTGCAGAAAACTGAGTCTTTTTTGTAACGCTACATGTAGGGAATGTGCAGTTGTTGACTGCCAAAGCAGTTGTCCAATCTTTGGCAGAGATGAAGAAATAAGTGACAGTGGGGACAGCCACCCAGAATCAGATTAATTTTTTGGCACAAAGAGTATTATTTTAACCCTTTAAAAATAATAAGCATAAATCGGCATAGGGTAGGAGTAGGAGACAAGTATAGCTCATATCCAAAATGTTATCAAAATAATAATAAACGTCTTTATTTCTATTTTCAATATGACACAGGCGAAGTTTAGCCTTAGGCTATTCTTAAACTTAACCTGTACCACACATACAATAATTAATATTACAACAGCGTTCTATAATTAATGAAACATTTCAACAATTGAAAACTTACATACCCAATATAATACAATATAATACAAATCGAAGCATCTTGATAAAATTCGGAGATAATGCCTAATTTTCGCCCTCATTGACTGGACTAATTGTACAGGACAATTTCATGTCCACTTTCAAGGTATAATATCATAATAGTTTATTATAATATTAAAGTTACTGTTTTATTTATCGATTGAGGCAGTACGTAGTCTGCCGGGTCAGCTAGTTATTGAATAAAAATGAGACTAAGAAAAATTGAAATCCCAAAACTCTGAGAGTAACAACCCCGTATAGAAATGCGTTAGATAAACGAGAATTGAAAAACCAGCTTTCACCGACAACGTGGCGTAGACGAAAAGCGCCATAATTCGCAAAAATTGGCCATTGTCGACGAAAAATAACCCACGGAATTGGTAGAGATCGGGCCGCGTCAATTTTATTCTTGCACAAAGGTGACGTCGGGCATAAATTCGAGGAAACTGCCGTCGCTGCAAGGCACCAGGCAATATCGTATTTCCCAGAGGAAGGCGCTGAACGGGATACGTTATAGCGAAGAATTTCATTTCTCGGGAAAGTGGAGGAGGTCGGAAAATGCATCCTGGAAAAGTCGCCGTTTATCAGCGGGCGAAGCCATTAGGAATTCGGATGGATGTGAGGGGTGCAAATCGGGCTCGTCAGGAATTGAACGCAGCACTTCGAAACTTCCACTTTTCCGGGAAAAGGGGGGACAAATTACGGAATAATAATGGCGCAGTCGACATCTGTCTGAATGTCGGCAGGTTTTCGTTTGACTGAGTGGCGTCGTGGTTCTTTGCGAGTTTCCTTCATTAATCATGATTATAATGATAACAATGAATTTATCGATCATCTGGGATGAATAAATATATAGGATAAGATGAAAAAAATTATTAATTAGCCATCACTACATCATTGAAGTACTTTTTCGTTTACTGTTTGATAACACTTCTTCTTCTTCATATTTCTCAGCCATCAATAACATCTATTTCACATTAATTTTTTAACAGGTTTTTTTTTTAAATACTTGCATCGCGATATTGTGGGGTAAATATTATACAACAGTGTCGATAAAACTTAGGTTCAGAAAAATGTTCACACTTTCGAATTTTCAGATATTTTCATTCTCTGTAGAAAATATAAGTACGGCGACATTGAGGTAGTCTTCCGGTCTTTTTGAAATTTTTTCACCTGACGTTTCGCCCACATCTTCGGTATGCATTTTCAGAGGATTCACAAGGAGTAGAAGCTCGACTTTTATGCGAGTCGGAATTTCTGGGGGATGTACTTGAAAATCTACAGCATGCATTTGTCGTCAATGGATATAATGTCAAATAAATTCAGAGGACAATAGGACCAAAAATTTCCACACGTGATGATAACACATCACAATTCACCCCCAATAGAAGAGCTATTTTACCATTCATCCCTAAGATCCCAGATAGAATTTGTAGAATACTGAAGAAGCGCAACATGGAGACCGTTTATAGACCCACACAAAAACTTGGACAAATGATCAGAACTATGAAAGACAAAGTCGGCCCACTCTCACAAGCCGATATTCACAGGATACCTTGCGACTGCGGCAAAGTCTACATTGGTACAACAAACGGAATGTGGTACTATGAATGTACCGAGAAAACCATACGTGTTACAACTTTTTTTTTCAGTTTTGGAAATGAAAACGTCCATTTTACCACAATATGCCATTCAGCTTCATGCTACATGAAAAAAATTGTCGACCTGTGTAATCCTTTCTCTATTTCAGTATTCTAATGAGTTGATTACAGTACGAAAGATATTGCTGTAATGAACTCGTTATAGCACTGTTTTCAGATATATTTTTCGTTTTATGGTTGTTAACTCTGACTTCCAATCATTTCAATTTTCATCACACGTCAATTCAAATTCCGTAATCTGTCAATTTTCGTAACAGTCTTACCAACAACCAAAATACAATACAAAAAGTTACTATGATATATATTCTGACTTTTTCATGGAATTTCGAGAGTATTTCACAAGACTTGACTGAAATAGAGAAAAAATCGTCTAGTACTTCAATACTTCATAAGTTCGACAAATTGTAGTGACTAAACATCCCTAAAACTATTCAGCTGAATGATATTTGTGTTAAGAGGATGTTTAGTCATTACAATTTGTCGAACTTATGAAATATAATTTGATAGTTAACTCAGCAACATATATAAAAATGAGAAATGTGAAAATAAGTTCATTAATTCAAAACGTTTGACAAAAGTTTTGGCCCATGGAAAGTGTCTGACACTTATGACAGGTCTGCAGTATGATTAAATGAGGAACGGAAATAAATCTCGGCTGAAAAAAGATCCTTACCTCGCCCGTGAAAAAAAAAATTACTAAAAATATTAAATATCAGAAAAATGTTGAAAGACATCAGTGTGATCTGAGAGAACATCTTCATTTTATCCGTCGATGGGCTCAGATAAACAGATTCTTCATAAAATACGGCTCGCAATTCGTAATCTGAAATGAAAAAAAAAACAAAAGCACAAAAAAAACAACAATTTAGAATAAATTAAATTATTATGAAATTAACCACCCATTTCAGAAATGCATTCGTTACTTTTTGTCTAGCCTCGAAACCATCTTGAAATATATAAATGAGACACCTATTTATAAGATGTTCTATAGTCTCCTCATTTTGCCCACACCCACAACTAGGGCTCTCAACCGAATTCCATCGGGAGAGCATGTTGTTGTATCGTCCATGACCTGTTCTAATACTATTTAGAACAGACCATATTCTCCTGGGAAGGTCAAAAGCAGGAACTCTGATGGAAAGATAAGAAATAAGATCTTTATTGAAAAAATTGGAAACATTCCATTCAAATTGTCAAATTTTTTTTTCGCTTCTATTCAAATCAATAAGAAAATTTGACCAAAAAGGTTTACGCGACTTCAATTTGGGGACCTTATTATATAGAATATACGTGAGTATGGGAAATCAATTTGGAAAGGAATGGAATTTGTTCCTGAAATTCAAAGCTGTTGTCTCAGGGGAGGGACAATATTTGAGAGGACTAGTAACCAAAAAGTGGGTGTAGACTTGATAGTACCAGTAATGATCCTCATAGAAAAATTTAGTTGGGCATCAATTTTTTTTTCATGAACACTGTTCAACTAAACAGGGCAACAATATTCAGCAGTAGAAAAACCCAAAGCAAGCGCTGCCGTACGAAGTCTTGTTGCATCAGCTCCCCATGAAGAACCAGCTAGTTTCTGAAGAATATTGTTTCGAGTTTTAAGCTTCAAATGCAGATCATCTAAATGGGCGTTGAAATTTTGAGAGGAATCAAGTTATATTCCCAGGTATCTAGGATTGAAATTATGTTTTAAGGGAGAAGAACCGGAAGTTACACTCAATTTTCTATATTGCTGATGATTATTCAAATAAAAACACAAAACCTCGGTTTTATTTCCATTCGGGCACAAACACCACTTAAAAAAATAATTTTTCTTTATATCCAAATTTGCGGAAAGGGTGATTTTTATTGTTTGAAAATTAGAAGATTGAAAAGCAAGAGCAATATCATCAGCATAAATGAAGTTTTCCGAAGAAGTAGTTGGAATGTTACACGAATATAAATTGAATAGAAGAGGTGCTAAAACTGAACCTTGTGGAAGACTATTATTCGAAGTATTACTTTTATTATCGACAAAAACTCGGAACCTTCTTCTATAAAACATATATGAAAATCAGACATGTGAAACTAAGTTACGTCATCAGCTCTGGGATTCTGGACTACTATCTATCTATAAATCTTAGCATCTTTATTGTCTTACACCTTTTTCCACGGCTTTAAATTCTGCGTACCATTCCGTCTTTAACCCTGAGGACCTCACCCAATCTTCGGATCACTCCATCCGTCAAACGGTCATCAAATCGAATCACGTTGAAAAATTTTATCTTGGTCTGCTCAGCGTCAGCTTTGACGGCAGCATCATTCTGGAATGATAAATCCGGCATCCCTCAGGGCTAGAGGGATCGTTCCTTGTTTCGGCAAGGAACCGCATAAATGGATGTGACTTTTCTTGCCAGGTTGACATTTACTAGCCCTCGGGAACACCTGATGTGCGGTTGTCACGTAGCGCGGGGATGAATAAAAGTCACCTTCGGTATTATTAGAAATGGGGTTGGTTTGCCCCGGTCGTATTATTGGGGTGAGTGTACCAACGTCGTATTTATAGGGTGGCAACAGGGGCGATTACACGGAGGTCACGTGTGTTGTTTTCATTCTGGGAAAGTCGTCTTTCAGATGTTCAATTCGTCGCAGTTTACTTTGGGATTTAACAGGCAGGAGGCTGGAGGTGTGTCTTATCTTGGTGGTATGGATGGGTCTCAACATGGCCTTTATCCGGGGTTGTTTGCAACGTTGAGTTCTTTTTCCTGATATGAAATTGACAGCGTTACAAGAAATGAACTGCTCCCCAATGAGTTAGGGATATTGACTTGAATTGCAATCGCAAAAAAAATTGTTCAATTGAGATTTCGTCATGAAAGTTCATTCTCTACACTCTTCATTTTAACAAGTCCTTATTTCACAAACTCTATGCCTTGGTCAAAATAAGTGATTTGACCGTTTCTCTTTCGCCACGTGAGCGTAAGGTGAAAAATTCATTCACTGTTCATAAATTTCCTGTTATAAAATAGTTACGAAACGACCAAGTCACTTATTTTGGCAGACAACTTAAGATGTAGGTTACGGACGCATAGCGCTTCAACCCTTGCTACTACAACCCTCACCCCCGATTTTTTAATAGGGAAGATGGGGTGAGTGATACCTCATTTGAAAGGTATTTTTATACTGATTTCAGCACAGTAATTGTTTTTTCATTTCATGCATTAGTTCTCGAAATATTCTTGACTAAGCATTTGAAAATGAAGTGGTGTTTTCATGGCACTTGTAGTGTTTTTTTGTGAAAAACCTTTCAAATGAGGTATCACTCACCCCATCTTCCCTATTCAAAAATTGGGGGTGAGGGTTGTAGTAGCAAGGGTTGAAGCGCTATGCGTCCGTAACCTACATCTTAAGTTGTCCCCCTCGAAACAGAAATCGAAAAAATTTATTTCGTCTGTAATCTCGTCTGTTTCGTTTTCACCCTATATTATCGTGTCCTTACCACATCTACTTTCTTGATTGTCTCTGTGAATTATGATTGTTGATATGTTATAGTTATAGTTTTTTTTTCTTCATGTACTTTCATCTGTTCAGTTTTTTTTCAAAGTATATTCAAATGTAGTTTTTGTGAACTACAAGAGTTAAGGGGTAGAGCACCTTTCTGTGAACTTCCCCTTGAGATTTCTAGTGAAATAAAAAGATTTATTATTATTATTCTATTCGGAAAGTCCATTGAAGTTATTTATCGAATGGTGCTGATTTCATATTCGGTAATCTTGTTTCTTCCTAGTTTTATCATTTACACCCTTTCTTCTACGTTATTCTGCCATCTGTAAAGATGACAGACAATTCTCGGAATATGTCTTAGTTTTTGCTCCTGAAAAATATTCTGTTTTCTTGTGTTATAACATGTTTGGTTTATCTATGGGAGATGATTGCCTTTCATTGGGGTCCCGTAGCGGTCTTCAAACATCTGAAGTGCCGAAAAATCATCACCTGGAAGGTCGTATCCGGTTTGAAAAACCCTCACGACCAGAGAGCGAGAATTTGTGGAATTTGAATATCGAAGGAATTTCGAAAGACAAGTGTGATTACGTCTCCAAATTAGCTGATGAACAGGGTATCGAAGTGATTCTTCTGCAAGAAACCCACACGGCAACAGAAAAAAATCCTCGTGAAAGAGGACAGTTAAAAGTTATGTATTAATTGATTTTTTATAAGTTTAGCTTGTTATGTTAAAAAATTATCAGTTTCGTGAAATTCAACACTTTCGGAAAGAGGAAATTGATGGAGCTTTTTCATTTCTTTCAAATTTTGTGACATTTCTGTCATAAATATTTATAAACCTCCCAACATTATTTGGCCAAGAAATCTGAATGTTGATGTTTTTTTAAGTACCAAATGCATTTCTAAAATGCATTTGATTTATTCTGAATAATCGGTTTCTTTTCTGCTTTTGTCTTTTTTCATTTCAGATTCAGAATTGCGAGTCGTTTTGGGAAGAATCTGTCTATCCGAGCCCATCGACGGATAACATGAAGATGATCACACTGATGTCTTTCAAGATTTTCCTGATATTTTATGTTATTTTGTTTACGGGGAGGCAGGTTTTTTCGGCTGAGGTTTTTTTCCCTGGCTGTATAGTATCGTATGATACTAGTGATGATAGTATCGTATGACTCTATAGTATCATACGAAGAATGTTATGATACCCCGTTCTTTTTTTACCTCAGCTTAGGTACTTTTTGTTTCAACATTTATTGTATTATTTTAGCTCTCTTTTTCATAAGAATATATATATATATATATATATATATATATATATATATATATATATAAAGCATGAACCACCGAAGTCGAAATCCTACACCAAGAATTTCATGCAACTCACGGAAATGCAAGGTCGACAAGAAGAAAAAAAGCGAGTTAAGCAGCAATGTGGACTCATTAACTGAAATACGCTTCCTTGAGACGTCGGAGGGTCTGAAATTGGCAAGAAGAATGGGCGGAAAGGCGATCATCAATTGCGCCCAGCCAACACGCGAGCAGGACTTCAAAGGAAAAAGGTACACGCACCACCGTCAATTCCCGCTGGGCGGACACCAGGGTCGGCGCTGCCGGGATTTTTTACGACGCGAAGTTAACCCGATTCGTGCTCATTCGCAATTAAGATGGACCCAAGTGGCGTTGATGAAAAAATTTGCCGGAGTCCAGGTCAAGCATCTCCGAATTAATACGCAGCAACTGCCAGCCGAATGTGTTTGATATATTTAGAAGCTCCCAGTGGCGTGCTTAACATGGAAGCTAGGGTAGAACAGCTTCCCTAATAAATTGAATGCATTCAAAATGGAATAAGGAAAATAAAAATAAAAATAAAATTTTCTGATCCACAAGAATTAAGGATATCGTTCATTCAATCATCTTGAGAAGTATGTAATCTTCGGGAAAATTGCTGTAAAATCATTTAAAACTCAATAACAACTTGAATCGATCCAACCAAAATCAGTATGAGACATTTCGTCGATCTGGTCGCCTTTTTTCTGAAGTTTGCTCCTTTGCATATGCTTCACGAATGTTCTTATTTTGAAATGGAGTCAGTTTATAATAATAATAATAATATGTTTATTAGTTCCAAGGAATTACACCAAAAAATAGATATAAAAATGGAATAAGTCCAAATTTTCACAGAAAACATCCAAACAAGAATTTATTTCCTACAGTACGACCTAAATTCAGATATACTACATGGCTCAGATTTTAAAATTAAATCATTTAAGGAGTTCTTGAAATTCTTATCACAATTGATCATTCTGATATTTTTTTGGAAGAGCGATATATGTAGATATTGCCATACATTCAACAGATTTTTCTCTTAGTACTGTTCTATGAATAGGTTAAATGTACGGAAGCATCCTTCTGGTGTTATAAACATTTTTATAGGCTTCAAAATTAAGAGCCTGTATATGTATAATCCATAGACTGAAAGAATTCTTTGAGGATAATTTTTGTATTTGTTAAAATTGTTATTTTTAATTGGATCTGTCCCATACATTTTGTATATGTCATAAGGGATCAATAAAGATTATTATTATTATTATTGTATATTATTTTTTACCTCTACATGATTCCCTAAAACCCAATCGTAACATAGAACGCAATGCCCTTTTTTGTACAATGATGAATTACCCCAAAAAATTATTCCAAATGAAAGTATGGAATGAAAATTAGTAAAATAAACAAGTTGAAGCACATCGAAATTTACTTAACGGCTTTATCAATGGCTTCGATTTGAAACGAGTTTTCTGAAAATGCCAAGACGTAAATCAACAAACGCTGAGGCTAATAGGATTATCGGAATGCTACAGGGTGGCCTAACTCAGGTTGTTGTAGCGGAAAGGCTCCAAGTCAGACAAAGTGTGATATCTCTTCATTGGAATAGGTTCAGGAAGGCAGGTTCCGTATTGGAAAGACCAAGGTTTGGTGGGCGACGAAAAGCAACACCTGCCCAGGATCGTTTCATCACCGTTTCGGCGAGAAGAAAGCCTACATCTACGTGTAGAACGCTACGGAATACTCTTCAAAATGCAGATGGGGTCCAAGTTTCCATCGAAACTATCAGACGACGTTTGAGAGAGGTGAATCTAGGTTCTAGACGTCCAATAGGAGGAGTTCCATTAACACGTGACCATAAGCGTCAAAGGGTGGAATGGGCAAGGCTACATATCAATTTAATTTTTTATTAATTATAGTTTATTATTATTATTATTTTTATTAATCAGTTTTAACGGCAATATTATAATGTTGCGGGAAATCCTGCCTGAACAATGTTTGTGTGCTGATCTCCCGACGTAAATTTGGGCATTCAATATCCCAGAAACTGAGAACATTCACAAAATTGATTAATTATCGAGTACAAGATACATGGAGACTCTGAATGAAACAGAGTAAAAAAAAGGAAAGAAAACTGATCTCAGACTTCAAATATTTCCTCAAATGCTGATGGATTATCAGGAATAAAAGTTTTTATTTTTTTTCTTGTATATTTCGTTTCGGCTGGTAAATGATTGCACATTTTTAGTAGGAAAAAATGTAGAAATCTGTGATTTATTGTCTTATGAAATAAAGGCAGTAACAAATTTTCATTAACATTACCTCTAGGACAGTTACCGTGGTCTATGGTTGGAAATATATCAATGGGAACTATCAATGGCGTAGTGTCCTTTTCTTTGATGATGCCAGTTATGGACAATTTTCAGATTCTCGAAGAATAAGGGTATGGACGATCCCACGCATACCCCGGAATCGTCGCTATGTCCAAGAAGTCAGTCCATTCCGAAGGGGATAGTGTTATGGTATGGGCCGGAATATGTTTCACGGGCGCACAGATCTCCACATTTGTCTTGGGAATATAACCACTTCACACTATAGGGGGCATGTCATTGGCAATGTTTTGGAAATTTTCACGCTGCTATTGGTGAAACTTTTCAATTTCTAGACGATAACGCTAGACCGCACCATGCAGCCATAGTTGAGAATGCGCGCGAGGAACTTGGTATTCCACATTTACCAATACCTCCGCACTCACCAGATTTGAATTGCATAGAACATGCTTGGCATATGCTCCAAGGAAGATTAGATAATCATCAACCTACCCCAGAATCCTTAAATGATCTGAGAGAACTTCTGCCCCGTTTATGAAACCAAATTCCTCAAGGAATGCTCAACAACCTCGTGTGTAGTATGCAAGGAAGATGTCAAGCTGTTATTGACGCCCGTGGAGACCATACATTGTATTGATAGTCTTGAAATGATTGAATTTTCTGGGAATAAAATTTCGTGATTTTACTCGATTTTTCTTAACCATCCTGTATACGTTGCAGGCATACAAGCTGAAATTAATTTTATTTTCTGCAACTTGAAATCATATTTATATGAATCTTCATCACAAAATCTCATTTAAACCATATTTTTTTGCAATTTAAGTCAATATCCTTTACTCATGTGGAGCAGTTTAGATAATATATTTCTCAAATTTCGTGTCAAATCCCTTAATTTTGCCACATCTTGTATAAAAAAATTGTGCGATATTTGATATTCATGATGCAGAAGGCATTGATATTCTTACACAAGTTCAAAATTCAAAAACAGGCCACGAAGTGCCGATTATTTGAAAGAACGAGTGTTAGAATGAGCCTTCTGTACGAGTATCATACATTTTTTTTCTATAATTCGTTGAATTTTTATCGAAACGTATAATTCTCGTACAGAAGGTTTATTCGAACACTGGTTTCTTCAAAAAAGTATCATAAATAACTACTATACTTGCTTCGCGTTACGCAGAATTGTTGTGAGATCGTGCATTGATCTCAGCGTGAGCTATGATTTCCGATTGTACCTGTGAGTGAAATAGAAATATTTTTGGTTATATTTGAATTATTAGTTCTTGATAGTTAATATTCACAAGCAAAAGCGCGTTTGCTTGTGTAACGAATCTTTACAGCTCTTGTGTTCTAAACACAAGAGTTCCAATGATTCCATACACACGCCAACATTCGTGGAGCATTTTTTTTCCTGCTCTTTCAAAAAAGAATCTTCTAGTCCTGCCCTGCAGTTTTTGCTCACAACATACAATCGGATAACGTGTCCAACACTGCCTTCACGTGATACCGCATGGCACAACTTAATGGGATTTGGATATTATAGATCGCCAAGTTGCTATCGCTGTTGTTCGAGTATGCCAGCTTATGTAAATGGCCTCCTTTTAACGCAATTTTTCAGATATTAATACATTCATATACCCTGTAATAGGTTTCCCAAGGAGTTAATTAAAAACGAAATTGTTCGGGTTGATAGATTACCGTCCCGAAATTTTTCAGAGAAGTTATTTTTATTTTTCAAGAGCATTTTTTTCTCCAAGAGAAATGAGAATGAAATCTTCCAGATATTCTGATGATTTCTTTAATTTGGCTCAACCTCAACTGATATTATTGAAGGTATTGAGAAGAGTAGATTGATGTAATCCCATTTAAACTGTACTGTATACGTGGAAATTATGATGCCAGTCTCCATAAAAAGCGTTTAATGCGACGTATTCTGTAAACTTTTCATTTTAGTCACAACATATCTCAACAAAAAATGGAGACCACTGACGAGAGAATCGGGCAGACAAAAAAACAGGGTATCCCTTTTGAATGAATGGACTTATTGATATTTCATTTGAAAAAAACACGTGTGGCACTCGAGGACTGCCGCGGTAAAGCTATTGCATAGCATCTATTAAAAAATAAGAACATAATATTGTTGATTTCAAATATTTTTTTTATCTAACAATACATGTAGGTTATTCAGGAATGTTTATCATTGAAACTATAGGTTTAGGTTAACTGAAATAAGAAACATAAGTTTGAGACTTAATGTCTTCTAAATATCTGGAAAATACCGCGTCAATAGTGATTCCATATTTTGTTGTGGATTCTTGTGGATCATTATTCATTTTAAAATTCAACTTTTTCGAAAGAAAAGTTGTCAACCGCTCTGATTTTTTATCAGCGAAGTTAATGTTGAAATCGCCAGCCACGATAAGTGGAAATTTATTACCATTTGTACCAAGTATTTTCGACCCTTCTTCAGTGTACTCCAGTAAAGTGAGATGAATAAAATGCTCTACCTCGACCAATTTTGGATTCGGAGAACTGTAAATTGCTACCATGACTATGTGTAGGCCATTTCTAAGTTTGCATAAGCATGCACAAATATCTCCAACAAATGAGCGTCAACACTAAAATCGCTAACGTCTTCAATATTTATTTCAATATTCGGAGTCATAATATTAGTAACATTATTACTATTTTGGTAAATAGCTACTCCACCTTTTGGAACAGTATCTCGTTTGAATTGAACAATACAATTGAAATTAGGTATTTCAATCGGATTATCACGCGTCATGCATGTTTCGGTAAGAAGTAACACATTGGTTTGTCTCATAACTGAATCTTGTAAATCGTATTTGTTACTATGTAGACTTTGGCAATTGAAAGTCATTATTGAAAAGCCATTTCTATTACTAATGAAATCTAAGACACTTGGAGCTATCGTCTGAACACTATTTAAAAACAGTCTTTTGAATTCTTGCAACAGAGATGCAGTCGATGCAACTTGCCTTCGATTATGATGAAACTTAAATGCAAAATTATCATGTTTTGTCGAAATATAGACCAGTTTCTGAGAATGTGATTTACTATACTCATATACAATTTCGTCAAAATTTCCACCTTGCGACTTATGTATAGTTAGAGCAAGAGCTGAAGTTAATGGAAAATGTTTGCGTTTGGCTATACATTTTCTATACGATGTTAATGAAATATTTGCCGGTCGTAATTCAATGAGAACAGCGAGATTGCCGACTCCATTTTGCACTGCTAGAGTGGCTGCACGCATCCGTCTAGTCGCAAGCACCCAAACACCGTGCCGTAGTCTGCCGAACTGAACCGACTATATTAGGTTTTTTCGTTACGGAATTTCTACATTCGGTCGCTATGCAATAGCTTAAAAATTTCAGTCTTGTTCGGACCACTTGGAAAGTGATCCTTATATGATTGAAAGAATGATAGACTTATGACGAACACCGAGATTCGAGAAATAAATTATGAACGACAGCATCAACATCGGCCACATTAACTCCCAATTTATTCATGTTCCCTCGAAAAACTCGCTTCAAATCCAGACTCCAGCTTCTGCAGAGCATCGGCCTGATCGCATCTTGGAAATAATAAACATCACATTCCGCATGAAAAATTCACTCAGAGCTGAGGGAATTCTTCCGGGAGAAGAACGTGCGATGTTTTTCGGAACATCCATCTCGATATTCCAGATAGTCCGGGAGCTACAACGTCATTCTGATCTCTATTTGTTATTAAATACACAAAGGAACACTTACGGGAGTAATGCCTCGAAAATTATTCACAAATACTCTATAAAATATGTTTAGGGTGGGCAAAATTGGTGATACTTGAACTACAACTTTTTAACCGTGAGAGATAGAGGAAAATGAATGACACGTTACGGTGGTCTTGTTCAAAGAAATTGATAATCCAGCTCGATTGTGAATAGACCTCCTCTTATGCTAAACTTGTAAATTAGAATTTAATAACTGATCATCTCGTTCATTTTCTTGAAATAACAAATCAAAAGGTGAGTGAATTCTCAGAATCCTTAATTGTTGCATTTTCCATGTAATTTTCCTGCTTTTCATAAAGTTTGAAAATTTGTCCACGTTTCAGATCATGAAAATCTATAAAAATATTGGTAACCCTCTCTCACTTTATTCTAATAAGATCTCTATTGCATCAAACTAATGTATTTGACTCCTTTAAGATATATATTTTGGTATATTGTTGCAGTTCTCATAGATTTTTCAGATATCTCTAGACTCCTCACGTGGAAATGATTATTTGCTCCAAGAATGAACATTCTCTCTGGTAATAAATACTGATTTATTATATTCTCATGTGCACCTCATTCCTCAAATATGCACTTCTCATAACACTTGCTAATTATTGTTCTCGAGTTTCAGATGAATGAAAATCCTCAAACGCAAAGGTGAATCATGGAATCAGTCTTCTCTCTCAATAAAACCAAGTGAACTTCTCTGAAGTATTTGAACGATCAAGTAGCTCAAACATTGAACCTGATTGACAGTCTCAATCCCTGCTTCACCTCGAGCGGTCTCCTCACGTATTGATAAAACCATTCAAATGGTATGATCTCCTCATTACACATGAGAAATTCTCTATTTCATTCATCTGAAACACTTAGTAGGTAAGATCTCAAGCCTTCTGTTTCCTCGAATCAATGGGTTAGTAATTCTAATTCATACATAGTTCACTCATATTATAATCTCATAATTGTCAATTGTAGCCTCTCTTTTTCTGATGAATACTAACCCTGCTTACTTAAAGCAGTTTGTCACTGTAATTGTCGTCTCAATTGATTCATTAGCCTTCTCTTTACAGACCAACGTTATCTAACTTCTTTTATCTCCATTTCTGATTGTGCTAGGATGTTGAAATGGAAAATTTATACAGGCATTTTTTTCAAAGCAAGACGGCCTGAAGCCATGTCATATTCCAATGTCGTCGTTCTCTGCACCACTGTAAAAGTTGCTGGCAATACTCAACCGTAAGGGGTAACACAAGATGTAATCGATAATGCTGCAGTCCAAAAGACCTTATACGGCTGTAAACCATCCATAGCTTCGGACGTTGTGAATTTTCGCTGTATTCTCCAGTTTCTCTGTTAGAAACTCCATCTCCCGGGCGTTTATCCGCGGGCGAAACCGAAGCGGGGAGCTTGGGTTTCACCCCTTTCTCCTGCATGTGTTGTACACTTCGTTAGGAATTCGAAACTTTATAATAACTTAATCTATCCGGTTTAAGCACCGCTCGGCAGATGCGTTTCGGTTAGATGGAGTTCGCGTCGCGAATTGGGAGCGAACTTTCCACGAGAGATGAATCGCTAATTTGGCCTCCCTCCGTGGGTTTTGGCTTCTACCCTCTTCTGCCTCCTCGCGAAGGCAGAAACAGAGGTTTTCAGAAAATCATGTAAATAAATAGTTTAAGGCTTTCACTACCAAATATACTGATAATGAACTCGATAACAACTTGAATCGATCCAATAAATAGTATAAAACATTACTAGCAAGGTAAGAGGGTTTTTACTGGCGAATGGAGGATATAAATGACGAGCCGCAGGCGAGTCAGTTACCTCCTTGAGCCAGTAAAACCCGTTACCTTGGGTGTATTGTTTTATATTTTATTTGTTTCTCATTTGTAAAAATGTTAGATAAATTCCAAAAAACTCGCAAATGTCGTAAGCTATGAAAGCGAACAATCATTTTAAAAATATTTCAATCAATTCAAAAAATCATCAATGTTATATATTGTCCGTTCCAATAGAATTTTATTTACTTTTTCATGGAATCCAACGGCACTCAGCTTCTCAACACAATCAGGTAGTTTTTTAAATAACTTTCAAACTCAGTTGTATTTTCTTTAGTCTTGAGTATGGAAGCGTGAAGTTTTCCTTCTTTCGTGTATTATTTACTATTTATAAGATGTTCTATAGTCTCTTCATTTTCCCCACATTTACAACTTTCAACCGAATTCCATCGGAAGAGCATACTGTTGCATCGTCCATGGCCTGTTCTAATACGATTTAGAACAGACCATATTCTCCTGGGAAGGTCAAAACCAGGAACTCTGATGGAAGGATCAGTAATAAGATCTTTGTTGAAACAAATGGATGCATTCTATTCAAATTGCCAAATTTCCTTGTTGCTTCTATTCATATCAATTAGAAAATTTGACCAAAAAGGTTTACGCGACTTCAATCTGGGGACCTTATTAACTAGAATATAGGAAAGTATGGGAAATGAATTTAGAAAGGAATTAAATTTGTTCCAAAAATTCAAAGTTTTTGTCTCTCTGCGAATATGGGGAGGGACAATATTTGAGAGGACTGGTAGCCAAGGAGTAGGTGTAGACTTGATAGTACCAGTAATAATCCTCAGAAAAAATTCAGTCGTGCATCAATTTTTTTTACATGAACACTGTTCAACCAAACGGCAATAGAAAAAACCAAAGCTAGCACTGCCGTACGAAGTATTGTTGCATCAGCACCCCATGAGGAACAAGCTAGTTTCTGAAGAATATTGTTTCGAGTTTTAAGCTCCAAACGAAGATCATCTAAATGGGCGTTGAAATTTAGAGAGGAATCAAGTTTGATTCCCAGCTATCTAGAATTGAAATTATCTTTCAAGGGAGAAGAACCGAAAGTGACTCTCAATTTTCCATATTTTTGATGATTATTCAAAAGAAAACACGAAACTTCGGTTTTATTTTCATTCGAGTACAAACGCCACTTAAAAAAATAATTTTTGATGATATCCATTCAACCTGTTAAAAATCCAAATGAAAACATGATACAGTATATAACATTACTAGCAAGGTAAGAGGGTTTTTACTGGCGAATGGAGGAGTTACCTCCTTGAGCCAGTAAAATCCGTTACCTTGCGTGTATTGTTTTTTATTTTATTTGTTTCTCATTTGTGAAAAGGTTAGATAAATTCCAAAAAAATCTCAATAATTTGTCGCAAACGTCGTAAGCTTTGCCATGAACATGTCTGTTTATTTTTCTTTACATTTGTTTTGGCGAAAGCGAAAATGAATGTACCAAAAGAAATTATTGAGGCAGCCAGCAGTGTAGCATCAAGTTTATTACCTGCAAAATCAGCTTCAAGGTACGAGCGAGAATATGACGACTTCAAAAAGTGGCAAAACACAAATAGTGTGATTGGAGTAACTGAAGATGTTTTGTTGGTCTACTTGAATCAACTATCAGCTAGATCCAGCCCTTATAGTTTATTATGGGTAAAATAGTCTATGCTGAAAAGCTGCTTGGAAATGAAAAAAAAATGACCCTGTTTGCAGGTTTGTTTTTCTTAAAAAATTTATTGAAAAATATGACGTTTAGTTATATTTGCAGATTTCAAAAGGTACTAGCGTTTCTGAAACGAAAAAATGAGCGTTATACGCTAAAAAAGGTCAAGGTATTAGGTAAAGAAGAGGCTGCGCAATTTCTTTTATATGTTCCTGCTGACCAGTGGTTGCTGGCGAAAATTGTAACAATATTTGGGATTTTCGGATGTTGTCGATGTGACGAAATTCTCTCCTTAGACATGAATGATGTAGAAGATATGGAAAAATACGTTATTGTGACATTGCGGCAAACAAAAAATTTAACAACAAGAAGATTCACCATAACCGATGATGGCTGCAGCTTAAAGCCCTGCATGTTATACAGAAAATATGTAAATCTTCGGCCTCCTGGAACAGAAAACCTAAGATTTTTTTGACATAACGATATGGAAAGTGCATTTCCCTTAATGCTGGCCAGCACACTATCGGTGGTGTCCCAAAGCAAATATCGAAATATTTAGGTTTAAAAGACCCAGAGTTATACACCGGCCACTCTTTTCGCAGAACTGAAACCACTATGGTTGCAGATTCGGGTGAAGATATTTTGGCACTAAAGCGTGCAGGAGGGTGGAAGAACACCGAAATTGCGATGACTTATGTCGATGATTCGGTCAACAAAAAAATCGAAATGTCTAGCAAATTATTCGGTAGTAGGAGGAGTACAAATGTTCTGCAGTCCTCGAGTTCAGCAGTTTCTGAGTCAACAGATGTTTCATCATCATCAGTATCAACTCTTTTCCCATCAATGAGTTTCATTTAAATGAGTATAATAGATATTGATTCACTCTGTAATATCATCACGAGGAATCCGTATGGCAGATCTCTAATAAATTGTTTGTATAGCGGCTGCTTTGCAGTTGCCATGGATATTTCCCGTTTGTTCCGAACGCCAGCTCCTAGCAAAGCTTACAGAAGCTTGTTAAGGACCTCCCAGCATTAACCTGATGACGGTATTGTCAAAGCGGAATACGTGTAGCGGTTTAATTGACAACAATATCAAAACGCAACGTGCTCTTCGAGAATATCAAGTCCAAAGATTATAGAGTTAGAAAGATAGGAAACGCCCCTACATCTGTGGAACTAAAATCCGACTACGATTTTTGGCTAGTTTCTTACTTTTGACACATAGATGGCGCTGAAAACATAATTCAGTACGGAAAACTATTTAAATAGGAGCGAAATTCGAATTATACTTTCCCTAAATTTCCATTAAATTGGGTATTCTTTGTCGAGCTTTTAGAGAAATATCCTGATCGACAAAAAAAAAGCAGAGCTCCGTTTTTTGATCAGGATGATATTTTCCATCTACACATTGTTTTGAATCAAATTAAATACGCTTCTGGATTCTTTATATTTTTATTTGAAATGAATGTGTAAAATCAACTACAATACAATAATTATGAAATTGAGAAAATTTCAAAAATTTGTTCACATATTAGAGAATTATTATAACAATTTCAAGAACTTATTCATACAGTGAACTCTCGATGAATCGAACATCGATGAGTCAAACAGTTGTTCTGGACCCGATTCATACATATCTCACCCAGTGTATTTTAACCTCAATGAGTCTAGAGGGTCTAGTAGATGAGTCGAACTGCTGGAGGGGTCGTCAAGAGAACCACCACCTCTATAAGTCGTTCTTCTGACCACCATTGCCTCTATGAGTGGAACTTTTTGATCTAATGAATGAGACCGAGGAAAATTGGGTTTCCAAACAAATTATCCAGAACAATATATTTTTGCCCCGAAACCTCTATCCATTTGACAACACTGAAAATAAAAAGCAATGAACAAGACAGTTACATGATACGAGTTTCAAAACTTACATTTCCGTTCTCTTTGGTAATGAAAAGAATGCACATTCAAGATTATTCTTTCTATTATTTCTGCAATTAATCGCCATGCATTTCGAATGTCGGTCAGTTTTTAACACAAAATTTATAACAGAAAAACACACAAACCAAGATTATGGAGTGAGCTAGGTGCTACTCTTGTAGATTTCGAGTTATTTCAGTGGAAAATACAATCATCATTCAGCAAAAATATTTATTCAAGTATTTCTTTCAAAATTGACAACAGCCTACTAATAATTTCTATATTATCTATGCCAAAGATTATAGAGCTAGGAAGATAGGAAACGCCCTTGTATCTGTGGTACTAAAATCCGACTACGATTTTTGGCTAGTTTCTTACTTGTGATACATAGATGACGCTGAAAATATTATTCAGTACAGAAAACTATTTTAATAGGCGCGAAATTCGAAACAGATTTCTCATAAATTTTCATTTAATTAAATACTTTGTCGAGCTTTTAAAAAAATATCCTGATCGACAAAGAAAAAGCAGGGCTCCGCTTTTTGATCAGGATGATCTTTTCTTCTGCATATTGCTTTGAATCAAATGAAATACGCTTCTGGATTCTTTATATTTTTATTTGAAATGAATGTGTAAAATCAACTACAATACAATAATTATGAAATTGATAAAATTTCAAAAATTTGTTCACATATTAGAGAATTATTATAACAATTTCAAGAACTTATTCATACAGTGAACTCTCGATGAATCGAACATCGATAAGTCAAACAGTTGTTCTGGACCCGATTCATACATATCTCACCCAGTGTATTTTAACCTCAATGAGTCTAGAGGGTCTAGTGGATGAGTCGAACTGCTGGAAGGGTCGTCAAGAGAACCACCACCTCTATAAGTCGTTCTTCTGACCACCATTGCCTTTATGAGTGGAACTTTTTGATCTACTGAATGAAACCGAAGAAAATTCGGTTCCAGGACAATATATTTTTCCCCCAAAACCTCTATCCATTTGACAACACTGAAAATAAAAAGCAATGAACAAGACAGTTACATGATACGAGTTTCAAAACTTACATTTCCGTTCTCTTTGGTAATGAAAAGAATGCACATTCAAGATTATTCTTTCTATTATTTCTGCAATTAATCACCATGCATTTCGAATGTCGGCCAGTTTTTAACACAAACCAAGATTATGGAGTGAGTTAGGTGTTACTCTTGTAGATTTCGAGTTATTTCAGTGGAAAATACGCGAGAAAATACAATTATCATTCAGCAAAAATATTTATTCAAGTATTTCTGTCAAAATTGACAACAGCCTACTAATAATCTCTATATAATCTATGCCAAATGGACCCTAATTAAATATTTTAACCATAGACCGATTACTTTTGAAAAACAGATGTCGCTGACATCACTGTAGTCGCTTCGTTTCCCATCTTTATACTTGTCAGAATGACAATTCTCGTAATATGTCTTAGTTTTCGGTCCTGAAAAATATTCTGTTTTCTTGTGTTATAACATGTTTGGTTTATCTATGGGAGATGATTGCCTTTCATTGGGGTCCCGTAGCGGTCTTCAAACATCTGAAGTGCCGAAAAATCATCACCTGGAAGGTCGTATCCGGTTTGAAAAAACCCTCACGACCAGAGAGCAACAATTTGTGGATTTTGAATTTGAATATCGAAGGAATTTCGAAAGGAAAGTGTGATTACGTCTCCAAATTAGCTGATGAACATGGTATCAAAGAGATTCTTCTGCAAGAAACCCACACGGCAACAGAAAAAAAACCCTCGTGAAAGAGGACAGTTGAAAGTTATGTATTAATTGATATTTTACAAGTTTAGCTTGTTATGTTGAAAAATTGTCAGTTTCGTAACTTTCAACAGATTCGGAAAGGGGATGGAGTTTTTTTGTCATTTCTTTCAAATTTTGTGACATTTCGGTCATAAATATTCATAAACCTCCGAACATTATTTGGCCAAGAAATCTTGATGTTGATGTTTTTTTAAAGTAGCAAATGCATTTCCAAAATTCATTCGATTTATTCTGAATAATCGGTTTCTTTTTTGCTTTTGTCTTTTTTCATTTCAGATTAAGAATTACGAGTCGTTTTGGGAAGAATCTGTGTATCCGAGCCCATCGACGGATAACATGAAGATGATCACACTGATGTCTTTCAAGATTTTCCTGATATTTGATATTTTATGTTATTTTGTTTACGGGGAGGCAGGTTTTTTCGGCTGAGATTTTTTCCCCTGGCTGTATAGTATCGTATGATACTAGTGTTGATAGTATCGTATGATTCTATAGTATCATACAAAGAATGTTATGATACCCCGTTTTTTTTTACCTCAGCTTAGGTACTTTTTTTTCAACATTTATTGTATTATTTTAGCTCTCTCTTTCATAAGAATATATATATATATATATATATATATATATATATATATACTCTATAATCTTTGTATCAAGTCTTCATCGCCCGTAAGGTGAAAAAGCATGACCCCACGTCTCCCCTATAGATGGCGCTACGTTCCCGAAAAGAAATTACCGCTTTCTTGCTATAAACGGGCCACGGCAATTTCCGTTCTTTCGAAATTTATGCGACCCCAGTATATTAAACGCAGAACAATCTTCCTGCTCTATGCATACTGTGAAATACGATGTCGCTAATACAGTTTCCTGCAAACGGCGCAACAATATATGACTCACTGTATCTGACGTCGCTCGTAATAACCTTTGTTACCCGGTGTATCTGGAGTAAATTTCATGCCCCGTACCGTTTTCGTTCTTCCGCTGTAATTAACCGATGCTGGAACACGAGAGTCGACTTCTAAACACTCTGAACAAATCGTGGAAAAGGATATTATCCTCTGCTGTCTCTATGTTCGCGAGCTTGCAAAGGCGCATTAAAAGGATATGAAAGGGGGAATGATATCATCATGAGGACTAGATTTAGACTGGTTTCGCGATTTTTAGAGCTCATCAGTACCGCATAACTCTATCGACGACCACAACAAAGAAGTTCGGGAAATTTACCGCTCTTGGTGTGTTGGTTTGAATTGAAAAAGTTGGAGACTGAGAGACTATGATCTATATTCTCGACTACTTTCCAACTGACTCCAAATCAAATTGGAGTTTGATTAGAATGGAAAAATGAGAGCGTAAATAATGGAAAAATTTATATAGAGCGAGTCATCAACGATATTATTAATTTTTCATCGATGTATTTTTTGTCACCTCAGAACTTCAGAATAGATGAACCGATTTTGATGATTCTTCTTTTCTTCAAAAGCTGGTGCTTGATTTGTGGTCCCATTTGAATTTGGTCTAGTTCTGACAACGCCGTACCTAATGTTTACAATATGGAGGATAGTAGGGGTACCTCTACAATTCAGTTTACGTATCGATCGCTGTCTTAAAATTCTTACATTCAGGGTCACATCAGACACGACTGCGATGTTCGATCCTCTATTAATACACAGTATAATTACCTCTTTAAAAATAATAGGAGCATACGTCCAAGACTTCAAAGTCTTGGACGTTGGGATAAATCCCGAAATGAATAATATTCGAGATATTCAGGAAAAACGATTTTGTCTTCAATTTTCAATCTCATTCCGAATGGTTTTTTTTACTGGAAAATAATTAGCGGTCAAGTGAAATTTTTGGAAATCTCTGTTATCGAGAAAATATTTTCTTATAGTTCGGTTTTTCTTCATTTTTTAAAGCTTAGGATAATTTCCGCAAATTTTTAATTCTGGATAATTTCTTTTCTGTCATGGTAGGGAAGTTTGAAGTTTCAGTAATTGAATTGTTATATGTTCTCTTGATTATTACGAATTATATTTTTCTGCATTCCTGAGAATTTTTTACGTTGACTTCACTAATACTCACATTGAGAACTTTAAACCAATTGTTGCTCTCGCATTACAGATGATAATTCAAGAACTTAACTCATCTGAACTATAGGAAATATTTTTTTGATAACAGAGATTTCCAAAATTTTTACTTGACAGCTAATTATTTTCCAGTAAAAAAAACACATTTGGAATGAGATTGAAAATTGAAGACAAAATCGTTTTTCTTGAATATTTAGAAAAATATCCAGTTTTTGATGTATGCTCCTATCATTATTAGATTTGGAAAATGCTTCGAAAAAATGGAATTTGCAAAAAACGATTTTTTGATGTTTCGTCACTTCTAACTTTGACAAAAAATTTGTGAACTCCTGTATCATATTCTGTATGTCACGCTATCGGAAAAAAAGCATCAACTCTAATTCTCGGAGATTCTCAAAAATTACAATTTTTAATGAAAAAACCTCAAAGTGGTCTTTATTTCAACAGAGTTCAATTTTGAGATTTTTTTTTCGTATTTCCTCATTTAAAGAGAATTTTCTCAGGAAAATTCGAAGTTTGGAATCAAAAAGACTCATAATTCAATGAAGAATCTATTTATGCAATAAAAAAAGGGTCTTTTCATTTGAAAAACGAAAGTTGATGTCAGTTCCGTCAGTGTCGTCTTCTTACTTGAAGCTCACCTTGAGAATTTCAATCTTGAATCTTGTGTCTTTCCTAAAAATATTCTAAAGAACCATATTCGTGAATAACCCTGTATTTTTCCCATTTCAGTATTGTTCATTGCAGTACTAAAAAGAGTGCTGTAATGAAATTCATTACTGCATTGATTTTAGTTATATTTTCGTTTTGTGGTTGTCAGTACTGACCTCCGATCCTATGAATTTTCAAATCAAATCCATTCAAATTCCGTAATCTGTCAAATTTCGTAAGTCACACCAACTGCCAAAATACAATACAAAAGTCACTAATCTGAATTTTCATTTGAATTTCGAGAATATTTTTCAAATCTTGATTGAAATAGAGAAAATATCGTCTAATACTCGTTGCATAGGGCAATTCCAACACTCATGCTTTCGAAAACTCGCTCCTTCGTCGCTCATTTTCGAATTTTGCATTCATGTTGGAATGAGCCCTCATTCTGCAACTTGTTTTAGAAGGATTAATTTTAGTAGTAGCATAGGTTGATTTGTTTTCTTCACCCAGAATGTTTTTTGATTTTGTATGTTCATATGGTTGAGAATTGTATCTGACTTGTCCTATACAAATATATTTGTCTTCAAGGATCAATAAATTTATTATTATTATTATATAATGTGCCTTTGAAAATTATGAATTTAAAAATCAAAAAGTTATTCAGGTCTTAGTTCAGTTTAATTATAGTAAGATTGGTTTATTTTGTTTCTCACATGGGTAAGGATGATTTGTTGTAATGTTTAATCTGGTTATTGTTTCATTTTCTACCGTTGACTGAATCTTTATTTACCACAGAGTGGATGCTGTATTGGACATTAGTCTGTTTGTATCACTATATTTCTAATGAATATACTATTCTAATAGGAGATTTATTATAAAAGTATATTCTAAAACAAGTTGCAGAATGAGCTCCTATTCCAACACGAATGCGAAGTTCGAAAACGAGCGACGAAGGAGCGAGTTTTCGATAGCATGAGTGTTGGAATTGCCTTCTGCAACGAGTATTAGACGGTATTTTTTCTATTTCAGTCAATTTTTGTGAAATATTCTCGAAATTCAAATGGAAATTCAGATTAGTGACTTTTGTTTTGTATCTTGGCAGTTGGTGTGACATACGAAATTTGACAGTTCACGGAATTTGAATTGTTTTGATTCGAAACTTAATTCGATCGGAGATCAGTACTGACAACCATAAAACGAAACATATAACTGAAAACAATGCTGTAATGAGTTTCATTACAGCACTACTTTCAGTACTGTAATGAACCCATTACGATACTGAAATAGAGAAAATAGGTTTTACTTTATCAGCACTGCGATGATCGATTTATGATCGGATCTTAGACTAATAAATTTATATGAACTGCTAATTCTCAGCGCAGAATCTTATCCTGAAGTCTTTCGCATTTATTAACAGAAGATCTGTTGATTATATCTTCTTGTTTTCATTCTTTCCTCCTTTTGAGAAGCTCAATAACACGTTTCTCAATAGGAGTAAATTTCAGGGATTCGTTCCATTAATAGCGTGTTACGTGATTAACTCCCCCTACAAGAAGAGGGCGGTGGAACTCAGTCACATTTGTTGCTCGCCATGGTAACACGATACTCAGCTCGAATTTTTTACACGCTTGTGTTCCGACCTAGTGAACCCGTGTTCGAGGAGGAAACTGATACCTTCTGACGTGGACCTTGTGTTTCCGCTCAAACTGCTGAAATGACACGGTCTGAACGTTGGAATTTCGGTAAAAGATTAGCTTTTTTTAAGCCCGCCAGGCTTAAGGGATTGCTGCGGATAATCGGGACATATGGCTGTGCCATTTCTTTGCTTGTGTTAGAGGAGATGAGAAAACGTTCTTGAGGGCAGAATAAGTTTGTAGAGGATGTAGGATTACCTATGAAGTCTTCCATACAGATTTGAAAAAATTATGGGAAAATCCTTCCAGATGAGATCATACTGTCTTCTTGACTCTGCATTTTCCTCAGAACTTAATATGAGTTTTCTCTCCTAGTCTCTGAAACAAGAAAGAATTAGAAAATTTTTTTTAATAATATAAGAAAAGCCCCTGCGTAAAAATTTTTAGCACTAATTTGTCAGGGGTCAAAACTTTACGTGAAAAAATTGGTGCCTAACAATGAACGGAAAGAGAATGAAAACACTTTGAAATCTTAAGTGTAACGTTTCGGAGTCTAAATCAGACTCCTTTCATTCAACTTTGTGGAAACGTGACAATTTTTTTTTTATTTTTGGATCGACATTTGTCAATATATGATGAAGATAGATCAATATTGATTACTAGATGTTGATATCGTTATTTTATTTCAAAATTCCCTGAACCAGTTCTTTTCTCAATAAATCCATCCGAATTTGGATGGAAATAAAATAACGATATCAACATCTAGTAATCAATATTAATCTATGTTCATCATATATTTACAAATGTCAATCCAAAAATCAAAAAAATTATCACGATTCTACAAAGTTGCATGAAAATCAGTTATTGTCTGACGAAGGAGTCTGCTTCAGACTCCGAAACGTTACACTTAAGATTTCGAAGTATTTTGGTTTTCTTTCCGTTCATTGTTAGGCACCAATTTTTTCACTTAACGTTTTGGCCCCTGACAAATTAGTGCTAAAAATTTTTACGCAGGGGCCTTTCTTATATTATTTAAAATTTTTTTCTAATTCTTTCTTGTTTCAGAGACTGGGAGAGAAAACCCATATTAAGTTTTCAGGAAAATGTCTTTTTGAAACTTTCATAATTTTAGAGAGATTGATTCTATTTAGAATAGAATCAATTACAGAAGAATCATAACAGAATTTTCAGGGGGGTTTCAGGAAAAATAGGAATTGTTGTGATCAGGTTCTTAGCTTCACCACATTTATTGAATGAGGGTTCAATAAGAACTTAAAAACAGAGACAGCATTTGTGGATTTATCAGCTGCATATGATACAGTATGGAAATATGGATTAGTTTATAAACTCTATAACCATTTAACATGTGGAAAAATGGTTAGACTATAAGAAAATATGTAATCCGACAGGAGGTGCCGAGATTTTGTCGATAATAATAGTAGTTATTTCGAAACTTTGAATAATGGTCTTCAACAAGGTTCAGTTTTAGCTCCTCAACTATTCAATTTATATTCGTGTGACATTCCAACTACTTCTTCGGAAAAATTTATTTATGCTGATGATATTGCTCAGGCTTTCCATCATTCTAATTTTCAAACAATAGAAAGTACCCTTCCCGCAGATTTGGATATAATGAAAAAATTTTTTTTAAGTAGCGTTCGTGTCCGAATGAAAATAAAACCGAGGTTTCGTGTTTTCATTCGAAGAATCATCAGAAATATAGAAAATAGAGTGAAACTTTCCGTTCTTCTCCCTTGAAACATAATTTCAATCCTAGATACCTGGGAATCAAACTTGATTTCTCTCTAAATTTCAACGCCCATTTAGACGATCTGCGTTTGAAGCTTGAAACTCGAAACAATATTCTTCAGAAACTAGCTGATTCCCCATATGGGGCGCTGATGCAACAATACTTCGAATGGCAGAGATAGCTTTGGTTTTTTCTGCTGCTGAATATTGTTGCCCTGTTTGGTTGAACAGTGTTCATGTAAAAAAAATTGATGCCCCACTAAATTTTTCTATGAGGATTATTGCTGGTACTATCATGTCTACACCTACTCCTTGGCTACCAGTTCTATCAAATATTGTCCCTCCCCATATTCGCAGAGAGACAACAGCTTTGAATTTTTCGAACAAATTAAATTCCTTCCCAAATTCATTTCCCATACTCACCCATATTCCAGATAATATGGTCCCCAGAGTGAAGTAGCGTAAACCTTTTTTGGTTTTCGATATGAATAGGGGCGACAAAGAAATTTGGCACTCTGAATGGAACGTATCCAATTTTTTCAATAAAGATCTTATTACTGATCCTTCCATCAGAGTTCCTGGTTTTGATCTTCCTAGGAGTATGTTCTCAATCGTATTAGAACAGGCCATGGACGATGCAACAGCATGCTCTTCCGATGGAATTCGGTTGAGAGCCCTAGTTGTGAGTGTGGGGAAAATGAGGAGACTATAGAACATATTATAGATAGTTGTCTCATTTATGAATTTCAAGATGGTTTCGAGGCTATGCACAAAGTAACAAATGCATTTCTGAAATGGGTAGTTAATTCGAAATAATTTAATTTATTCTAAATAGTTGGTTTATTTTCTGCTTTTGTCTATTCCCATTTCAGATTAATAATTGAGAGTCATTTTGTGAAGAATCCGTTTATCTGAGCCCATCGACGGATAACGTGAAGATGTTCTCTTAGATCACACTGATGTCTTTCAAGAGTTTCCTGATATTTAATATTTTCAGTAATTTTTTTTCAAGGGCGGGGTAGGGGTTTTTTTTCAGCTGAGGTTTTTTCCCATTTCTCATTTAATAATATTGCAGACCTGTATGGTTTTTTCAATTTTGAAAGCGATTCATCGTATCTTTTTTTTAAATTTGTTATTTCTCACCCCTTATGCCTTACACCCCTCTATTTTATTTTTCAAAATGGGAAATCAAGTATAGGGATGCTATAAGTAGAAGGTACGAAATATAAAAAGAAAAAATTCATACGATGAATTGCTTTTGAAATTAAAAACCGACAGTTGCGATCATTCTTCGTACAAGAGATAATGATGAGTTACGTTACTTTTTTGGCACGCCGTAAATCTATACAGTGTGTCTCTCTGTTAATAGCGATGAAAAATCGTTTTTCTCTCATATGGACTTCCTATAGTGGACCAATTCAATGAATCACTTTGGGGGGGTACTCGTAAACTTCAATTTTTCCGTTGTCATCAGCAGTTACATGGTCAATTAGCCGGACCACTGTGGCATCGCATTGGCAACGTCAGGGCACGTAAAACACAATTAACAGGAATTACTGTAGCGAGCAAACTACGCCTGACATTTCGCCATATCCCCGTTTATGGGGTGTCCCCAACAGGGACGCACAGGGCTGGACCTCATCGACAATTTCGTTCTCATGAGCCTTGACGATCTTACGAATATGACTATAGATGGCAGCAGGGTGTATTTTTGGACAAAGTGCGCAGAATTGTCAATAATGTTATGGAAAGTTTAGATATTTTTATATTTCTTGAAGATCACTGTGTTTCTTCTATAATATTTGCTAATGATCGTTTTGTATTTGGTGATCGAAGAACAAGTAACACTTTTAATGACAGCAAACAATGTTGAAATTAATTGTTTACGTGGAAGCGTGTTTGAAATATTTTCAACATTTAAAAATATTTTCAGCACTCCATTTTCTTATGATGAAATCAGACGAGAAAAATTCAGCAATTGCAAATTTTTATTATCAATATTTAACAATCATTACTTATGAACATTAATATTAATCGTAAAACTAGAACAATTACTAACATTAATGCCCTGTGACGTTAGGGAGCTTCGCAACACATTATTAGAATCCTCAGCACCATCAGTACTTGTAGAAGCCGGAAGTACAATATTGGATGATGATGATCCAGAATCTGATGAGGTTGGGAGAATTTTTTCAGCAATGACATTTCTATATGCAATGGAATGATCAACATAGCCCTCGGCTATCGTCGTAGACTTCCATTCACCATTTTTTTTTAAATCCGTAATATTTGTTCCTGATTCTGCTAGCAATGAAGCGGAGGATCTTCGAAAACAGAGTCCTGTATATTGCTTTGGTTCTGGCAGTTTGAGGAATTCGGCAACAATAGATGGAATTTTCCCAAATGTATTAATACCAACTGGTTTGGCAGTGCATTTATTATTCATGTATTTCAGGAAAAAAAGACGATGTATGATGACAGAAAGGCGCTGTGCAAAGTCCTTATGAAAATAGTCTACATACTTCCCAATAATACTGAAAGAACGACTGACTTTCGTTTTTGTATTTGGAAGTTGTTCATTTGTTATTTAGATGTCTTCCACTGATTAATTACACAATTCTTCACGTCGACAGGCTCCAAATAATCCGAAAATAGTTGCAACCTTAACCATCAAGTATTTCTCATCTGGTGCCCCCTTTATAAACCTTTCAACTTGTTCACGAGTGAGAATTTTCGATTTGTTGGGACAATATCCTTTACTTTTCCGTTTTAAATATGCTATAACCTTAAAAAATTTACTAACAACCACATAATTTTTATCAAGGGCGCTTGACTTTATCATTGAAAATTTGCTCCATAAAGTTGATGAACTCCATCTTTTTTTTTTTCTTCTAAGTATGCCAGGAAAACAGTTTCACTGAAGTTCCCTTCTACATTTCCCAATTTACACCAATCCAGGAAATTGTTATATGCAATAACGTACTGCTGAACAGATTTTTAGGACGGAGTTCCAGATTTGCTCTTCTTGCAGACTCTTCAATATCCAGAGGAACAATCAAATCGTCACTTTTATTAATAATTGGACTCTCGACAAACGACAACGTTTGCCATTCACAACAACCTTTTGATTATTTGAATATTAAAATGCATTTTGAAGTTTATTGTCATTGCAAATTCGCACATTTCATTATTATTATAGGGTAATTGTACAAAAAACATTGTATATTTGTGTTAAAAGTGATTTTATTTTGTTCGTGAAATCGTTCAATTCGCTCCGTTCATTTCACAAACTTTTTCACTCACAAAATGAAACGTCACTTCTAACACTCATATCATAAACTACTACTAAAACTATTAATATCAGAGAAATCTTGATCTAAGAGAACATCTTCATCTTATTCGTCTATGGACTCAGATAAACAGATTCTTCACAAAACAACTCGTAATTCTTAATCTGAAATGAGAAAAGGCAAAAGCAGAAAAGAAACCAATTATTTAGAATTAAATTATTTTAAAATTAACCATCTACATTCTCTTGGGTCAGACTTTTCAGTCTTTATAATAGATGGAATGGACCTTTTTCAGTGTCCCAATCCGACCCATGCTCCTCAACCATACGGTGTCTCTTGTTCCGTCTCATTCAACGTATCGACATGTTTGTGTTTTCGACTTTCAACGATTCGTGACGGTCGTTTAATGAACCCGACCGAACATGTGTTAACCATCAAGGAAAAATGCTGTTATCGCTAATGTAAACATTCGAGAGCCGAACACAAATATACCTTGTGGAAAGACGATCAATTCTTGCAGCGAGGAGAAAGATGTACCAACTTGGGAAGTCTGCAACGATTTCGATATGTTTCCTGCCAGGCAAGAATCATTTATCAAAACAATGAAATCCTTCAGCTCGGTGAGTGATGAAAGGCAACGGTTTCGGGTTGAGATTTACCATTAGCAAGGCTCGGAAATTAGTCCAATTCCGTTTGAAAGATGGATCTATCCCAGACTTGATTGTCGTGGAATATGAGATTTTCCAAGATTGATCTTGATTTTAATTGCTTTGGTCAGGTGGCCGAAATTCGATGATTGACAAGGGATTCCAAAGCGTGGTAGCCTCTGGAAGGCCAGAAGAAATGGTTATTCAGAAAAAATTAACGGAATCGTATTGGCAAATCGAAGTGAAATTGCAGGAAATAACTGACATTCTAAAGATATCAAAAGAATGGGTGGTATTTATTTAACATGAACATTTTCCATGAGCAGGCTGTTTGTAGATATTTCGTCGTAATAAAATAGTTATTTATGATATGAGTGTTAAAAGTGAGCGAATTGAACAATTTCACGAACAAAATAAAATCACTTTTAACACAAATACCATACAATGTTTTTTGTACAACTGCGTTATTTTGATAATGAAATGGCGAATTTGCAATGACAATAAACTTCAAAATGCATTTTAATATTCAAATACTCAAAAGGTTGTTGTGAATGGCAAACGTTACCAACTTTATGATTACTAAATGAGAAAAGACGCTGTCATTTGAATTTCGTTCCTGTCCAATTTTCGTTTTGGGTTTTTAACTGCTTAATATGTTGGTCGAGAGTCCAATTATTAATAAAAGTGAGTATTTGGTTGTTCCTCTGGATATTGAAAAGTCTGCAAGAAGAGCAAATCTGGAACTCCTACCTAAAAAATCTGTTCAGCAGTACGATATTGCCTATAACAATATTCTGGCCTGGTGTAACTTGAAAAATTTAGAAGGGAACTTCAGTGAAACTGTTTTCCTGGCATACTTAGAATAAAAATCAAAAATATGGAGTTCATCAACTTTGTGGAGCAAATTTTCAATGATAAATTCAAGCGCCTTTGTTAAAAATGGTGTGAATGTATTGTATGTAAATATTTTAAGGTAATAGCATATTTAAAACGGAAAAGTCGTCCCAAAAAATCGAAAATTCTCACTGGTGAACAAGTTGAAGAGTTTATAAAAGAGGCACCAGATGAGAAATACTTGATGGTTGAGGTTGCAACTATTTTCGGATTATTTGGAGCCTGTCGACGTGAAGAATTGTGTAATTTATCAGTGGAAGACATCGAATTAACAAATAAATCATTGGTTATACATTTTCCGAATACAAAAACGAAAGTCAGTCGTTCTTTCAGTATTATTGGGAAGTATGTAGACTATTTTCATAAATATTTTGCACTGGCGCCCTTCTGTCATCAAACATCGTCATTTTTTTCTGAAATACATTAATAATTAATGCACAGCCAATCCAGTTGGTATTAATACATTTGGGAAAATTCCATCTATTGTTGCCGACTTCTTCAAACTGCCAGAACCAAAGCAATATACAGGACACTGTTTTCGAAGATCCTCCGCTTCATTGCTAGCAGAATCAGGAGCAAATATTACGGATATAAAAAAACATGGTAGATGGAAGTCTACGAAGGTAGCCGAGGGCTATGTTGATCATTCCATTGCATATAGAAATGTCACTGCTGAAAAAATTCTCCCAACCTCAACAGATTTTGAATCATCATCCAATATTGTACTTCCGGTTTCTACAAGTGCTGAGGATTCTAATAATGTGTTCCTCATTCAATCATACTGCAGACCTGTATGATTTTCCTGTATTGCACCAACCTCAGCTAGGTACCTTCTCGTTTCATTATGACTTGCATCATTTCAGCTTTCTGAATCAAGAGATTAATATACCGAAATGTTAGAATGACGTTGGACACTGATTGCATCCATCACAGAATGTAACAATATTAATGAATGAAATGATTTTTGCCCAAAGTTTTCTTCGCTGGACCTACACTCTTCAGCCGATAAGTTAAACAGCTTGCCATGTCATTGGCCAGACTTTAATATCTTCAATTTGTAATGAAAAACCAGACCTCACGTAAAAGTTGAGAGAATAAATGATGAGCTATTGAGGGAGGTTTGACAGTGATACTACTTCTTGATAATCGAATTATTGTCACATCCCCATGATGTAGACATCATCATCGCATCCTTCAATTTGTCTGCGTTTGGTCCCATATCTTTCAAACCTAAATCCTCCTCTCCACCCCATAAAATAGCCACCCCTTGACACATGCACTCAATTTTCGAGTGGATCGCAGCTATTAGCGACTGAACCCCTCCAAGACCCCCTTGGGGGCAAATAGAAACGAAAACTATCCACCATATCTGGGAAATTATTATTCCAGCATACCGGGACACGCCGATAAGGGATGTTCGGGTGGTAGTTCTCCCTCGCAGTTATCTTTCGCGGTACACGGGCGTATCTATACGACCGGCAATAGGGGGTGGCTCCCCAGGAATTTTATTCAATTAAGTCCCGACATGAGCTGCCGAATTGAAGAGATAATTAGCGGGTCTAATGGTAGGATGTGTGGGAGGGAGGGTGGAGTGGACTTCAAGGACGTACACACTGTCCAACAGGGAGAAAAAGTGTTTTCTTAACCTCAAAAGTATAGGTGTAAGTCGAAGATTCCTTCTGTTTACAGGGTTATTCACGAATATGGGTCTATAAAATTTTTTAGGAAAGACACAAGATTCAGGATTGAAATTCTAAAGGTGAGCTTCAAGTAAGAAGACGACTTCTCGTATATTTTTTTGAGGTTCTAGGACTTTTTTATTGCATAAATGGATTCTCCTTTGAATTCTGGGTCTTTTTGATCCCAAAAGTTTGAATTTTACCTAGAAAAATCTCTTTAAATGAGGAAATAGGAAAAAAAATCTCAAAATTGAACTCTGTTGAAATACAGACAACATCGAGGTTTTTTCATTAAAAACTCTCATTTTTTAGAATCTCCGAGAAGAAAGGCTGATGCATCTTTTCCGATAGCGTGATTTTCTGAATATGATACAGGAGGTCACAAATTCTTTGTCAAAGTAAGAAGTGACGAAATATTGTATAATTGTTTAAATTGGAACCCCATTTTTTCGAAGCATTTTCGAAATTTTCATCAAAAAATAATATTTTTTTTCAATTTCAATTTATTTAATGCCCTCATTGGGGTTATGAACTTGTTCCTAAACCTTGTATTATGGTCATGGAGCATACGTCCAAGACTTTTCTCCCAGAATGAATATTTTTCGAGATATTCAGGAAAAACGATTTTGTCTTCAATTTTCTATTTCATTCTGAATGTGTTTTTTTACTGGAAAATAATTAGCGGTCAAGTGAAAATTTTTGTAAATCTCTGTTATCGAGGAAATATTTTCTATAGTTCAGACGAGTTGAGTTCTTGAATTATCATCTGTAATGATGCGAGAGCAACAATTGGTTTAAAGTTCTGAATGTGAGTTTTAGTGAAGTCAACGTAAAAAATTCTCAGGAATGCAGAAAAAATTTTTTTAATGCTTTTGAAAGAATAATTAACAGAACATGTGACAATTTCATTACTGAAACTTCATATTTCCCTACCATGACAAAAAAGAAATTCTACAGAATTAAGAACTTGAGGAAATTATCCTAAGCTTTAAAAAATAAAGAAAAACTGAACTCGTCTGAACTATAGGAGAATATTTTCACGATAACAGAGATTTTGAAGAATTTCACTTGACCGCTAATTATTTACCAGTAAAAAAACGCATTCGGAATGAGATTGAAAATTGAAGACAAAATCGTTTTTCCTGAATATCTCGACAAATATTCATTTTGGATAAAAGTCTTGGACGTATGGTCCTATTATTTTTTGACGAAGATTTCGAAAATGCTTCGAAAACATTGGGTTCCAATTTAAAAAAAAAGATTTTTTGATATTTCATCACTTCTAACTTCGACAAAGAATTTGTGACCTCCTGCATCATATTCTGGAAATCACGCTATCCGAAAAGAAGCATCAGCCTTTCTTCTCGGAGATTCTCAAAAATGAGAATTTTTAATAAAAAAACCTCTAAGCTGTCTGTATTTCAACAGAGTTCAATTTTGAGAATTTTTATCGAATTTCCTCATTTAAAAAAACTTTTGGAATCAAAAGAATTTAATAGAGAATCTATTTATGCAATAAAAATTGGGTCTTCCCATTTGAAAAAACGAAAGTTAATGTCTCTTTAATGTTGATGTTCTACTAATATTAAGAAAAATGCGAAAGCTTAATAAAATCGATGTATGGATATTGGTTATTCTTCCACTTGAAAACTATTCAACGGCTCCAGATAAAGATTATAGTTTATCACGTACAGTTGACTTGGATACCTTTTTCATAATAAACATTTTCATTTATAGTAATCACCAAATTTCTATTCAAAATTGGCGTGCATAGCGGAGGGGAGACATCGTTGACGATTGTGTTCATTTTGCGTTTCATCATATAGCTGATTCAATTCTCGAAGAGACTAATTGATTAGTAGACGTAAATATCATTCAAGTTAGTTTATTTCAAGTAAAAATATATATTTCTCTAATTCTCTAGCGAATCTGTTCATTCTGCCACATCTTATTATCTTGTTGAACGAAATTGGGCAGTTTTGATGGTCATATTTATTGAGTACATATTGGCCTCTTGCTAAGGACTTATTTATGACAGAGGAAACATTTTTGCCAACCAAGATTTTTCAATGAAAAAATCACGTAACGATATTTTTGGGAATATTCCATTAATTTCAATGAAAATTGAGATAATAATGAATAATTCTCGTACAGAAGGTTCGTTCTAATACTCGTTCTTTCAATTTTGAACTCGTGTAAGAATATCAATGCCTTCTGCACTTTTATTATAAATAACTGGCTGACTCTGCAAACTTCGTACTGCCTCAATCGATAAATAAAAAAGCAACTTAAATATTATAATAAACCATTATGGTATAATACCTTGAAAATGGAAATAAAATTGTCCTGTACAATTAGTCCAGTCAATGAGGGCGAAAATTAGGTATTACCTCCGAATTCTATCAAGATGCTTCGATTCTGATAAAATTTTGGATATGAGCTATACTTGTCTCCTACTCCTACCCTATGCCGATTTATACTTATTATTTTCTAGGGGTGAGAACAACCCCTTTATCCAAAATTGAAAGAAACTTGTTCTAACGTGAATCAAAATAATTTTTGGTCTTAGTAGCGTTTTATGAAGGTCTTCATATACTTCAAGACCATATAAACCACCCCCTTTCAGCATAAAATCTTTAAAAATGGGTCTTTATTAATATAATTAATTATTTGCAATCAATTTTATAACATTATTTTGGATCAATGTTAGTTTAAGTTATTTTTATTTTTCAGTCACTAAAAGCAACCCCTATCGGTTCAAAATAACAAAATGGAAATATAATTCAAACATTTCATTTATTCATCACTTAATTCACGTGAAATCAATACTTTTTGTGTCAAAAAATCAATCTGATTCTGAGTGGCCATCGCCACTGTCAATGATTTCTTTATCATTGCCAAATATTGGCAAACTGTTTTGGCAGTTAACACCTGCACATTCCCCACATGTAGCGTTACAAAAAAGACTCAGTTTTCTGCAGGCGCATTTCGCATTGCATCCTTTTTTGCAGTTACAAAAAATCATTTTCAACAATTTTTGTGGTGCAGGTGTTTTTTGCATTTTTGTGAGCTGCAAATATCTATTGGTACTATTCCAACCGCAATCAACTGAATTGAGAGCTAGCCAAATTTGAAGTTGATGATTTTAGGCAAGTGTTTATTTCATCGGCAGCCGTCGATTTTGGAATTACCGGTAATGGTTGTCGGAAGTCGCCAGACAAAAGAATCAATGCGCCCCCAAAACATCCGTTCAGGCAACTCAAAATACACAGTAATTGTTTACATATATAATAGTAGAATGGAGATTTGTTCAAAACATTTCGTCATAAAATTTTTCGTAGTGTTCGGAAGAAAGATATGTGTAACAACACATGGACTCAGATGCGTTAATATTATTTGAATCTTCAACTCGTGTAAGAATATCAATGCCTTCTGCACTTTTATTTTGAATAATTGGTTATGTATTTATGTATTAGGCATTCATTCATATAATATCGAGGCTTTAATGAGTTTTACTCATCCTTTCATCGCTTGGTGATCCCCTCCGTTCGCAATTATGTTTCGCGCCACATGAGCGTATCCGACAACAGGGCAAAGGGGGTTGCACCCCCAGAATTTCATTTAATTAAGTCGCTGCATGTGTGATGCCAAACAGAAGAGATAATTAGTGGGTCTAATGACGTGATCTGTTCAGAGAGGGATACGGCGCGAGCCTACAACTTTCGTTGGGTTTTCGCTTCGCCCGCTTTCAGCTCGGGTTAGTCGATTCGAGCAAGTAAGGGGGGCCGCACGCACGACAGTCATATCTGAGAACGTCTGAGTCATGGTGGACTGTTGTTTGGTTGATCTCGGTAATTGTTTCTCATGTTCGGTTTAAGTGATAGTGATGGATATCATTAATATTAATTATTCTGTGATAACTGGGATATTTTGGGCGATCCAATGGCAGTTCTTGGGATACCAAACGGCAGGTCGGTTTATTAGATTATACGGGCATTTATCTTTGTTTACGGTGATGACTTTCTCTCGTCTAACGCTTCAGAAAGGCCGTAATTGTAGAAGAGTTTAATTCATTATGATTGACCCTTAGTTTTATGGAAAACACTTTTATTTTAGACATTCTTTGAACGAAAATCATACATGCCAGAGCGGAGTTATTGGCCGAAATTTTTAAAGAGTTTCACTTAAGCGTTGTAAATTTCTTGTATTTAAAAAATGAGAAGTGATAATTAACAAGCTTTTTCATTTCAACATGATTTGGCAACTATGATTTTCAAGTTAAAATTGCTTAATTGCTCAGGTTGCTGAGTAAAATACTATTTTGCACAACTGCCATTAAAAGTGACAATTTGAATGATGTTAGAAATATTTTTAACGTTAGTGTTTAAAAATATTTTTGGCACTCCATTTTCTTATGATGAAATCAGATGAGGAAAATTCAGCAATTGCAAATGCAAGCAATGAAGCAGAGAATCTTCGAAAACAGTGTCCTGTATATTGATTTGGTTCTGGCAGTTTGAGGAATTCGGCAACAATAGATGGAATTTTCCCAAATGTATCAATACAAACTGGATTGGCAGTGCATTTATTATTCATGTATTTCAGGAAAAAGGGACGATGTTTGATGACAGAAGGGCGCAGTGCAAAGTACTTATGAAAATAATCTACAAACTTCACAATAATACTGAAAGATCGACTGACTTTCGTTTTTGTATTTTCAAGTTGCATAACCAATGATTTATTTGTTATTTCGATCTCTTCCACTGATAAATTACACAATTCTTAACGTCGACAGGCTCCAAATAATCCGAAAATAGTTGCAAACATAACCATAGAGTATGTATTTCTCATCTAGTGCCTCCTTTATAAACTTTTCAACTCGTTCACGAGTGAGAATTTTCGATATTTTGGGACGATATTCTTCATTTTTCCGTTTTAAATATGCTATCACCTTGAAATATTTACTAATATCCACACCATTTTTAACAAAGGGCGCTTGACTTTATCATTGAAAATTTGCTCCACAAAGTTGATGAACTCCATATTTTCGATTTTTCTTCTAAGAATGCCAGGAATGAGTTTCACTGAAGTTCCTTTCCACATTTTTCAATTTACACCACGCCAGGAAATTGTTATGTGCAATATCGTACTGCTGAACAGATTTTTTTTGTAGTAGTTCCAGATTTGTCCTTCTAAACGAAAATCATGCGTGCCAACAGTGTTATTGGCTCAAATGTTGTGTTGGATGGTTTATCTCGTCTTTATTGTGAATCAAATAAATTTCATTTTCCATTTCTGAGGTTTTTGATCCAGCAACCTTATTTTTTATGCTACAAAGTTTACCATTTTGAGACGGGATGGGCAAAATTGGAGATACCTGAACTACAACTTTTTAACCGTGAGAGATAGAGGAAAATGAATGACACGTAAAGGTTGTCTTTTTTAGTGAAACAGATAATGCCATCCACTGCATTCCTCTAACTTCTTTTGTTTTCGAGTTATAGGCCGAGATTGAAATTTGGGCGATTTAAACTTTGGCCATTATCTCCTTTTCTGTTCGTTCTAGGATGTTGGAATGAAAACATTATTCAATCACTTCTTTCATAGCAATCCAGAAGTGTACTTTGTTTTTTCCCAAGAGGTTTTCTTGCTGAGCTATAAAATAAACTTGTGTTTTTTCTTATGGAAACAATAGTTCGTAATGGCTTAGAAAGAATCGCCATTTCTTCCCGTTTCATAAATATATCATACATCAAACATCGCCCTCAGATTCATTCAGATATCAGAATATAGTTTGTATTGTTGAGCTCAACAATTTTTTTTTCTATTGGAAAATTATTGCTTCTGATATATCGCATCAAAGGTCATTCGATGACCAATGCAGTTGTGTGAACGAAAATAAAGTTTTACCCTCGGTTTTAACTTAAAATTCCAAAATATTATGAACAACTGAGTAAACAGCTATTATAAGGTAGACTTCCATGGACTTCCAAGTTCAATAGAATTTTTTCAATTTTGGATGGCCTTAAAAACCAAATCATCCTCAGAATGACAAAATGTCTGACCATTTCACGCACAAATTTTAGGGATTTCTATCTGGAATAACCCGTCTATCTCTTGATACTTGACAAACTCAATCAAAAACGAGAAGTTGCTCAATTCAAAATAAAAATCTGTCCAAGCATTTTTCTGCGAATTTTGTGCGTTATTTTGCAGTCATTCCGTATATTTGCATATTTCACGATAACAAAGGAAGGGCAGAGTTCGATAAATGGAATATACAACAGCCAATGTTTTTGTTTACAGTCTTACTAGTTCATTTGCTCTCTGATGCACTGATAAGCGGACTACTTTGGAATTAATTACCACCACACACAAAGCATCCGAATGATAGGTCAAGTCTGCAAACAAACAAAGATCTCTTCGAACAGATATTGATAGCTTATCACGAGATTGTATACCCTATTTTATTTTTCCTACTAGCGTTTGGAAAGTATTACTTTCCACTCATTATTGATGTTTGGAAAGTAGCACTCTTCCAAAAACGTGTTGAAAAAATTAGATACGAAGGATATTGAAAGACATCTTCACGTAATTGTTCTATAGACAGAGAAAAACAGATTCTATACCAATCTACCCAAAATTCTTGATCTGAAATGAAAAAGACAAAAAAAGACAGTTATAATGTATTTGTAATGAATTAAATTGTTTTCAAATTAACCACCCACCAACTCGTGAACAAGTTGAAAAGGAGGCACCAGATGAGAAATATTTGATGGTTAAGGTTGCAACTATTTTCGGATTATTCAGAGCCTTTCGGCGTGAAAAATTGTGTACTTTATCAGTGGAAGACATCGAAATAACAAATAAATCATTGGTTATACAACTTCCAAAGACAAAAACAAAAGTCAGTCGTTCTTTCAGAATTATTGGGAAGTATGTAGACTATTTTCATAAGTACTTTGCACTGCGCCCTTCTGTCATCAAACTTCGTCGTTTTTTCCTGAAATACATGAATAATAAATGCACTGCCAATCCAGTTGATATTAATACATTTGGGAAAATTCCATCTATTGTTGTCGAATTCCTCAAACTGCCAGAACCAAAGCAATATACAGGACACTATTTTTGAAGATCCTCCGCTTCATTGCTAGCAGAATCAGGAACAAATATTACGATTATAAAAAACATGGTGGATGGAAGTCTACGACGGTAGCCGAGGGCTATGTTGATCATTCCATTGCATTTAGAAATGTCATTGCTGAAAAAATTCTCCCAACCTCAACACATTTTGGATCATCATCATCCAATACTACTTCCGGTTTCTACAAGTACTGATGGTGCTGAGGATTCTAATAATGTGTTGCGAAGCTCCCTAACGTCACAGGGCATTAATGTTAATAATTGTTCTAGTTTTACGATTAATATTAATGTTCATAAGTAATGATTGTTGAATTTGGATAATAAAAATTTGCAATTGCTGAATTTTTCTCATCTGATTTCTTCATAAGAAAATGGGGTGCTAAAAATATTTTCAACACTAATGTTGAAAACTTTTTTTCCTCGACGTCCTTTCTCTTGAATATTGAAAGTGAACGGGTAACGAACTGAGCCTTGAGGCACCCCAACGTTCACTTCGAAACCACTGAAATCGATTCCAAGGAGGAAGCTTCTGAGGATGAGGACATTTTCCATCAACTCTGCGAAGGATCTAGGAAACCTAGGAAAATTTCGGTTTCCACGTGAAAAAAAAATTCGATGTGGACCTTGAGAAGTTCGTTGAAAGTGAAAAGCATAGCTACGGCTCCCATTCTCAATAATTATACCCCATTAACCCCCAAAATCGCCGCACAAAAGAAAAATCCCCTCTACACAATATTATCGTTCTTTCGGAACTTCATTAAATTCCCCATCCATTGTACGAAATTGGTCGACGCATATAATGAATAAATTACTTGTCGTCCGCGATGAAAGCGCCAGGGAAACGAATACTCGGCCCTGAGAGAATTTAATTTTCCGGCCGAATCCAAAAATATGGTTTTCCCGGGAAAAACCACCGATACCCGATCGAACAAAGCCCGGCGACGAAAAGCCAATTTGCGGGGAAAATCCGCGAAAAATCCGAGGCCGTTGTAATAGAATGATAGTCAGGGAGGTGACGTTTCAGACAGGGGTGGCGTGCGGTTTGAATCGGGGTGGGGCGGAAGGTACACAATCTCACTTATTAGTGGAAAATCCGAAAAAAAATCGACCTTCACCTTTTTTTATAATTAATTTCGTATATTAGAAAACATCTTAAAGAAGGTTGTCTTAAAAGATCCTGGACAGTATATTTTTAATTATTTCTTAAGAATGATTTTTCATAAAATTTTGCAATATTAAGATAAACTGTTGACTTATTCAGGAACACCTGCATATGCTTCTTTCAGTTGCTCCAAAATAACGCCGTATCGTTTACAACAAAGAGGGTAGTTGGGGTACTTTAGAGGGTACTTCTACTACACTGCGCAACAAAATTAACGCACATTCTGAAAATCTGTATTTTAATGAAAGTTAACTCTACATTGACTTCATAACTTATTTTTTATGTTCTCTCGGGAAGGTTTTGAACGAAACAAGACACATTAAATGGAAGAAATATTCAGGATTTCTCCGAATCTTCTGTGAAGGAAGAGAAATGAACACTTTTCAAAATACTGAAATGCTGATAAGTGATTTAATTCTTGGTATTTCCACCCCTTGCGTTAATTACAGCTCGGTGACGACGGTTCATACTCAAAATAAGTGATCTTAAAGTGTTCTGATCTAATCCTTCCCAGATTTCTCCGAGTTGGATTCCTAAGTCATTAAGAGTAGCTGGATGATTTTCTGAACTTCTCAGCCTTCTATTGAGGTTGTCCCAAACCTGCTCAATCGGATTGAGATCTGGACTTCTTGCTGGCCATTCCATTCGAGAGACTTCAACCTCTTCAAGGTACTCCTGAACGATGCGCGCACAATGGGGTCTGGCATTATCGTCCATAAAAATGAAATTTTCATTAATGTATGGGGCAAATGGCACTACATGCTCTTCAAGAATGTTCCTTATATACTTATCAGTATTCATGGCTCCATTATCAACGACCTCTAGGTATGTGCGAGCAGTCAAAGATATTCCATCCCATACCATATTCGATCCTCCCCCGAAACCAGTAGTATTCAGGAAATTGCACTGAGCATATCTTTCCCAATCGGTCTCTTCTCAATGGATATGCTCTCTCGCAAAATCCAAACGCGCACTTCGATGGGCTGGAGTAAGAGCTGGGCCTCTTGCCGCTACACGAGGCCTTAAATCATATTTCTGAGGCGATTTCTTATTGTCTGAGTGTTAATTTGCACCCCATGAGTTTTATCAAGCTGATTATGAAGGAGGCAAGCGGTTGCAAACCGTTGTCTCAACGAAGAAACTCTCAAGTAACGTTATTGAATGGCAGTTGTTACCCGTGGTGTACCCTGTCCTGGTGTTCGAACATTCATACCTGTCTCCCTGAATCGCTGCAACATTCTGGACACACTTGTATGGGAAACTCCAAACCTTTCTGCAATTCTTGTGTATGTCCACCCTTCTTCTCGCAAAACCACCGCTTGGGCACATTCCTCTTGGGTCAAATTGCGTGTTTCGCGTTGCATAGCGATCGAGTGTAGAAAATCAAACGAAAGAAAAACTATTGATCACTAGAATCGATCGAGAACAACTAATTTTGGAGCCAATACATTCAAAATCTGATAATATCTTTTTTAATCCTGCTGGGAAAAAACATCTGTATTGAAGAAAAACGTTGAAAGTGGATAAGATATGCATGCATAATTCTGATAAAAATAATTATCATTGAGAACATCTTCAGTAGTTGAATAAATTTGAGATTTCCATAATGTGCGTTATTTTTTTTGCGCAGTGTAGTTTACGTACCGAGCATCCTACATTCAGGGTCACATCAGACATGACAGGGATGTTCGGTCCTTAGTTTTTACACGGTATACTAACCTTACCTCGGATATCTCTGTCACTAATTTCCACACGCGTCGAAATTCAAATCTTTAAAATTAGCAAACCTCTATTAGGATCAATTTGTCGCAGACAACTCTATATCAACGTGTTCACAATTAAACAGTGCTTATGCTGAAATAAACTTTCTTTTATTATAACACAACTGAAAGTCTCTGTTTAAATCTGTTTAAACCTGGCAACCCATTAGTTCTGGTAAATAATAGTCAATCCATGTCTGCACATTCTACATGTTTCATTCTTCAAGTCCAGTAGTATCTTGATCTCGATATTTGATTGTTTTTAATTAATTAAAAATATTCTGTTCAGAATTTCTTAGACAATCCATTTTTATTCGAAAATTATTATAAAATAGGTTCTTATCTTTTATAAGCTCGCAGATTCGGATCTTTTAATCACCAGAAGCTTTCAACAACAATAACAGTAGGTGTTATTAAGGCTTCAAACAAATCAGGCTCAAGAAATTAATCCAACAATTGGAAACGTTCTTGGTGACAAAAGATTGATCCTTTTTAGGGTCGAAACATATGCATCAATATTCCAAAGTAAAATTGAGGAAGACACGAAAAAGCCTTCTTCTTCGATAAAGTTGCTTAAAAAACGATCCAATAATATTGATTTACGATCACGCAACCCCCAGGCTTGAAATCTGCGAAGATTTAACACGGGGGTTGAAAAATTGATTATTCAGTCTCGAGTCGTAAATCTCGACGTTGCTGAAATACACTCCCATCATTCGGGGGCGGCGGCGTGCTCCTATTTTAATAAAGTCATTTCGCGAAAACAATCCTCCCAGCTTTATGATACGGATTTTATTATTTCATGTCCGGACTTAATTCCTCATCGAGTAGGCGAGGCGAACGTTCCGTGTTAATGATGCTGGAGATTTTTGGAACGGGCGTAAAGGGGGAATAAAAAAGATTGCACTGGGCAGCGTTGTCATGGCAGCTACAGCGTCAAAACAGAAACAGCTATCTGTCTTCGATGATTTCGACAGACGCGTCGAATGGGTCCATCAGATTGTGAGGCTTAACATTGAAATTTTTATTTTGAAGTGGAAAAATCGAGGTGTTAAGTTTTCTTTGGACCATCCTGGTTCCTCATGGGGCGATGATGCAACAATACTTCGTACGGCAGCGCTTGCTTTGGTTTTTTCTGCTACTGAATATTCTTGCCCTGTTTGGTTGAACAGTGTTCATGTAAAAAAATTGATGCCCAATTAAATTTTTCTATGAGGATTATTACTGGTACTATCATGTCTACACCTACTCCTTGGTTACCAGTTCTCTCAAATATTGTCCCTCCACATATTCGCAGAGAGATAGCAGCTTTGAATTTTTGGAACAAATTTAATTCCTTTCCAAATTCATTTCCCATACTCAACTATATTCCAGATAATAAGGTCCCCAGATTGAAGTCACGTAAACCTTTTTGGTCAGATTTTCTAATCGATATGAATAGAAGCGTCAAAGAAATTTGGCAATCTGAATGGAATGTATGCAATTTTTTCAATAAAGGTCTTATTACTGATCCTGCCATCAGAGTTCCTGATTTCGACCTTCCCAGGAGAATATGGTCTGTTCTAAATCGTATTAGAACAGGCCATGGACGATGCAACAGCATGCTCTTCCGATGGAATTCGGTTGAGAGCCCTAGTTGTGAGTTTAGGGAAAATGAGGAGACTTTAGAACATCTTATGAATAGTTGTCCCATTTGTAAATTTCAAGATGGTTTCGAGGCTATACATAAAGTAACAAATGCATTTCTGAAATGGGTGGTTAATTTCAAAATAATTTAATTTATTCTGAATTATTGGCTTCTTTTCTGCTTTTGTCTTTTTTCATTTCAGATTAAGAATTGCAAGTCGTTTCGTTAAGAATTTGTTTATCTGAGTCCATAGACGAATAACACGCTGATATCTTTCAAGATTTTTCTGATATTTGATACCAGCTGACCCGGCAGACTTCGTATTGCCTCAATTGATAAAATATTAAAAAAAGTTCCCTCTTTACCTCTTAAATAAAGAGAATTCTTTTGATGTATGAATAACAATGTACAAACCTATTTCAATGCAATTAAATTTTTCATATATTTTGTACTCTTTTGTATTACCTTATATATTTCCTTCTTAAAAAAACCAATGGTCGGTACAACTTTATTCATCTTTAAGGCGAAACAAAATTCGCCAGGTCAGCTACCTTATCTAATTGCCAATTGCCACAATTGGTCCACCACCAGATCCCCTACGCTCTTTAGTTTCTGGTGTAGGAAATGATTCTAAACACTTCTTGGCCAACATTATACCATAAGAGTTTATTATAATATTAAAGTTGCTTTTTTATTTATCGATTGGGGCAGTACGAAGTCTGCCGGGTCAGCTAGTTTCACAATACATGTCCACACAATACTGCTGCAACAATCGACGAAATCTCAGCAAATAGTTATCAGCATTTCAACGAACCATTGAACGAAATGAATAATAATTCATCGAGCTCACTTTTTTTGTGATTTGTTGTCCTAAAATCAAATGATTCAAATTTGTATTAAGTAGACATTTCAAATTTTAATAAAGGTACTCACCATTCAATGGATTTATCATCTTGATATTGAAGTAATATCCATCATCACATCCCTAAAACATTATCGGCTATTGTAGAGCATCGTATGAACGATGTGTGTCTTATATTCGTTGCAATTCTCCAGATTACGACTCGTAAGAACAATATCACGCGTTTCCAAGTTTTCACCTACAATCACAATTGCCACTTTGTCTATTGTAGGGGCGTTGAATTGGCGTCATGTGCTCCAACAGGTCGTTTATCTGCTCTAATCACAACCTTATGATCGTCACTTAGCATACGCTCCAAAGCAGTTTTGGACAATCGAACCAATGCATGATTTCATGAAGTAGTTGCTGCAGATCTTGAAGAATTACTGCAATAATTGATTGACGTTGATCATCCATATTGCCTGTATGAAGTAAATTTGGAGGAATTTATGATGTGTATCTTCAAATGGTTGTGATGATCCAATCCGATGGTGAATCTGGCCTTGGATGTAAATAGCACAGACGGAAGACAAAATGAGTGATTTGAAATCATTAATGTTAATATTTTATTCTCACCTGGGATGTTGGATTGAATCCAATTCCTTTAATTATATCTGCTCCAAATGAAGTCATTTGGAAACACACCCATTGTATTTTTGTGTGTTCGATAGAAAATGTCTATATCTTGATTCGGACGTTTAGGCAACTCAAAATACACAGTTTACATTGCCATCATAGATTTAGATAACTATCTATATCTATGATTGCCATCTAATAGCGATAATTAATAGTAGAATGGAGATTTGTTCAAAACATTTCGTCATAAAATTTTCCCTAGTGTTCGGAAGATAGATAGGTGTAATAACACATGGACCCTGATGCGTTAATATTATCAGAAAATGTACCGTAGTGACATTTCATAAAATTTTTCAGAGTTTTAATGTATTTTATGTTAACCCCGCTGTAGAAGAATCCAACAAAAATTCTTCCATAACAAACAGTTCATCCAATCTTGAGTTATAAATTGTGTAACCAACAAAATGGCCCACTTAGTTTCATATATTAAGATTTATTTTTTATTTGCGAGGTAAGGGTTTTTTTTCAACTGGTGTTTTTCTCTTTCCTCATTCAATCATACTGCAAACCTGTATGGTTTTCCTGCGTTGCACCAATCTCAGCTAGGTACCTTTTTGTTTCAATGTGTATTGTATTATTCAGCTCTCTGACGGTCAGTTTCACAAAACTTTGATTGTGCGATTAAAAAACCTTACGTAAATTCGAACCAATCGAATCACTCGTTTTGAAATTTCAACTAATCGCGGTGGCTCCAATTAATTTAACGGTACAATCAAAGTTTTGTGAAACCGACGCTTAGTCAAAAGAATATCTTGCTCTTCTCTTTCGAGTCTGAGTCTCGCAGAAAAAAAGCCTTAATGGAACGCCCCTAATAAAGAACAATTAGACGACCAGGCGACAATGCCGGAGATGCACTCAGCACCGAAATTAATTAGGCTGACCCGTCCTGCGCCAGGTGGCGCTGTTCAAGGTCGCTAATGGGCCTTAATTACCGTAGTTCCTGCGGATGGTGATGGCGCGACCAAACAACGCGCCCCTCGGACACTTCACCTCCACGAGGGGGTGCTCCAGACTCCCGCAACTTGGAAACAACTTGATACAAGGAGTATTTATGTCCCTTGTTGCCGAACTGGGTGATTAATTAGATGGCGCGGAAGTTCTGTGACAAACCGTGTAATTGGAATTGCGATCTTGAGGCACAGGCACCTGGAGTGGAGGCCATTTGGACCGAAGAAATGGAGAAATTGATTATCTGGATAACCAGCTTCCAATTGTTGGAATTCTTCTTGTCGTTAAATTTTAACATATGTTTCTCAACTTCAGCTATTTTTCGGAGAAAATAATTCTATAAATTGGAAGGACTAAATTTCTCTTTTTTCATGAAAATAATTCTTGTTGTTGTGGGTCCGTTTTTTCTAACATACACTTTATTGTCCTACATACCGAGTAGTTCGAAAGCCTGAAATAGAATGGGCTTATCAGATTTTTTTGCATATATAACTATATATTTATGTAAAAATGAAAAGTGTCATTTCTTTTAAAAAACTACTTTCCATTTTCCGTTCTATTTTTCATTTGATTCAAACTTAGAGAATGCCTTGATTTGTCAGTTGTTAATTAATGAATGTCATTACGTATTTCAAATATTGTAAATTGAGAACTCGAAGAAATAGCATTGTTTTTGATTTCTTTCAGGTTCGTGAGTTATTATTTTAAGATATCAGAGTTTGTTTGTTAAAGAAAATGAATCTTTCAGATTGAAGACATCAGATCGTCTATTTCTCGAAGTTAGAAATAAGAATTGACTTTCATTCTTATTTATAATCTTTCGATTCGAGCTAAAATAATACAATACATATTGAAACAAAGAGATACCTACCTGAGGTTGGTGCAACACAGGAAAACCATACAAGTCTGCAGTATGATTAAATAATTAAAAGGAAAAAACCTCAGCTGAAAATACCTTTACCTCGCCCGTGAAAAAAAATTTATTAAAAATATTAAATATCAGAGGAATCTCGAAAGATATCAGCGTGATCTGAGAGAACATCTTCATGTTATCCGTCTATGGACTCAGATAAACAGATTCTTCACAAATCGACTCGCAACTCTTAATCTGAAATGAAAAAAGACAAAAGCAGAAAAGAATCCAATTATTTAGAATAAATTAAATAATTTTGAAATTAACCACCCATTTCAGAAATGCATTTATTACTTTAAGTGTAGCCTCGAAACCATCTTGAAATTTATAAATGGGACAACTATTTATAAGATGTTCTATAGTCTCCTCATTTTCCCCACACTCACAACTACGGCTCTCAACCGAATTCCATCGAAAGAACATTCTGTTGCGTCGTCCATGGCCTGTTCTAATGCGATTTAGAACAGACCATATTCTCCTGGGAAGGTCGAAACCAGGAACTCTGATGGAAGGATCAGTAATAAGATCTTTGTTGAAAAAATTGCAAACATTCCGTTCAGATTGCCAAATTTCCTTGTCGCTTCTATTCATATCAATCAGAAAATTTGACCAAAAATGTTTACGCTACTTCAATCTGGGGATTTTATTATCTGGGATATGGGTGAGTATGGGAAATGAATTTGGAAAGGAATTAAATTTGTTCTAGAAATTCAAAGATGTTGTCTCTCTGCGAATATGGAGAGGGACAATTTTTGAGAGAACTGGTAATCAAGGAGAAGGCGTAGAGATTGGATACCCAACTTTGAAATTTCAAATGCAAACAACCTATCTTTCTTATTGCAGATTCAGATTAAACAGGAAATTTTCTAAGTGCTGTCGCGCCCCATTATTTGGGTTTTTTAAATGTAGCGAGGTCACGAAAGAAATTCAACGGCACAAAGTAGCACAAACCTAACACAATCCACCACAACAACAAAAATTCCGAAAATCCAAAAGTGCTATGCCAACTCAACACACATCCAGATAACGCCTTACTGGATTAATCTTTCCTAATAGTGAGGTAGTACACTTTGTAAATTAGGTTTGCAAGAAGCGCCTCAGTTTTGTACTGAAGCGGTACAGTGTACCACTTCAAATTCGGCGTGGCGTACCGAGCATTCATGACGCGAAAGGGAGTCAGGACAAAATTTGTTCTAATACATACTGTGTCACTACGTCGCTCGCAAATGGCCCGATGCAAAAAGAGGATAACATCGTAATTCCGTACCGTTCTCCTCGATCGCCTCACCGATGCGTTCTCGCATGGTACATTCGTATTGAGGTGGTACAGTTTTTAAACGTGAGCCGCTCTTACATTTCTGCGCCGTGTACGGAACAACTGAGCCGCCTCTTGTAAGAGGTACCCAACACTGTTTCCCAAATACTCAAACATGATCCTTAATGCATTTTTTTTCATTTTCAGCCCAATACCGGTCGCCCAGGATAACGGAACACCCTTCAGACACCATAGTGGCGAAGAACGAACCTGTGACCTTAAACTGCAAGGCCGAGGGTAGACCCGAACCGTCCATAGAATGGTTCAAGGACGGGGAACCGGTCAAAACCAGCCCCACGGACAACAAGTCCCATCGGGTGCTTTTGCCGGCCGGTTCCCTGTTTTTCCTGAAGACCATGAACAGCAAGAAGGAACAGGACGTGGGAGTTTATTGGTGCGTTGCTAAGAACATCGCGGGTTCCGTAACCAGTCGGAACGCGTCTCTGCAGATTGCTGGTGAGTGAATTTTTCTTGTTTTTGGGTGTACTGAGGATGGCTGCTACGCCTCTGACAACTAGCCGTATGCCAAGTTGTGATACTGATGAGGCCCAACAAGACCGAAACCGGTATATCTCTCATCTCAGTGACAAAATCTAATATCATTTCTCCAACCTCATGATAAAAGATCTCTGAGCCTGGGAATTGAAAATGGTATTCATTTCGATGATTACTATTTTGAATTCATCTATGTTTCAAAAATGTGATAATAATGATGAAAAAATCATTAGATGCAGGGACCCGGCAGACACGGTGGCCCAACTAGAATCCAAGAGTCCTGAAGACTCTGTGACGGTGTCATTTTGTCATTCAGAAAATTCGAAGAGCGAAAAATCATTATAGGTAAATCTTTGTACCGCCACTGGTTCCTGACGAAATTGCAGCGATTTATTTTCATTCATTTCGCGGTTCGAAATAATGCGTATCGGGCTCAATCAGCCGCATATGTCCTGAAGACTTTTTTTAGTTTTTCCTGCTTGCTTCTTTGTCGATCCATTATTAAGACTTTCCCTTTACGTTAAGCGAGATATTCCTTGTCGCATTTAGCGGATTCAAGCTACGTAAAGTTGCCAAATATCATTGGAAGTGCAAATCTACGTTTGTGAATTACCTATTTTGCCTTTCATATTCGATTAATTCGGATTAGAGCATTGGAAAACTCTTCAAAAGGTCGCATAACATCCAGTGAGTAGATAATTCAAATTTTCAATCAAGAATGCCTTATCGACAATGATGCTTGCAGGAGGCCTTTTTCTTTTACTTCTACATCGTTTGTTCTATCTTCTACATTTCGTTATTCGAACATTACCTGGATTTACCTTCCTGAATTGTCGAACATACCCGGAGTACTTCGGATGCAGACAAGTCTAATTTCGAGGACAGTGGAATCTTATAGAACTGGCGTATACCTACTTCCTATTCCCGGAGATCCAGGTCAGATCCAGACAATTTAAATTACTTTCTTGATTTGAATTGGACAGTTCGAAACATTTCAAGGATTATTGCCGATTCCTTTTTTTCATTTTAATTACATTTAATTCTTAATTCTTACAATATACAATATAATTTTGTACTGTTAACTGTAAAGCGCATATAACGTTATATACGTCGACTTTTCATATTGTTTTTCTAAATATTCACTTTATTACCATCATATATTTGCCGTCAGAGTTTTGCATTTAACTTTGTTAAACCCTCTTAGCCATTTCAGTAAATATATGACAGAAAGTTCACTCCGAAAACTTTTTTTCTACCTTCTATCTCCCATATATCATTTATATCATTACTTGGATTTCGTGGTTTACTGAGTAATTCGACGAACGAGGTAACCAGTGGAAAAGCCAAACTATCGTGGCGCTCAAAAATTCCAACTGTATTTTACCCACACCCACTCTCCGATTGAAGGGCAGCCGGTTATCTAAAAGTTAGGTAGCAGTCTAATTTTCTTTCTGTACTACAAAGATTTTAGAGAGATATCGAAACGCAAATAGAGGCCTTACTTTAATAAAGTTTCCCCTATTTTGACATTTACTCATGCGCATTTGCTTGAGATTTTAACTTAAACAGAGGACAACTGTATTTAAATAAAAGATCCCTTATTTTGACAATTCTCGCAATATTCTAGGTTAAACTGCTTCTCACAACTATCAAAATAAAGGAAATGTCATAATAAAGTTGTCGAGAACTAAATCGTTTCGATAGCTCAAACATCCAACTAACGTTGAGGATCTTTTATTACAGGATCCTCTAATAATGTAAGCCCCTATTTGTGTTTCGATAACTCTCTATTGTCAACCCCAATTCTTCCTGTTTGTTGATAATAATAATAATAACTAGCTGACCCGGCAGGCTTCGTACCGCCTCAATCGATAAATAAAAAGCAACTTTAATATTATAATGAACTATTATGGTATAATACCTTGAAAGTGAACATACAATTGTCCTGTACAATTAATCCAGTCAATGAGGGCGAAAATTAGGCATAACCTCCGAATTCTATCAAGATGCCGATTTATGCTTATCATTTTTGAGGGGTGAAAACAACCCCTTTATCCAAAATTAAAAGAAACTTGTTTTAATGTAAATCAAAGTATTGTTTGAGCCTCAGTAGCGTTTTATGAAGTTAAATGAAGGTCTTCATATACTTCAAGACCGTATAAACCACCCCCTTCAGCATGAAATGTGAAAAAATGGATCTTTATTAATATAATTAAGTAATTTCAATAAATTTTATAACAGTATTTTGGATCAATGTTAGTTTCAGTTATTTTCATTTTTCAACCCCTATCTGTTCAAAATAACTATATGAAAATATCATTCAAACATTTCATTTATTCATCACTTTATTCACGTGAAATTAATACTTTTTCCGAGTGTCTGTCGTCACTGTCAATTATTTCTTCATCTTTGTCAAAGATTGGACAACTGTTCTGGCAGTTAGAACCTGCACATTCCCCACATGTAGAGTTACAAAAAAGACTCAGTTTTCTGCAGATGCAGTACGCATTGCATCCTTTTTTGCAGTTACAAAAAATCATTTTCAACAATTTTTGTGGTGCAGGTGTTTTTTGCATTCTTGTGGGCTACAAATATCTATTGGTACTATTCCAACCGCAATCAACTGGTTTGGGAGTTTTATTACCTAGCCAAATTTGAAGTTGATGATTTTAGGCAAGCATTCATTTCATCGGCAACCGTCGATTTTGGAATGACGGTAATGATTGTCGGAAGTCGCCAGACAAAAGAATTAATGCGCTCCCAAAACATCCGTTTAGGCAACTCAAAATACACAGTAATTGTTAACATATATAGTAGTAGAATGGAGATTTGTTCGAAACATTTTGTCATAAAATTTTCCGTAGTGTTCGGAAGAAAGATAGGTGTAATAACACATGGACACAGATGCGTTAATATCATTAGAAAATGTAGTTCACCGAATCAATATCAAATTAATACTTTCACGAAAACGCTATTATCCGTAGCGACACCTACTCTTTTGTTCTATTTCATAAAATTTTCCAGAGTTTCAATGTATTTTATGTTAACCGCGTCGTAGGAGAATCCAAAAAAAAATCTTTCATAACAAACAGTTCATAAATCTTGAGTTATAAATGGTGTAACCAACAAAATGGATGACTTAGTTTTATATATTAAGATAATTCATTATCCGATCTATTCCCTTGGGCTGACACAAACTGGATATAGCCATGTAGAACAACCACCCTTAACAAATCGCCGATTTATTCTACTTCTTCGATCCGAAGATGGGGCGATAAGATATCTCCTCCACAGATGATTTAATCCTGAAGATTGATTACATCCATTCACGATCTGCAAGTAGAATCAATGATTCTGTTCTTATCTCTTCCGATGAAAACCAACTGAAGAGGGGGTGGGGGGTGTGCGTAGAATGATGGCGAGGTATCGGGTCGATATCTGAGTTTGTCTTTCATCTTTCGAAGGAGCAACCCCTTCTTGAAATGGGGTAAGTTGTGCTGGAGTAATTCTGAGTGGGAAAGAGGATGATATATAAGAAGCGGTGATAGTTTGGTAAGTGGAGTGGAAGTTGTTACGGAAAGTAGTAGTTTTGATTCCCTAAAGGAAGATGCTTCAAAAGGGACGACAGGTATCAACTTGAATGAAAGTGGGGTCGTTCTTCGTTTATCTCTGCCTGGTTACTGAAATCACC